>OZ014524.1:468002768-469202768 GCA_963966055.1 Lathyrus aphaca | reverse complement strand
CAGGTTTCATCGCAATTCATTATGCTTGATTTCAGTGCTTTCTTGCTCATTTTGTGATGTTTATGGCCTAATAGAGGTTTGTGATGCACTGGATAGATGATAGGCATCTTAAATTCTTAGATTCAGTTTTTAGGTTGATTTTTGGTTGCTTCGATTTGCACTGATCCTGAATGATAAATGGAAAATAGGAATGGATTAGAAATGTACATGGCATAAGGTTCATTTCTGTAGTTTTAGATTTCCTTTTGGTTAGGTTTTGAGCATTCCCTAGGTACAGTTCACCAGAGAAGATGACCGGAGGTCTTCTCCGGTGACGGAACAATGCCTTAGCTCCATTTCATAGCTTTATAACACAGCCGTGAGATCATTGCTAATCCAACGCTCCTGAAGCCTCCAGCGTATTAATGAACATATGTTAAGCATGTGCCTCTAATCTGGGTCAGAATTGATATTCACACCCCACGCGTATAAGGCCCATACAACTTGAACTAGCCTTAGTTTCTAAATGCACCCCTTTCACAATTCATTTATTTTATTTTTCATTTTTACTTCCATTCCAATTTTCATTTTCTAAAAATACTAAACCTTCATTAAAAATTCTAAATAAATTCAAACATCATCTTTGATATTTTCCCAAATTTTCCATAATTTTTAATTTCCATTTTCTTTTATTATTTGACCAGAATTAGTTTCCCATTTAATTTTCTCTCATTTTCTCCATTTATGAACACTAGTCCTTCTTCATTTCATTTCTTCCAAACTAAAAATAATATTGATCCAATATTTTTGGGTCTATCTAGAGGATACGTTGAGGTTCCCAAAAATATTTTCCCCTTAATTTTTAGGTCATGTTTGATCCATTTTAGAGTCCATTATTCGTGCTTATGTCTTCAAAACCCTAATTCACTTTGCACATTTATTTGATTGAGTTAAACTCCAAATTTTTGTGAGATATTTTAGGGGTTTTTTACTTTCTGGATTAGAACTTTGAATGTCAAGTTTCATAATTTTTCTTTGTCATTTGGTATTTTTTTAGTCTCTTGTCTTGCAAGTCACATTTTAGGGTTCATTTGCTTATCCTTCTAATTCAAATTGATAAGGAATTTATGCCACCCATTTGAGATCCTCAATGTGATCCCCTAATGTCCCATTAGGTGTCTTTAAGTCACTTGTGTCCATTATAGGTCATCACACTTTGAGTTTTTAGGGTTACTTGATCATTAAGTCACCATGTGTTCAAGTATTCCATCTTTGCCCTAATTCATATTCTTCCTCCATCTCCACACTTTAAAATCAACTTTGTGAGAATGATAGTCATTTTATATCATTCTTATACATCTCATAACTGTCTCACATCCATTTTCATGTCTTCACTTCATCTCATAATCCTTTGTACTTCATTTGGTTTCATTTGGTACTCTAAAGCTTCAAAAACAAACTCCTTCATCCCTTAACCCTAATGCAATCCATTCTCATTATTTTATGGTTAATTTTTGAGTTTAAATTCCATATTTACTTTTCATTAAGCCCCTGTTTTTTGTATGGAGAATTCAAGTTTCATTAATCATGTTTGACGTTGTTCTTCTAAGTCTTTTTTACTTTTGAAATCACATGTTCAATTCTTCTTATTCTTTCTTAATTCAAATTTTTGTTTGAATCTCTTTCTTCCTATTTTGGTTTGCATCTTGAGACACTTTCATTTAGTGTTAGATTCTGGATTTAGCATTCACTTTTGATTTAATTCAAATTTACCATACTTAATCATGTAAATACTTCATCTAACTTCACCTTGCTTTCTATTAGGGTTTAACACTCCATTAGGACATAGTTTGCTAAGGTTTGATCTTACCACCTTAGAATGCTTTAATATGGTTTATCTACTGACTTCAGAAGCTTGATATCATGTAAGATCCTTTAGCTTTAAGTCTTAACCCTTGGAGTTCCTTAATGCCCTTTCCTTAGCTAGTTTGAGCTAGTTTAAGCTTTTGCCATGCTTTATGTGTTTAATATGTTTTGTAAAGCTAACCTTTGTTTTATAGGGAGTTTGAGGTAAGCCTTGTTTATATAACTTCTTCCTCATATCTTTACTTGTATAGGCTTTCCCCTTTTCCTTAGAAATAACTTAACTTCCTTAGGAAGTAAGTTGAATCCTAAGTTCTCTTTTCTTCTTTTCCCTTTTCTCATTAGGATTAGAAAACAACACAAACCATTAGGATCTCCATTTTGTATGAAATAAACAATTTAGGGTTGTGTCTTAGTCCCCCTAGTTTTTCCTTTGGCAATTTGAGTCTCTCTCTCTCTCTCTCTCTCTCTCTCTCATCTCATAAAGAAATATAATAAAACATTTAATAAAGGTTGAAATAGTCTTGTGTGTAGGGACTTATGCCATGGGGCATTTGTATTCATTCCATCTTGGAATAGTACACTTGTCTAGCATGATGTACAAGTCCAATCATGAGACTACTTTCACAAAGAAAACCTTAAAAGGTACTTTTTCATTTTAATCACAAAACATCTAATAAGTTTAACAAGTTAGTGAGTTTAGGCCCTAAACCTTGGAAACAAGTCTTGGATAAAATTATCCTTACTTGGTGTGCTTGTTCTATTATTCCATCTTGGAATATAGAAGCAAGTACACATTCCATGGAAACGGACTTGAAGTCACTTTCTTGTGCCACACCAATAAAAAACTCATAAAAGACAGTACACAAACAACACTTGTCTTTTCCTGTGGTAATTATTTTCTCACCTCATTCACTCACAACACGAACTTGCGACGACTTGTCTCATTTGCAAGACGGTAACACACTCGTACCATACGAGCCTGCAACACCTGAGCATAACCATAAGTAGTTCACACTAAAAAACACAAACAAGTTCCAGCCTTAGTTAGGCGAACTACGTCGACTCTGATCCTCATTTTCCCGATGAGGTTCGTAGGCAGCGAGGTAGGGTCCGTTCGAGCACACTTTCTTTATTTTCCCTACATTTTCCCCATTCCTTCCGTTTTCTTTTCCAGTTCTATTTCTTGTTTCAGTTCCAGTTAGAAATTCTTTCGTTCAACAACATCTTATTTATCACCCTTTGAAACAGATAAACAAGCGTGGATCCCGCCGGATACGGCGGACGGTCTGGGTGCTAATACCTTCCCAGGTCGTAACCAAATCCCGAACCCAGATCTTTGGTTCGCAGGACCTCGTCCTTTCCTTTTCTCTTAGGTTTGTGCAGCATTACCTTTCCCATTCATTCGGGATAAAAATGCCTAGCTGAATCTACCTTTTCCGTGCCACTTTCGCGTTTGTACTAGGATGAAAATCCCGAGAGAGACAGAGCCCAATAAAAAGGCTCGAGTGTACCCTAGGACTTAGCGTGGACAATCGCTTTGGCTTCATGATATCTTGTCATGCGGGTAGTAATGCGTTCACACCCAAATTTGTGACCGTCTTGGAAGTTTCTTGATATAGGGGTCTTCTCTACTTCATTACATGACCTCGATAGTTATGTGCAGCTGGGGACCGATCTTTGAGAACCTTTGTGGAAACATCCCTCTCCAGTGGTGATAGTGGCATACCATATTTTGTGACAAACCCATTCGCACCCGAGGGCCCACTAGGAACTCGCATAGGATGGCTCAGTTCTCTTGTAGGAACTTAGTCAAAGCATCTGGTCATATGAAGATATTACTGTATCCCACAGGATGAATGTACTACTATTTCTCGTTTCAGCGCTTGAAGTTGGGGACTTATAAGGGATGCTTGTTTTTCCCAGACTCACGCTGAGACCTCCCCGATTAGTACATAATGCTTAACCGATTCCCTGATTTGGTCATGAGCCATTTCTCGTAGATGGTGAATGTATTATTGCTATTCGACTTTGAGAGTCCGTGATGTTTGACCCGGAGCACACCCGTGAGATTGGGAGGGGTTTACAAGTTTGCAGGAACCCTTGACCTCATCATACCCTTTGTTATCAGTGTCTTATGTTCTGATCCGATTATTATGATCCTGGAGTTCTTGATCTTTGGTTCTGGATTATTACATGTGGTTATTATTCAGAGGACTCTTGTGTTTACAAACACTCGGTTCTTGGCTTAGTACTCCATATCCAGACATTTTCCAGACTTTGATCCCATGTCTTTGCATCTCTAGCATCATTATATTGCATCTGCATTTATCAACATTGCATATCCTTTTTCCAGAAAGCTCATCGTTCCTCCTTTGTCCTTGACCAACCAGCTGATTTCCCGGTACTCAGTTTGAACAAATGATAACTATTGGAAGACGACAAGTGTTTGAATCAAGATTGGGCAGTATTAAGAGTTAAGAAGATCAGATTGAAAGCCGTTGGTAGCTATGTCGAGGAACAATCTTTAGAATTTTGATTCTCCACCTAGTTTCACTTTGATGACCAATCCTTTGTATGGTATTTCTCCTGATGAGGATCTTCCACAAGTGAACAATCTTACTCAAGCTCAACCTGCACAGTGTTAGACGACAGTGCAGATCTAGAAGGGGGTTGAATAGATCCCATTTTAAAATTTACTTTTCAAAATTAAGTTGAAAAAGTATTGTGGAAGTTTCCCGGAAAATCGCCTAGTTCAAATTAGAAGTCACCGGAGATCGGATATGCGTAAAACCCAATTGGAATGAAATGATGACTAGAAGAATTAATATTGCACAAATGATTCCCTTGATAATTCAGCACTTGATAAAACTATTCTTAACAATGATATGGAGAAGAAATTAAGCACAATCAAATTGATTTTGTATGGTTAGGCTTTTTACCAAACACTTGGAGTGCACACACCAAGGATAATTTTGTTGTATCAAATAGTGCATAATTTTACCCACTTTAGTTATCACTTTTGAGTGTAACAATTTATCAAACACTTTGAGTGCACTAATTTGATACACCGGAATTTTCAAGCACATAAGATCAATATGAACAAAAGTAAAATGCGAGAAATGAAAAGAACACAAGGAATCTGTTAAGGCAGTTCCTTCGTCGTCCTCGCTCGAAGTACTCTGCCCCCAATTCCAAATTGAATTGGGCAATTTTATTAAATCGCAATTGTTTTACAAGAAGATAGATAAATGAACCAACAAACCAAACCACGTTGAATATGCTGTCAAATCTTCTTCTTGTCCCTTGATCCAACGTAGAATCAACTCTTCCACGCGTGTCGAGAAAGCCTCCGATTAATTGCTCCCTTCTTGCAAGAATTCACGATTCTCCAAACTTTGAGCACGACTGAGTTTCTCCAACACTTATGAACCCACAAAGACCTTCGCAATCCTCCATCTATCGTGATATGAGAGAACGATCCACTTGATCTTCAATCTACCTCACTCGGCTGAATCTACGAACGATCAATGTGTGCAAAACCCCCAAATCTTCAATGATCTTAGAGGAGAAAACCCTTCAGATTTTTCCAAGGAAAACCCACACACTCTAAACCCAATCTGAAACTCTAATTCACGATTGAACGTTATATTCGAAACAAGCACCGTAATCAAACAAAGATTGTTGTGTGTGATTGTTGATTGATGCAAGAATGAAGAAGATGAATAAAGCTGTGTGTATATCTTTCACTTTCCTTGTTCACTTCTCAAATGAAATAAAACAACTATTTATATTAGTTAAAGAAAGTAACATAAGATAGGGAAAAATTAAATGAAAAAAAATGAGTCAGCACAGTAATGAGCCGACTCAAATCATTAATTGAGCAAACCCAAAATACCAGATGAGCCGACCAAAATCAACAGAGAGGCAGCCTATTGAGACCCGTAGAAAATGAGAAGAAAAGACTTCTTGATGAGTCGACTCATGAAGGGTTTTGATTCGGCTTATCCATACCCATGAGTCGACCAAAATTGATGCTTCAAGCAGCTTGTTGGGACCCGTGCGTTTGGCACCAAATTACACTGAATGAGTCGGCTCATTGTGGAATTTGAGTCGACTCATTAGTTCATTTTCTAAAAATTCCAATTCTTACTTTATCTTAGAGAACCACTTAAGCTTTCAATCATGCTAAGTTTTTGACACATTAAAATTCATGCCATGTCTCATAAACTCCCCCTTTTTGATGATGGCAAAAACTTGATGAATCAATTTCCATATGTTGTTGTTAAGCTCCCCCTGACTATATGACCCGATCTTATATGTTATCAATATCATCTCCCCCTTTGACAACATCAAAAAGAAGATGATACATATGAGTTAACCACCAATGGAAATAGCATGCTAAACATAATTTCAAATGAGAAACCAATTGCAATAGGAACACGCATACACAAACATACAATTTGGAGAAGCGAGTAAAAAAATATGACAATAAACAAAACAAATTCAACCAACGGAAATATGAATTCATACAAAAGCAAACCATAAACTACATATCATAATCCAAAAGAAGAGAAGAAATAGATAAAGATACGAACATAAGCAATGCAACACAATTTTACTATACATATCATAAATGAAAAGATATAACTAAGTTTAGAAGGATATTACCTCGAGTATATGTGAAATAGATGTATGATAACACTATACAACAAGATGTTAGAGACAAGAGGAGTTGAACCAAATAATAATATACAAACAAAGCAATGATTATTAAGATCTATCCGAGATGTCAAGAACACCAAGTTCCCTACGGATAAAGAAGAAAGGATCGATAGCTAGTGGTTTTGTAAAAATATCGGCTAGTTGATTTGAACTATCAACATGCTCAAACACCACATCACCTTTCTCTACATGATCCCTAAGGAAATGATGCCTTATTTCAATATGCTTAGTGATTGAATGAAGAATAGGATTTTTGGTAAGATTAATTGCACTAGTGTTGTCACACAAAATTGGAATTTTTTTGAGAGAGATATTGAAGTCGAGCAATTGTTGTTTTAGCCATAAGATTTGGGCATACAAATTTCCTGCTGCAATATACTCCGCCTCTGCAATTGATAAAGCAACAAAAACTTGCTTTTTGCTATGCCAACTAACAAGAGAGTTTGAAAAGAAATGACAAGTTCCACTTGTTCTTTTCCTATCCACTTTGCAACTGGCAAAGTCAGAGTCGGAAAAACCTACCAAAGAGCAATCACTACCCTTAGGATACCATAAACCAAACTTAGACATACCACAAAGATACCTAAGCATGCGTTTAACTGATTTTAAATGTGATTCCTTAGGGAAAGACTAAAACCTAGCACACATACATACACTAAACATAATATCTGGACGCGATGCGGTAAGATAAAGAAGAGATCCGATCATACCTCGATACCTTTTTATATCTACATCCTTACCCTTTTCATCACGATCAAGACTTGCCGCAGTAGGCATTGGTGTATCAATAGACTTGGAGTTTGTCATATCAAACCTTTTGAGCAACTCATTGCAATATTTAGTCTGACTTATGAAGGTTCCACCTTTAAGTTGTCTAATTTGAAGTCCGAGGAAGAAATTTAGCTCCCCCATCATACTCATCTCAAATTCACCTTGCATAGAACTTGAAAATTCTTTGACAAACTTCATGTTAGTAGATCCAAAAATAATATCATCTACATATACTTGAACTAATATAGAATGTTTTCCTTCACGTTTAATAAAGAGAGTAGTGTCAACCTTTCCTCTTGAAAAACCTTGATTGATTAAAAATTTGCTTAGGCGCTCATACCAAGCTCTAGGAGCTTGTTTGAGACCATATAAAGCACGTTTTAGTTTGTAAACATGATTTGGTTTTTCAAAGTTTTCAAATCCAGGAGGTTGAGACACATAAACCTTTTCATTTATATATCTGTTAAGGAAGGCACTCTTAACATCCATTTGATATAATTTAAAGTTTTGTGAACAAGCAAATGCAAGTAAAAGGCATATAGCCTTAAGGCGGGCAATAGGAACATAAGTTTCCTCATAATCTATGCCTTCCTCTTGGTTATACGCTTGAGCAACAAGATGGGCCTTATTGCGAATAATAGTGCCGTTTTCATCCAATTTGTTCCTAAAAACCCATCTGGTTCCAATTACTCGATGATCTCGCGGAGGTGGAACAAGGTCCCAAACCTCATTTCTTTTAAATTGATTTAGTTCCTCTTGCATGGCTAGGAACCAATTTTCATCAAGTAAGGCTTCTTTGGCATTTTTAGGCTCAATTTGAGATATGAAGGCATGATAAAAACAAAAGTTACTTAGTCTTGATCTAGTAATGACACCCTTTGAGATATCTCCAATGATGCTATCGATATGATGATCTTTTGATGTCTTCCATTCCAATGGTAGATCATTTTTAAAGGATGCTTGACCTTCATCTTTAAGACTAGACACATCAACCGGCTCCTTATTAACAAAATCCGGAAAGGGTTCTACACTAGAAATATCAATGTTTTTAACAATCTCACTAGAGGAGGCACCTGCACCAATAACAACACTACCTTTTCCGACAACATTCAAATAAGTTTCATCAAAAGATACATGTACAGATTCTTCAACTATAAGCAACCTTTTATTGTATATTCTATATGCTTTGCTTGAATTAGAGTATCCAAGGAATATGCCCTCATCCGCCTTTGAATCAAATTTACCAAGATTTTCTTTTCCATTATTTAGCACAAAGCATTTGCAACCAAAAGCATGAAGATGTGACACATTAGGCTTTCTTCCTTTTAATAGTTCATAGGGCGTTTTGTTTAGAATAGGTCGAATAGTGATCCTATTCAAAACATAGCAAGCGGTGCTAATAGCATCGACCCAAAAATATTTAGGAAGACCGCTATCATTAATCATAGTTCTTCCCAACTCCTCCAACATACGATTTTTACGTTCCACAACACCATTTTGTTGTGGTGTTCTAGGAGCGGAGAAGTTATGATCAATGCCATGGTTTTCACAAATATTTTCAAAGAGATGATTTTCAAACTCACCTCCATGGTCACTTCTAATAGTTATAATGTTTGTGCCAAGTTTATTTTGAGATAATTTGGCAAAAGTTTCAAAATCCGAAAAGGTATCACTTTTACTAGATAAGAAGATTGTCCAACAAAATTGAGAGTAGTCGTCAACAATAACAAAACCATAATAGTTCCCTCCTATACTTTTGATTCTAGAAGGACCAAAAAGATCCATGTGTAGAAGTTCAAGAGGTCTAGAAGTAGAGACTAAATTTTTTTGATTTAAAAGATATCTTGGTTTGCTTTCCCATTTGGCAAGCATCACAAAAATGATCTCTAGTGAACTTTATGTCAGGCAAACCGACTACTAAGTTTTTGGACACAACCTTATTTAGCAAGTCAAACTTGATATGAGCTAAACGTCTATGCCAAATACAATACTCTTCATTTTTGGAAATAAGACATTTAGGATCACTCAAGGTCATTGAATTCAAATCAAGAATATAAAAATTGTTAACCCTCAAGCCTTCAAACACATCCTCTTTGTTTTCATTATGTTCAATTATACAACCATCTTTAGAGAATGAGACATTATATCCCTTATCACATAATTGACTAATGCTAACAACGTTATGTTTAAGACCCTCAACTAAAAGGACATTAGAGATAGATGTAGAAGAGGGATTACCTACACTACCTTTGCCGAGTATAGCTCCCTTGTTGTTATCACCATAGGTAACAAAGCCCTTCTTCTTAGCCATAAAGTCATAGAATAGGGAAATATCACCTGTCATATGTCTTGAGCATCCACTATCAAGAAACCATCGTTTCTCCATAGTCTCAAGACACTCCACCTACATGATTAGACAAGAGAGAAAGGTACCCAATTTTTATTGGGTCCTAGAGTGTGAGTGAAAATTTTGTTTCTTTTAGGCAACCATTGATAAATGCCTTTAGGGACCAAGTATCTCCTAAAATGACATTTGGCAATTGTATGACCTTCCTTGCAACAATAGTGACACTTTAAGAATGGTTTAGACTTGCATTGACTATTTTGATCCTTCACAACATAGGTATATTTTTGATATGGATTGTTCATTGATTCTCTAAAGTTTGAATGATCAATAGTGAATGTCATTTTTGGTTGTGACAACTTGTCTAGTTTGGCTTGAAGAGTTTTAACCTCTTTTTGCCAAATCCAACATATTTCACAACTATGAAAGTTGTGCCATTCTCGCTTGTCTTCTACTATAGATTCTACCATCGATGCCTTAAGAGCTTTCATATAATTTTCATTATCCGAAACCTTTTTCTCTAAATGTGCAAAAATTCTTTTGTCGGATGCAATGCGCTTGAAAGCTTCTTTAGCTTCTTGATGGAGAATATTAAAAGTACTAAGCAAATCATTATAAGACAATTTTTCAGCATAATCATATTTAGCATGTCTTACCTCTTTCTTGCCTCTCTTATGAGCCATGAGGAAAAGATTTACTCTCTCTTCCTCATCGCTTGAGGTATCTTTGCTAGACGAATCACTATCGCTTTCCCAAGCAATATACGCTCTTCTAGACTTGTTACCTTTTCTTTGATATTTATCTTTTGCCTTGTATTTCTTTAGCATAGGGCAATCCGGTTTTTAATGTCCCGGTTTTCCACAGTTGTAACAAGATCCCTTGCCTTTAGTATTTTTAACAAACTCTTGCTTGGAAGGATTAGATTTTCTTCGATAGTTGATGAAACACTTGTCTGAATGGGAAATCTCATTCTTTTTGAGATACTGATTGTATCTTCTTATGAATAAACCCATATCTTCGTTTGATTTGTCTTCATCATCACTTGAATCACTCCCACTATCTTTATTGGTGGAGGATTTTGAGGAAGAAGCTTTTAATGCAATAAACTTCTTCTTCTTCTCATGATCTTTATTTTTCTCGATCTTTTCTTTTTTTTCTTTTCTTCGTGCTCATTTAAGTTTAAGATCTCTTGTTCATGCTCTTGTAGTTTTCCAACGAGTGTAGTTAGATCCAAAGTTCTTACATCATTGACTTCTTTGATTGCCGTTGTAGTTTCAGAGTACGCCTAAGAGGGGGGGGGGGGGGGGTGAATTAGGTGTTATAAAATTTTCTCGATTATTTTATTGATGGATGGATTTTTCTCTTTTACTTGTTTATGGTAGGAAAGCGATAAAGCAAGAAATAAAAGAGACACAACAATTTATCCTGGTTCCCTTCACAGTCCGAAGGTATATCCAGTCCCCTTTCCAACACGAAAGAGATTTTCCACTAGTTTATAGATTGTACAACCTATCGCACCATCAATCAGTGATGCCTACTTTCTAAACAACAAAACAAAACCTAGTGTGCAAGAACAATCCTCTTGCAAGCACCATCCCTTGTGTCCAACAATCCTGGATCACAAGTCACAATAGAAAACTTTTATAATTCTTTGTAATTTTGAGAATAATACAATATGTGATATCAATATAAAATTGATCTTCTCCTTTGATCAAAATCCACTTCTCAATTTCAATACAAGTGTTCAAATTATGAATATGAAATGTTATGAATCAAATATGAACACTTTTAAAGTTTGAAAATATATGAAAATAAGTGAATTTGATTGACTGTTTTTTTTATGAAAAGTTCTAGGAGGTGTTTTTGAATTTTAAAAAATTCAGAATATATAATATTCAAAATACCCTTTCAAAAAGGTATGAAAAATTATGAAAAATAATTATTTGAAAAGGTATAACCAAAAGAAAAAATTTGAATTTTAAAAGGAATGATTTTTTTTCAAAAACCTTCAGTGTTAACCGGTTAACCAAATGGTTAACCGGTTAACGCATGTAAACGTTAACACAACTTTTAAAATTTGAAGCCGTTAACCGGTTAACCAAATGGTTAACCGGTTAACACAGTTAAAAAATAGAAAAATATTATTTTTAAAAGTGTTAAACCAGTTTAGAAACTTTCCAAAGTTTGTATGCATCATGATAAAATATGAAATGATAATTTTGAGCACTTGTATATCAATCTTAAAGAGATTTGATGTATACCTCAACGCATGCGTCCAAGCTTTGAAATAAAACGATTGTGCATATGAAGCTTGATCACAATTCCAATTGCTTGTTTCCTGATCATGTTGGAAGCTCTTAACGATTTGCAAGTATGAAGTGCATGAGTCGTGTTGTCTTCATCAAAATCCTCGAGGTTGAAGGTATGCTTCTACATTCTCCCCCTTTTTGATGATGACAACCAAAAATTATGTGAGAGCTTTGATCAACGTTTCTCTAAGAAGATCCTCCCCCAAAGGATAGCAATTCCCCCTAAATAATAGCGGCAGGAGCAAAAGAAATTCTGCATCAAGAGGCATTAGAGAAACAAAGTCTTCTCCCCCTTTGGCATTAGCAAAAAGGAAGAGACTAACAAGCATAGATATGAAAAAAATCACCATACAAGCATCGAATAGAAATACGCATCAAATAAACATGCAAGCGAACACACATATAAGCATAAACATAATTCAACATAACCAACAAGTGTACGAACATAATGCAAAACTTAATACATGGAAACCAAAAGTGCATAATTAACTTAGGACTTATGTTTGAAACAACAAAACATAAACTAGACTTAAAACAACATAAGAAACATAGTAAAAACAACAACATAGAAACATGGTCCTCAATCCTCATCCGACACATCCTCATCATCTTCTTCCTCCTCTTCGCTACCATCCTCATCCTCATCCACAAACTCGGTGGAGTTTCGAGAGCTTAAAACTAAGTTCCTAAGGATTTTGAAGGCATGCATGGTTTCATGATGGTTTGTCATGATGGTAGCATAAAGAAATTCATTTGTGATGCCAGTTTCTGGAATAGGTGGGATGGAGGTGGAGGATCCATCGTCATACTTGTAGGTTCCATCATTGCTTTGAATTATGCCGGTGTTTTTGATGATAGTGACTCCATTAATCTCATTAGCCATCGTAGACATAACAATAAAAGGCTCTCTACCGATTTCCATATCGGTAATTTCCAAGATTCTTGAAATGAGGCGGCCATATGGTAATCTTGTCTTTAGAGAAAGCTGTTGCTTCAGATGATACATCATAGTAGGAAGCCAATTTACTCTAATCTTGTTCTTGACAACAAATAGTACTTGCATTTCCAAATCATTGATCTGAGACATGTTGGAATCCTTGGGCAACAAAACATGAAAGATAATATAGTGTAGCATCCGATCATCCACAAATAAATTCTTAGCATAACAGAGTACCCGAGAGGTATGTTGGCCGGACACCACAGTTGCCTTTGGAAACCTACAAATTTGATAATAGTATTCCATTTTGTCATAGTCATCCCATTTTCCTTCATCATGGTTTACCCCTTTTCGGAGAAAAACACCCGAATATGGGATAGATAAAAAAGCTGCAAGAGTACCTTAGTCAACTCCAATCTCACAGTTTCTCACAACAACAAACAATTGGTGTTTCTCCTTATCATCACAGTTAAGAGACATGTTGTTCATAAAAGATTTTACCAAATCCGGATACACTTTTCCGTTATCAGCAATAAAGTCTAGCAGCCCCTGATATTCTAACAAAGCCGGAAACTTAAAGGTTTCAAAGGATTCCAGGTTCACATACTTACCCTTAAGAAGATGGCGAACCCGGACACAAAAATCCATTCTCTGCGTCTTGGTTGATTCCATGGTCATTTCTTCTTCACTGCTGGATTTTAACACTGACACTGGAGCCTTTCCTTTTCTGGGAGCCATTGAAGACAAGCAGAAGCTTTTAGGTTTTAGGGTTTGAAGATGTATTTTCGGATTAGGGTTTGTGGGAATGGAGAGTGAAGTTTAGAAGGTAGAGTTTATAATTAGAGTTTTAGTGGAGTGGATTTTAATGGAGTATTAATGGAGTGTTTATGGTTTTGGGAGAAGAGAGTTTGAATATGAGGTAGTGGTGTTTTATGGTGAGTCAAAGTAGGAGGAAATTAGTTATGAGGTGTTGGAAAGTGGTACCATGAACCATTTAACACACATACCAAAAGATATAAAAGAATAAAATAAAACACACAAAATGTTTTGACAGACACGTAACCCAGAACTACTGTCTGGGAAGCGTTAACCGATCCGTTAACCGGTTAACGGGCCAAAATTTTCAAAAAATTTTAAAAGACAGCAGCAGTTTTGGGGCTATGCGGAAAAATATTTTTGACAAATTATTTTTACAAAGTGTTAGCATATATCATAACACAACTTTTGATAAAAAAATATTTTAAAAAAGATGCTTTTTGGATAACCGAAAGAGTGAAAGATCAAAAACGGCGAAAAGTGAGTGCTAGCCTTTTGTAACACAAAGTGAACAAAAAACATATATTATGCAACAAATACATACAACAAGCAATTTTTAAGTTAAAATTAGATGTCACCTTCATTGAGAATACCAAGTTCTCGTATAATCTTGAAGAAATTCTCCTTAGCCAATGGTTTAGTGAATATATCGGCGAGTTGATTGTGTGTATCCACGAACGTAACATCTACATCTCTGTTTAGTACATGATCTCAAAGGAAGTGATGCCGAATATCTATATGCTTTGTTCTTTAATGCATGAATGGGTTCTTTGTGATATTGATGGCACTTGTGTTGTCACATTGGAGAGGGATACAACCAAGATCTATACTGAAATCAAGGAGTTGTTGTTTAAGCCACAGGATTTGGGCACAGCAACTTCCTACTGCGATGTACTCTGCTTCGGCCGTGCTAAGTGCAACGCATGCTTGCTTCTTACATGCCGACGACACTAGTGCATTCCCGAGAATGTGACAAGTACCACTTGTACTTTTTCTATCGGTCTTACATCCTGCATAATCAGCGTCAGAATAACCAATTAAAGAACATGTGCTACCCTTTGGATACCATAGTCCGACGTGCGTTGTTCCTTTGAGATACTTCATGATCCTCTTCACGGTGGGGAGATGTGGTTCCTTCGGATTAGCTTGAAAGCGGGCACACAAACAAACACTAAACATAATGTTAGGACGGCTTGCCGTCAAATATAATAGTGAACCGATCATACCTCGATACTTTGTAATATCAATTAAAATTCCGGATAGATCTTGGTCAACGTACGTTCTGGATCCCATAGGAGTAGACATCACTTTGAAACTATCCATATCGAATCTTTTCAATAATTCCTTGCAGTACTTGGATTGGTTGATGAAGATGCCATCCTTTGTTTGCTTAATTTGTAATCCAAGGAAGTAGTTCATCTTTCCCATCATGGACATCTCGAATTCTCCTTGCACCATAAGAGAGAATTCTTTGCAAAGGTCTTTGTTTGTTGATCCAAAGATGATGTCGTCGACATAGACTTGAACTCGTAAGGTGTTGCCCTTGAAATTCTTGATGAACAAAGTCTTGTCAACCTTTCCTTTTGTAAAACCCTTCTCACATAGGAAGTTGCTAAGGCGATCATACCATGCTCTTGGTGCTTGCTTTAAGCCATAAAGAGCCTTCTTCAACTTGTAGACATGAGAGGGATTCTTGAAGTCTTCAAAGCCCGAAGGTTGTTTAACATATACTTCTTCATTGATGTAACCATTCAAGAAAGCGCTTTTTACATCCATCTGGTATAATTGAAAACTCATGGAACAAGCGTAAGCAAGTAATAATCTAATTACTTCTAACCTTGCTACCGGAGCGAACGTTTCATCAAAGTCAATTCCTTCTTCTTGGTTGTAGCCTTGTGCGACCAATCTTGCTTTGTTACGAACTATGATTCCATTCTCGTCAAGTTTGTTTTTGAACACCCATCTTGTTTCTATGATGTGTTTGTTGTCCGGTCTTGGTACAAGATTCCAAACTTGATACCTTTTGAATTGGTTAAGTTCTTCTTGCATTGCTACTATCCATTGATCTTCGCCTAAGGCTTCATCGATTTTGGTTGGTTCAATTTGAGATACAAACGCCATGTTGAGACAAGCATCCTTGAGATTTAGTCGAGTTGCAACGCCTTGGCTAATATCACCAATAACTTTATCTATAGGGTGATCTCTATGAGTTCTCCATTCTTTTGGAAGATCTTGATGTTCTTCAATGATTAGTGAGTCATCTTTTTATGATATTGCTTGGTTTTTTGATGTCTCCTTTTGTTGTTGTGACATATCTACTATATCATCATCATCATCATCCACAATAATATTATCCTCTTTCGAGGGGTTAGTCTCATCAAACGAAACATGAATAGATTCTTCAATAGTAAGTGTTCGTTTATTGAAAATTCTAAAAGCTCTACTCGAGAGAGAATAACCAAGAAATATACCTTTGTCGGACTTCTCATCAAACTTACCAAGATTGTCCTTGTCATTGTTGAGAACGAAACATTTGCATCCGAATATGTGGAAAAATGATATGTTTGGTTTCCTACCCTTGAACAACTCATACTGAGTCTTCTTGAGAATTGGTCGAATATTGACAGGGTTGCTTACAAAACAAGTCGTGCTAACCGCATCCACCCAAAAATATTTAGGAAGATTTGAGTCGCTAAGCATTGTTCTTGCAATTTCCAACAATGCCATATTCTTCCTTTCTACGACACTATTTTGTTGAGGAGTCCTTGGTGCGGAAAAGTTGTGAGAAATTCCATGCTCTTCGCAAAAATCTTCAAAGGATGAGTTTTGGAATTCTCCACCATGGTCGCTTCTAATGGAGACTATTGTGAGTGACTTCTCGTTTTGAATTTGCTTTGCATACTTCTTGAATGCTTTGAAAGCATCACTTTTCTGCACTAAAAACAATGTCCATGTGTATCGAGAGAAATCATCAACAATAACTAAAGCATAAACGTTACCTCCAAAGCTTTTTGTTCTTGATGGACCGAAAAGATCCACATGTAACAATTGTAGTGGTCTTGAAGTAGATATCCCTTTCTTGGACTTGAAAGATGTCTTGGTTTGCTTCCCTTTTTGGCAAGCATCACATAACTTATCCTTGATGAACTTTATCTTCGGAAGACCAACAACTAGGTCATGCTTTATTAACTTATTTAAATGCTCCATGTGAATGTGAGCAAACCTTTTATGCCAAAGCCATGCCTCGTTGTTGTTTGCCATTAAACATTTTACCTTCAAGGAAGAGTCATCAAAAGAAATCATGAAAATGTTATTAAATATTTTACCTTTTAGCAAGAGGTCATGGGTGACTTCATGTTCTATCAAGCATTCCTCCTTTGTGAAGTTGATTCGAAACCCTTTGTCACATAATTGACTTATGCTAAGAAGGTTGTGTTTAAGGCCTTCCACATAAAGAACATCTTCGATGATTGTATGAGGAGGTGCACCAACGGTTCCTACTCCAAGAATCTTTCCTTTATTATCATCACCGTAAGTAACGTATCCTTTGGCCTCTAGTGATAGACTTGAAAATTTGTTGGTATCTCCCGTCATATGCTTTGAACAACCGCTATCAAGATACCATTGAGTAGAAGTTGTCTTCAAGCGTACCTACAAAACAAAATCAAGTATTGTTAGGTACCCAAATTGCTTTGGGTCCTTGGTATTTAGTACCCTTTTCAACCTACACATAATGCCCTTTAGCAACACCAATGTTGCGCACATAGAAAGCATTAGGTGTATGGCCTTTGATTCCACAATAAAAACAAGTAGGTTGAAAGTGACTTTTATATCTAGGAACATACTTTTGTTTCTTAATGATTCTTTTCTTTTTATGACTTTGATGCATAGTTTTAGAATTGTTTGTCTTTTCTTAAACAACTTATTCACTAGCTTTTACGAAAATGGTTTCATTTGTGCTTGGTTTGGAAAACTTAGAATATCCTAAACCACTTTTGTCATTAGGATATCTTTGGTGCCTAAGAATTTCCTCCAAGGCAATTTGACCTTTTTCATATCTTTCTAAGACTCTTTTAAGTTGAACAATTTGAAAAGATAATGACTCACAATTTTTGCATACAAGACTTTGTTTTTCATCCATCAATTTTTGTTTTTCATTTTCAATGTATTTTCCAAAAGCGGTATTTTGTTCTTCTAAAGATAGAATTCGTTTCTTTTGGGATGAAATGTTTTTATACAAAGTCTTGCATTATTTTAGAAGTTCATATATAACTTCTTGTGCATCATTCTCATAAATTGAAAAGTTGCTACTAACCTCGTCATTTTCTTCACCGGAGTGATGTGAAGCCATTAGAGCCATATTTGCACAATCATCGCTTTCCGATTCCGATGAGGAACTAATTTCATTATCGTCCCAAGCAACATAAGCCTTTTTATTCTTGAAATCCTTCTTGCCTTTGAATCCTCATTTCTTTGCAAGTCTTGGACAATCTGGCTTTATGTGACCTTGCTTCCCACATTCATAACATGTGACTTCTTGAATCGATGTGGATGCATCCTTTTTCCTGAAATGTTTATTCTTTTTAGGAAAAGAGGAATTTTTATTTTTGTTGAAAAACTTACCAAGCTTCTTAACAAGAAGCATGAAGTTCTCATCTTCGGAAGTCTCGTCGTCTTTGTCATCCTTCGTGTCAATCTTCAAAGAAATTCCCTTGGACTTTTTCTCTTGACTTTCGTGCTTCCCGGGCCTTCCAAGTTCCAATTCGTGCTCTTGAAGTTGGCCAAATAGGGATGCGGATGTCATCGTTGAGAAACTCTTATTTTCCGAAATAGCATTCACTTTCGGTTGCCATTCCCTTGTCAAGGATCTTAGGACTTTCAAGTTGAGATCGTCGTTGGTGAAGGTCTTCCCGAGAGCAATCAAGTGATTTGTTAGATGAACGCATCTTTTTTGTAAGGAAACAATAGATTCCCCGGGCTGCATACGGAACATCTCATATTCTTGACTCAAAGTATTAAGCCTTGATCTTTTTACTTCTGTTGTTCCTTCATGCGTTTCTATCAAGGTATCCCAAATCTCCTTTGCCGATTTACACTGTGATACGCGGAAGAACTCGTCCATACTGAGAGCGCTTTGGAGTATGTTGATTGCTTTCTTCTCATTTAGAATCTTCTTCTTATCATCTTCATCATAGTATTTTTTAACTTTGCGGTTCCAACGCCATTGATCACGTTTACAGGATTATGTGGACCTTCTTCGATCGCTTCCCATATGCCTTCTCCTTAGGCTTCAAGATGTGCTTTCATTCTGATTTTCCAAAAGTCAAAATATTCGCCGGAGAAGAGTGGGGGCTTGTTGCTACTTCCACCATCTTTGAAAACAAGATTCGAGTTTGCGGAAGCCATACATGATCTTGTAGGAACATGTTACCTAAACCTGCTCTGATGCCAATTGTAGTTTCAGAGTACGCCTAAGAGGGGGGGGGTGAATTAGGTGTTATAAAATTTTATCGATTATTTTCTTGATGGATGTATTTTTCTCTTTTATTTTTTTATGGTAGGAAAGTGATAAAGCAAGAAATAAAAGAGACATATCAATTTATCCTGGTTCCCTTCACAGTCCGAAGGTACATCCAGTCCCCTTTCCAACACGAAAGAGATTTTCCACTAGTTTTTAGATTGTACAACCTATCGCACCATCAATCGGTGAGGCCTACTCTCTAAACAACTAAACAAAACCTAGTGTGCAAGAACAATCCTCTTGCAAGCACTATCCCTTGTGTCCAACAATCCTGGATCACAAGTCACAATAGAAAACTTTTATAATTCTTTGTAATTTTGACAATAATACAATATGTGATATCAATATAAAATTGATCTTCTCCTTTGATCAAAATCCACTTCTCAATTTCAATACAAGTGTTCAAATTATGAATATGAAATGATATGAATCAAATATGAACACTTTTTAAAGTTTGAAAATTTATGAAAATAAGTGAATTTGATTGAGTGGTTTTTTATGAAAAGTTCTACGAGGTGTTTTTGAATTAAAAAAATTCAGAATATATAATATTCAAAACACCCTTTCAAAAAGGTATGAAAAATTTTGAAAAATAATTATTTGAAAAGGTATAACCAAAAGAAAAAATTTGAATTTTAAAAGGAATGATTTTTTCAAAAACCTTCAGTGTTAACCGGTTAACCAAATGCTTAACCGGTTAACGCATGTAAACGTTAACACAGCTTTTAAAATTTGAATCCGTTAACCGGTTAACCAAATGGTTAACCGGTTAACACTGTTAAAAAACAAAAAAATATTATTTTTAAAAGTGTTAAACCAGTTTAGAAACTTTCCAAAATTTGTATGCATCATGATAAAATATGAAATGATAATTTTGAGCACTTGTATATCAATCTTAAAGAGATTTGATGTATACCTCAACGCATGCGTCCAAGCCTTAAAATAAAACGAATGTGCATATGAAGCTTGATCACAATGCCAATTGCTTGTTGCTTGATCATGTTGGAAGCTCTTAACTTTTTGCAAGTATGAAGTGCATGAGTCGTGTTGTCTTCATCAAAATCCTCGAGGTTGAAGGCATGCTTCTACAACCGTAACTTTTGGCAACCATTCCCTAGTAAGAAATTAGTTGCTACATCATTAGGAGTAGTTTTACCAAGAGCATTTAATCGATTTGTCAAGTGAGAAAATCTTTTTCCCATTTCACCAACAGTTTCCCCTTGGCTCATGTGAAATCGATCGAACTCTTGTTGTAGAGTATTAATTCGAGCAAGATTAACATCATCGGTTCCTTCATTGGCAACTTGTAAGGCTTCCCACATAGTTTTAGCCGATGTGTGATGAGAAACTCAAAAATATTCATCCGCTCCCAAGGAAGCTATGAGTATGTTTCGATCTTTCCAATCGTAGCTATACTTCTTTTCATCATTATCATCCCATTATGCTTTCGGTTTTTCAATTTGGATATTATCCGGTCCGGCCATGGTTATTTGAAAAGGGCCTTCTTGAATAACTTTCCAAATTTTTCTATCAACAAAGTTGATATGGATGCGCATACAATATTTCCAGTGACTATATTTTTCTCCGGTAAAAACTGGAGCTCTATTATACGCCCTCGTTGGATCGTTGTCCATTTTCCAATAAGTTGTATGTGAAGCACTAGATGAACCGGTGCTCTTGATACCACTTGTTAGACGATAGCGCGGATCTAGAAGGGGAGGTTGAATAGATTCCTTTTTAAAATTTACTTTTCAAAATTAAATTGAAAAAGTATTTCGGAAGTTTCCCGGAAAATCGTCTAGTTCAAATTAGAAGTCACCGGAGATCGGATATGCGTAAAACCCAATTGGAATGAAATGATGACTAGAAGAATTAATATTGCACAAATGATTCACTTGATAATTCAGCAATTGATAAAACTATTCTTAACAATTATATGGAGAAGAAATTAAGCACAATCAAATTGATTTTGTGTGGTTAGGCTTTTTACCAAACACTTGGAGTGCACACACCAAGGATAATTTTGTTGTATCAAATTTTACCCACTCTAGTTATCACTTTTGAGTGTAACAATTTATCAAACACTTTGAGTGCACTAATTTGATACACCAGAATTTTCAAGCACACAAGATCAATATGAACAAAAGTAAAATGCGAGAAATGAAAAGAACACAAGGAATTTGTTGAGGCAGTTCCTTCGTCGTCCTCGCTCGAAGTACTCTTCCCCTAATTCAAAATTGAATTGGGCAATTTTATTAAATCGCAATTGTTTTACAAGAAGAGAGATAAATGAACCAACAAACCAAACCGCGTTGAATATGCTGTCAAATATTCTTCTTGTCCCTTGATCCAACGTAGAATCAACTCTTCCACTCGTGTCGAGAAAGCCTCCGATTAATTACTCCCTTGTTGCAAGAATTCACGATTCTCCAAACTTTGAGCACAACTGAGTTTCTCCAACACTTGTGAACCCACAAAGACCTTCGCAATCCTCCTTCTACCATGATATGAGAGAACGATCCACTTGATCTTCAATCTACCTCATTCGGCTGAATCTACGAATGATCGATGTGTGCAAAACCCCCAAATCTTCAATGATCTTGGAGGAGAAAACCCTTCAGATTTTTCCAAGGAAAACCCACACACTCTAAACCCAATCTGAAACTCTAATTCACGATTGAACATTATCTTCGAAACAAGCACCGTAATCAAACAAAGATTGTTGTGTGTATTTGTTGATTGATGCAAGAATGAAGAAGATGAAGAGAGTTGTGTGTATATCTTTCACTTTCCTTGTTCACTACTCAAATGAAATAAAACAACTATTTATATTGGTTAGAGAAAGTAACATAAGAGAGGAAGACATTAAATAAAAAAAATGAGTCAGTACAGTAATGAGTCGACTCAAATCATTAAATGAGCCGACTCAAAATACTAGATGAGCCGCCCAAAATCAACAGAGAGGCAGCCTGTTGAGACCCGTAGAAAATGAGAAGAAAAGACTTCTTGATGAGTCGACTCATGAAGGGTTTTGAGTCGGCTCATCCATACCCATGAGTCGACCAAAATTGATGCTTCAGGAAGCCTGTTGGGACCCGTGCGTTTGGCACCAAATTACACTGAATGAGTCAGCTCATTGTGGAATTTGAGTCGGCTCATTCAGTTCATTTTTCCAAAAATGCCAATTCTTGCTTTTTCTTAGAGAACCAATTAAGCTTTCAATCATGCTAAGTTTTTGACACATTAAAATTCATGCCATGTCTCAGACACAGAGCCCGATCGTGAATCATGGTATACCTAAGCCATCTGTTGTCCGAAGTGGACATTAATCTTCTTCTGATGCTACAAATTACCAGAGTTTTGCATTCTATATGCCAAACTTCCACGGAGCAATACATGTGATGAAAACCAAGGATCCACGAGCTATTGATCTAGCTGAAAGATTGTGTGTGTTGGAGGAGAAACTCAAATCCTTAGCGGGTTGTGATGCTTTTGGTTTTGATGCTTTGAACCTGTGTTTAGTACCTGGTCTTGTTATTCCTCCAGATTTCTCCTCTTCATCCAGTCCCCATGGCGTACACTGAACTTTTGCCACATCTAATTCAGAGCTCATTGGTGGTTCCAAAACTTCTCAAGCCGTTGCCTGAGCCATACCCTCTAGAGTACAACCCTCATGAGAAATGTGGGTATCATGGTGGACCAATAGGGCATTCAACTGAAGATTGCAAAGCTTTTCAAGCAAGAGTACATCAGTTGATCGACAAGGGGTACATAGCCTTTCCTGGAGGAAGCTTGGTTGTGCACGTCAACCTCTCGCCTGATTGAGTTTGAGTTTGAGTACTTCGAAGGAGTGTCTCCTAATATCAGTGGCTCAGACGAAAAGGGTGTCATTAGAGCTGGAGATCACTGTATCCTTTCTATCATTTGCATTTGTAGTTTCTTTCCTATTAATAGCTACTTGGTTTTTAAAACATTATTGTTTTGAATGGTAATATTAATGAAGTGACCATGCACTTTTTGAATCAATTATGTCGCATTCGCTCTTTTTTTCCTTGCATCGAAAAAAAAACAAAAAATAATGCATCCATATACCTCCCATTTTTTTCATTATTGTTTAGCAGACTTGAGGGAGGCTGATGAAAACTGAATACCCATAATTGTTGAAGGTATGCTTTCGGTTTAGAACCTACTGATGATATACAGGAATTGCTTCAATTCCCAAACACCGGAGATATAAGGGAGATAGAACCTCGTCAACCCCTTTGAGCCTTGAAGTATGAGTTTCTTTTCTGAACGAAAAAACCCTCATATTCAACCCGGGGCATGGTAGTCATCAGTTAGTTTGACCGAGCGTTCAAATTTCCAAAAGTAGTGTGCATCCGAGAATCCATTACCTTTTATTAATTACACCTCAAGAGGTCAACGGATGTAAAACCACAGTGGTTACCCCTCAACCACAAAGGAATGAGGCAGTCACAACCCTTTTATGCAAGTCAGAAAAACCAGTGTCACACGATTTGTTCAAAAAAATCAAAAGAAAAAGAAAATAAAAATGAGATAAATCCCGTTAAGTCAAAAAACATGAAAACACGTGACTTAGGCAAAAGATAGGGCATACCGCTGGACTTCAAGATCGAAAAAAATTCAAAATAAAAAAAGAAGAATCAGTCCAGGCAAAAGTTAGGGAGTAAGAGTCAAAAGAAAAATCTTCAATAAGAACAAAGTCATGTGACTACAGACACAAGGACAAAAAGGGTGATTGTTACTCCAAAAAACTCATTAGTGCTTAAACCATCAGTGTCATTGGTTCCTCAACCATTACAAAACCCCTTTCGAGAGGTGAGCGCTTAGGCCAAATTAGCTGAACATAGGACTGGAGAACATCAAGGAGAATGGGTGGGCATAGATAAATCTTGAGCCATAAATCCTTCTTTCTAAAACTGTGAACCAGACCACGTCATAACCCTTGAAAGTCCTAATTGAAGCAGGGTCAATTCTGAAAGCATACTATGACAAGGTTGCATAAACTGACTCCTAAATATTTGCTAATTCATCACTACGTTTGGAATAATGGTCCATTTGTCACACACTATCACAACATTCAAATAAATAAAATTTTAAAACTTGCATGTGCACTGCATCAAAATTACCATCTGTAAATGAACAGTTTTAATTGCAAGTCAGTCTGTGACATCAGGGGAGTTCCTACAAAGAGCAATCTCGAGGGGATTTGATCGTTCATCAATGATGACCAGAATCAAGAGCATCTTGTCGGCCTGTAAATCAGGGGCATGTTATCCAGTGGTTTTGTCGACCAAGGAATCAGTTAGTATAAAGCAAGATCCCAAGTATCAGTCGATTGAGGGGAAATCATTCAAAAGTCGGTTGATCAGAAGTGAATCTTCCAAAAAGGAGCAGGCCATCCAGAGTTTCCATTGTATAAGGTTCATTTTCTTCCAACACTCAGTCAAAATGAGTCAAGTCGCTTCCACGCTCATGTTGGGGCAGGACACTGCCAGAGCTCACTAAGTGCAATTTTCCTCAAGAGAAGATCCAAGTCTGCCATTCCAAGAATCAGATAATCAGGGGAAGTCTGTTCAAAGGCTCACCAGACTGGAGCAAGTTTAGCTACACAGAGTAAGTTATATCAGCAATCTTCGAGTTCGAGACAAGTATCGAGGAATCATGCAATTCACCCTCGCCATGTCACCCTTCTCAACAAGAAACCTTGCAAAAGATCTTCCTGCCCACCTTAGGGGAATTTCTGGAGTTTTTCATAATCATTGCATAAATCATTTGCATACATGTCGCTTTCGTAGAGCATACACATCATAAATGCATTGGGCATACCCCCATAACATCAACCTGAATCTCACACCAAGGGCCTCGCAACCCAACTTCTTGACAATTCAAAGTCCAGTTCACGTATGGAAAACCAGTTCAAAGTCCAGTTCTCGTCTGGCAAACCAGTTCAAAGTCCAGTTCTCGTCTAGCAAACCAGTTCAAAGTCAAGTTCTCTTCTGGAAAACCAACTTCAAATACCAGTTCTTGTCTGGTAGGCAAACCTTCTAACCAGTTCTCGTCTTGTAGTCATTCTTTTACAAAGTTAGTTCTCGTCTGACAATGAATCCAAAAAGGAGTCATTTCTCATCTGACAACTTATTCTTGTCTGTTGGCCTACCTTCAATAAACCGATTCTCGTCTAGTAATTCACTCTCAAAGTCCAATTGCTTGGTAACCAAAAAGAAATAAAAATCACTATCAACCTAGCCCTAAAGCCCAACCATCCTTGTTTCGGTATCCCGTAGCTCATATCATCATATCCTCAACATCTTGAGCATACATCTACATCTTGCATCATTTGCATTGCATCTTCATGATGCATGGTTTATTTTCTTGTGTGGGCAAGATCGTTACAAGGCGCAGTTTGGGGCAGTTATCTCGAGATCCGATGAATTTCTGCAAGTGTTTGAAGACATTAAGGCATTCTAGACGCCAAGTATTATGTAAAATCTTCTTGAGACAATCTTTTGATAGACGATGCAGTCTGAGGCATAATTTGAGGAGTAAAGGAACACTTGTTAACTCTTGATAATCAGTATGCAACTATTGATCTCATTAGCTTGAAGCACCGAGTTAATTCTTAGAGAATGTATGGTATTTATTTTCCCAGCAGGGTATTGGAAGTTTATTTATCCCCTAAGCAGAGAACCTTCCTTCAGCCGATAAGGTTTCTTCATGAGGAGTTGGTCATTCTTGTCCAGTCAAAGTCCAATTTTCATTGGCATATCTTCCTAAAATAGTCGTCATACTATACTTAGGGGCATAATTTGGCTTATTTTGATCTCTAATTCTGCAGTAAAGTCTCTCCTCAGCAGAGCATTGCCAAATCTTTTCCTCAGCCAAGCCAGAAGGTTGTCATTTCCCCAGCTGAGTTAGAGCAGGTGATTTCCCCCAGCAGAAATCCAAGGTTAATTGAACCATTCTTATCCCCAAGCGAAGTCATCTTTCCACAATGATGTATTCTCAGCAGTCAGCTGGATACTCGACTTCCCCACAGAGTCAGAATTGTCAGAATTCTCTCCCCAGGAAAAGTATTGATAAAGCATCCCCCCAGCCAAGTTGGAAGATTGTCATTTACCCGCAGAGTCTCATGATCGGGATTCATTCCCATCATTGAAATATTCCCCAGAGAAGTCGCCAATTTATTTTTGGCCAATGTGACAATTTGATACATACAGTTGTTCACATCTCATTCCTCAGCCAAAGTCAAATATTGCCAGAGTATTTTGATCTCGTCCCTCAGCAGAATATTAATCAGGACGTTCTCATCCCCAGTAGAGTTTCATAAATATAATTCTCCTATGCAGAGCCTTTACTCTCCTCTCAAATCAAGTCTAAGTGGATTGATCGCGTTGTCTAGTGTCAACAGACTCCTTTTATTCAATTCATGTTGTCCAGTGTCAACAGACTCCTCTGATTTAATTCGCGTTGTCCAGTGCCAACAGACCAATCTTATTCAGATCGCGTTGTCTAGTGTCAAAGGACAATTATTATTCATTGCGTTGTCTAGTGTCAACAGACTCCTCTTATTCAAATTGCATTGTCCAGTGTCAATGGACCAATCTTATTCAAATCGCGTCTAGTGTCAACAAACTAATCTTAGAGTGATTATCTATTGGAGATAATACATCTTTGGAGGATCTCACAGTGCATATTCAGATGCGAGATCCTGATCAATGCATGTCTATCACACAAAATTAAGTGCACCAATGGGAAACATATACAGACGTAAGATTTGTAAGGAATCACCCATTCTTTTTCAAGGCCCACATCTTCGTGGCAGGCCAATAGTCATCTGGTTCTTTATAAAAGACAATTTTTCGAGTCATAAATCCTATGATATTACGTGCTCATGGTTGGTTTGTAAATCATATGTTACCGCAATACTGTTTCAAGGCCCATATCCGTAGCAGGCCAGTAGTCATCTGGTTCATTATAAAAGACACTTCTTCGAGTCGTAAATCCTATGATGTTACGAGCTCATGTACTAGTGTATGGACCCTTTGATACCATTCCCTGCTGTTTTTCAGTTGATTGACAACACATATGCAAGGCCCATGTCAGTGGCAGGCTAATAGTCTTCTGGTTCATTATAAAAAGACATTTCTCCATTGTTACAGGTTACTTTTAACTACACCAAGGTTTTCCAGCAGTGTCTTCTTTGGTTGGGGTTATATCTTTTTTCTTCTTCTCCGTCAGAGTGCAAATTTTCGAGTTTGTTGTTGGTATTAAATCACAGTTTATCTTGAACATCTGATAGCCGATGCTCTCATCCTTTTCAGACTAACAGTTGATTGAATAGGGGCATCTGTAACACCCCAAAATTTTCCCTCTGGTTTTCTATCTTTTATCTTCTTTTGGTTTCACATTCATCTGCATTTTCATTAGGTCTTATCATTTTCATAAGCTCCTAGGACATGGGATCAATATTTTATGAGGAATTATGGTTCAGCGTCCTATTTGTGATTATTAGAAGGATTCAAGGTTTTCGATAAGCAATCATCAACGACATCATTTTCTTATACTCCTGTCACTGAATTAGGGTTTATTTCCCCGATTCATTGGTGTTCAAGGATGTAACTTGAAAAGACTTTTGATTGATTCATCTGGTACATCATCAACATTCAAGCATGATTTAAGAGTCTATTTTTCATCAAGCTGTAAGGCTATTCTCATCTTCTAAGCATTTTAGACTATTCTCCTTCCTCGAAATCTCTGGGTTCAGTCAAGTGAAGTTGTTCGTTCACAATGCAATTCAGATGGATGTTTGACCTAATATTGGTCAAACTGTCAGGAGATTTCTTCAAGTGCAAGTTATATGTTTCAGTGGTTGATTTTTTAGGCAGTTCGTATCCAAATTCAAGTTGTGTGGTGTGATGGATTCATCAGGTTATTAAGCTGTAATTCATAAAAAGTTTTGGGCCAGATTGTCTGTTCATTCGTTCATTAATCGTTCCCCTGTGAATTTATTTTCCCAGTGATTGATTCAGACCGATTCAAATTGATTCATGATTTATTTGGTTAGGAGTTCAGAGGATGATTAATTCAGATGATCATTGTTTCAGTGGTGAATTATTTGGTGACTCAGGAGACTCTTTTTTGTCAGAGACGTGCAGAAGAGTTCGAGTGCCGTCGAATTCGGTCAAGATGTGTGTGGAGATTTATTCAAGTTCACCGTAGTCCATATTCAAATTTCACCTAAACCAAATTCCAAATCCATTTTATCATTTTATTTTTTGTCCATTAGCCCATTTATCTTTATTTTTATTTTTAACCAAAACCCATGTCTATAACCAAATTCATTTACCACTAATTACAAAGCCCATATCATTTTGGAGCACATTCCATTTTAAACCCAATAGTCATATACAAAAAATATTAAATAGAAAAAAAATAAATTGCAAGTTTTGTTTGTCAGCATATTTAAAAACTTGTATACAAAGTTTCACCACCACAATTTTTGTGAGGCCCCACATCAACCGAATTTGATTCACAATCTCGCTACAACAACAACCGCCCACAATTTTCACGCAACCAACACTCACAAACTTTCCGTAACACAATACAACAGATTCTATTACACGTACAACATAAAAACAAATTTGATACACACTCCACACCGTAACAAACTCGTCACACAACCATTACACATAAATCCCTATATGATTTTTTCTTATTTGGTCTCTCTGCAAATTTTCACTCTCACTCATTTTCCAAGCATAAGCTCAAATCCTGCTGTAACACAGTGGGAGAACTGACTTTGTCGTTTTTGCTTTCACAAAAACTATGTTGTGGATAGCAAGAGTCTCCACCGACTTTTCTTTTATCCAGGTAGGAAAGGGGGAAAAGAACATGAAAGACCTTGGTTTTAGATTTTGAGTTCGGGGGGTAGGTTATACAAAGGGAAGGTGTTAGCACCCTTTGTATCCATGGTTATCCACGGGCTTTTAATTGCTTTGCTCACTTTATTTTTGTTTGAAAAATAGTGGTGGTGTATTTAAAAAGAATTCCATCTTTGTAATGATTCTCGTATGAATGTATACAAAGTATTTTTTGGAAAGTTTTTGAAAATGTGAGGTGTAAAGAGTAATTTTGCTTTTGAAATGGTGAGCAAGAAGTTAAGGGCTTCCTACCTACTCAAGGTTGTTCATGTTATTTTTCTTTCCTTAGGGATATAACTGTCCTTACTATTAGTTAGTAAGTAGTCTTATCCTTGGATTTGAGGGACGGACGTAGGGTCATCGTATGGTCATAGAAGGAAACAAGTAAAGGTATCTTAGCAATTTGAAGGGACTATCATCATTTTTTTCGTAGGATCATCGAGGGACGAGATCATTTATTCGTAGGCAACTCGAAGGGTTATCGAGGGACTATGATCTTTATATCAAAAGGACTTGCTGATTTTTATTTAGACAACCTTGCTAAGACACCCCTATGTTCGAGGGACTTGACCATTTTGTGAGGCAACAAGAGGAGAAACCCTAGAGGTGTATGTGTGAAATGTGTTAATTACAATTATTTTAGTCTTAGAAATTAGGGTTATCTAAGTCCGTTTATTTTTATTCACATGCATTCTTTTCACACCCTACGTTTACTAACCACACAATTAATAATTTAAGAAATTTAAAAGCAGAAAGTAAACCTAGACTATTACATCATGGGGGGGTACATGTTTGAAATTAGGGGAGCGCGAAAAGTAAAAGTGCGGAAAATTAAACCCTAATTACGCTATAACAAACCAGGAGCAGATACATAATTGAAAATACGAGAAAATAAATTTACATGAGTCGTAAATCCTATACAATTTTTCTAAGGAACTTAAATAGCAAAATAAAATAAATAAAAGATTATAAAAATGTTTTTCTAATCAATTAAAAAAATTGGAAAAATTGGTTAATTGATTTATTTTTACAAAAATAGGTTTTTATAATTTTCTTAATTAATTAAAAAACTATTAATCTAATTAAATTAAAAAAAGGTTTTGTATGAATAATAAATGTTTATTTTTTAAGTTAATGATTAGTTAAAAGAAAATGTTTTATTTATAAATTAAAAGAAAGTAATTAATTATCATAATTAAATAATTAAAAGAAAATTATAAAAAAAGAAAAAAAAATCATAAAAATAACAAAGAAAAGCCATAAAAAAAGAAGGTTGGAGATCCTGGGAATCGAACACAGGTCTTCACGTTTCCACACATGCGCCACCAACCAACTGAGCTATTAAACAGAAATATATATTTTTGTGTTAATAAACAGAAACAAAAAAAAAATATTATAAAAACGAAATTTAAAAAACAGAAACGCGCCAAACATCGTCTTCCTGCTCCCTCAGTCCAAGGAACTTCTACCTACGGTTGCGCCATCGCTACAACCTATAGTGGCGGTTTTGTCCGTCACTATAGTACATACGTTTTTTTTAAAACATCCAATAAGAAAAATAAATCATATCCAGGGGTATAAATCAATTGAAAATCATCTGGTGAGTTCAATGAAACCATTAATTTGTCCTGAAATTGCCTCTAAATAGAGTTCCCAAATTTGAAACTTAAAACCCTACAATGGCGTACAACTATACCTGCATCGAAAATCAAATTAAACCACTCAGAAAACATCGAAATATCAACATAAGCAAAAATCCACAATCAAATCATATTTATAACGCAGATATAAGGGAAATCGAAAAATAAAAAAATGAGATAACATGAATTCAATTTATGCAAATAATGGTGGTTTCGATGAAGATGATGATGGATATACACTCTAAAGATCCCCAAGAATGTTATGCAACCTTCAAAACTTCTTGAAAGTGGCTGAAGAGAGCACACCGGATTTGGAATTTTCTTGAATTTTTTGCAATGTGACAAGGGTTCTTTGGCTCAGATTTTCGTCCCTTGTCCTTATGGTCTTGTTGTGTACTTATAGAAGATTCAAATTAGGTTAAATTTTGGGATTTTTGTGTTGGATTAGAGATTGCATGGGAATGAAGGTTCTTCCTTTCTAATTTGGTCAAAATTTGACTTTAAAACCTTCTCTTTTGGTTTGCAAGAAATTTGGATCCTTATAATGATCATAAACACCAAATATTTGATCCTAAAACAGTCCTAAAATCAAATATTTGATTTTCTAATATTTATTTTAATTAAAATTGATTTTAAATAAATTAAATCCAATATAATATAAAATAAATATAAAAAAATAAGATATTATGACTTATGGGTCGTGAATGATCTTATGATTGAGTTTGGGTTAGAAAAATATGGGCCCATTTGGAAGAAACTTGAGTTTTGGTAATTATTTGCTTCATACACCTCCTCAAAATTGCCCAACTTTAACAATGCATAAATCTCTCAATTTTTATCACTACAACAAACAATGTATGTGTTCTTGGACTTTTTAGAAAGTTTAGAGTGTCCTCTAAATACTACTTTTGGTTCCATGTCCATTTGATCTTCCATGTTCAAGTTGACTTTTTGTTGACTTTTCAAAGGTCCTGTAATGTTTTGGCTCATATCTCTCAAATGAAGCATTTCTAGCCTTGGCTTGTGAGACACAAAGTTGCAGGGAATTGAATTTCCTACAAAATGAGCTTTGGATGGGAAATTTTTGATGAAGCATGTGAAAGTTATGGCTGGTCAAAGTACATTTGACTTTTCCTGCAAAAACCCTAATTTAGTAACTTCTGATTCTTGATGAATTTGAGGTTTCCTTGATGAATCATGATAAACCCTTGATAAAATGATGAATCTTACTTCATAATATTGATGTTGACAAAAAATATTGAAGTTTGACTGTATGTTGACCACAATTGACTTTTTGACAAAGTTAATTGATTTTGGATCATCTGAGCATCTAACTGACCAAACTTGTAGGGCAAGCCTTGAAACATGACATGAGGATTCTATGAGGTATGTGGGACACCATGAAGTCCACTTGAGGCTTTGGAAGTCCAATTTGCTTTGAGAAACTTAAAACTCTAATTTAAGACCCATTGCTTAGGATGATGCTTTGTCTGATGAAACCTTGAATCCCTTTGAGCAATTGAGAATCTTGTGACCATTAGGAGACCTATTGAGACATATTGTCTTAAATATGTGAGGGAAGATTTTGGGGCACAACAGTTTCCCCTGTTCAATTTTCTGAAACCTGAGGAGTTAGATTGGCATGTACGCCATTCGTGACCTGAAGGTAGAAGATGAGTGAACACTTAAAGCCCAAAAATTTGCACTCGCTGGTGTGGAGTAACACTTTTGGTTAATTGTATTTCTTGAATGGGCTTAAAGATACTATTTGGAGTATCTAGAGATGGGCTTATAGATGCCATCCAAAGTTTCTATTGATAGGAGTATCAAAATGTGTCTATGTTTGACTTTATTTGAATATTGTTACTGAACTATCTGTCAGAACTAGATCTTCGTCTCGACCGTCTCTGAACTGTCTCTGTAGAATATCCCAAACTAAGTATCAGAACTAGATCTTTGTTTCGATCGTTTCTGTACTTTCTCTGGAGAATACCCTGAACTAAGTATCAGAACTAGATCTTCGTTTCGATCGTCTCTGTACTGTCTCTAGGAAAATGTCTTGAACTAAGCGTTAGAACTAGATCTTCATTTCAATCGTCTCTAAAATGCTTCTTGAAAGTATCTTTAACTAAGTGTCAGAACTAGATCTTCGTTTCGATCGTCTCTGAACTGTCTCTAGGAGTTGATAATGTTTATCTAACCGTGAAGTATCCTGAAAAGGAAAAGTTAGTTTTATACGAAGTCATTTGATGTATGTAATGTATGGCATGGCATTCTTAATGTTAATGAGAATGTCGTATGTGTTATGTATGCGTATGCCATGATATGCTGTAAATGATGTATGGATGAATCATGTGGTCGAAGCACATTAGTAGCTTCATATATCAATTGCTAACTGGGGAAAATAAATCTCGATTTGTTGCTGAGGAATATGAAGACATCGTTCCCGTCTCGTTTAGGAGTATTGTACTTAGGATCTTCCGTTTTCGGTTCTTCGCACTTCTTATTGAAAGATTAAATTCATGAATACCCTGACTGGGGATAAAAGAGACGGACATTCCCCTGAGAGGCTTATCCGACCAAGTGTCAATTCTTCGGAGGATGTCAGGCTTTGAGAGGAATTTGTCTGGGACTTTGTAGAGTTGGAAGTACAAGAGGCTACTTGGAATACTTCGCTGAAATAAATCCGTAAAGATTACTCTGTGGGGATGAACCTGCGAAGATCTGTTGGATGTGAAATTTGCTGGGGATTCCTACATCCGAGAGTCCTTAGTAAATGCTATTATTGTAATTTTATATTATTTTATATGTATTTTTGGCAAACAACAATCATATTCAAAAGCATATATACATTCAAACATAATTAATGGACGTTTACACTTAAGTAAAACGGGAAAAGTAAAGCTGAATTTGAAATAAAATTGTATTAATCTTGAAAGTGGCCTATAAATAGGAAAGTTCAAACAAAGAGACAGAAATCCTAGTAAGAGGAATTCATCGTAGAAAATTTAAAAGAGTACAAATGTAAACACCCCAAATTTGCCCTCACCCATTCACACCATGGCTTGTGATCATTTCATATGCATAAACACAATCACAACATCTCATACCACAATTTTGAGTCTCTGCATTGGTTCTAAGTCATCTGCATCTAGGGTTTGTGATCTGAGCAATCCAAGAGCTTCTTGAGCCACTCCAAAGGTCATAAATCACTTCAAAGGGGTCCATGTGTGTTCAAGTATCATATTATATCCTCCCAAAGTCAAGAATTCCAAAGAATCACAAGAACTGGGATTGGTATGGAAGCAGAGCCAGGCTTGACTGCACAGATGACCTAAAATTAGGGTTTTGGTTTTAGAGGCCATAACTACAAATTTTTTGGTCATTCTTGTTTCTATTGTTCTCTATATGGCATAGGGAGTATGCATATCAATTTTCATGAAGAAATTCCATGGGGAAGTCATCTGATCAAGAGTTGACTTTTCAAGCAAGTTAGTGCAAAATCAGGGCATCTGAGGCCCCAATGACCCAACCAAGGGGTGTTCTTCATCATTTTGATTGTATATGATCTTTATTTGGTCATGGAAGAAGTTGGAAGTTTACAAAATTCAAGAATTTCAAGTTTTTGCAAAGTTGACTTTTTGGGGCAAGTTTGACTTTTAAGGAATTTGTCATTTTAGGCAACTTTTCAATCCTTACTTTTTGGTCCAAAAATGCTTCAAATGGAAAAACTTTGGTCATGAAAGTTGTAGATTAGATCTTTCCCTTTTCAAAAAGTACAAGAACATGACCTAATTCATTTTGGATCAAAAGTTATGGTGCATCAAAGTTGGCAAAAATCACTAAATTTCAAGTTATGCACCAAATGGGAAACTTGCAAAATCTTGTACCAAGGCAATTTGTAACTTCTAATTGATGTCTAATCCTTATACAAACATCACACAAGTCTTAAAGTTCAGATTGAACCAAAAGGATCACATGTTTCATGGCTTGTGAGGCAAGATCTTTTCATGAGAACTAAAAGCAAGCAAGTTGCAAAACCAATGATAACTTCTCATCCACTTGTTGCCTAGCCTGCTGACCAATCCTATCCTTTCTCCCTCACCTTGCTGCGCAGCCCACACCCTTTGTACTTGGCTGGAACATGACCCATGCCTCTCTTACAAGAAGTTGACATTTTGGCAAAAGCTACCATACCTATCACAAAAGGACATGTCATGTCATCTGACCAATAAGATTGGTTTATACAAACCAAATGCAAGCAAAACATCACAAGACACAAGCCAAAAAACAAGCAAGAACTCAGCTTCCTCATTTTCCACCCTTGAAGCAAAAGCTTTCGAAACTCAGCATACAAACCACAAACACTTAAACAAACTTCATAGATCAACTTAACTCATCATTCTGATCACAAAGCACCCCTCACCCTTGCCTTAAACTCAAAGAATCAAGAACACGATTCCCACCTGAGCTTGAACAGAACTTGTTCAAACTCCCAAACCAGCCAACACAAACTCCTTCTAAGCATCCAGACATCATCAAGGGATCAAAGGGAGTGGATTGCACAAAGAGGAGAGGCCAGAAAGCTGTGAACTGAAAGCTTCAAAACTCAGGTAGCTCAAGAACTTTTTTTCCAGAAATGAATTTTTAAGTTCTCAAAAGCTTCTATGTGTTTCCCTGATCATGAATATGTCTTTGGTTTTGAAAATGGTGGAGAAATGAGAGTTTAATCGTGTTCTGAAATTCTTGCCCTAAAATTTATTTTGTTTCGATTCATGAGATTGATGAAATGTAAATGATGTTTGTGTTAGGGTTTTGATTCAGTGAAGTGTGGGAAGGATTTCTATTTGTTTAGATTTCATTTTAGTTGCGTTTTGAAGGTTTTAGGGATTTTCAGGTGGGGTTCCCACCGGAGAAGACGACCGGAGGTCTTCTCCGGCCACCTGAAAATAATTAGGGTTTAATCACGTCATTAAGTGTAGTTTGAATCTGATGCGTTGGATCTGTTGACTTGGTTGACTTGGCGCGTGTATGTGTGGCCCAGATGCACTCATTAAGCCCTAATCTCAATTAATTAATTCATAAACCTAATTAGTTTCAGTTTGAATATGGACCACTGGATTGCGCGCGTAGTCAACCCCTTTTCTCCCAGACTCCATCCTGGCCTTCCATTCTGTTTACTTTTCTTTTTCTTTATTTTAAATTCATTTGTTTTATATTTATTTTGTACATTTATTTAAAAATAGTAAAACTTATTCAAAAATTCTGAAATTTTTTATACTAGTTATTATTTAATTTCAGAACACAAAAATATTTTTATTTTTATTTTTAGCATTAAAAAAGTATTTTTAAATATTTAAAAGTTTCTTTTTAATTAATTAATGAGAATTAATTAATTAAAAATACTTTTAAGTATTTAAAAATCACCAAAAAATTCATGAAACCTTTAAAAACATTTAGAAACATTGTCCAACCCTCAAACCAAATTTCTTTTTTAATATTGATGCATTTTGAGAATTTTTCATGGAATTAAAATCATTTTGATGCATTATTTTGATCCAAACTTCCAAAAATCATTTCTGCCTAACCCCAAAGAGTTGGACTTTGATTCTTTTTGCATTGTGTTTAGCATATCATGTAGTTTTTGAGGTTAAATGGTCATGATTTGATCTTTCATTTTCAATTTGTTTGGTAATTTTCTTGTTAAGGAACCCTAAAACCCTAGAAAACTTAGGAAAATCATAACTTGAAATAGGTTGAGAGTTGGAACTTCTCCTTTGGGCAGTGAGTTAGTATAGGATTAGGGATCCTTTGAAGGCATTTTCAATTTTTTGTCTTAATGTTTGCTTCTGATTTTGGTTTGTGTTTGATGCTTTGATCATAAACCCTAATTTGGGCTTCCATATGCATCCATCTTGCATTTGCATTCATACCTTGACTTGCCATGACATTTTATGCCTCAATGTGATTCATTTAACATCATAAGACATATTGGAAGCATGCTTGATCATTACATCTTGTATTTGCCATGTTGTATGCCATATGCATCTCATAACTTTTCATGTATGTACATGCTTCTTAACTTTCCCCATTTGCATCCATAAGCTTGTATGATCATCTTCATATGTTGTTTCATGTTTGTAGCATCTCATAGCATCATTAACATCATGTATGTGCTTCTGGTTTTGTTTCTCATCATGCCATTCCATCCCATTTTGCATTGCCTTGCATTCCTTTTCTAACTTTTCAGGTGGTAAGTTATCTTGAGAAGTGAATTTGCCTTCACTTCTCATAAACCTCTCTTCATCTCTTTTATGCATCCTTGCTGCATTTTTGTATGTGTTTGAGATTGAGCTTTCTCATTCTTTTTCTCCTTACTTTCTTCCTTCAAGCAACTTGTCTTCTTAAGTGAAGCAAGTTGTTTTGCTTCTCTTTGCTCCTTTCATCTGCTTCCTCGTGGTTTCTCTGAAGATATTTTCTTGTAAACCTCACAAACCTTAGGAACAACCAAGCATGACAATGATTAGGGTTTTGATTAGTCTTCCCTCCTAGTTTTACCTTTGTGTCTCATTGAGTCTTCTCTTCTCATCTCACAATCAGGGACTAAACCCTAAAGGTTTTAAGGCTTTGTGATTAAGCTTATGCCTGCATCCTTCTATTAGGATGGGGTGTATAACTTTAATCCTAAGTGTTAAACCCTTAATGTGTTTAAATCCTTTAATCAATTCACTTAAATAATCATCAAGACATCACACTTGTAACTTGGGCCTTGCATTAGGGTTCTAATTCTTTCTTAATTGGTTAAGAAGGACTAACCCTAGTGTTAATGGACAAGTCCTCCTCAAGTTGTCTTACAAACCCTAAAAATCACTTCATCATCATATCATTAAATAAAATCCACTTAACAAAGGTTTGTTTTTTCATGAGTTTAATCCCTAATCATGGATTAAGTTGAGGAGCTTTCCTCAGCTTAAACATTCTCATCTATTATCCTTCTATTAGGATGGTGTAATGAGTCTGTTTAATCCCTAATTATGGCTTAATCTCATTACTTAACACTAAACAAAGACACCAAAAAAAAACATCTAAATAATCACAAGTAGGTTAATGATCTTAACCCTACATCAAAGGTGATTAAGTGTGAGATCTGACTTCACACTTAAGGTATTCTCATTACCCCTAATCAGAGGGAAGATGTGATTAGTTTACTAGCCCATTGGTTTAGGCTTAAGCTCATTAACTTATGACACACTTTCAAAAGCAATAAAAGACTGAAAACTCAAAAACAAATAATAATCATCTCCTCCGGGATTCTTTTCTCATCTCATTCACTCATAAACGAGAACTCGCTTCTTCCGTCTAATGCAAGACAGTTTGCACCTAAGCCAGACAGGTCATACACTTGAGCATGGACAAGCAAGCAGTTCACAAGTCAATTCATCTTTCAGTCTCTCTGGGTCGAACTACGGTGTTCTGACTTCCTCATTGCACGAGAGGATACGTAGGCATAACTTAACAGTTATCGAACAAAAGTCTCTGTATATTCCCCCTCCTTCTAGTTTCATTCTTTTAAGCCTCATGATCTTGAGCATTTCATTCTTGTTCTCACACTGACACTGTACATATTACACTTCACTTCTTTTACACTGACACCTGTACATTCTTTTCCAGCTATTTTATACACAGATTGCACTGACACTACCCCTTTAAAGCACAAATCTTTTAAGCGTGGATCCCGTCGAGTACGGCGGACAATCTGGGTGCTAATACCTTCCCAGGTTGTAACCAACCCCCTTTCTCAGTCTCTCTGGTTCGCAACCGTCTTATCCATCTTTTTCTAGGTCTATGCAGCATTGCCTTTCCTCTGGGATAAAAATGCCTAGCTGGCGACTCTATTCATCTCCAGTGAGTTCACTGCTGTGTGTTCTCATTGTCCCCTTCGCCGACCGTTCGCGCCTGTACCTTTATTTGGGCCATTCCCATTTAACGGGAGCGACAGCTTGGCGACTCTGCTGGGGAGCCTTATATTGTAACCAGGGCTTCTGGTTCTTTTTATGGGTTCCTCCTAGCGCTTGTTTGATTTGTGTTTACTGGGGTGTTATGTGTTATTTGTGTTTGTACATTTGTATTTATTTTTGCTTTATGTACAGTTTGTTTACTGCTTCCTTTACAGCTCTACATATATCATACTGTCATGCTGTCTGGCTGGATCTGTTTGGTTGTTTTGGTGGGTGGGGGTTCTGTTGAGAGTTAAGGTCCTATACCTGGGACCTGAGTGACACCTAGGCTAGAGTGGTTCATATTCTTTCCCATTCCATCTCGGTCTGGTGCGGGAATATGAAACACGGTTCAGATATGGGTTTCTTCTTGAGAACTTTGTGTTGCAGATTTCCTGCAGTACTAGGGCTATCTGGGAAGCCTGCTAAGTCTGGATGACCTTTAGTATTGACCTTCAGAAACTGAGGTGAATTAGAGGAGGAACTTTTATGGTTATTGTAAACACTGTACCTCCGGGTTAGAAGTGTTTACACTTCTCATAACTGATCCAAGTCTGAGGATCCTTGTTTTAGAACACCACCTGTGAGGGGGTTGGGCTGTTTACAGGTTTGCAGGTACCCTTGACCTCAGCATACCCTGTTACTTGGTTTTGTTTAAGAGTACTCCATTTTGGAACAGTTATTGTGATTCTAAACCCTGGACACGTGACTCTTTATTTGAGTCCCCAACCTTGGATACTGGACTTATAGACCTCCATCTGGATTTCTTGAACATATTTGGACTTATATCAGAGCACTTGATCAGATCCAGCTCAGTCACAAACCCTTGCATATCATTTGCATACATTGTCATTGCATCATTTTAACATTTGCTTATTTGTTTTTCAGGGTATCCATACTTATTCATTAGCTTGGTTTTGACCCCATCATCAGCATAGGCCTATCTTCACCAGCATCTACTCCAGCTATCTGCATCATCAGTCTCAGCCTGTCAGAGGCCCATCATCAAATTTCATTCTCTATCATCAGCATCTGTCTCATTTCTTCTTCAGCAACATGGCACCTAAGAAAAGTAACATCTCCTATCATTTCTTTCAACCTGAGCTAGCTGACATCAAGAAGATTCAGACCCTGATTACTCCAGACCATATACCACTCTTTAGAGAACATTATGGAGGAATCCTTGATGTGGTTATGGATTTGGACCCTTCACAGAGGAGCTTGATACATACTTGCCTGCAGTTCTATGATCCCCCTCTGAGGTGCTTCACATTTCAGAATTTTCAGTTGGGACCCTTGTTGGAGGAATATTCATCATTAGTTGGTGTACCCATCAGGGGTGGAATCCCCTTCAATCCTGAGATGACTTTCCCAAGTAATGAGGAGATAACAAGAGCTTTACATCTGGAACCAGTTCTGATTGGGCAGAATTTGACATCTAAAGCTGGAATCTATGGTTTTCATCTGGATTTCTTGACTTCTCAGGCTAGTCTGAAGGCCTCCCTGGGGGAGTGGAAGGCAGTATGTGCTCTGTTGGCCCTCAGCATATATGGGGTCATTTTATTTGCAGATGAGCCTAGGTTTGTTAGCAAGAGTGCAATCCATCTTTTCATCCTGAGAAACCCAGTGCCCACCCTACTGGGAGATCTTTACTACTCTGTTCATCAAAGGAATGAAAAGCAAAGGGGAAGATTAGTGAGATGTTGTGCTCCCTTGTTCCATACCTGGCTGCTCAAGCATTTGCCAAAGACTGATGCATTCCTGAACCCTCACCAGCAGAAGAACTGGGCTAGGAGGCTTGTTGCTCTAACCTCAGATGATATCAGATGGTGTACTCAGAGTACTAAGGGCAGAGACATCATTACAAGTTGTGGGCAATTTCCCAATGTGCCTCTGATTGGAGTGAAAGGGTGCATCAATTATAATCCTCTGCTATTCAAAAGACAACTGGGCTATGCATTAGTCCATCCTCCTAGAGCACAGGATCTGACTGAGACCCTTTATTGTGAAATCAAGCCTAATCTGGCTGTTGTTAGGCAAGCAGCTTGGGCCTGGGACAATGTGCAGACTAAGGGGGTAACCATCCTGGGGAAGTGCAACAATGTGGCATCAGCACAGTACTATGATTGGTCCCATGCCAGGGCTCAATTTTCTGGGATGCCCTTTACTATTGAAGATATGCCTGGACCATCCTCAGCACCACCTCCTGTCACTGTCAGCTTAAAGGAGTTTGAGAAATTGAAAGAGAGGAATGAAAAACTGACTCAAGCTCTACAGAAGACCCTTTGGGAGAGGAGTGATGGTATATTGGATATTGAGAGGTTAGAAAAGTTGAAGGTGGAGCACTTGGCTAGAATTGAGAAGTCTGAGGATTACATTAAGAAGTCTAGGGCTGGAGAACGATCTTGAAGAATGCTTGCAAAGAGGCCCAGTTCCAGAAGGCCAGGACTGATTTGTATCTGAAGGAGAGCCAGGCTAGGTGGGTCAGAATCACCGAGGCTCGTACTCTGGAAGATAAAAGGACTCAGGATAAGATTGAGCAGCTGGAAGCTAGTGCAAAAGAGCAACAGGAAGCCCTGGCAGCAGCCCAGAGGGAGATCTCAGAGCTGAAGATTAGAGCTGGTGTGAAGAGGTCAAAGGACCAGAGTCAACACAAGAAGCTAGCTGCAGCTGTTACTACCAGGAATCTTCTCATCAGAAACCTCACTGAGCGTCCAGCTGATCCTGTGACTGAAGCACTTCTCAAGGAAGTTCAGGAGGATGAGTTTGGTCTTGGAGTTTGACTTTTGTTTGTTGTTGCTTTCATTTCATGTACTTTTATTTTTCTTATGATGTATTTTGACCCCTCAGAGGGCTTGTATTGTAAAAAGAAGCAAACTATGTATTATTTTACCTTTTGTAATATATGTATCAGTTTATCTGAGTTTCTTTCAAAGCAACATCACAAGCATCTTCAAGGGCCTGGAAGGGTCAAAACCAAGTGCCGAGCCGAATACCTTGGCAACAAATAAGCATAACTGCATTGCATACTAACCTTTTGTTTTGTTTTGTAGGTTTTTTTGTTTATCTGTTACTAACTCTGTTGTGATGTCAGGAACTATTGCTCGACGACGTGTGTTCCCACTCAACCGTCCACATAGATATCCAACCCGCAACAATCTTCCGGGCATACAAATGGACCAGGTACAACAGGACCTTACAGAGGTCAGGAACCAAATGGCCAATGAGAGGCTAGAAATGAGGAATCAAATGACACAATTTATGGAGGTGATGAACAATATGGCTCAAAGCCAGGAGAGATTAAGAGCCATGGTAGAAAGGCAGAATCAGGAAGATCCCCATCTAGGGACTGCTGGCACAAGCAACAATGAGAGGGTCCAACCTCATGTCAATCCCCCTGTATTTGGACCCCACCTTCATCCAGAGATCAACATTCCTGCAAATGTTCAAGGGACTGCCACTGCAGGCAGAGTGCTGCAAGAAGACCCCCAGGAAGATCAGTTCACAGTAATGGGAGTTGGGGAGGAAGCCTATGACAGAAGGCTGGATGAGATAGCTGAAAAATTAAGATCCTTAGAGTCTCAAAACTCTTTGGGTTTTGATGTTATGGACATGGGCTTAGTGGACGGGGTCAGGATTCCCCATAAGTTTAAGCCTCCTTGTTTTGAAAAGTACAACGGGACTTCCTGTCCGCGGACCCACATACAATCCTTTCTGGGGAGATTGAAAGCATATACCATGGACGAGAAGCTATGGATGTTTTATTTTGAGGATAGCTTGACGGGAGCTTCAAGAGAATGGTACTCTCATCTGACAAGAGCAACCATCAGGTGTTGGAAGGACTTGGCAGAGGCCTTCATTAGACAATACCAGTATAATTTGGATATGGCACCCAACAGGACCCTCCTAATGGGAATGTCACAGTCGTCTAGAGAAAGCTTCCGAGAGTATGCCCAGAGATGGAGGCAATTGGCTGCTGCTGTTCAGCCACCTATGTCAGAGAGGGAGATGGGAGATATGTTTATGAACACCCTCCAAGGAACGTACATTGACAGGCTAGCTGCCTTCTCTTCAACCAGCTTTGCAGATGTTGTCATAGCTGGTGAAAGAATTGAGAGCCTGTTAAAGATGGGCAAAATTTCTGACAACGGTGCCAGCTCATCCAGCAATACAAGGAAACCTTTTGTAGGCCCAAGAAGAACTGGTGAGACCAATGCTATCCATGCCAGCAGGGGCAGGCCCCAATATGTTCATAGGTCCGTGGCAGCAGTCACCATTCCCGCTCCAGCTCATCCACAACCAGTTTATCAACCACCGCAATAAAATTATCAGCAACAACCTCAGTACCAGCAACAAACTCAGTATCCTCCGAGAAACTACAACAACACCAACAACAACAGTCAACAAAGACCATTTCAACAGAGACCTTCTCAGGCCAATAGGGTGATCGATCTGATCCCTATGCCCTATGCAACATTATTACCACAACTCCTGAAACTCAACCTAGTTGAGCTAAGGACGTTGGCACCTCCAGATCCTAACAGTCTACCCAGAAACTACGACTCCAACGCCAGATGTGCTTTCCATTCAAATGCACCTGGCCATAGTACAGAGAAGTGCAGAGCCTTGCACATGAAGGTACAAGACTTGGTAGACTCTAAGGCTTTGAATTTTGCACCACCACCAAATGTTAACAAAAACCCTATGCCACACCACGGAGGTCCCAGAATCAATGCTATTGAAGAAGACAAGCCGTCTTATTTAATAACCAGTGTGGGTCAGATTCGGACACCGTTGGTAGAGATTAAGGCTCAACTCCTCGAATGTCAAATGTTCCCGGGATGTGAGCTAGGGTGTGCTTACTGCAACATTTCAGTGAATGGTTGTGATAACTTGAGGGATGGCATAAATGGTCTCATCCAGAGTGGCCTGCTTCAAATTACAACATCAGTTCCAACAAATCCAGCAATCTCATCAGCAACAATTCCAGTATCTCCTACAACTGCAACAACCATTGTTCCCGACAACTCTTCAGCTTCATCAACAAATGCTTCATCTGTCATTTCAACTGACCAGATATCAACAGACTTTCCTTCTACAACTTCAGCACCACTTCATTTTGAAACTCCTACAACAACAACACCCATCCTTCCAACAATGTCTCCTACAACATCAACGGCAAACAATGAAGATGTCTCAACAGTTACGATTTATTATGATCCTGAAAATGATTCTGCCTACAACTCACAAAGTGCCACTCCCATCAGAGCACCAGTCACAATATACTACGATCCACAGACTGTCGTGGTCCCTTCTGCAGCTGCAATCAGTCCAGTCACTATCACGGTGCCTGGACCAGTACCTTATGAAAGCAGTAATGCCATCCCCTGGCATTACGGCTCTGATCTATACTGCGGAGGGCAGAAAATCACTCTTGAACCATCAACACCCGCGCCACAAATAGATAATGTGGGGGGAGGCGGAGGCTTCACCCGAAGCGGACGTCTCTTTGCTCCACAAATTCAAAGACCCACTGCCGAAGCAGAAGCTGCTGCCAAGGCAAAAGGGAAGAGCCTGGTGCAGGAAGATCAAGATGTTAAGGAAGCTTTGAAAACACCCTTTGATCAAGAAGTTGATGAGTTCATGAGAATCATCAAGAAGAGTGATTACAAAATAGTGGACCAGCTTCACCAGACGCCGTCCAAGATCTCCATTCTATCATTGCTTATGTGCTCCGAAGCCCATCAGAATGCACTACTCAAAGTCTTGCACGCAGCTTACGTGCCTGAAGAGATCACCGTCAATCAGTTGGAAACTGTGGTTGGAAATGTTACTGCTAGCAATGGACTAGGGTTCACCAACACTGATTTGACTACGGAAGGCCGCAATCATAACAAGGCCCTGCATATCACCATGGAATGTAAAGGTGCAGTCCTTTCCCATGTGCTGGTAGACACAGGATCATCCCTCAATGTCTTACCTAAAAAGGCCCTTGTAAAGCTGGAGTATGAAGGATTGGAATTGCGACCCAGCAACCTGATAGTGAGAGCCTTTGATGGTTCTAAGAGATTGGTTCTGGGAGAAATTGAGTTGCCCGTAACGATTGGCCCACAAAATTTCAAAACGACCTTCTACGTGATGGATATACAGCCCGCCTACAACTGTTTATTGGGTAGGCCGTGGATTCACGCCGCTGGCGCCGTGACCTCAACCCTTCACCAGAAGTTAAAATTCGAGTGGGAGGGTCAAGTCGTTACTATCTGTGGAGAGGAGGATATTTTTGTCAGCCACCTGGCTACCTACAAATATATTGAGATGGATGGGGAGATCCATGAAACGATGAGTCAAGGGTTTGAGGCCCTGAACGTAAATGAAACATCTGCTGTACCTGGAATCTCCATGGCATCTTATCGACAAGCCCGAAAGGTTGTTGAAGAAGGAACTGCCCAAGGCTGGGGCAAGGTTTTATCTGTGGAGGAGAAGAAGGACAAATTTGGGTTGGGTTACAGACCAACTCAACAAAATCAAGCAGAGGTTGCTGAGAAACCAGGCTTTGTCAGTGGGGGGATGCTCACCCCTGATGCTATCAACAATTTGGAAGACGAGTTGGAAGAAGAACGCAATCTGGAGATTTGGATACGCCCAAAGATCCCGGGGAGCAGTATCTCAAACTGGTCTTCCCAGGAAATTATAAGGGTTACTCATGCAGAGTAATTATTATTTCCTGTATTTTTATAGCATGCATCAAAGTCTTGCATCTTTCCCAAGATGACAAGACTCATTTTGTAATCGGGCCATCTGTACTTTTTGTGCAACAAGATTAATCAATGAAATATCAGACATCTTTTTGCAAATGAGTCTTTTTCTTTTCCGCTCACTGCTTTTTTCCATTTTTCTTTTTGTACAAAAAATAAATGGCGATGTTTTCAAAATGACAACTTTATTTCAATTTTCTAAACAAGATTAAAATCAATCACTAAAATGAACAAACTGAACCCTTGCAGAGAGTGCCTTCCAGACAGCACCGACAACAGCACGGCTATGACTTCGTATGACTTTGACAATCCAATCAATCAAGCTGATGAAGGGGATGAAGAAGATTTTGAGCTTCCTGAAGATCTAGCCAGGTTGTTAAGGCAAGAGGAGAAGGTTATCACTCCTCATCAGGAAAAGGTCGAAACGATTAATCTTGGTACAGATGAAGATGTGAAAGAAGTCAGAATCGGGGCCTGCTTACAAGACTCAGTAAAAAGACAACTGATTGACCTGCTTCAGGAATATGTGGATGTGTTTGCTTGGTCTTATCAAGATATGCCGGGGTTGGACACCGACATTGTTATGCACAAGCTGCCTTTAAGAGAAGACTGCCCACCAGTTAAACAGAAACTGCGCCGTACTCGCCCAGACATGGCAATGAAAATCAAAGAAGAGGTGCAAAAGCAGTGGGACACCGGGTTCCTTGCTGTGACTAGCTATCCATCGTGGGTTGCTAATATAGTACCTGTGCCTAAGAAGGACGGCAAAGTAAGAATGTGTGTAGACTACCGAGATTTGAACAGAGCCAGCCCGAAAGATGACTTCCCATTACCTCACATCGATGTATTGGTGGATAATACGGCTCAGTTCTCGGTATTCTCCTTCATGGACGGATTTTCAGGATACAATCAGATTAAGATGTCACCTGAAGACATGGAGAAGACAACCTTCATCACACCCTGGGGCACGTTCTGTTACAAGGTGATGCCATTCGGACTGAAGAATGCTGGTGCGACATATCAACGGGCTATGGTGACATTATTCCACGATATGATCCATAAAGAAATCGAATGTTATGTGGATGACATGATTGCCAAGTCCCTCACGGAAGAAGACCACCTGGTAAACCTGCTGAAGCTATTCAAGCGTCTGAGGAAGTACCAACTGAAGTTGAACCCCAACAAGTGCACATTCGGGGTGCGATCCGGTATGCTATTGGGATTTATTGTAAGTGAGAAAGGGATTGAGGTTGACCCTGATAAAGTCAAAGCTATTCAAGAAATGCCTGCACCGAAGTCAGAAAAAGAAGTTCGAGGGTTCCTAGGTCGATTGAACTACATTTCACGGTTCATATCTCACCTTACGGCAACCTGTGAACCTTTGTTCAAACTGCTAAGAAAAGAACAAACGGTCAGGTGGAACGAAGACTGCCAGAGGGCTTTTGACAAGATTAAAGAGTACTTACAAGAACCTCCAATCCTTATGCCTCCAGTTGAAGGAAGACCTCTGATCATGTACTTGACAGTATTAGAAGAGTCAATGGGGTGTGTGTTGGCCCAGCATGACGAGTCTGGTCGAAAAGAGTATACAATATACTACCTAAGCAAAAAGTTTACCGACTGTGAACAACGTTATTCACTGCTCGAGAAAACATGCTGTGCTTTAGCGTGGGCTGCTCGCCGACTAAGACAGTATATGTTGACCCACACTACTTTGTTGATCTCAAAGATGGACCCAGTTAAGTACATTTTTGAGAAGCCAGCACTTTCCGGACGGGTTGCAAGATGGCAAATGATTCTCACAGAATATGACATCCAGTACACTTCTCAGAAAGCCATCAAGGGCAGTGTATTGTCTGAATATCTTGCTGAGCAACCTATTGATGATTACCAGCCTATGAGATTTGACTTCCCTGATGAAGACATCATGGTCATAAAAGCAAAAGATCATGAGGAGCCTGTTCACACTGAAGGGCCTGACCCGGAAGAAGAATGGACTATGATGTTTGACGGGGCTGTTAATATGAATGGTCGTGGTGTTGGTGCAGTGCTCATTACACCCAAAGGAGTTCACATGCCTTTCTCGGCAAAACTCACTTTCAACTGCACTAACAACGAAGCTGAATACGAAGCTTGCATTATGGGTCTTGAGGAAGCTATTGACCTCAGGATCAAGACATTGACTGTGTTCGGAGATTCAGCTCTGGTAGTTAATCAAACCAACGGCAAATGGTATACCCACCAAGATCATCTGATAACTTACAGGGATTATACAAGAAGGCTATTGACTTTCTTCACAACGGTCAAGCTTGAGTATATCCCTCGGGACGAGAATCAGTTTGCAGATGCTCTGGCTACCATTTCATCAATGATCAAAGTTCAGGCTGCTAACTTTGTACCTCAGATTTCAGTGTCCAGACTTGACAGACCAGCATATGTATTTGCAGCAGATGTTGTCAAAGACGATAAACCTTGGTTCCATGACATTAAATGCTTCTTGGAGGATCAAACATACCCACCTGGGGCATCTTCCAATGATAAGAAGACTTTGAGAAGGCTTGCTGGTAGTTTCTTTCTGAACACTGATGGGTCTTTATACAAAAGGAACTTTGATATGGTACTCCTCAGATGTGTCGACATGACGAAAGCAGATTTGTTGATGCACGAAGTGCATGAAGGATCCTTTGGTACCCATGCCGGAGGATATGCGATGGCCAAGAAGTTGCTAAGATCGGGGTATTACTGGATCACAATGGATGCAGACTGTTGTGCTTATGCCAGGAAGTGCCACAAATGTCAGATATGCAGATAAGGTGCACGTGCCTCCCAATCCTTTGAACATCATGTCTTCACCATGGCCCTTTGCTATGTGGGGCATTGATATGATTGGCAAGATTGAGCCAACTGCTTCAAATGGCCACAGATTCATCCTGGTCGCCATTGATTATTTCACCAAGTGGGTTGAAGCAGCCTCATATGCAAATGTTACAAGGCAAGTGGTAGCCCGATTTCTGAAGAGAGATATCATATGTCGATATGGAGTTCCTGAGCGAATCATTACTGATAATGGTTCCAATCTAAACAACAAGATGATGGCTGAGTTATGCCGGGACTTCAAGATCCAACACCACAATTCTTCTCCTTACAGGCCAAAGATGAATGGCGCTGTTGAGGCAGCTAATAAGAATATCAAGAAGATTGTGCAGAAGATGGTAGTCACCTGCAAAGACTGGCATGAGATGCTACCGTTTGCCTTGCATGGGTACCGCACGTCAATCAGAACATCCACTGGGGCAACACCGTATCAGCTTGTGTATGGTATTGAAGCAGTCCTACCGGTTGAAGTTGAATTACCCTCTCTACGGGTACTGATGGATGTTAAGCTGAATGAAGCAGAATGGGTTCGATCCCGATATGAGCAATTGAGTCTGATTGAAGAGAAAAGATTGGCTGCAATCTGTCATGGGCAGCTATATCAGAAAAGAATGAAGAGAACCTTCGATCAGAAAGTCAGGCACCGAGAGTACCAAGTAGGAGATCTTGTGCTGAAGAGAATCCTCCCTCCTCATACAGACCACAGAGGCAAATGGACTCCGAACTATGAAGGACCATTCGTGGTAAAGAAAGTTTTCTCTGGTGGAGCACTGATGCTCAGCACCATGGATGGTGAAGACTTCCCGTCCCCTGTGAATTCAGATGCAGTTAAAAAATACTTCGCATAAAATGACCCGCTGGACATAAAAACAGAATATAAGTCCAGGCAAAAATAGGGCATCCCGGCGAGTCAAAAACAGAATAAAAGACTCGGGCAAAAATAAGGGAAAAATAAAAAAATGTACACCCGCTGAGTTGAAAAGCCGCATTGGACAACTCAGGCAAAAATGGGTATCCCGATGGATTGAAAACCCGAAAGGGCGATCCATGCAAAATAAGGGAATAAGCGAACAACTGCACTCTGAATTCGTCTGTCTCACCTACAACTTGGTAAGCCTCCAAAGGATCAAGCTTCAAACAGTATCCACCTTCTTCAGAAAGTAAGACGAGAAGAACGTCAAAAGTCATGCGAGTCATAGCAAAAGAGGAAGCTCCTTGAAAGCGTCGTCAACATCGCCAGCACTTTGTTTCTCAATTTGTAACAGTCTCCTCATTTTAGGAGATTTGTTTCTTTGACTGTATCTCGCCAATTCAGGGCGCATAAATTAATAAAATCATATTTTTCAGTCATGTTTCGTCTTGTACATTTTTATTTGCAAAGAATGTCTGATGTCTCTAAAAAACTGATTGCATAAGTACAGATGTTTTTCTTCAAAAATAAAAACACGTGCTTGCAGGGAATATACTTACTCAGAAGTGTCTAACTCCTATGATGGAATCCAGTAAAGGATACCTCGGGATTACTTGCGCGTTTCTCTATCTTTGCAGGATTGCAGGTATCCAAAGTGCGACTCGGGGCATGAAAGCTTCATCCCAGCAAGCTGACAAATCAACACTCAGTCTTAGCACCCAAGGTGTTTTCTCCCCAACTGAGTTGCCACTTAGTATTTCCCCCAACCGAGTTGCCAATCGTTCTTCCTCAGCAGAATGCAAAAAAAAAAAGCCAGGGAACCATCTCCCCACAGAATTTCAGCCTCTATTCAGAAGAGCAACGCATGAAGGAATCACAACAGAGTAACGAAAGCTTCTACAAACCCCAGCTGGGTCCCCTCATTACCAAGGATGGGTCTATCAGTGACCTATCTCACCAAGCAGATACATCTCATCAGATCTACCAATGATTTCATCCCCAGTTGGGATGTCCACTTCAAACAGATCGACCAGGGATCTCCACAGCAACGGGATCCGAATCCCGGTTTGGTACCTTTGCATAATCACGGCATTCACATCCTATTCACCCCACAAAGCGTAGCATTCTGTCTAATACGGGGCATTACGGCAAAAAATCAAACATATTGCATAATCATAAGCCATGGTTCGAATCAAACACTAGTGGATAATAAAAATCCATCAGTATATAGAGACCTTCCCCCCAGAGTCCCCAGCAAAAGCAGTTGCCTCACATTCACAAACACCAGTATATACTCCCTTTGACACCCGTCCGTGTCATACCCCCAGCAGAAAGCCAAAGACATTCTCTTTGCACTCACAAGTATGTATATACATAACTTCCTTGACATCCGTCCATGTCGTAAACACTATACTCTTCTTCTTTTGACACTCGTCCGTGTCACTCTCCCCGGAAGGTTGAACACCCATCTATACACCATTCACACTTACATAGATACTCGTCTGTATCTTGTATATACCATTTATATCCCCACAGATTCGACTTTGGTCCATGTTCTTTGTTAACCAGTTGGTACTCGTCCGTACCATCATCTCAGAATATGCGCCAAGTGTTTGTTTCTATCTGATACTCGTCCGTATCATAGTCTTAAGGATGCTCGTCCGCATCTTTAATCCATACACTGTGTCAAACACCTTTTGTCTTCTCGAATATAGATACTCGTCTGTGTCTATTATTCCCCAGAAGAGTCCCCTCAGATTCAACACTCGTCCATGTTCTCTGTTAACCAGTTGATACTCGTCCGTATCATCATCTCTGAACACGTGTTAGTATTTGTTTCTACCCGATACTCGTTCGTATCGTAGCCTTAGGGATGCTCGTCCGCATCTTTAATCTATACACAGCATCTAAACACTTATACCCTTTATTTCTTGGATGTAAACACTCGTCCGTGTTTACCATTCCCCAGTAAATCACCAACAAAGCATTTTTTTCCTTTTATATGACACTCGTCCTGTGTCATGATAAACCCTGAGAGCAGCCGTACCCTGCTAGGTGGTCGTCCTCCACCTCTTGATGGTCGTCCTCCATCATGCTCATCCGATGGCCGTCCCCATCGTTGATATTTAGCAGCCGTCCCCTGCTAGGTGGTCGTCCTCCACCTCTTGATGATCGTCCTTCATCATTTTATCCAATGGCCGTCCCCATTGTTGATTTTGGTTATCTGACATTCGTCCTATGTCACGACAAACCTTGAGAGCAGCCGTCCCCTGCTAGGTGGTCGTCCTCCACCTCTTGATGGTCGTCCTCCATCATGCTCGTCCGATGGTCGTCCCCATCGTTGACCTTTTATCCGGCATTCATCCTATGTCGCGATATTTTCGGCAGCCGTACCCTGCCAGGTGGTCGTCCTCCACCTAAGATGACCGTCCCTCATCTTAACCCGACAGAGCAGCCGTCCCCTGCTAGGTGATCGTCCTTCACCTTTGATGACCGTACCTCATCATCTGTTTATTTCATTTATTCTTTAACCCGATGGCCGTCCCCGTCGTGGTCCCTTTTCTTTTTAGCCCGATGGCCGTCCCCATCGTTGGTTGCTTTACTTTATGAGCTTGATGGCCGTCCCCGTCATTTTTCATTAGTCCCCTGAGAATCTTACAGCTTTACCCTATGGCCGTCCCCATCATAATCCCTTTTATCCCCAGCATGTCGGTCGTCCCCGTCATTGCCTTATTTTTAGCACTTTTCAGCATGTCGGTCGTCCCCGCCATTGCTATTTACCTAGCAGTCGTCCTTTGCTCGACAGTCGTCCTCCGTCGCCCACACTTTACAATATACTTTATTTTCTTTTACAATCTATATCCCTTTTCTTCTTCATTCTGTGAGTGCAAATTTTGGACTGTCTTTGGTATTCAACCACAAGTTATCTTGTTTGCCTGTTAAGCCGTTGCTTACATCCTACACAGCTAACTCATGTTTGAATAGGGGCAGCTGTAAACACCCCAAATTTTCCCTCACCCATTCACAGCATGGCTTGTGATCATTTCATATGCATAAACACAATCACAACATCTCATACCACAATTTTGAGTCTCTGCATTGGTTCTAAGTCATCTGCATCTAGGGTTTGTGATCTGAGCAATCCAAGAGCTTCTTGAGCCACTCCAAAGGTCATCAATCACTTCAAAGGGGTCCATCTGTACTTTCTCTGGAGAATACCCTGAACTAAGTATCAGAACTAGATCTTCGTTTCGATCGTCTCTGTACTGTCTCTAGGAAAATGTCTTGAACTAAGCGTTAGAACTAGATCTTCATTTCAATCGTCTCTAAAATGCTTCTTGAAAGTATCTTTAACTAAGTGTCAGAACTAGATCTTCGTTTCGATCGTCTCTGAACTGTCTCTAGGAGTTGATAATGTTTATCTAACCGTGAAGTATCCTGAAAAGGAAAAGTTAGTTTTATACGAAGTCATTTGATGTATGTAATGTATGGCATGGCATTCTTAATGTTAATGAGAATGTCGTATGTGTTATGTATGTGTATGCCATGATATGCTGTAAATGATGTATGGATGAATCATGTGGTCGAAGCACATTAGTAGTTTCATATATCAATTGCTAACTGGGGAAAATAAATCTCGATTTGTTGCTGAGGAATATGAAGACATCGTTCCCGTCTCGTTTAGGAGTATTGTACTTAGGATCTTCCGTTTTCGGTTCTTCGCACTTCTTATTGAAAGATTAAATTCATGAATACCCTGACTGGGGATAAAAGAGACGGACATTCCCCTGAGAGGCTTATCCGACCAAGTGTCAATTCTTCGGAGGATGTCAGGCTTTGAGAGGAATTTGTCTGGGACTTTGTAGAGTTGGAAGTACAAGAGGCTACTTGGAATACTTCGCTGAAATAAATCCGTAAAGATTACTCTGTGGGGATGAACCTGCGAAGATCTGTTGGATGTGAAATTTGCTGGGGATTCCTACATCCGAGAGTCCTTAGTAAATGCTATTATTGTAATTTTATATTATTTTATATGTATTTTTGGCAAACAACAATCATATTCAAAAGCATATATACATTCAAACATAATTAATGGACGTTTACACTTAAGTAAAACGGGAAAAGTAAAGCTGAATTTGAAATAAAATTGTATTAATCTTGAAAGTGGCCTATAAACAGGAAAGTTCAAACAAAGAGACAGAAATCCTAGTAAGAGGAATTCGTCGTAGAAAATTTAAAAGAGTACAAATGTAAACACCCCAAATTTGCCCTCACCCATTCACACCATGGCTTGTGATCATTTCATATGCATAAACACAATCACAACATCTCATACCACAATTTTGAGTCTCTGCATTGGTTCTAAGTCATCTGCATTTAGGGTTTGTGATCTGAGCAATCCAAGAGCTTCTTGAGCCACTCCAAAGGTCATCAATCACTTCAAAGGGGTACATGTGTGTTCAAGTATCATATTATATCCTCCCAAAGTCAAGAATTCCAAAGAATCACAAGAACTGGGATTGGTATGGAAGCAGAGCCAGGCTTGACTGCACAGATGACCTAAAATTAGGGTTTTGGTTTCAGAGGCCATAACTCCAAATTTTTTGGTCATTCTTGTTTCTATTGTTCTCTATATGGAATAGGGAGTATGCATATCAATTTTCATGAAGAAATTCCATGGGGAAGTCATCTGATCAAGAGTTGACTTTTCAAGCAAGTTAGTGCAAAATCAGGGCATCTGAGGCCCCAATGACCCAACCAAGGGGTGTTCTTCATCATTTTGATTGTATATTATCTTTATTTGGTCATGGAAGAAGTTGGAAGTTTACAAAATTCAAGAATTTCAAGTTTTTGCAAAGTTGACTTTTTGGGGCAAGTTTGACTTTTAAGGAATTTGTCATTTTAGGCAACTTTTCAATCCTTACTTTTTGGTCCAAAAATGCTTCAAATGGAAAAACTTTGGTCATGAAAGTTGTAGATTAGATCTTTCCCTTTTCAAAAAGTACAAGAACATGACCTAATTCATTTTGGATCAAAAGTTATGGTGCATCAAAGTTGGCAAAAATCACTAAATTTCAAGTTATGCACCAAATGGGAAACTTGCAAAATCTTGTACCAAGGCAATTTGTAACTTCTAATTGATGTATAATCCTTATACAAACATCACACAAGTCTTAAAGTTCAGATTGAACCAAAAGGATCACATGTTTCATGGCTTGTGAGGCAAGATCTTTTCATGAGAACTACAAGCAAGCAAGTTGCAAAACCAATGATAACTTCTCATCCACTTGTTGCCTAGCCTGCTGACCAATCCTATCCTTTCTCCCTCACCTTGCTGCGCAGCCCACACCCTTTGTACTTGGCTGGAACATGACCCATGCCTCTCTTACAAGAAGTTGACATTTTGGCAAAAGCTACCATACCTATCACAAAAGGACATGTCATGTCATCTGACCAATAGGATTGGTTTATACAAACCAAATGCAAGCAAAACATCACAAGACACAAGCCAAAAAACAAGCAAGAACTCAGCTTCCTCATTTTCCACCCTTGAAGCAAAAGCTTTCGAAACTCAGCATACAAACCACAAACACTTAAACAAACTTCATAGATCAACTTAACTCATCATTCTGATCACAAAGCACCCCTCACCCTTGCCTTAAACTCAAAGAATCAAGAACACGATTCCCACCTGAGCTTGAACAGAACTTGTTCAAACTCCCAAACCAGCCAACACAAACTCCTTCTAAGCATCCAGACATCATCAAGGGATCAAAGGGAGTGGATTGCACAAAGAGGAGAGGCCAGAAAGCTGTGAACTGAAAGCTTCAAAACTCAGGTAGCTCAAGAACTTTTTTTTCCAGAAATGAATTTTTAAGTTCTCAAAAGCTTCTATGTGTTTCCCTGATCATGAATATGTCTTTGGTTTCAAGGCCCATATCCGTGGCAGGCCAGTAGTCATCTGGTTCATTATAAAAGACACTTCTTCGAGTCGTAAATCCTATGATGTTACGAGCTCATGTACTAGTGTATGGACCCTTTGATACCATTCCCTGCTGTTTTTCAGTTGATTGACAACACATATGCAAGGCCCATGTCAGTGGCAGGCTAATAGTCTTCTGGTTCATTATAAAAAGACATTTCTCCATTGTTACAGGTTACTTTTAACTACACCAAGGTTTTCCAGCAGTGTCTTCTTTGGTTGGGGTTATATCTTTTTTCTTCTTCTCCGTCAGAGTGCAAATTTTCGAGTTTGTTGTTGGTATTAAATCACAGTTTATCTTGAACATCTGATAGCCGATGCTCTCATCCTTTTCAGACTAACAGTTGATTGAATAGGGGCATCTGTAACACCCCAAAATTTTCCCTCTGGTTTTCTATCTTTTATCTTCTTTTGGTTTCACATTCATCTGCATTTTCATTAGGTCTTATCATTTTCATAAGCTCCTAGGACATGGGATCAATATTTTATGAGGAATTATGGTTCAGCGTCCTATTTGTGATTATTAGAAGGATTCAAGGTTTTCGATAAGCAATCATCAACGACATCATTTTCTTATACTCCTGTCACTGAATTAGGGTTTATTTCCCCGATTCATTGGTGTTCAAGGATGTAACTTGAAAAGACTTTTGATTGATTCATCTGGTACATCATCAACATTCAAGCATGATTTAAGAGTCTATTTTTCATCAAGCTGTAAGGCTATTCTCATCTTCTAAGCATTTTAGACTATTCTCCTTCCTCGAAATCTCTGGGTTCAGTCAAGTGAAGTTGTTCGTTCACAATGCAATTCAGATGGATGTTTGACCTAATATTGGTCAAACTGTCAGGAGATTTCTTCAAGTGCAAGTTATATGTTTCAGTGGTTGATTTTTTAGGCAGTTCGTATCCAAAGTCAAGTTGTGTGGTGTGATGGATTCATCAGGTTATTAAGCTGTAATTCATAAAAAGTTTTGGGCCAGATTGTCTGTTCATTCGTTCATTAATCGTTCCCCTGTGAATTTATTTTCCCAGTGATTGATTCAGACCGATTCAAATTGATTCATGATTTATTTGGTTAGGATTTCAGAGGATGATTAATTCAGATGATCATTGTTTCAGTGGTGAATTATTTGGTGACTCAGGAGACTCTTTTTTGTCAGAGACGTGCAGAAGAGTTCGAGTGTCGTCGAATTCGGTCAAGATGTGTGTGGAGATTTATTCAAGTTCACCGTAGTCCATATTCAAATTTCACCTAAACCAAATTCCAAATCCATTTTATCATTTTATTTTTTGTCCATTAGCCCATTTATCTTTATTTTTATTTTTAACCAAAACCCATGTCTATAACCAAATTCATTTACCACTAATTACAAAGCCCATATCATTTTGGAGCACATTCCATTTTAAAACCAATAGTCATATACAAAAAATATTAAATAGAAAAAAAATAAATTGCAAGTTTTGTTTGTCAGCATATTTAAAAACTTGTATACAAAGTTTCACCACCACAATTTTTGTGAGGCCCCACATCAACCGAATTTGATTCACAATCTCGCTACAACAACAACCGCCCACAATTTTCACGCAACCAACACTCACAAACTTTCCGTAACACAATACAACAGATTCTATTACACGTACAACATAAAAACAAATTTGATACACACTCCACACCGTAACAAACTCGTCACACAACCATTACATATAAATCCCTATATGATTTTTTCTTATTTGGTCTCTCTGCAAATTTTCACTCTCACTCATTTTCCAAGCATAAGCTCAAATCCTGCTGTAACACAGTGGGAGAACTGACTTTGTCGTTTTTGCTTTCACAAAAACTATGTTGTGGATAGCAAGAGTCTCCACCGAATTTTCTTTTATCCAGGTAGGAAAGGGGGAAAAGAACATGAAAGACCTTGGTTTTAGATTTTGAGTTCGGGGGGTAGGTTATACAAAGGGAAGGTGTTAGCACCCTTTGTATCCATGGTTATCCACGGGCTTTTAATTGCTTTGCTCACTTTATTTTTGTTTGAAAAATAGTGGTGGTGTATTTAAAAAAAATTCCATCTTTGTAATGATTCTCGTATGAATGTATACAAAGTATTTTTTGGAAAGTTTTTGAAAATGTGAGGTGTAAAGAGTAATTTTGCTTTTGAAATGGTGAGCAAGAAGTTAAGGGCTTCCTACCTACTCAAGGTTGTTCATGTTATTTTTCTTTCCTTAGGGATATAACTGTCCTTACTATTAGTTAGTAAGTAGTCTTATCCTTGGATTTGAGAGACGGACGTAGGGTCATCGTATGGTCATAGAAGGAAACAAGTAAAGGTATCTTAGCAATTTGAAGGGACTATCATCATTTTTTTCGTAGGATCATCGAGGGACGAGATCATTTATTCGTAGGCAACTCGAAGGGTTATCGAGGGACTATGATCTTTATATCAAAAGGACTTGCTGATTTTTATTTAGACAACCTTGCTAAGACACCCCTATGTTCGAGGGACTTGACCATTTTGTGAGGCAACAAGAGGAGAAACCCTAGAGGTGTATGTGTGAAATGTGTTAATTACAATTATTTTAGTCTTAGAAATTAGGGTTATCTAAGTCCGTTTATTTTTATTCACATGCATTCTTTTCACACCCTACGTTTACTAACCACACAATTAATAATTTAAGAAATTTAAAAGCAGAAAGTAAACCTAGACTATTACATCATGGGGGGGGGGGTACATGTTTGAAATTAGGGGAGCGCGAAAAGTAAAAGTGCGGAAAATTAAACCCTAATTACGCTATAACAAACCAGGAGCAGATACATAATTGAAAATACGAGAAAATAAATTTACATGAGTCGTAAATCCTATACAATTTTTCTAAGGAACTTAAATAGCAAAATAAAATAAATAAAAGATTATAAAAATGTTTTTCTAATCAATTAAAAAAATTGGAAAAATTGGTTAATTGATTTATTTTTACAAAAATAGGTTTTTATAATTTTCTTAATTAATTAAAAAACTATTAATCTAATTAAATTAAAAAAAGGTTTTGTATGAATAATAAATGTTTATTTTTTAAGTTAATGATTAGTTAAAAGAAAATGTTTTATTTATAAATTAAAAGAAAGTAATTAATTATCATAATTAAATAATTAAAAGAAAATTATAATAAAAGAAAAAAAAATCATAAAAATAACAAAGAAAAGCCATAAAAAAAGAAGGTTGGAGATCCTGGGAATCGAACACAGGTCTTCACGTTTCCACACATGCGCCACCAACCAACTGAGCTATTAAACAGAAATATATTTTTTTGTGTTAATAAACAGAAACAAAAATATATATATATATTATAAAAACGAAATTTAAAAAACAGAAACGCGCCAAACATCGTCTTCCTGCTCCCTCAGTCCAAGGAACTTCTACCTACGGTTGCGCCATCGCTACAACCTATAGTGGCGGTTTTGTCCGTCACTATAGTACATACGTTTTTTTTAAAACATCCAATAAGAAAAATAAATCATATCCAGGGGTATAAATCAATTGAAAATCATCTGGTGAGTTCAATGAAACCATTAATTTGTCCTGAAATTGCCTCTAAATAGAGTTCCCAAATTTGAAACTTAAAACCCTATAATGGCGTACAACTATACCTGCATCGAAAATCAAATTAAACCACTCAGAAAACATCGAAATATTAACATAAGCAAAAATCCACAATCAAATCATATTTATAACGCAGATATAAGGGAAATCGAAAAATAAAAAAATGAGATAACATGAATTCAATTTATGCAAATAATGGTGGTTTCGATGAAGATGATGATGGATATACACTCTAAAGATCCCCAGGAATGTTATGCAACCTTCAAAACTTCTTGAAAGTGGCTGAAGAGAGCACACCGGATTTGGAATTTTCTTGAATTTTTTGCAATGTGACAAGGGTTCTTTGGCTCAGATTTTCGTCCCTTGTCCTTATGGTCTTGTTGTGTACTTATAGAAGATTCAAATTAGGTTAAATTTTGGGATTTTTGTGTTGGATTAGAGATTGCATGGGAATGAAGTTTCTTCCTTTCTAATTTGGTCAAAATTTGACTTTAAAACCTTCTCTTTTGGTTTGCAAGAAATTTGGATCCTTATAATGATCATAAACACCAAATATTTGATCCTAAAACAGTCCTAAAATCAAATATTTGATTTTCTAATATTTATTTTAATTAAAATTGATTTTAAATAAATTAAATCCAATATAATATAAAATAAATATAAAAAAATAAGATATTATGACTTATGGGTCGTGAATGATCTTATGATTGAGTTTGGGTTAGAAAAATATGGGCCCATTTGGAAGAAACTTGAGTTTTGGTAATTATTTGCTTCATACACCTCCTCAAAATTGCCCAACTTTAACAATGCATAAATCTCTCAATTTTTATCCAATGTATGTGTTCTTGGACTTTTTAGAAAGTTTAGAGTGTCCTCTAAATACTACTTTTGGTTCCATGTCCATTTGATCTTCCATGTTCAAGTTGACTTTTTGTTGACTTTTCAAAGGTCCTGTAATGTTTTGGCTCATATCTCTCAAATGAAGCATTTCTAGCCTTGGCTTGTGAGACACAAAGTTGCAGGGAATTGAATTTCCTACAAAATGAGCTTTGGATGGGAAATTTTTGATGAAGCATGTGAAAGTTATGGCTGGTCAAAGTACATTTGACTTTTCCTGCAAAAACCCTAATTTAGTAACTTCTGATTCTTGATGAATTTGAGGTTTCCTTGATGAATCATGATAAACCCTTGATAAAATGATGAATCTTACTTCATAATATTGATGTTGACAAAAAATATTGAAGTTTGACTGTATGTTGACCACAATTGACTTTTTGACAAAGTTAATTGATTTTGGATCATCTGAGCATCTAACTGACCAAACTTGTAGGGCAAGCCTTGAAACATGACATGAGGATTCTATGAGGTATGTGGGACACCATGAAGTCCACTTGAGGCTTTGGAAGTCCAATTTGCTTTGAGAAACTTAAAACTCTAATTTAAGACCCATTGCTTAGGATGATGCTTTGTCTGATGAAACCTTGAATCCCTTTGAGCAATTGAGAATCTTGTGACCATTAGGAGACCTATTGAGACATATTGTCTTAAATATGTGAGGGAAGATTTTGGGGCACAACAGTTTCCCCTGTTCAATTTTCTGAAACCTGAGGAGTTAGATTGGCATGTACGCCATTCGTGACCTGAAGGTAGAAGATGAGTGAACACTTAAAGCCCAAAAATTTGCACTCGCTGGTGTGGAGTAACACTTTTGGTTAATTGTATTTCTTGAATGGGCTTAAATATACTATTTGGAGTATCTGGAGATGGGCTTATAGATGCCATCCAAAGTTTCTATTGATAGGAGTATCAAAATGTGTCTATGTTTGACTTTATTTGAATATTGTTACTGAACTATCTGTCAGAACTAGATCTTCGTCTCGACCGTCTCTGAACTGTCTCTGTAGAATATCCCAAACTAAGTATCAGAACTAGATCTTTGTTTCGATCGTTTCTGTACTTTCTCTGGAGAATACCCTGAACTAAGTATCAGAACTAGATCTTCGTTTCGATCGTCTCTGTACTGTCTCTAGGAAAATGTCTTGAACTAAGCGTTAGAACTAGATCTTCATTTCAATCGTCTCTAAAATGCTTCTTGAAAGTATCTTTAACTAAGTGTCAGAACTAGATCTTCGTTTCGATCGTCTCTGAACTGTCTCTAGGAGTTGATAATGTTTATCTAACCGTGAAGTATCCTGAAAAGGAAAAGTTAGTTTTATACGAAGTCATTTGATGTATGTAATGTATGGCATGGCATTCTTAATGTTAATGAGAATGTCGTATGTGTTATGTATGCGTATGCCATGATATGCTGTAAATGATGTATGGATGAATCATGTGGTCGAAGCACATTAGTAGTTTCATATATCAATTGCTAACTGGGGAAAATAAATCTCGATTTGTTGCTGAGGAATATGAAGACATCGTTCACGTCTCGTTTAGGAGTATTGTACTTAGGATCTTCCGTTTTCGGTTCTTCGCACTTCTTATTGAAAGATTAAATTCATGAATACCCTGACTGGGGATAAAAGAGACGGACATTCCCCTGAGAGGCTTATCCGACCAAGTGTCAATTCTTCGGAGGATGTCAGGCTTTGAGAGGAATTTGTCTGGGACTTTGTAGAGTTGGAAGTACAAGAGGCTACTTGGAATACTTCGCTGAAATAAATCCGTAAAGATTACTCTGTGGGGATGAACCTGCGAAGATCTGTTGGATGTGAAATTTGCTGGGGATTCCTACATCCGAGAGTCCTTAGTAAATGCTATTATTGTAATTTTATATTATTTTATATGTATTTTTGGCAAACAACAATCATATTCAAAAGCATATATACATTCAAACATAATTAATGGACGTTTACACTTAAGTAAAACGGGAAAAGTAAAGCTGAATTTGAAATAAAATTGTATTAATCTTGAAAGTGGCCTATAAACAGGAAAGTTCAAACAAAGAGACAGAAATCCTAGTAAGAGGAATTCGTCGTAGAAAATTTAAAAGAGTACAAATGTAAACACCCCAAATTTGCCCTCACCCATTCACACCATGGCTTGTGATCATTTCATATGCATAAACACAATCACAACATCTCATACCACAATTTTGAGTCTCTGCATTGGTTCTAAGTCATCTGCATTTAGGGTTTGTGATCTGAGCAATCCAAGAGCTTCTTGAGCCACTCCAAAGGTCATCAATCACTTCAAAGGGGTACATGTGTGTTCAAGTATCATATTATATCCTCCCAAAGTCAAGAATTCCAAAGAATCACAAGAACTGGGATTGGTATGGAAGCAGAGCCAGGCTTGACTGCACAGATGACCTAAAATTAGGGTTTTGGTTTCAGAGGCCATAACTCCAAATTTTTTGGTCATTCTTGTTTCTATTGTTCTCTATATGGAATAGGGAGTATGCATATCAATTTTCATGAAGAAATTCCATGGGGAAGTCATCTGATCAAGAGTTGACTTTTCAAGCAAGTTAGTGCAAAATCAGGGCATCTGAGGCCCCAATGACCCAACCAAGGGGTGTTCTTCATCATTTTGATTGTATATTATCTTTATTTGGTCATGGAAGAAGTTGGAAGTTTACAAAATTCAAGAATTTCAAGTTTTTGCAAAGTTGACTTTTTGGGGCAAGTTTGACTTTTAAGGAATTTGTCATTTTAGGCAACTTTTCAATCCTTACTTTTTGGTCCAAAAATGCTTCAAATGGAAAAACTTTGGTCATGAAAGTTGTAGATTAGATCTTTCCCTTTTCAAAAAGTACAAGAACATGACCTAATTCATTTTGGATCAAAAGTTATGGTGCATCAAAGTTGGCAAAAATCACTAAATTTCAAGTTATGCACCAAATGGGAAACTTGCAAAATCTTGTACCAAGGCAATTTGTAACTTCTAATTGATGTATAATCCTTATACAAACATCACACAAGTCTTAAAGTTCAGATTGAACCAAAAGGATCACATGTTTCATGGCTTGTGAGGCAAGATCTTTTCATGAGAACTACAAGCAAGCAAGTTGCAAAACCAATGATAACTTCTCATCCACTTGTTGCCTAGCCTGCTGACCAATCCTATCCTTTCTCCCTCACCTTGCTGCGCAGCCCACACCCTTTGTACTTGGCTGGAACATGACCCATGCCTCTCTTACAAGAAGTTGACATTTTGGCAAAAGCTACCATACCTATCACAAAAGGACATGTCATGTCATCTGACCAATAGGATTGGTTTATACAAACCAAATGCAAGCAAAACATCACAAGACACAAGCCAAAAAACAAGCAAGAACTCAGCTTCCTCATTTTCCACCCTTGAAGCAAAAGCTTTCGAAACTCAGCATACAAACCACAAACACTTAAACAAACTTCATAGATCAACTTAACTCATCATTCTGATCACAAAGCACCCCTCACCCTTGCCTTAAACTCAAAGAATCAAGAACACGATTCCCACCTGAGCTTGAACAGAACTTGTTCAAACTCCCAAACCAGCCAACACAAACTCCTTCTAAGCATCCAGACATCATCAAGGGATCAAAGGGAGTGGATTGCACAAAGAGGAGAGGCCAGAAAGCTGTGAACTGAAAGCTTCAAAACTCAGGTAGCTCAAGAACTTTTTTTTCCAGAAATGAATTTTTAAGTTCTCAAAAGCTTCTATGTGTTTCCCTGATCATGAATATGTCTTTGGTTTTGAAAATGGTGGAGAAATGAGAGTTTAATCGTGTTCTGAAAGTCTTGCCCTAAAATTTATTTTGTTTCGATTCATGAGATTGATGAAATGTAAATGATGTTTGTGTTAGGGTTTTGATTCAGTGAAGTGTGGGAAGGATTTCTGTTTGTTTAGATTTCATTTTAGTTGCGTTTTGAAGGTTTTAGGGATTTTCAGGTGGGGTTCCCACCGGAGAAGACGACCGGAGGTCTTCTCCGGCCACCTGAAAATAATTAGGGTTTAATCACATCATTAAGTGTAGTTTGAATCTGATGCGTTGGATCTGTTGACTTGGCGCGTGTATGTGTGGCCCAGATGCACTCATTAAGCCCTAATCTCAATTAATTAATTCATAAACCTAATTATTTTCAGTTTGAATATGGACCACTGGATTGCGCGCGTAGTCAACCCCTTTTCTCCCAGACTCCATCCTGGCCTTCCATTCTGTTTACTTTTCTTTTTCTTTATTTTTAATTCATTTGTTTTATATTTATTTTGTACATTTATTTAAAAATAGTAAAACTTATTCAAAAATTCTGAAATTTTTTATACTAGTTATTATTTAATTTCAGAACACAAAAATATTTTTATTTTTATTTTTAGCATTAAAAAAGTATTTTTAAATATTTAAAATTTTCTTTTTAATTAATTAATGAGAATTAATTAATTAAAAATACTTTTAAGTATTTAAAAATCACCAAAAAATTCATTAAACCTTTAAAAACATTTAGAAACATTGTCCAACCCTCAAACCAAATTTCTTTTTTGATCTTGATGCATTTTGAGAATTTTTCATGGAATTAAAATCATTTTGATGCATTATTTTGATCCAAACTTCCAAAAATCATTTCTGCCTAACCCCAAAGAGTTGGACTTTGATTCTTTTTGCATTGTGTTTAGCATATCATGTAGTTTTTGAGGTTAAATGGTCATGATTTGATCTTTCATTTTCAATTTGTTTGGTAATTTTCTTGTTAAGGAACCCTAAAACCCTAGAAAACTTAGGAAAATCATAACTTGAAATAGGTTGAGAGTTGGAACTTCTCCTTTGGGAAGTGAGTTAGTATAGGATTAGGGATCCTTTGAAGGCATTTTCAATTTTTTGTCTTAATGTTTGCTTCTGATTTTGGTTTGTGTTTGATGCTTTGATCATAAACCCTAATTTGGGCTTCCATATGCATCCATCTTGCATTTGCATTCATACCTTGACTTGCCATGACATTTTATGCCTTAATGTGATTCATTTAACATCATAAGACATATTGGAAGCATGCTTGATCATTACATCTTGTATTTGCCATGTTGTATGCCATATGCATCTCATAACTTTTCATGTATGTACATGCTTCTTAACTTGCCCCATTTGCATCCATAAGCTTGTATGATCATCTTCATATGTTGTTTCATGTTTGTAGCATCTCATAGCATCATTAACATCATGTATGTGCTTCTGGTTTTGTTTCTCATCATGCCATTCCATCCCATTTTGCATTGCCTTGCATTCCTTTTCTAACTTTTCAGGTGGTAAGTTATCTTGAGAAGTGAATTTGCCTTCACTTCTCATAAACCTCTCTTCATCTCTTTTAGGCATCCTTGCTGCATTTTTGTATGTGTTTGAGATTGAGCTTGCTCATTCTTTTTCTCCTTACTTTCTTCCTTCAAGCAACTTGTCTTCTTAAGTGAAGCAAGTTGTTTTGCTTCTCTTTGCTCCTTTCATCTGCTTCCTGGTGGTTTCTCTGGAGATCTTTTCTTGTAAACCTCACAAACCTTAGGAACAACCAAGCATGACAATGATTAGGGTTTTGATTAGTCTTCCCTCCTAGTTTTACCTTTGTGTCTCATTGAGTCTTCTCTTATCATCTCACAATCAGGGACTAAACCCTAAAGGTTTTAAGGCTTTGTGATTAAGCTTATGCCTGCATCCTTCTATTAGGATGGGGTGTATAACTTTAATCCTAAGTGTTAAACCCTTAATGTGTTTAAATCCTTTAATCAATTCACTTAAATAATCATCAAGACATCACACTTGTAACTTGGGCCTTGCATTAGGGTTCTAATTCTTTCTTAATTGGTTAAGAAGGACTAACCCTAGTGTTAATGGACAAGTCCTCCTCAAGTTGTCTTACAAACCCTAAAAATCACTTCATCATCATATCATTAAATAAAATCCACTTAACAAAGGTTTGTTTTGTCATGAGTTTAATCCCTAATCATGGATTAAGTTGAGGAGCTTTCCTCAGCTTAAACATTCTCATCTATTATCCTTCTATTAGGATGGTGTAATGAGTCTGTTTAATCCCTAATTATGGCTTAATCTCATTACTTAACACTAAACAAAGACACCAAAAAAAAAACATCTAAATAATCACAAGTAGGTTAATGATCTTAACCCTACATCAAAGGTGATTAAGTGTGAGAATCTGACTTCACACTTAAGGTATTCTCATTACCCCTAACCAGAGGGAAGATGTGATGAGTTTACTAGCCCATTGGTTTAGGCTTAAGCTCATTAACTTATGACACACTTTCAAAAGCAATAAAAGACTGAAAACTCAAAAACAAATAATAATCGTCTCCTCCGGGATTCTTTTCTCATCTCATTCACTCATAAACGAGAACTCGCTTCTTCCGTCTAATGCAAGACAGTTTGCACCTGAGCCAGACAGGTCATACACTTGAGCATGGACAAGCAAGCAGTTCACAAGTCAATTCATCTTTCAGTCTCTCTGGGTCGAACTACGGTGTTCTGACTTCCTCATTGCACGAGAGGATACGTAGGCATAACTTAACAGTTATCGAACAAAAGTCTCTGTATATTCCCCCTCCTTCTAGTTTCATTCTTTTAAGCCTCATGATCTTGAGCATTTCATTCTTGTTCTCACACTGACACTGTACATATTATACTTCACTTCTTTTACACTGACACCTGTACATTCTTTTCCAACTATTTTATACACAGATTGCACTGACACTACCCCTTTAAAGCACAAATCTTTTAAGCGTGGATCCCGTCGAGTACGGCGGACAATCTGGGTGCTAATACCTTCCCAGGTTGTAACCAACCCCCTTTCTCAGTCTCTCTGGTTCGCAACCGTCTTATCCATCTTTTTCTAGGTCTATGCAGCATTGCCTTTCCTCCGGGATAAAAATGCCTAGCTGGCGACTCTATTCATCTCCAGTGAATTCACTGCTGTGTGTTCTCATTGTCCCCTTCGTCGACCGTTCACGTCTGTACATTTATTTGGGCCATTCCCATTTAGCGGGAGCGACAACAGAAAACAAGGAAAAACAACTATGTGTAAATGATCCCATCAAGTTTCAACTCTGCTATTGCCATTATCTTCAAGTATCTCATCTTTTACTGTCGGAAGAGAAATGACTGGTCGGATCTGCACCTATTTGAACTTGATATGGATAGCACCACTAGTTGAGGTTACATAGGTGATCCAACGAGACATAGTCATATGCTTTAATCGCTAACTTTTGCCTGGACCTCCCTTTCAGGTTTTCAGTCCACCGGGATACCCTTTTTTTCCCAAGCCTCCTTTTCAAGTTTTCGACTTGCCGGGTGTACAATTTTCTATATATATATATATATATATATATATATATATATATATATATATATATATATATATATCCCTAATTTTTGCACGAACCCTTTTGGTTCGCCGGGATGCCCTTATTTTTGATTAGTCCAGTCAACCTAGCTGGTCTCTTTTTACGCGTAGTATTTTTTGACTATGTCTGCATTCACAGGTTGTGGGAGGTCTTCACCATCCATAGTGGTAAGCATCATAGCGCCTCCAGAAAATACTCTTTTGACTACAATTGGCCTTTCATATGTGGGAGTCCATTTGCCCCTGGGATCACCCTGTGGTAATATGATACACTTTATTACCAAATCGCCAACTTGGTACACTTGATGCTTGACTTTCTTGTTAAAGGCTTTCATCATACACTTCTGATACATCTGGCCATGATAAACTTCCGCAAGCCTCTTTTCATCAATCAAGTTTATCTGGTCAAGTCGAGTCTGAATCCATTCGTCTTCATCTAAGTTTGCATCTCTCATAATTCTTAAGGAAGGAATCTGAACTTCAATGGAAAGTACTACTTCCATACCATAAACAAGAGAGAATGAGGTTGCCCCGGTTGAGGTATGTACTATGGTACGATAACCATGGAGAGAAAATGGTAACATTTTGTGCCAATATTTGTATGTAATTGTCATATTCTGCAAGATCTTCTTAATTTTCTTGTTGGCGGCTTCCATTGCACAACTCATCTTTGGTCGATATGGAGAAGAATTGTGATGCTTAATCTTGAAATGCGTACAGAGTTCAGTAATCATAATGTTGTTCATATTAGTACCATTCTCTGTGATAATCCTTTCGGGGATGCCATATCTACATATAAGATTATGCTTGATGAATTGGGCCACCACATTCTTGGTAACAGAAGCAAACGAGGTCGCCTCTACCCACTTCGTAAAGTAATAAATAACAATAAGAATGAAAGATGTCCATTGGAAGTGGTAGGTTTGATCTCACCAATCATATCAATTCCCCACATTGCAAAAGGTCAAGGAGTAGTTAGAACATTCAACGGAACTGGAGGAACATGTACTTTATCAACATAGATCTGGTACTTATCACAAGTTTTGGAGTGCTGATAGCAATCAGCTTCCATGGTAGACTAGTAGTAACTTGTTCTCAAAATTTTCTTAGTCATCGTATGCCCACTAGAGTGAGTACCAAAGATCCCATCATGCATGTCTTCCATAATATCTCTTGCTTCCTTCTTGTCCACATAGCGAAGCAAAGTTGAATCTTGATTGCGCTTGTAAAAAATTCCATTACTCAGGAAAAACTTGGCCGAAAATCTCCTTATAAACTTCTCGTCATTGATAGATGCCCCTTCAGGATACTCCTGAGGTTCAAGATATCTTTTTACTTCGTGGAACCAAGGTTTTTATTCCACTCCCTCAGTATCAACCTCATAACAATATGTTGGCTCATCTATTCTATCAATAGTAATTCTAAGAGCTTCATTATCCCAACTGATTTCAAACATAGATGACATATTAGCTAATGCATCTGGAAATTGATTATCTTCTCGTGGAATATGTTCAAAAGTGACCTCTTCAAAGTATGGGATCAAAGTCAACACATGTTCTTGGTAAGGAATGAGATTTGGATGCTTTGTGTCCCATTTTCCTTTAATCTGACTAACTACTAGGGCTGAATCCCCATATATATTCAAGAATTGGATCTTCATCTCAATGGCAACCTTGATACCCATTATGCATGCTTCAAATGATGAATCTTACTTCATAGTCTTGATGTTGACCAAAAATCTTGAAGTTTGACTATATGTTGACCACAATTGACTTTTTGACAAAGTTAATTGATTTTGGATCATCTGAGCATCTGACTGACCAAACTTGTAGGGAAAGCCTTGAAACGTGGCATGAGGATTCTATGAAGTATGTGGGACACCATGAAGTCCACTTGAGGCTTTGGAAGTCCAATTTTCTTTGAGAAACCTATAACCCTAATTTAAGATCCATTGCTTAGGATGAGGCTTTGTCAGATGAAACCTTGAATCCCTTTGAGCAATTGAGAATCTTGTGACCATTAGGAGACCTCTTGAGACATATTGTCTTGAATATGTGAGGGAAAATTTTGGGGTACAACACCTGCTCAAAACTTTTCAACCATCTCCATCAATAATTTCTTCAACCCTTCAACGTTTTCTATCACAACTCTACACAAACCTTCATCAATCTACCTTCAATCCATATTTCTCAAACCACAAACGAATACAATAACTCTTCTATTTACAATACCCTTCATTCACATCTGTAATAAACCATTCACACCTTCAACACCAAACCTTCTATCATCTTCTATGAACATCAATAACCAAACCTTCATGAATCCTAAACATGCAACCTATTTCTCTTCTTTTTCAACAACACATAAATCAAAGATCTGAGACAGAGAGATTCAGAAAGAGATGAAGCGAGATTTGTAGCCACACAAACTGAGAACAAGAAGAATCAAACAAACCGTGACGTGAGGACGACGGGACGTCGTGCGATTGCAAGAGGAAGGCCATTGATTTCGCCGACGATTTCACGCAGAGTGAGAAAGAAAGATCAGAGCCATGACGTGGAAAAGAGTGCGAGTTCAGAGGCGAGTTTGAACGGTGGGGTTTTCATTCTTCGTCGTGAAAGTGAAGTCGGAGTTGGATCGGCAGCCGCGGATGAAGATGAGGGAGATGAATCACGGATGAAGATGAAGAGGGTTGTTCGTTTATTTTGAAGAGGAACACGATTGTTTCGTTGTGTTCTGTGTTGTGTTAACTTGTTCTCTTTTCTTATTTTTATTAAATGTGTTGATTTGTTTTATATTTTATTGTTAACATTTTTTATTATTCAGTTGACTTTGGATTTCCATGCAATCTCAAACCCACTGTATTAGTAATCCCACCACCACCTTCCGATCCAGACTTCACCCTCTTGTGCTGCTGTATTGATTTTAGGCTTGGCCCATCATAAATATTTTCTTTACGCCCCCGTTTCGCTACTGAAACCCCCTGTTTGAGTTTTTATCAGTAATTGTTTTGTTTAGTTTTGATTAGAATTTTGGTTAATTAGAATATAACTTTGTTTAAAGTTTGAATGCCAGATTAAATTTTTGGTTTATATTTATGATTACCTTTTGATTTTAAAATGTGTAATTAATTCTTATGAGTCTCTTGTGACTAAATTTTCGTAACTTTGTTTGGACTGATGAGATCCTTGATGCAGATGATGCTCAACACTTGATTTCATCTAAACCTATTATTGGTGTTAATTCTGATTCTATGTGTTGGTCGTCTTGGATGCTGAAAGCTTACATTTGAATTTTGTCTGATACCCTGATAATTGATGCCTGTGCTTGACAGTTGAATCCACTTGCTAGTTTGAAGTGTTTTTTATTCCGCTTGCACGTATTGAAGAGGCGAAGGACTTTCTCTATTAGGTACCACTAAAATTCTATTTTATTCATACCTCGAGTAGGCTCTGTCTACGATTGTCTGATTACCGGATGTTGCTTTTTCTTCACTCTCCCACTTATTTATTCCACATTTCCACTTCTTCCTCCTTTTCTTTTATGCTTTCTTAACTTGTGATTGTGAAGTGCTTAGGCCATCAATGTTTAACTTCTTCTTCATCCCTCTTTAGGATCAACTTATCTTCTTTTAAGAAGTAAGTTGAATCCTTTTTTTCCTTTCTTCTTCTTTCTTTCTTTCTTTCTTTCTTTCCTTCCTTCTTTTTCATTAGGATAAACTTTGTACCACACTAACCTAGGACTTCTATGCATGATAACATTAGGATTTGTCAGTCCCCATCTAGTTCTTTTACCTTTAAGATACTTTGGTTCTTTCTCTTTCTCATCTTCAAACAAAAACCTAAAAAACATAATAAATGTTTAAGTAGTTTTATGTGTATGGACTTATTCCATGGGACACTTGTATTCACCCCATCTTGGTGGTGGTATAAGCGTGTCTATCATGATGTACAAGTCTAATCATGAGACTATTTTCACAAAGAAAATCATAAGAAACACTTCTTCATTTCAAGCTACAAAAACACTTAATAAATTCAACAAGTTAGTGAGCTCAAACCCTAATCTTTGGAAACATGTTTGAGGATCTTCTTCTTACTTGGTGTGCTTATTCATCATTCTATCTAGGAATGTAGTAATAATGACACATTCTCTAGAAAAGGACTTGAATTCACTTTCTTGTGCCACACCAATAAAAGCTTATAAAAGCTCAAACAAAATATAAACGTCTCTCCTTCGGGACTTCTTTTCTCTTCACCTTCACTCATAACGTAAGAACTTGCTCCTACTTGTCACTTTTCAAGACGGTAACGCACTCGTGTCAGACGAGCCTGCAAAACTTGAGCATTGACATAAGCAGTTCAAGCTTTTAAAACACAAGCCACTTTCCTCCCTAGTTAGGGGAACTACGACGACTCTGATCCTCATGTCCAGATGAGGTACGTAGGTAGTAGGGTAGGGCCCGTTCAAGCACTCTTTTATTTTCCCTACATTTTCCCATTTTCTTTTCTTTTCTTATCCAGTTTTAGTCTTTCTTTTGCAGCAGCTTTCATTTCTTTATCCTTTTGAAACAGTCTCTTTGCAAGCGTGGATCCCACCGGGTACAACAGACGATCTGGGGTGCTTATACCTTCCCAGGTCGTAACCGACTCCCAAACCTAGTTCTTTGGTTCGCAGGACCTTTGTCCTTTCCTTTATTCTTCTGGTTTATGCAGCAATACCTTTCCCGTTCCTTCGGGATAAAAATGCCTTGATGGCGACTCTACCTTTCTCCGCGCCACTTTCGCGTTTGTACCAGGATAGAAATTCAGGGAGTGACAACGGGATACTCTCCCAAACACAGGACTTACCATAACCCCCTACAAAACAAAGGTTAGATACACATTGCATAAAAACAAAGTAATGAACAAACAAGTCAAAGAATGACACTAAGAGTCAACTAAAGCTATGTCCTAAGGGAAACGGATCCTAAATGATAAAAATCTTATATAGTCAGTAGCTAAACCCTACTAAGGTGCATTAAGGTTATAAGATCAAACAACAACAAACTATGCCCAAACTACGTACTAAACACCAAAAAAGTTCAAGGTGAAGTTAGATGAAGAAGATTGAATGATTATACAAGGTAAACATGTATTAAATCATGGTTAAATGTCAAAGTCAGAACCTAATATCAATTAAAAGTTTCTTATAAAGCAAAGGAATGTGACTTCAAATCATGAGAAGGATTATTCAAGTGTAAGAGATTAGATGGAGAAGAAATGAGGCGAAGTGAACAAATTGTTTCATAAGAAAAGTGTTAACTTGGAACACAAATCAAACATGGACAAGAAAAGATGGAATTCAAGTACAAATGTCAGAAGCTAGATGATGTATTAACATGAATATTAGAGGTACAAATCAACCACAAGTGAGCAAGCATAGGCCATTTTAGGGTTAGGGAAGAAAGAAGCATGAAAAAGTTACTTGCAAATCAAGGAACCAAACAAATAACAATGGTCATGAAAAAAATTAGCAAATTAGGTTCCTAAAGTCACCAACCAGAAACCAGCATTGTGTCAAAATATCTCCCAAAAATTCACAATTAAACTCCACCAAATGGCCACTCAAAGTTACCTAAGGATGAATAGAGAACTTGCAAAAACATGGCTTCCAAAACTATGGATAAAATGAGTTTAAAAATACGAAAAAAATATTTTTAGGTTCCTTTCTAAGTCTTTTAAAAGATGTAAAAAGAATGGTGTGAAAATGGTGTTTGAGGTGGAAGAAATAAAATGGAGAAGCCATGGTATCAAGGAAGATCTTAATTGAAAAATAAATCCAATGAAAATTCAAAATAAAAAATGAAAAATCAAAGAAATCAGAAAATAAAAACACACTAAATTTCTAAAATGTGTTGAGATTTTTGTGTAACTTTTGTAGAATTTTAACATGAGTTTTGGTATTTTGTATGAATTAAAAATGAAACTATGTTGAAAAAATAAAATGAAAAGAAGAGAAAATGAGAGGGAGGTGCCACAGAAGTAATTGTTCAGTGAAAAAACCAGGATGGGCCTAGGGGGGGTGCTAACAACAATGATCCTAAGCCCATACGCCATTGAGCCTGAGGGAGTATGTGGTGAGGTTGCGGTCAACACTTTTGACCGAATCTGGAGCGTTCGATCTACAATCTTCCATGGTAGTCACATTGAACGACTCATTAAGCGAGGGAGTATAGAATTATTGCACACAAGCATGCACATGATTGGCTCGGAAATGTCCTACCGAACGGTGACAAGTGTCACCGCTGGTGTGGAGGAAATAAAAAAACCTATCCAAACTTGATCCTTATCTCTTCTTTCTTATCCTATTTTCTTAACTTTTATAACAAACAACCAACACATTTATTTGAAAAAAACCAAAAAACAATGCACTCGTATCTCTCTCTCTCTCTTTCTCTCTCTCCATGCACTCTGTAACACCCCAAAATTTGCCCTCTTATTTATTATCAACCTCGAGCAATTTACGCTTCATTCTTGCATCATTCCGCATATCATCGCATCACATTTGAAAAATAAATAAATAAATCAATCATCATCCTTTGCATGAGGTGTGTGGTCGATCGAGGCTTGCCAAACTTTGGAGTTCAAGAGAAAAATGATGTACCAAAAATTATCCAAACCATTTTCAAGCTAACCCACCAAAAGGGAAGATTCCAAGCTTTCCCTCCCTTTTCCTTCCCTTTTCCTCCCATTTTCTTTCCACACTTCCTTTCACTCTTTCCATCTCTTTTTTCCACTTCAATTCCACTCCATTTCCCTTGGATGTTTCTACCATATTCTACCATCTTCTAGAGTGTTCCAAGGAATATTCCAAGGAATATTCCTTTTCCAACCCTAACCCTAACTAACTACCAAACCTAATTTTGGGCCCCAAGCCTAATTTTTGGGCTCCAAACCTAATTCCATTCCAAACCTAGCTCCAAGCCTAGTCTCTATATAACCATTAATCACTTCATTGCAAAGGGTCCCGACATTTCCAAATTTTTCACTCTTTCACAATCACTTTTTCTCTCTCACTTTTCCTCCATTTTCCCTCCTTTCACCAAAGCTTTTTTGAATAAGCTCTTCAAGTTTCACATTGAAACTTGAAGATCTTAAAGCTTAAGCCTTCAACCTTCATGGATTGTGGCTTGTAGAAGAAGAAGCTACTGAATTTTGTTGAATATTTCGGCTTATCGGAAGCGCACGAAGATCCAAACGTCAAGAACGCATTTATTTTGCGGTTTTCTCGGTTTTCGGTTTTCTCTTCGATCAAGCTCCGATTCTTACAACAATTACCGAAGCACTTCTCCACTTCGTAGGTTGGTGATCTTAATCACTTCCTCTTTAAGTTATTCTCTTCATCTTGCCACTTTTGGCGTTCTTTAATCGCTTTCCGTTTTGCTTGCGATCGATTTCATTTTTTGTTATGTGTGGCTTATGATTTGTGATCTTTAATGATTTAGAAGCTAAGGTGTAGATAATCATAGGTTCTATCATGTGTAAATAAGTCCCAATTAAGTAGAAATTAGTGTTAGCATGTTCCTAGGTATGTTAGGGATCATTAGAAGCAAGATTGTGGCCAAAAGCACTTATTTTAAAAGCTTTTTTCACATTTTGTTCAGCGTTAACCGGTTAACGCATTTGGTTAACCGGTTAACGCGTGCGTTTTTGGCCATTTTAGTGCTGTCTTAGGTCCGTTAACCGGTTAACGCATATGGTTAACCGGTTAACGCTGTTGAATTTTGGATTTTTAGTTTATTTGATTGCTCAATCTTGCTTCCTAGTGCCTCTAATGTTCATACATGTTTAGGTAGTGATTTTAGGGAATTTTTGAGTCCATTTCCAGTAGCTCATTCCCCCATTTCGAGTCGTTTCAACACGATTCTGTTCATGTCGCGTATTGTGCATTTTGTGTTTATTTGTGCATACCTTGAGTTCTTGCACTTTGTTGCTATGTTCATGCATCATTTGGCATGTAATAATCATGTTGCATTCTGTTTTTACATGTTTCATATTGCATTAAATCATTTTGCATTTCATTGCATCAATGTATGTTGTATTTTGCATAATCATGCATGTATATATTTGTTTGCATGTTGTTGCATACTTGATCACATTATCCATATCAATTTAATTCTGAATTTTGCATTGAGTTTTGGATCCTTGTTGAGCTATCATGTTGCATATTCATAATCAATAATCCTCATGTTCATATGCCATGTTCACATGTTACATTTTTGCATTACTTATTGCATAATCAACCATGTGATGCATTCTTGCATAATCCTTCAAAAATATTCATGTTCTTGCATTTTTATTTGATGATCCATGTTCAAATGAATGTCCTTGTGGAAATTAGTGCATGTTTTATTGAGTTGTGCATTAAAAAAATGAAAATAATCAATTCTGGATTTTGCATTTCATAGCTGTTTTTGCATATAGGTGCTGTAAAATGTGTGTTGTTTGTTTGTTTGCATGCTGTATTTGACTTTTTACACCTATTTTTTCATGTTGCATGCTGGCTGTAAAAAGCTAACTTATGTTATGCATTATTTTCATAGTTGTTTGTACTTTAGGGGCTGTAATAGGTGCTGGATTTTTGTTTTAGCATTTTTTTAGTGCTCTAGAATTAAGATAGAGTCCTTAGGAATTAATTGTTGTGTGTTGGCCTTATTATTTTTAATTAAATGCAACATTAATCTTTGTTTTGTAGAGGGGAAGATTGAGGTAAGTTTCCTTCACCTTATCCTTTTCTTTTTATGCATTTCTTTTATGCATTTTAATTCATTTTTCCTTCCATATTTGTGTTTGGTAGGAACCCCCTTTGTTAGGACCAACTTATCTTCCTTAGGAAGTAAGTTGCATCCTTTTTCTTCTTTCTTTTCCTTTTGCCCTTAGGATTAGAAAACCTCACTAACCATTAGGATCTCCCTTTTGTACATAATAAATAACTTAGGGTTGGTCTTAGTCCCCCTTAGTTTTTTGTCCTTTTCCGATTTGAGTCTTCTTCTCTTATCTTCAAAAAAAATCTAAAAGACACTTAATAAAAACCGAATGTTTTCATACGCCATGAGACTTTGTTGTGGAGTTCTTATCCGCGTCCCGTTTTGGGGCAAGGTGTAAGTCCTTGCCGCGATGGATAGGTCTTAGTATGAAAATGTTCACAAACAAACTCCAAAAACACTTCTCATAAAAGACAATCAACAAAGACAATCACACCTTCTCTTCTCATCTCCTAATCTTTGCGGACGAATGCGACTTGCCTCGACAGTTCAAACATCGATACGGTAAACACCCTCGAGTCAGAGCCAGTAACACCTGAGCTAGAACTATGGCAACGTCATCCTAAAACACAAAAATAGTTCCCGCCTTAGTTAGGCGAACTACGTCGACTTTGATCCTCATTTTCCCGATGAGGTACGTAGGCAGCGGGGTAGGGCCTGTTCGAGCACATTCTTTATTTTCCCTACATTTTCCCCTTTTTCTTCCATTCTCTCTTCCAGTTCCCTTCCTCATTTCCAGTTCCAGCAACAATTTTATTCAACAGCATTCTTTTCTCACCCTTTGAAGAAAACAAGCAAGCGTGGATCCCGTCGGGTACGGCGCACGATTTGGGTGCTAATACCTTCCCAGGTTGTAACCGACTCCTGAACCCAGATCTTTGGTTCGCAGGACCTTGTCCTTTCCTTCTTCCTTAGGTTTGTGCAACATTACCTTTCCCATTCCTTCGGGATAAAAATGTCTGGTTGGCGACTCTACCCTTTCCGCACCACTTTCGCGTTTGTAATAGGATGAAAATCCTGGGAGCGACAGCTGGCGACTCTGCTGGGGATCGAACCCAAAATCTCTGGTTTCCCTTGTAGAGTCAATCCTAGAGCTTGTCTGTTTTTGTTTCTTTCGGTGTTCATCTGTTTGCTGCTGCGTGCTTTAGTTTAGCTTTACTGTTTTCATTTACAATTTTACTTTACAGCTTTACTTTACCGCATTTATTTACTGCTTTCAGTATTTATCATGCATCATTATCACTGTCTGGCTGTACTGGTTTTCATTTTTTCTGTGGATTGGGAGTTACTGTGAGATAAGCCAAATACCCGGCTTGAGTACACTATAGGATTAACGTGGACACGTTGTACTCGCATGGTTACATGATGAGTGGTGATGTGTTCCACACCCAGGTTGCGACCGTCTTGGAAATATCTTGTGTGGGGGTTCTTCCCCACTTCGGGATACAACCTTGATGGTTATGTGCAGCTGGGGACCGATCATTGAGAACCTTAGTGGAAACAACCCTCTCCAGTGATGACAGTGGCAGACCATATTTGTTGGCAAACCCACTCGCATCCGGGGGCCCACTGGGAACTCGCATAGGATGGCCTAGTTCTCTCATAGGAACCCAGTCAAGGCAAACTGTTCATATGATGATAGTATTGTACCCTTCGGGATGAATGTACTATTGTTTCTCGATTCAGTGCTTGAAGCTGAGGACTTATGAGGGATGCTTGTTTTCCCCGTACTCAGCTGAGACCTCCTTGGTTTGTATATAATGCCAAACCGATTCCCTGATTTGGTCATGAGCCATTTCTCGGAAATGGTGAACATATTATTGCTATCCAGCTTTGAGAGTCTGTGATGTTGACTCGGTATAGCATACCCGTGGGATGGGAGGGGTTTGCAGGTTTGCAGGAACCCTAAAACTTCCAACATACCCCACTTTGCCAGCACATGGTCCTTTGGTTTGATATTCGGGATTTCGGTGGTACTATTATTACGACTCTTCACCAGCACATGATTGTCTTTTCGACACCAATGTCAGACCAGTGATCGCCAGACCTTTGATCACACACCAGTGCATTACATAACATCCTCTGTATGCTTGCATTACTAACACATGCTTACTCATTTGAGGGGTCGCATGTCGCATCCTCATGAACATATCATACGCATTTATTGCATGATTTGCATATTTTGCATTTTTACAGGTCATTCGGACTTCCTAACTTATTCAACTTTAGGCAATATAGCTGGTCAACACGTTCATCGGTATCCAACAAAAAGAAACCGAGTGAGAATGGCTGAACGAATGCAGACTGATCTCAATGAGCTCCGGCAAAGGATGGATCAGTTCATGGACATGATGATCGACATTGCTCATAATCAAGAGCGTCTCAGGTTGATGGTTGAGCAACCTCATGGGAATGTTAATGCTGGAATCCCGACTGAGAATGTGGATCCCAATGCTGCCCGTAACGGAGGGCCAAATCTAAATGGGGCCGCGGCCCGTAATGAAGACACTTAGGAAGACCAGTTCACTCTACTGGATGCTAATATGGGTAATATGAACGAGGTCAACAATCGAAGGTATGAAGAGCTGGCGAAGAAGATTAAGGCCATGGAATGTCAGAATTCCCTGGGCATCGATGTAACCAATCTTGGGTTAGTGCCAGGAGTCAGAGTCCCTCCTAAGTTCAAAGTGCCATCATTTGACTAGTACAACGGTAGCACGTGCCCTAGAACTTATATTCATGCATACTTTGGAAAACTCTCGGCTCATACTGATGATGATAAATTTTGGATGCATTTTTTCCAAGATAGTCTATCTAGAGCTTCATTGAGCTGGTACATGAAGCTAAGCAGGGTCTCTATCCGATGCTGGAAAGATTTAGCTGAAGCTTTTCTCAAGCAATATCAATACAATATTGATATGGCTCCAAACCGCACCCAGTTGTAGAACTTGTCTCAAGGACCCAAGGAAAATTTTAAGCAGTATGCCCAGAGGTAGCGTGAGCTGGCCGCAAAGGTTCAACCCCCGTTGCTGGATCGGGAAATGGACGACATGTTTATGGGCATCTTGCAAGGTGTTTACTTGGATCGTCTGGCTGCCTGCCCGTCCATTGGTTTTTATGATATTGTCATCGCTGGAGAAAGGATAGAAAACTTCCTGAAATTAGGAAAGATTCAGGATACAAGCAGTGCTAGTTCATCTGGTGTGAAGAAACATTTTGGCAATGGCCAAAGACAAAGAGAAGGCGAGACCAATGCTGTGTATAGGGGCCGAGACATAGGTCGTTCTCAAGGTTATTACCAAACAGCTGCAGGGACTATTACGCCACAGGTTCAACCACAACCTCAAGGTCAGCAATATCAGGCGCAGAGACCAAATCAGGAAAGGACAAGAGTGAGAAACCGCAGACTTGATTCTGTACCATGCCCATATGATGTACTGCTTCCAGAGCTGCTAAAGCTGAACCTGTTCGAGCTTCGTGCCATGAGAGCTCCTTCTCCTGATAATCTACCTCCAAACTTTGACGCCAATGCCAGATGCGAATTCCACTCGGGTGCCCAGGGGCATTGTATTGAGAAATGTTGGGCTTTTCAGAATAAGGTACAAGACCTAATCGACTCCAAGGCGATCAATTTTGCGCCTCACCCAAATGTACTCCAGAATCCAATGCCTAATCACAACGGAACCGGTGTCACGGTTGTTTTACCAGACGGTCCACGTTAAGCTGGAATCTTCAGGAAGCAAATAAAGCCATCAGTATCCAGATACTCTTAGCAATGACAAATTTTTGTTTGTGTTTCTTCAATGCTTTTTTCATCCCTATTGAGGGGAACTACGTCGCTCTGATTCTTCATTGGTCATGGGTCAATGGAGATACGTAGGCAGAAGATCGTCAGGTCTTTCCGAGCAACCTTATGGGACAACTTTACTCCCCAGCTTCACTTTTTCCTTCAGATGTCTCGTGTCAGAGTCAGAAGAAGAGGTATGATTGCCATGGTTGGGTATACGACTACAAATTATTGATCACTGGAAGTATCCAAGACTAACAAGTCCAGACAGAGTCAAGCCTCCTCAACGACGGCAATATTCAGCTTCTTTACTGCATTTCCATTTTGTAGTTTCTGTTATTTGCAAAACATTTGTATACATGTATGAAATTTTTTTGCCTTTGAATGTTATCAATAATAAAACTCACATGTTTTTCTTGAAGTAATTCATTTGTCAAGTTAATTTTGCATGTGTACATCACAATACCAATTGTCGTGCTTAAATTCTATGAAGGAGAATGACGAAACAAAAACGCAAAATATCTAATGGTGTGCTCTCGAGTAAGGCCCTGTTGACGATGTACAAGCTTTGTTTAAAATCCCTAAACACTGGAGATATAAGGAAGATAGACCCTTGCTAACCCCTTTGAGCCTTGTAGTAGGAATTTCTTTTCACATGAAAAAACCCTCACATGTAACCCAGGGGCAGGGTAGATGTCAGCTAGTCGGACCAAGCGTTCAGACTTTCATAAAGGAATGTATTTGAGAATCCATTACATTCCATCATGCTAATCAAAAAGGTCCAAAGATTGAAAACCACAATGGTTATCCTTCATCGACAAAAGAACGAGGCAGTCACAACCCTCACAAAGCAATCAAGACAAACAATGTCACACGATTTGTTCAAAAAAGAAAGAAATGAAAAGCACGCTAAGTCGAAACTTGAAAACAAGTGACTTAGGCAAAAGTTAGGGCATCCCGCTGGACTTTGCAATCAAAGATTCACAAGAATCAATCTAGGCAAAAGTTAGGGATAAGCAAAATAACGCAAAAGCGAAAGACGGAAAGGATTACACAAGAAAGATCCTTAAGCAAGAACAAAGTCGTGTGGCACTGACACGAAAGATAGAGGAGTGACTGACTCGCAAACAATAACCTGATTGGTGCTTGAACCGATAGTAGCAATGGTTCCTCGACCAACATTAAACCCTGATGAAAGGTGAACGCTTGCAAAAATTAGCTGAACATAGGAATGGAGAACATCACGAAGAATGGGTGGGCACAAATAATTTCGAGCCTACATCCTTTGTTTCGACAAACCGTGAACCAGACCACGATATAACCCTTAAAAGTCCTAACTGAAACAGGGTTAATTTGATAGCATATTACCACGAGGCCGCGTTCCTGACTCCTATGAGTTGTGCTAAAAGACCTTGTTGGTATTTGTAAACACCCCAAATTTGCCCTCACCGATTCACACCATGGCTTGTGATCTTTTCATATGCATAAGTTCAATCATAGCATCTCATATTGCATATTTGCTTCACTGCATTGTTTCAAAGTCATCTGCATATAGGGTTTGTGATCTGAGCCATCCAAGAGCTACTTGAGCCACTCCAAAGGTCTTCAATCACTTCAAAGGGGTCCATGTATTTTCAAGCACCATATTGTATCCTCACAAGTTCATGAAAGTCAAGAGATCACAAGAACTGAGAAAGATATGGAAGCAGAGCCAGGTTTAACTGCACAGATGACCTAGAATTAGGGTTTTGGTTTCAGAGGCCATAACTCCAAATTTTTTGGTCATTCTTGTTTCTATTGGTCTCTATATGGTATAGGGATCATGCATATCAATTTTCATGAAGAAATTCAATGGGGAAGGCATCTGATCAAGAGTTGACTTCTTGAGCAAGTCAGTGTAAAATCAGGGCATCTGAGGCCCCCAATGACCCAACCAAAGGGTGTTCTTCATCATTTTGAATGTGTATGATCTTTATTTGATCATAGAAGATGTTATAAGTTCACAAAATTGAAGAATTTCAAGCCATTTGCAAAGTTGCCTTTTTGGGAAAATGACTTGTAATGGAAACTTGCCATTTTGGGAAACTTTTTCAACCCTTGCTTTTTGATTCAAAAATGCTTCAAATGGGAAAACTTTGGTCATTAAAGTTGTATAATAGATCATTGCCTTTTCAAAAAGTACAAGAACTCATTCTAATTCATTTTGGATCAAAAGTTATGGCTTGTCAAAGTTGGGAAAAATCACATAATTTCAAGTTTTCTACCAAAGAGGCAAAGTTGCAAAACCCCTTTGCCAAGGCAAATTGTGCTTTCAAATGGACTTCTAATCTTTGTACAAACATAAACCAAGGCCTAAAATTCAGAATGCACCAAAGGTTTGCCCATTTCCATGACTTGTGGATCAAGAAACTTCAAGAGGGCCAAAATTGAACAAAGTTGCAAAACCTATCACAAACCCTAATCCACTTGCTGCATTGCCTTTAATCCTTTTCCATGGCTCTCCCTGATTCAAGCTGCAGTTAAGCCATGCTTTGTACCTTCACTGCCATAGCCCATACCTCTCTTACACAAAACTTGACTTTTTGCAAAAAGACCCATACCAATCAGCCTGTGCCACACCAACTTCTCTGACCTCTCTAGTTGTGATAAGTGGACCAAATGAGACTAAACATAAGACACAACACAAGCTGAAACCTCAGATTGCCATAGTTATCAAAAATCCTCCAACTTGCAAAACCTTTCGAATCTCTCAGCTCACCCAACCAATCTTCAAACCAACTTCACCATTGATCTCAAGATGACTCACTGACCACAAACCAACCATTGAAACAGCCAAAAACTTCACATAAACCAAACACGATTTCTTCCCCTCTCTGAGCAGAACTCCATCAATTTCACAAACCAGCCAAAATAAACTCCAAACAAGCTTTGCAAACACTTGAGGGAGGTCAGTAGAGTTGATTGGAAGCAAGGGACTGGTCAAAAGGCTCTTGGATTGAAAGCTTCAACTCAGGTAGCCACTGAAATTCATTTTTCCAGAAGCTTTGTTTTAAGTTATTAAACGATTAAGCATGTTCCCCTGAGTACACTGAACTTTGTATTTTTGAAAATGGTGGAGAGATGAGTATTTACTGAGCTTCTGAAATTTTTGCCATTTTTGATGTTTTCTTCGAATCTTGATTTTGTGTGAAAAGAAATGAAGTTTGGGGTTGGATTTGATCTTAGGGGAGTGAGAGGAGTGAATCTGGAGCTTTATAGCTCCAGAAAGTGCCTAGGGAGGAAGTTGGTAACTTTCAGGTGAGGGGGTCACCGGAGAAGACGACCAGAGCTCTTCTCCGGTGACCTGAAAGTGATTAAGTGTTAATTAGGGTTAGGGCACCAGGTTTGAATATAGGCCATCAGATGAAGTTTCCCGCGCGCGTTTGGAGGGCTGAGATCATGTCATTAGTTATTAATTAGGTTTAATTTAATTAATTAATCAGGATTTAAGAAGTTTGAACTTGGGCCGTAGGATTGCGCGTCAAGTCAATGAATTCCTGCCCAGATTGCATCCTGGCCCTCCCCTTTGCATACTTTCATTTATTTATACTTTTATTTCATTTTTATTCATTTTTTTTGCACATTTTAATTAAAATAGCAAAAACCATTTAAAAATTATGAAATTTTTTGTCAAAGATTTCACTAATTTTTAAAACCCAAAAATAATTTTATTTTTATATTTTGTATTAAAAATTATTTTTAAATCATTTAAATGGTTATTTTTAATTAATTAATGAAAATTAATTAATTAAAAATACATTTAGGTATTTAAAAATCACAAAAAAAATTCACAAAGCATTTAGAAACATTTAGAAACATTGTCCAACTCTCAAACCAAATTTCTTTTTTGTTCTTGATGCCTTTTGATCATTTTCATTGGATTTAATTTCATTTTTAGGCAATATCTTGCTTCAAACTTCAAAAATTCCTTTCTACCTAACCATTGAGAGTTGGAGGATGATTCTTTTTGAATTGCATCTTGTATAGCATGTAGTTTATAGGATAATTTTGATTTGAATTGATCTTGCATTTTCAATTTGTTTAGCATTTTTCTTGGCAAGGTACCTTAAAACCCTAACAATCTTAGGAAATTCATAACTTTCATTAGGCTAAGAGTTGGATCCCCTCCTTTGGGCAGTGAGTTTGTATTGGTTTAGGGTATCTTTGATTACATTTTCAAATTTTTATCATGTCATTTGCTTCTGGTTTTGGATTTTTGTTTTGCATAATGCATGTAACCCTAATTTGTGCTTTCCTTTGCATCCATTTCTCATTTGCTTGCATACCATGACTTGCCATGACATTTTGTGCATCCTCGTGATTCATAATACATCTTAGGACATATTAGAATCATGTTTGATCATTGCATCTTTCATTTTCCATTTTGTATGTCCATTACATTTCATAACTTTTCATGAACATCCATGGTTCAAAGCATGTTTCTTTTGCATCCATATGCTTGTTTGATCATTCTCATGCCTTGCCTCATGATTGTATCATCTCTTAGCATCATTGACATCATGTTTATGCTCCTGGTTTTGGTTTCCCTCATTGCATTCCATCTTCATTTGCATTGCATTTCATTTCTTATGCTAACATTTCAGGTGGTAAGTTGTTTGAGAAGTGAATTTGCCTTCACTTCTCACATTCTCTTCTCATCTCTTTCATAATTCATTTGCTGCATTTTGTATGTGTATGGGATTGAGCTTGCTCATTCTTGTTCATCTTACTTTCTTTCTTCAAGAAACTTGTCTTCTTAAGTGAAGCAAGTTGTTTTGCTTCTTGCTCCTCTCATCTGCTTCCTTCCTGGTGGTTTCTCTGAAGATCTTTCTCTCTTAAGCCTCATAAACCCTAGGATCTCCAAGTATGATAACAATTAGGGTTTGATTAGTCCCCCATTTAGTTTTACCTTTGTGTCATCTTTGAGTCTTCTATTCTCATCTCTTAATCAGGGACTAAACCCTAAAGGCTTTAAGGCTTGGTGATTAAGCTTATGCCTACATCCTTCTATTAGGATGGAGTGTATAACTTTAATCCTAAGTGTTAAACCCTTAATGTGTTTAAATCCTCTAATCAATTCACCTAATAATCACTAAGACATCAAGCTTGTAACTTGGGCCTTGCATTAGGGTTCTAATTCTTCCTTAATTGGTTAAGAAGGACTAACCCTAGTGTTAATGGACAAGTCCCCCTCAAGTTGTCTTACAAACCATAAAAATCACTTCTTCATTCTATCATTAACTAAAATCCACTTAATAAAGGCTTTGTTTTGTCATGAGGTCAATCCCTAATCATGGATTAAGTTGAGGAGTCTTCCTCAGCTTAAATGTTCTCATCTATTATCCTTCTATTAGGATGGTGTAATGAGTCCATTAAATCCTTGATTATGGCTTAAACTCATTATTTAACACTAAACAAAAAACTCCTAAAACATCTAAATAATCACAAGTAGGTTAATGATCTTAATCCTACATCAGGGTGATTAAGTGTGAGATGCTGACTTCACACTTAAAGTATTTTCATTACCCCTAATCATAGGGAGGATGTGATGAGTTTACTAACCCCTTGGTTTAGGCTTATGCTCATTTTCTTATGACAAACACCAAAAAGCAATAAAAGATTGAAAACACCAAAAACAAACAATAATCGTCTCCTTCGGGATTCTTTTCTCACCTCATTCACTCATAAATGAGAACTTGCTTCTTCCGTCTAATGCAAGACAGTTAGCACCTGAGCCATACAGGTCATACACTTGAGCATAGACAAGTAAGCAGTTCATCAGTCAATTTATCTTTCAGTCTCTTCGGGTCGAACTACGGTGTTCTGACTTCCTCATTGCACGAGAGGATACGTAGGCATAACTTAACAGTTATCGAACAAAAGTCTCTGTATATCCCCCCTTCTTCCAGCATCATTCTTTAAGCCTCAATGTCTTGAGCTTTTCATTCCTGTTCTTACACTGACACTCCTCTTATACACTTCACTCTTCTTTTACACTGACACTTGCAGTCTTTCCAGCTTTGATACACAGACAGCACTGACACTACCCCTTTAAAACACAAATCTTTTAAGCGTGGATCCCGTCGAGTACGGAGGACAATCTGGGTGCTAATACCTTCCCAGGTTGTAACCAACCCTCTTTCTCAGTCTCTCTGGTTCGCAACCGTCTTATCCATATCTTTTCTTAGGTTTATGCAGCATTACCTTTCCTTCGGGATAAAAATGCCTAGCTGGCGACTCTATTCATTTCTTCCTCCTTCGCCGACCGTTCGCGTCTGTACCCCTTCTGACCTAGGTGTCATTTGGTGGGAGCGACAACTTGGCGACTCTGCTGGGGATCCTTATACTGTAACCAGGGCTTCTGGTTCTTTTTGTGGGTTCCTCCTAGCGTTTGTTTGATTTGTGTTTACTGGGGTGTTATGTGCTAATTGTGTTTATATATTTGCTTTATTTACTGCTTTATGTACAATTATTTATTTCTTTCTTTACAGCTTTATATATATATATCATACTGTCATACTGTCATCTGGCTGGATCTGGTTTTTGTTTTGGTGGGTGGGGTTCTACTGAGAGTTTAAGGTCCTATACCTGGGATCTGAGTGACACCTAGGCTAGAGTGGTTCATGTTCTTTCCCATTCCATTTCGGTCTGGTGCGGGAATATGAAACACGGTTCAAATGTGGGTTTCTTCTTGAGAACTCGGTGCTACAGATTTCCTGTAGTGCTAGGGCTATCTGGGAAGCTGCTAAGTCTGGATGACCTTTTTTATGACCTTCAGAAACTGAGGTGAATTAGAGGAGGATCTTTTATGGTTATTGTAAACACTGTACCTCCGGGTTAGAAGTGTTTACACTTCTCATAACTGATCCAAGTCTGAGGATCCTTGTTATAGAACACCACCTGTGAGGAGGTTGGGCTGTTTGCAGGTTTGCAGGTACCATTGGCCCCATCATACCTTGATACTTGTTTTGATTAAGAGTACCTCACTTTGGACAGTTCTTGTGATTTAACCCTGGACATGCGACTCTTTATTTGAGTCCCCCACCTTGGTCACTGGATTTCTGAACCTCCATCTGAACTTCTTGAACATACATGGACTTATATCAAGACAGTTAATCAGATCCAGCTTGATCACAAACCCTTGCATATCATTTGCATACATCATCATTGTATCATTTTAACATTTGTTTATTTGTTTTTCAGGGTATCCACATTACATTTGGCTTGGTTTTGACCCCTTCATCTACATAGACCCCTGCTCATCAGTTATCTGCTTCAGTTATCTTCATCAGTTGTCTACTTCAGATATCTTTATCAATTGTTTGCTTCAGTTACCTTCATCATCAGCTTGTCAGTGGTTCCTCTCCAGTATCAGTCTTCATCATCAGCATCTGTTTTCAGCTCTTCATCAGCAGTCATGGCACCCAAAAAGAGCAACATTTCATACCATTTCTTTGAGCCTGTGCTGGTTGGCATCAGGCAGGTCCAGGCACTTATCACTCCAGACTACATCCCATTATTCAGAGAGCATTATGGAGGCATCCTTGATATGGTTATGGACTTAGACCCTTCTCAGAGGAGTTTGATCCACACCTGCCTACAGTTTTATGACCCTCCTTTGAGATGCTTCACTTTCTAGAACTTTCAGTTAGGACCCCTGCTGGAGGAGTTCTCATCATTGATTGGAGTACCTGTCAGGGGTGGTGTCCCCTTTAACCCTGAGATGGCTTCTCCCAGCAATGGAGAAATGGCAAAGGCACTGTATTTGGAGCCTATTTTGATTGAGCAGAACATGACCACAAAAGCTGGAATCCCTGGTTTGCACTTAGATTTTCTGACTTCTCAGGCTATCCTGAAGGCCTCCTTGGGAGAATGGAAGGTAGTTTGTGCATTATTAGCCCTCAGTATATATGGGGTTATACTTTTTGCAGATGAGCCTAAGTTTATCAGCAAGAATGCCATTCATCTCTTCCTTCTGAGGAACCCAGTACCCACATTGCTGGGAGATTTCTATTATTCTGTTCACCAAAGAAATGAGAAGCAGAGAGGAAAGTTGGTGAGATGCTGTGCTCCTCTATTTCACACTTGGCTGCTTAAACACTTACCCAGGACTGATGCCTTCTTGAACCCTCACCAACAGAAGAATTGGGCTAAGAGACTCATTGCTCTGACTTCAGATGACATCAGATGGTGCACCCAGAGCACCAAGGGCAGAGACATAATCACTAGCTGTGGGAAGTACCCTAATGTACCTCTAATAGGAGTGAAAGGTTGCATCAACTACAACCCTTTGCTGTTTAAGAGACAATTGGGCTATGCTTTGGTTCACCCTCCTAGAGTGCAAGACTTGGCTGAAACCCTGTATTGTGAGATAAAGCCTAATCTAGCTGCTGTCAGACAAGCATCCTGGGCTTGGGACAACATCCAGACCAAAGGGATGGCCATTCTTGGAAAATGCAATAATGTGGCTTCAGCTCAGTATTATGAATGGTCTCATGCTAGAGCTCAGATTTCTGGGATGCCCTTCACCATTGAGGATGCACCTGGACCATCCACAGTACCACCTCCAGCCACTGTCAGCCTGGAAGAATTTGAGAAGCTAAAGGAGAGGAATGAGAATCTGTCTCAAGCTCTGAAGAAGACCCTATGGGAGAGGAGTGATGGTCGTCTAGATATTGAGAGGTTGGAGAAGCTCAAGGTAGAACATCTGGCCAAGATTGAGAAAGCAGAAGACTACATCAAGAAATCAAGAGCTGGAGAGCAAATATTGAAGAATGCCTGTAAAGAGGCCCAGTTTCAGAAGGCTAGGACTGATCTCTATCTAGAGGAAAGCCAAGCTAGGTGGGTCAGGATCACTGAAGCTCGCACTCAAGAGGATAAGAGAACTCAAGCCAGGATTGAGCAGTTGGAGGCCAATGAAAAGAAGCAACGGGAAGCTTTACCGGCAGCCCTGAAGGAGATTTCAGAATTGAAGCTTAGTGCTGGTGTGAAGAGGTCAAATGACCAAGACAGGCACAAGAAGCTGACCACTGCTATTGCCACCAGAAACCTTCTTATCAGAAACATTACAGAGCATCCGGCTGGTCCTGTAACTGAGGCACTTTTGAAGGAGGTTAAGGAGGATGAGTTTGTATTAGATGTTTGACTTCTTTGCTTGTTGTTATTTCCATTTTGTGTACTTTTCTTTTTATGTTGTATTTTGACCCTTCAGGGGCATATGTTGTAAAAACAAACTATGTATGATCCACCTTTTGTAATATATTTGTTAGTTTGTTTCAATGAGTTTCTTTTTCTCAAGCAACATCAAAGTATCTTCCTCAGGGTCTGGAAAGGTTAAAACCAAGAGCCAAGCCGGATATCGCTCCTGCCAAATGACAACCGGGCCAAGAGGGGTACATACGCAAACGGTCGGTGAAAGGAGGATGTGAGAACACACAGGAGTGAACTCACAAGAAAAGACAAGAGTCGCCAGCTAGGCATTTTTATCCCGGAGGAAAGGCAATGTTGCATAGACCTAGAAAGATATGGATAAGACGGTTGCGAACCAGAGAAACTGAGAAAGGGGGTTGGTTACAACCTGGGAAGGTATTAGCACCCAGATTGTCCGTCGTACTCGACGGGATCCACGCTTAGAAGATTTGTGTTTAAAAGGGGTAGTGTCAGTGCTATCTGTGTATCAAGGAGCTGGAAAAGGATGTACAGGTATCAGTGTAAGAAAAGTGAAGTGTATAAGTGAAGTGTCAGTGTAGGGACAAGAGTGAAATGCTCAAGATAATGAGGCTAAAAGAATAAGGCTAGGAAGAGGGGGAATATACAGAGACTTTTGTTCGATAACTGTTAAGTTGTGCCTACGTATCCTCTCGTGCAATGAGGAAGTCAGAACACCGTAGTTCGACCCAAAGAGACTGAAAGATAAATTGACTTGCGAACTGCTTACTTGTCTATGCTCAAGTGTATGACCTGTATGGCTCAGGTGCAAACTGTCTTGCATTAGACGGAAGAAGCAAGTTCTCTGTTGTGATTGAATGAGGTGAGAAAAGAATCCCGGAGGAGACGATTATTGTTTGTTTTTGAGTTTTCAGTCTTTTATTGCTTTTGAATTTGTCATAAGTTGATGAGCTTAAGCCTAAACCAATGGGTTAGAAAACTCATCACATCCTCCCTCTGATTAGGGGTAATGAGAATACCTTAAGTGTGAAGTCAGTATCTCACACTTAATCACCATGATGTAGGATTAAGCTCATTAACCTACTTGTGATTATTTAGATGTTTTTGTTATTTTTGTTTAGTGTTAAGTGATGAGATTAAGCCATAATCAGGGATTAAACAGACTCATTACACCATCCTAATAGAAGGATAATAGATGAGAATGTTTAAGCTGAGGAAAACTCCTCAACTTAATCCATGATTAGGGATTAAACTCATGACAAAACAAAGCCTTTATTAAGTGGATTTTAGTTAAGGATATGATGAAGAAGTGATTTTTATGATTTGTAAGACAACTTGAGGGGGACTTGTCCATTAACACTAGTGTTAGTCCTTCTTAACCAATTAAGGAAGAATTAGAACCCTTATGCAAGGCCCAAGTTACAAGCTTGGTGTCTTAGTGATTATTATGATGGATTGATTAAAGGATTTAAATACATTAAGGGTTTAGCACTTAGGATTAAAGTTATACACTCCATCCTAATAGAAGGATGCAGGCATAAGCTTAATCACAAAGCCTTAAAGCCTTTAGGGTTTAGTCCTTGATTAAGAGATGAGAAGAGAAGACTCAAAGATGACTCAAAGGTAAAACTAAATGGGGAGACTAATCAAACCCTAATTGTTATCATGCTTGGATATCCTAGGGTTAATGAGGTTTGCAAGAAGATCATCAGAGAAACCACCAGGAAGGAAGCAGATGAAAGGAGCAGGAAGCAAAGAGAAGCAAAACAACTTGCTTCACTTAAGAAGACAAGTTGCTTGAAGAAAGAAAGTAAGAGATGAACATGAATGAGCAAGCTCACTCTAAACATATACAAAAATGCAGCAATGATGCATAAGAGAGATGAAAAGAGATTGTGAGAAGTGAAGGCAAATTCACTTCCCAAAGTAACTTACCACCTGAAAAGTTAGTAAAGAAATGAAATGCAATGCAAAATGGAATGGAATGTCATGAAGAAAACCAAAACCAGAAGCATAAGTATGATGTAAATGATGCTAAGAGATGATGTAAACATGAAACAAGGCATGAGGATGATCATGCAAACATATGGATGCAAGAGAAACATGCTTTGAAACATGAGCATACATGAAAAGTTGTGAAATGCAAATGACATACAACATGGCAAATGAAAGATGCAATGATCAAACATGGTTCTAATATGTCCTAAGATGTATTATGAATCAAATGAATGCATAAAATGTCATGGAAAGTCATGGTATGCAAGTAAATGGAAGATGGATGCAAAAGAAAGCCCAAATTAGGGTTTATGATCAATGCACAAAACAAAAATTCAAAACCAGAAGCAATCATCATGATAAAAATTTGAAAATGCATTCAAAGGAACCCAAAACCTATACAAACTCACTGCCCAAGGGAGAGGATCCAACTCTTAACCTAGTGAGGGTTATGAATTTCCTAAGTTGGCTAGGGTTTTAAGGTACCTTGTCAAGAAAAATGTCAAACAAATTGAAAATGCAATATCAATTCATGCCAATTTAAACCTATAAACTACATGTTATGCAAGAAGCAATGCAAAAAGAATCATTGTCCAACTCTCAAAGGTTAGACAGAAATGAATTTTCAAAGTTTGAATCAAAATAATGCCTTGAAATGAAATTAAATCCAATGAAAATTGCAAAAGACATCAAGAACAAAAAATAAATTTGGTTTGAGAGTTGGATAATGTTTCTAAATGATTTTAAATGTTTCATGAATTTTTTTGTGATTTTTAAACACCTAAAAGCATTTTTAATTAATTAATTCTCATTAATCAATTAAAAATAAACTTTTAAATGATTTAAAAATATTTTTTAATGCAAAAAATTAAAATTAAAATGTTTTTGGTTTCTGAAAATTAATTGAACCTTTGACAAAAAATTTCAGAATTTTTAAAGATGTTTTACTATTTTTAATAAATTGTAGAAAACAAATGAAATTAAATGAAAATAAATATGAATAAAATGAGAAGTAATCAGGATCAAGGGCCAGCATTCAAACTGGACGCGCAGGAGTTGACTGCGCGCATCATCCAGTGGTTGAGATTCAAACTAGACTAATTTCTAATTAAAATTAATTAAACTGAATTAAAAAAGTCAAATGAGGATTAGGGCAAGATGGTGACATCCTGAGCATCCAAACGCGCGCGGGTCGACGCATCCAAGGGCCATAATTCAAATTTCATTAATGACACAGTTTAACCCTAATTAACTTCAGGTGGCCGGAGAAGACTTTCGGTCGTCTTCTCCGGCCAGACCCTCACCTGAAAGTTGCTAACTTTCACAAAACTCCATGAAAATGAAACCTAATTGCCCATAATCAAACCCCATTCAATACTGAATCAAAACCCCCAAACAAAAACTATTTTTCAATCATTAATCATGCAAATCGAATCAAAACATATTTAGGGGAGCACATAGAATCGTTTAAGAACTCAAAATGGAGTTTCTGGAAAAAAAGTTTGAGATGGCTACCTGAGATGGAACCTCCTGGTCCTGAGCTTTCTGGCCCTTCCTTTGCTGCAAATACACTCCTTTGAACCCTCTGATGATGAAATGAAGCTTAGAAAGCTTTGAAGATGGCTGGTTTGTGAGATGGTAGAAGTTCTGTTCAAGGGGGGGGGGTGATCGTGTTTTTGTTTTAGTGACTTTCAGGCTGCTTCAAAGGTTGGTTTGTGATCAGTGAGTCATGTTGGGATTGTTTGTGAAGTTTGTTTGGATGTTGGATGCTTGTGGAGAGTGTTTCGAAAGGTTTTGCATATGAGGTGAAAAGTGAGAATGTTGTCTTCTTGGAGGTTTCAGGCTTGTGTGTTATGTGCTTTGGCTTGCTTTTGATTTGTATAAACAAATGGGATTGGTTCAGAAAGTGGTTGTGGCATAGTGTGATTGGTATGGGCAAGTTGCCAAACTTTCATGACCAAAGTTTTTCCATTTGAAGCATTTATGGATCAAAAAGCAAGGGTTGAAAAAGTTTCCCAAAATGGCAATTTTCATTATAAGTCAACTTTCCCAAAAAGTCAACTTTGCAAAAGGCTTGAAATTATTCAATTTTGTGAACTTATAACATCTTCTATGATCAAATAAAGATCATACACACTCAAAATGATGAAGAACACCCTTTGGTTGGGTCATTGAGGGCCTCAGATGCCCTGATTTTGCACTGACTTGCTCAAGAAGTCAACTCTTGATCAGATGACTTCCCCATGGAATTTCTTCATGAAAATTGTTATGCATGATCCCTATACCATATAGAGACCAATAGAAATAAGAATGACCAAAAAATTTGGAGTTATGGCCTTTGAAACCAAAACCCTAATTTTAGGTCATTTGTGCAGTTAAACCTGGCTCTGCTTCCATGCCATTCCCAGTTCTTGTGATTTTTTGACATTCTTGAGTTTGAGAGGATATAATATGATGCTTGAACATACATGGACCTCTTTGAAGTGATTGATGACCTTTGGGGTGGCTCAAGTGGCTCTTGGATTGCTCAAATCACAAACCCTAGATGCAGATGACTTAGAATCAATGCAGTGAGTCAAATATACAATATGGGATGCCATGATTGAGTTTATGCATATGAAATGATCACAAGCAATGGTGTGAATGGGTGAGGGCAAATTTGGGGTGTTTACAGCTGGCCCTATTCAAACATGAGTTAGCTGTGCATAATGTAAGCAACGACTTAACAGGCAAACAAGATAACTTGTGGTTGAATATCAAAGACAGTCCAAAATTTTCACTCATAGAATGAAGAAGAAAAGGGATATAGATTGTAAAAGGAAACAAAGTATATTATAAAGTGTGGGTGATGGAGGACGACCGTCGAGCAGAGGACGACTGCTGGGGAAAGAGTAATGACGGGGACGGCCGACATGCTGGGGAAAATGCGGGAAATAAAGCAATGACGGGGACGGCCGACAAGCTGGGGATAAAAGGGATTATGATGGGGACGGCCATCAGGTTCATAAAGTAATGTAAACAACGATGGGGAGAGCCATCGGGCTAAACTGATGAAGGACGATCATCAGGAAAAGGAAAAGGGACTACGACGGGGACGACCATCGGGTTAAACTGATGAAGGACGATCATCAGGAAGAGGCAAAGGGACCACGACGGGGACGGCCATCGGGTTAAAGAATAAATGAAATAATGATGAGGGACGGTCATCAAAGGTGAAGGAAGATCACCTAGCAGGGGACGGCTGCTCTGTTGGGGATAAGATGAGGGACGGTCATCTAAGGTGAATGGTGATCACCTGGAAGGGTACGACTGCCGAAAGTATCGCGATATAGGACGAATGCCGGATAAAAGGTAGACGATGGGGACGGCCATCGGACGAGCATGATGAAGGACGATCATCAAGAGGTGAAGGACGATCACCTAGAAGGGTACGACTGCTCTCAGGGTTTATCATGACATAGGACGAATGCCAGATAACAAGATCAACGATGGGGACGGCCATCGGATAAAATGATGAAGGACGATCATCAAAAAGGTGAAGGACGATCACCTAGCAGGGGACGGCTGCTAAAAATATCACGACATAGGACGAATGCCGGATAAAAGGTCGACGATGGGGACGGCCATCGGACGAGCATGATGAAGGACGATCATCAAGAGGTGAAGGACGATCACCTAGCAGGGTACGGCTGCTCTCAGGGTTTATCATGACACAGGACGAATGTCAGATAGAAAAGAAATTTTGCTTTGCTTGCGACCTACTGGGGAATGGTAAACACGGACGAGTGTTTACATATAAGAAATAAAGGGTATAAGTGTTTTGACGTTGTGTATAGATTAAAGATGCGGACGAGCATCCCTAAGACTACGATACGGACGAGTATCGGGTAGAAGCAAACACTGACACGTGTTCAGAGATGATGATACGGACGAGTATCAACTGGTTAACAAGGAACACGGACAAGTGTTGATTCTGAGGGGACTCTTCTGGGGAATAGTGGACACATACGAGTGTCTATATTCAAGAAGACATGAGTTTTTGACACGGTGTATGGATTAAAAACGCGGACGAGCATCCCTAAGACTATGATACGGACGAGTATCGGGTAGAAACAAACGCTTGACGCATGCTCTGAGATGATGATACGGACGAGTATCAACGGGTTAACAAAAAACACGGACGAGTGTCGAATCTGAGGGGATTTGAGTGATATATATAAGACACAGGCGAGTATTCGTATGAGCGAAACAAGTATGAGTGGTGTACAGGAGAGTGTTTATCTGTTGAGTAGGGTGACACGGACGAGTGTCAAAAAGAGAAAATGTAATATAAACAAGTATATAGTTTACAAAATGTTCAGGTAACTCTACTGGGGAAGGTGACACAGACGGGTGTCAGGGAATCTGTATAAAGATGTATCTGTGAGTGCAAAGAGGAAGCCTTGGCTTTCTACTGGGGATATGACACGGACGGGTGCCAAGAAGTATATGTAATATATAAGTGTCTGCTTGTAAAGAAGGCTCGGGCGACTTTACTGGGGAATCATGACACGGACGGGTGCCAAAAGGAGTGTGTATTTGTATTTGTGAGTGTAAGGCACATGCCTTGGTTCTCTGGTGGGGAATTTGGGGAGTTTGCTGTATACTGTTGATGGGTTGTCAATATTCACAAGTGTTTGATTCATATCATGGCTTATGATTATGCAATATGTTTGATTTTTGCCGTAATGCTCCGTTTTAGACGGAATGCTACGCTTTGTGGGGAGAACATGATGCAAATGCTATGATTATGCAAAGATACCGATCCGGGATTTGGATCCCGTTGCTGCGAAGATCTCTGACTGATCTGCTTGGAGTGTGCATCCCAGCTGGGGATGAGATCATTGGTGGATATGACATATGGGACTCTGCTTGGGGATATAGGTCACTGATAGGCCTATCTTTGGTAATGAGGGACCCAACTGGGGTTTGTAGAAGCTTTCTTCACTCTGTTGTGATTTCTTCGGACGTTGCTCTTCTGGATAGAGGCTGAAGCTTTGTGGGGAGGTGGTTCCCTGGCTTTTGTACTTGGCTGAGGAGGAAGTAAATGGCAACTCGGCTGGGGAGAAATAATGAATGGCAACTCAGCTGGGGAGAAAGCACCTACGGTGTTAAGACTGAGTGGATAATGATTAGCCAGCCGGCTGGGATGAAGCTTTAATGCCCCATGTTGTGCTTTGAATACCTGCAATCCTGAAAAGATAGAGAAATGCACAAGTAGTCCCGAGGCATCCCTCACCGGATTCCATCATAGGAGTTTAAACACTCCCGAGAGTAAATATATTTCCTGCAAGCACGTATTTTTTAGAAGAAAAGCATCTGTATTTATGTAATCAGTATCTTAAGGACATCGGACATTTTGCAAATGAAGGTAAAGTGTACGGGACGATATGTGACTGAAAATCTGATTTTATTAATTTATACGCCCTGAATTGGTGAGATACAGTCAGAGAAACAGATCTCCTAAAATGAGGAGATTGTTACAAATTGAGAAACAAAAATGTTGGCAATGTTGATGACGCTTCAGGAAGCTTCCCCTGGCTATGACTCGTATGACTTTTGACATTCTTCTCGTCTTGCTTTCTGAAGAAGGCTGATTCTGACCGGCGCTTGAACCTTTCGAAGCTTACCAAGTTGTAAGGGATACAGACGAATTCAGCATGCAGTTGTTCGCTTATTCCCTTGTTTTGCATGGATCGCCCTTTCGGGTTTTCAATCCATCGGGATACCCATTTTTGCCTGAGTTGTCCAATGCGGCTTTTCAACTCAGCGGGTGTACATTTTTATTTTATTTATTTATTTATTTTCCCTTATTTTGCCCGAGTCTTTTATTATGTTTTTGACTCGCCGGGATGCCCTATTTTTGCCTGGACTTACATTCTGTTTTTATGTCCAGCGGGTCATTTTTTATGCGAAGTATTTTTTAACTGCATCTGAATTCATAGGGGATGGGAAGTCTTCACCATCCATAGTGCTGAGCATCAGCGCTCCACCGGAGAAAAATTTCTTTACTACGAATGGTCCTTCATAGTTCGGAGTCCATTTGCCCCTGTGGTCCGTATGAGGAGGGAGGAGTCTTTTCAACACAATATCTCCTACTTGGTATTCTCGGAGCCTGACTTTCTGATCGAAAGTTTTCTTCATCCTTTTCTGGTATAACTGCCCATGACAGATTGCAGCCAATCTCTTTTTCTTCGATCAGACTCAGCTGCTCGTATCGGGATCGGACCCATTCTGCTTCGTTCAACTTAACATCCATTAATACCCGTAAGGAGGGTAATTCAACTTCAACCGGTAGGACTGCCTCCATACCATACACAAGTTGATACGGTGTTTCCCCAGTGGATGTTCTGATTGACGTACGGTACCCATGCAAGGCAAATGGTAGCATTTCATGCCAGTCTTTGTATGTGACTACCATCTTCTGCACAATCTTCTTGATATTCTTATTAGCTGCCTCAACAGCGCCATTCATCTTCGGCCTGTAAGGAGAAGAATTGTGGTGTTGGATCTTGAAGTCCCGGCATAGTTCTGCCATCATTTTATTGTTCAAGTTGGAACCATTATCAGTAATGATTCGCTCGGGCACTCCATACCGGCAGATGATATCTCTCTTCAGAAATCGGGCTACCACTTGCCTTGTAACATTTGCGTAGGAAGCTGCTTCAACCCACTTGGTAAAATAGTCAATGGCTACCAAGATGAATCTGTGGCCGTTTGAAGCAGTTGTTTCAATCTTGCCAATCATATCAATGCCCCACATAGCAAAGGGCCAGGGTGAAGACATCACATTCAAAGGATTAGGAGGCACGTGCACCTTATCCGCATAAATCTGGCATTTATGACATTTTCTGGCATAGGCACAACAGTCTGCATCAATTGTGATCAAGTAATAGCCTGATCTTAGCAACTTCTTAGCCATGGCATGCCCTCCTTCATGGGTACCAAAGGATCCTTCGTGCACCTCGTGCATCAACAAGTATGCTTCTGTTCTATCGACGCATCTGAGGAGTACCATATCAAAGTTTCTCTTGTATAGGGAACCGTCGGTATTCAAGAAGAAACTACCAGCAAGCCTTCTTAAAGTCTTCTTATCATTGGAAGATGCCCCAGGTGGGTATGTCTGATCCTCCAAGAAGCACTTAATGTCGTGGAACCAAGGCTTATCGTCTTTGACAACATCTGCTGCAAATGCATATGCTGGCCTGTCAAGTCTGGACACTGAGATCCGAGGCACAAAGTTGGCAGCTTGAACTTTGATCATGGATGAAATGGTAGCCAGAGCATCTGCAAATTGATTTTCGTCTCGAGGGATATACTCAAGCTTGACCGCTGTAAAGAAAGTTAATAACCTCCTTGTATAATCCCTGTAAGGTATCAGATGATCCTGGTGCGTGTACCATTTGTCGTTGGTTTGATTGATTACCAAAGCTGAATCTCCGAATACGGTCAATGTCTTGATCCTGAGGTCAATGGCTTCCTCAAGACCCATAATACAAGCTTCGTATTCAGCTTCGTTGTTAGTGCAGTTGAAGGTGAGTTTTGCCGAGAAAGGCATGTGAACTCCCTTAGGTGTAATGAGTACTGCACCAACACCACGACCATTCATATTAACAGCCCCGTCGAACATCATAGTCCATTCTTCTTCTGGGTCGGGCCCTTCAGTGTGAACAGGCTCTTCGTGATATTTTGCTTTTATGAACATGATGTCTTCGTCAGGGAAGTCAAATCTCATAGGTTGGTAATCATCAATGGGTTGCTTAGCAAGATAATCAGACAATACACTGCCCTTGATGGCTTTCTGAGATGTGTACTGGATGTCATATTCTGTGAGAATCATCTTCCATCTTGCAACCCGTCCGGTAAGAGCTGGCTTCTCAAAAATGTACTTAACTGGGTCCATCTTTGAGATAAATAAGGTAGTGTGGGTCAACATATACTGTCTCAGTCAGCGAGCAGCCCACGCTAAAGCACAGCAAGTTTTCTCGAGCAGTGAATAACGTTGTTCACAGTCGGTAAACTTTTTGCTTAGGTAGTATATTGCATACTCTTTTCGACCTGACTCGTCATGCTGGCCCAACACACACCCCATTGACTCTTCTAATATTGTTAAGTACATTATCAGAGGTCTTCCTTCAACTGGAGGCATAAGGATTGGAGGTTCTTGCAAGTACTCCTTGATCTTGTCAAAAGCCCTATGGCAATCTTCGTTCCACCTGACCGTTTGTTCTTTTCTTAACAGCTTGAACAAAGGCTCACAGGTTGCTGTAAGGTGAGATATGAACCGTGAAATGTAGTTCAATCTACCTAAGAAACCCCGAACTTCTTTTTCTGACTTTGGTGCAGGCATTTCATGAATGGCTTTGACTTTGTCAGGGTCAACTTCAATCCCCTTCTCGCTCACAATAAAGCCCGGCAGCTTACCAGATCGTACCCCGAATGTGCACTTGTTGGGGTTCAGTTTCAGTTGGTACTTCCTCAGACGCTTGAATAACTTCAACAGATTCACAAGGTGGTCTTCTTCTGTGAGGGACCTGGCAATCATGTCATCCACATAACATTCAATTTCTTTATGGATCATGTCATGGAATAATATTACCATAGCCCGTTGATATGTAGCACCAGCATTCTTCAGTCCGAATGGCATCACCTTGTAACAGAACGTGCCTCAGGGTGTGATGAAAGTTGTCTTCTCCATGTCTTCAGGTGACATTTTGATCTGATTGTATCCTGAAAATCCGTCCATGAAGGAGAACACCGAGAACTGAGCCGTATTATCCACCAATACATCAATGTGAGGTAATGGGAAATCATCTTTCGGGCTGGCTCTGTTCAGATCCCGGTAGTCCACACACATCCTCTCTTTGCCGTCTTTCTTAGGCACAGGTACAATGTTAGTAACCCACGGTGGATAGCTCGTTACAGCAAGGAACCCGGCGTCCCACTGCTTTTGTACCTCTTCTTTGATCTTCATTGCCATGTCTGGGCGAGTACGGCGCAGTTTCTGTTTAACTGGTGGGCACTCTTCTCTTAAAGGCAGCTTGTGCATAACAATATCGGTGTCCAACCCTGGCATATCCTGATAAGACCAAGCAAACACATCCACATATTCACGAAGTAGGTCAATCAGTTGCTCTTTCACTGAGTCTTGTAAGCAGGCCCCGATCTTAACCTCTTTCACACCTTCTTCCGTACCAAGATTAATCGTTTCGACCTCCTCCTAATGAGGAGTGATAACCTTCTCCTCTTGCCTTAACAACCTGGATAGCTCTTCAGGAAGCTCATAATCTTCTTCAACCCCTTCATCAGCTTGATTGATTGGATTGTCAAAGTCATACGAAGCCATAGCTGTGCTGTTGTCGGTGCAGTCTGAAAGGCACTCTCTGCAAGGGTTTAGATTGTTCATTTTAGTGATTGATTTTAATCTTGTTTAGAAAAGTGAAATAAAGTTGTCATTTTGAAAACATTGCCATTTTATTTTTGTACAAAAAGAAAAATGAAAAACAGTGAGCGGAAAAGAAAAAAGACTCATTTGCAAAAGATGTCCGATATTCATTGATTGATCTGTTTGCACAAAATTACAGATGGCCCGATTACAAAATGAGTCTTGTCATCTTGGGCAAGATGCAAGACTTGATGCATGCTTAAAATATACAGGAAATAATAATTACTCTGCAGGAGTAACCCTTATAATTTCCTGGGAAGACCAGTTTGAGATATGGCTCCCCGGGATCCTTGGACGTATCCAGCTCTCCAGGTTGCGCTCATCTTCCGACTCATCTTCCAAGTTGTTTACTGCATCTGGGGTGAGCATCCCCCCACTGACAAAACTGGGCTTCTTAGCAGCCTCTGATTGATCTTGTTGAGTTGGTTTGTAACCCAACCTAAATTTGTCCTCCTTCTTCTCCACTGGTAGCAGCTTGCCCCAGCCTTGGACAGTCCCCTCTTCAACAACCTTCCTGGCTTGCTGATAAGATGTCATGGAGGTTCCAAGTACAGCAGATGCTTCATTATGTTCAGGGCCTCAAACCCCTGGCTCATGGTTTCATGGATCTCTCCATCCATCTCAATGTATTTGTATGTAGCCAGATGGCTAACAAAGATATCTTCTTCACCACAGATAGTGATGATCTGACCCTCCCACTCGAATTTCAGCCTCTGGTGAAGGGTAGACGTAACTGCGCCAGCGGCATGGATCCAGGGTCTACCCAACAAACAGCTGTAGGCCGGCTGAATGTCCATCACATAGAAGGTAATTTTGAAGGTCTGCGGGCCAATCATCACAGGCAGATCAATCTCCCTTAGCACTGATCTCTTGGAGCCATCAAATGCTCTCACCACCAAATTACTTAGACGCAGTGCTAAGCCATCATACTCCAGCTTCACTAAGGCTTTCTTTGGTAGAACATTGAGTGAAGACCCAGTGTCCACCAGTACATGGGATAAAACAACACCCTTGCATTCTAGAGTGATGTGTAAAGCCTTGTTGTGGTTGCGTCCCTCAGTTGTTAAATCAGCATTAGTAAAGCCCAGCCCATGACTGGTGTTGACATTAGCTACCACAGTTTCCAGCTGATTAACAGTGATTTCCTCTGGCACGTATGTTGCGTGCAAGACTTTCAGTAATGCATTCCTGTGAGCTTCAGAGCACATCAGCAGGGATAATATGGAGATCTTGGAGGGAGTTTGGTGAAGCTGATCCACCACCTTGTAATCACTTCTCTTTATAATTCTCATGAACTCGTCTACATCTTGCTCAAAAGATGTCTTCTGAGTTTCTTTGATAGCTGGCTCTTCAACTGCCACACTCTTTCCTTTTGCCTTGGCAGCAGCTTCTGCTTCAGCATTAGGTCTTTGCAATTGTTAGGCAAAAAGGCGTCCGCTTCGAGTGAAGCCTCCGCCTCCCCCAACATTATTAATCTGTGGAGAAGAGGTTGAAGAATCCAAAGTGATTTTCTCCCCATTGCAGTAAAGGTCAGAGCCATAATGCCAAGGGATGGCATTACTGCTTTCATATGGAACGGGTCCAGGCACCGTGATGGTAACTGGACTGACTGCTGTAGAGGAGGGTACGGAGATGGTGTGCGGATCGTAGTAGATGGTGACTGGTGACCTGGTAGGAGATGCCACTGTTTGTTGTTAAAAGTTGTTATTCAGAGGAACATATGCTGGATCATAATAAATGGTGACTGCTGAGATATCTGTTGGCGTTGTAGAAGATTCTGAATAAAGGGGTGCTGATGTTGTAGAAGAGATGGTTGTTGATATCTGATTTGTTGAAGTGATGGACGAAGCCATTGTTGATGATATGGATGAGTTTATTGGAATGATTGTTGTTGCAGTTGTAGAAGAGTCAGGAATCGTTGTCAGAGGGATTGCTGGACTTGCAGGTACTGATGTTGTGATCTGAAGGATACCACTTTTGATAAGACCATCTATGCCTCTTCTTAAGTTATCACACCCGTTGACCGAAATGTTGCAATAAGCACAATCGAGCTCACACCCGGGGAACATCCGACATTCTAGGAGCTGAGCTTTAATTTCTACCAGAGGTGTCCGAATCTGCCCAACACTGGTGATTAAGAAAGATGGCTTATCTTCCTCAATAGCATTAATTTTTGGTCCTCCATGATTGGGCATGGGATTCTTGTTGACATTAGGTGGGGGTGCAAAGTTGAGGGCCTTGGAATCCACCAGATCTTGTACCTTCATTTGTAAGGCCCTGCATTTCTCTGTACTGTGGCCAGGTGCATTGGAGTGAAAAGCACATCTGGCGTTGGCATCATAGTTTCTTGGAAGGCTGGATGGATCTGGTGGTGCCAATGTCCTTAGCTCAACCAAGTTGAGTTTCAGGAGTTGTGGCAACAAAGCGGCATAAGGCATAGGGATAAGGTCAATCACCCTATTTGCCTGCGATGGTCTTTGCTGAAAGGGTCTTTGCTGTTGATTGCTGCTGTTGTTGTTGTTGTTATAGTTTCTCTGAGGCGGATACTGAACTTGTTGCTGATAGTGGGGTGGTTGTTGTGGTTGATATACTGGTTGTTGCGGAATCGGAGCTAGAATAGTGACAGCTGCCACTGACCTATGAACATACTGAGGTCTGCCCCTGTTGGCATGAATAACATTAGTCTCACCAGTTCTTCTTGGTCCCACAAAAGGCTTCCTGGGATTGCTTGACGAACTTGCACCATTATCAGTAATTTTGCCCATCTTCAATAGGCTTTCAATTCTTTCTCCAGCTATGACTACGTCAGCGAAGCTAGTGGAAGAAAAGGCAGCTAGCCTGTCAATATATGTCCCTTGCAGGGTATTCATAAACATGTCGGCCATTTCCCTTTCCGACATGGGTGGTTGGACAGCAGCAGCAAGCTGTCTCCACCTCTGGGCGTATTCCCGGAAGCTTTCTCTGGATGATTGAGACATTCCCATCAGGAGGGTTCTGTTAGGAGCCATGTCCAGGTTATATTGGTACTGCCTGATGAAAGCCTCAGCTAGGTCTTTCCAGCATCTGATTGTAGCTCTGGTCAAATGAGAGTACCACTCCCTTGAGGCCCCAGTCAAACTATCTTCAAAATAAAACATCCACAGTTTTTCATCCATGGTGTATGCCTTAAGCCTCCCCAGAAAGGATTGCAAGTGGGTTCGTGGACAGGAAGTTCCGTTATACTTCTCGAAGCACGGGGGTTTAAACTTGTGAGGGATTCTTACCCCATCTACTAATCCCATGTCCATGACATCAAAACCCAAGGAGTTTTGAGACTCCAAAGATCTCAATTTCTCAGCAATTTCATCAAGCCTCCTATCATAGGCTTCATCCCCAGCTCCCATTACAGTGAATTGATCCTCCTGGGGGTCTTCTTGTAGGACTCTGCCTGCAGTAGCATTCCCTTGCACATTAGTAGGGACGTTGATCTCTGGATGAAGATGAGGCCCATATACTGGGGGGGTAATATGAGGCTGAACCCTCTCATTGTTACTTGTCCCTCCAGTCCCTAGATGGGGTTCTTCCGGGGTCTGCCTTTCTACCAATGTCCTCAATCTTTCTTGGCTTTGAGCCAAGCCATTCATTACTTCCATGAACTGGGTCATTTGGTTTCTCATCTCCAGCCTTTCGTTAACCATCTGGGTTCTGACCTCTGTCAGCTCTTGCTGTACTTGGTCCATCTGGATACCAGGAAGGTTGTTGCGAGTAGGATATCTGTGTGGACGGTTGAGAGGGAACACCCGTCGGCGAGCAATAATTCCTGAATCACAACAGAGTTAGTAACAAACAAAACAAAAACCTACAAAACAAAACAAAAGTTAGTATGCAATGTAGTATGCTTATTTGTTTCCGAGGTATCCGACTTGGCACTTGGTTTTGACCTTTCCAGACCCCGAGGAAGATGCTTTGATGTTGCTTGAGGGAAAGAGAACTCAATAAAACAAACTAACAAATATATTACAAATGGTGAATAATACATAGTTTGTTTTTACAACACATGCCCCTGAAGGGTCAAAATACAACAAAGAGAAAAATACATGAAATGGAAATAACAACAAACAAAGACATCAAACATCTAAGCCAAACTCATCCTCTTTAACTTCCTTCAGAAGTGCTTCAGTTACAGGATCAGCTGGATGCTCTGTAATGCTTTTGATGAGAAGGTTCCTGGTGGCAATAGCAGCAGTCAGCTTCTTGTGCCTGTCTTGGTCCTTTGACCTCTTTACACCAGCCCTAAGCTTCAACTCTGAAATTTCCTTCTGGGCTGCTAGCAGAGCCTCCTGTTGTTTCTTCTCAATGGCTTCTAACTGTTCAATCCTGGCCTGAGTTTTCTTATCTTCTTGAGTGTGAGCTTCAGTGATCCTGACCCACCTATCTTGACTTTCTTTCAAATAAAGGTCAGTCCTAGCCTTCTGAAACTGGGCCTCTTTACAGGCATTCTTCAGAATTTGTTCCCCAGCTCTTGATTTCTTGATGTAGTCCTCTGATTTCTCAATCCTGGCTAGATGCTCCACCTTTAGCTTTTCTAACCTTTCATTGGCTAGACGACCATCACTCCTCTCCCTGAGGGTCTTCTGCAGAGCTTGAGACAAATTCTCATTCCTCTCTTTCAATTTCTCAAATTCCTCCAAGCTGACAGTGGCTGGAGGGGGTGCTGTGGATAGTCTAGGTGCATCCTCAATGGTGAAAGGCATCCCAGAAATCTGAGCCCTAGCATGAGACCATTCATAACACTGTGCTGAAGCCACATTGTTGCATTTCCCAAGAATGGCCATCCCTTTGGTCTGGATGTTGTCCCAAGCCCAGGATGCTTGTCTGACAACAGCTAGATTAGGCTTTATCTCACAGTAAAGGGTTTCAGCCAAGTCTTGCACTCTAGGAGGGTGAACCAGAGCATAGCCCAACTGTCTTTTGAATAGTAAAGGGTTGTAGTTGATGCAACCCTTCACTCCTATCAGAGGTACATTGGGAAACTGCCCACAACTAGTAATTATGTCTCTGCCCTTGGTGCTCTGGGTGCACCATCTGATGTCATCTGAGGTCAAAGCAGTAAGTCTCCTAGCCCAATTTTTCGGTTGGTGAGGGTTCAAGAAAGCATCAGTCTTGGGTAAGTGTTTAAGCAACCAGGTATGAAATAGATGAGCACAGCATCTCACCAATCTCCCTCTCTGCTTCTCATTCCTTTGGTGGACAGAATAATAGAGATCTCCCAGCAAGGTGGGTATTGGGTTCCTCAAAAGGAAGAGATGAATAGCATTCTTGCTGATAAACTTGGGCTCATCTCCAAAAAGTATAACCCCATATATACTGAGGGCTAACAATGCACAAACTGCCTTCCATTCTCCCAAGGAGGCCTTCAGGATGGCCTGAGAAGTCAAGAAATCCAAGTGTAGACGAGGGATTCCAGCCTTTGTAGTCATGTTCTGCTCAATCAGAATAGGTTCCAAATATAGTGCCTTTGCCACCTCTTCACTGCTGGGAGAAGGCATCTCTGGGTTAAAGGGGATACCACCCCTGACAGGCACTCCCATCAGTGATGAATACTCCTCCAACAAGGGTCCCAACTGAAAATTCTGGAAGGTGAAGCATCTCAAAGGAGGATCATAGAACTGTAGGCAAGTGTGAATCAAACTCCTCTGAGAAGGGTCCAAGTCCATAACCATATCAAGGATGCTTCCATAATGTTCTCTGAATAATAGGATATGGTCTGGAGTAATGAGTGCCTGGACCTGCCTGATGCCAGCCAGCACAGGCTCAAAGAAGTGATATGAAATGTTGCTCTTCTTGGGTGCCATGACTGCTGTTGAAGAGCTGAAAATAACTGCTGATGATGAAGACTGGTACTGAAGATGAACTACTGACAGTGCTAAGACTGGTGATAATAGTAGCTGAAGCAGGCAACTGATGAAGATGGCTGAAGCAGATAGCTGATGAACAGGGGTCTAATCAGATAAAGGGGTCAAAACCAAGCTAAAATATATGATGTGGATACCCTGAAAAACAAATAAGAAAATGTTAAATGATGCAATGATGATGTATGCAGATGATATGCAAGGGTTTGTGATCAAGCTGGATCTGATTACTGCCTTGATATAAAGGTCCATGTATGTCTAAGAAGTCCAGATGGAGGTTCAAAAGTCCAGTAACCAAGGTAGGGGACTCAAATAAAGAGTCACATGTCCTGGGTTAAATCACAAGAACTGTCCAAAGTGAAGCATTCTTAAACACAAAAAGTACCAGGGTATGATGTGGCCAAGGGTTCCTGCAAACCTGTAAACAGCCCAACCCCCTCACAGGTGATGTTCTAAAACAAGGATCCTCAGACTTGGATCAGTTATGAGAAGTGTAAACACTTCTAACCCGGAGGTACAGTGTTTACAATAACCATAACAGATCCTCCTCTAATTCACCTCAGTTTCTGAAGGTCATAATAAAGGTCATCCAGACTTAGCAGGCTTCCCAGATAGCCCTAGCACTACAGGAGATCTGTAGCACAGAGTTCTCAAGAAGAAACCCATATCTGAACCGTGTTTCATTTTCCCGCACCAGACCGAAATGGAATGGGAAAGAACATGAACCACTCTAGCCTAGGTGTCACTCAGGTCCCAGGTATAGGACCTTAAACTCTCAATAGAACCCCACCCACCAAGACAGAAAACAGATCCAGCCAGAACAGTATGACAGTATGATGTATATAAAGCTATAAAGAAAGCAATAAACAAAACTGTACATAAAGTAATAAATAAAAGCAACTATATAAACACAATTAGCACATAACACCCCAGTAAACACAAATCAAACAAGCGCTAGGAGGAACCCACAAAAAGAACCAGAAGCCCTGGTTACAGCATAAGCATTCCCCAGCAGAGTCGCCAAGCTGTCGCTCTCGCCAAATGACAACCGGGCCAAGAGGGGTACATACGCGAACGGTCGGCGAAAGGAGGATGTGAGAACACACAGGAGTGAACTCACAAGAAAAGACAAGAGTCGCCAGCTAGGCATTTTTATCCCGGAGGAAAGGCAATGCTGCATAGACCTAGAAAGATATGGATAAGACGATTGCGAACCAGAGAAACTGAGAAAGGGGGTTGGTTACAACCTGGGAAGGTATTAGCACCCAGATTGTCCGTCGTACTCGACGGGATCCACGCTTAGAAGATTTGTGTTTAAAAGGGGTAGTGTCAGTGCTATCTGTGTATCAAGGAGCTGGAAAAGGATGTACAGGTGTCAATGTAAGAAAAGTGAAGTGTATAAGTGAAGTGTCAGTGTAGGGACAAGAGTGAAATGCTCAAGATAATGAGGCTAAAAGAATAAGGCTAGGAAGAGGGGGAATATACAGAGACTTTTGTTCGATAACTGTTAAGTTGTGCCTACGTATCCTCTCGTGCAATGAGGAAGTCAGAACACCGTAGTTCGACCCAAAGAGACTGAAAGATAAATTGACTTGCGAACTGCTTACTTGTCTATGCTCAAGTGTATGACCTGTCTGGCTCAGGTGCAAACTGTCTTGCATTAGACGGAAGAAGCAAGTTCTCAGTTGTGAGTGAATGAGGTGAGAAAAGAATCCCGGAGGAGACGATTATTGTTTGTTTTTGAGTTTTCAGTCTTTTATTGCTTTTGAATTTGTCATAAGTTGATGAGCTTAAGCCTAAACCAATGGGTTAGCAAACTCATCACATCCTCCCTCTGATTAGGGGTAATGAGAATACCTTAAGTGTGAAGTCAGTATCTCACACTTAATCACCATGATGTAGGATTAAGCTCATTAACCTACTTGTGATTATTTAGATGTTTTTGTTATTTTTGTTTAGTGTTAAGTGATGAGATTAAGTCATAATCAGGGATTAAACAGACTCATTACACCATCCTAATAGAAGGATAATAGATGAGAATGTTTAAGCTGAGGAAAACTCCTCAACTTAATCCATGATTAGGGATTAAACTCATGACAAAACAAAGCCTTTATTAAGTGGATTTTAGTTAAGGATATGATGAAGAAGTGATTTTTATGATTTGTAAGACAACTTGAGGGGGACTTGTCCATTAACACTAGGGTTAGTCCTTCTTAACCAATTAAGGAAGAATTAGAACCCTAATGCAAGGCCCAAGTTACAAGCTTGGTGTATTAGTGATTATTATGATGGATTGATTAAAGGATTTAAACACATTAAGGGTTTATCACTTAGGATTAAAGTTATACACTCCATCCTAATAGAAGGATGCAGGCATAAGCTTAATCACAAAGCCTTAAAGCCTTTAGGGTTTAGTCCTTGATTAAGAGATGAGAAGAGAAGACTCAAAGATGACTCAAAGGTAAAACTAAATGGGGAGACTAATCAAACCCTAATTGTTATCATGCTTGGAGATCCTAGGGTTAATGAGGTTTGCAAGAAGATCTTCAGAGAAACCACCAGGAAGGAAGCAGATGAAAGGAGCAGGAAGCAAAGAGAAGCAAAACAACTTGCTTCACTTAAGAAGACAAGTTGCTTGAAGAAAGAAAGTAAGAGATGAACATGAATGAGCAAGCTCACTCTAAACACATACAAAAATGCAGAAATGATGCATAAGATAGATGAAAAGAGATTGTGAGAAGTGAAGGCAAATTCACTTCCCAAAGTAACTTACCACCTGAAAAGTTAGTAAAGAAATGAAATGCAATGCAAAATGGGATGGAATGTCATGATGAAAACCAAAACCAGAAGCATAAGTATGATGTAAATGATGCTAAGAGATGATGTAAACATGAAACAAGGCATGAGGATGATCATGCAAACATATGGATGCAAGAGAAACATGCTTTGAAACATGAGCATACATGAAAAGTTGTGAAATGCAAATGACATACAACATGGCAAATGAAAGATGCAATGATCAAACATGGTTCTAATATATCCTAAGATGTATTATGAATCAAATGAATGCATAAAATGTCATGGCAAGTCATGGTATGCAAGCAAATGGAAGATGGATGCAAAAGAAAGCCCAAATTAGGGTTTATGATCAATGCACAAAACAAAAATTCAAAACCAGAAGCAATCATCATGATAAAAATTTGAAAATGCATTCAAAGGAACCCAAAACCTATATAAACTCACTTTCCAAGGGAGAGGATCCAACTCTTAACCTAGTGAGGGTTATGAATTTCCTAAGTTGGCTAGGGTTTTAAGGTACCTTGTCAAGAAAAATGTCAAACAAATTGAAAATGCAAGATCAATTCATGCCAATTTAAACCTATAAACTACATGTTATGCAAGAAGCAATGCAAAAAGAATCATTGTCCAACTCTCAAAGGTTAGACAGAAATGAATTTTCAAAGTTTGAATCAAAATAATGCCTTGAAATGAAATTAAATCCAATGAAAATTGTGAAAAGGCATCAAGAACAAAAAATAAATTTGGTTTGAGAGTTGGATAATGTTTCTAAATGATTTTAAATGTTTCATGAATTTTTTTGTTATTTTTAAACACCTAAAAGCATTTTTAATTAATTAATTCTCATTAATCAATTAAAAATAAACTTTTAAATGATTTAAAAATAATTTTTAATGCAAAAAATAAAAATTAAAATGTTTTTGGTTTCTGAAAATTATTTGAACCTTTGACAAAAAATTTCAGAATTTTTAAAGATGTTTTACTATTTTTAATAAATTGTAGAAAACAAATGAAATTAAATGAAAATAAATATGAATAAAATGATAAGTAATCAGGATCAAGGGCCAACATTCAAACTGGACACGCGGGAGTTGACTGCGCGCGTCATCCAGTGGTTGAGATTCAAACTAGACTAATTTCTAATTAAAATTAATTAAACTGAATTAAAAAAGTCAAATGAGGATTAGGGCAAGATGGTGAAATCCTGAGCATCCAAACGCGCGCGGGTCAACGCATCCAAGGGCCATAATTCAAATTTCATTAATGACACAGTTTAACCCTAATTAACTTCAGGTGGCCGGAGAAGACTTCCGGTCGTCTTCTCCGGCCAGACCCTCACCTGAAAGTTGCTAACTTTCACAAAACTCCATGAAAATGAAACCTAATTGCCTAGAATCAAACCCCATTCAATACTGAATCAAAACCCCCAAACAAAAACTATTTTTCAATCATTAATCATGCAAATCGAATCAAAACATATTTAGGGCAGAAAGTTTCAGAGCAATCATACATCCTGGTTTCTCAATCATTTTCAAAAATAATCATATCCCCATGATCAGGGGAGCACATAGAATCGTTTAAGAACTCAAAATGGAGTTTCTGGGAAAAAAGTTTGATATGGCTACCTGAGATGGAACCTCCTGGTCCTGAGCTTTCTGGCCCTTCCTTTGCTGCAAATCCACTCCTTTGAACCCTCTGATGATGAAATGAAGCTTAGAAAGCTTTGAGGATGGCTGGTTTGTGAGATGGCAGAAGTTCTATTCAAGGGGGGTGGTGATCATGTTTTTGTTTTAGTGACTTTCAGGCTGCTTCAAAGGTTGGTTTGTGATCAGTGAGTCATGTTGGGATTGTTTGTGAAGTTTGTTTGGATGTTGGATGCTTGTGGAGAGTGTTTCGAAAGGTTTTGCATATGAGGTGAAAAGTGAGAATGATGTATTCTTGGAGGTTTCAGGCTTGTGTGTTATGTGCTTTGGCTTGCTTTTGATTTGTATAAACAAATGGGATTGGTTCAGAAAGTGGTTGTGGCATAGTGTGATTGGTATGGGCAAGTTGCCAAAATGTCAACTTGACTTGTACTTGAGGTATGGGCAATGGTATAGCTAGCCTTTTTGCTTGTCTTGGTTCAGCTAAGTTTAGGGAGAGCCATGGAATTGTTTATGAGATGAATCAGCAAGTTGATCAAGGTTTGTGTAGTGTTTTGCAAATTTCACAAAGTTTGGCCCCTTTGGAAATTCTTGAGATTCAAGGCACCAAAATGCAATATTCCTTGGCCCATTCTGATTTTTAGAGGTCATTTGATCATGTTGTGAAGAATTTGTACACATTTGAGGCCTTTAGAACACTTGATCATACCATTTTGAAAAATGCCTCTTCGGTAGAAAACTTCAACTTATGTGATTTTGGCCAACTTTGACAAGCCATAACTTTTGATCAAAAATGAATTTGGTCATGTTCTTGTACTTTTTGAAAAGGGAATGATCCATTCTACAACTTTCATGACCAAAGTTTTTCCATTTGAAGCATTTTTGGATCAAAAAGCAAGGGTTGAAAAAGTTTCCCAAAATGGCAATTTTCATTATAAGTCAACTTTCCCAAAAAGTCAACTTTGCAAAAGGCTTGAAATTCTTCAATTTTGTGAACTTCTAACATCTTCTATGATCAAATAAAGATCATACACACTCAAAATGATGAAGAACATCCTTTGGTTGGGTCATTGAGGGCCTCAGATGCCCTGATTTTGCACTGACTTGCTCAAGAAGTCAACTCTTGATCAGATGACTTCCCCATGGAATTTATTCATGAAAATTGATATGCATGATCCCTATACCATATAGAGACCAATAGAAATAAGAATGACCAAAAAATTTGGAGTTATGGCCTTTGAAACCAAAACCCTAATTTTAGGTCATCTGTGCAGTTAAACCTGGCTCTGCTTCCATGCCATTCCCAGTTCTTGTGATTTTTTGACATTCTTGACTTTGAGAGGATATAATATGATGCTTGAACATACATGGACCTCTTTTAAGTGATTGATGACCTTTGGGGTGGCTCAAGTGGCTCTTGGATTGCTCAAATCACAAACCCTAGATGTAGATGACTTAGAATCAATGCAGTGAGTCAAATATACAATATGGGATGCCATGATTGAGTTTATGCATATGAAATGATCAAAAGCCATGGTATGAATGGGTGAGGGCAAATTTGGGGTGTCTACACCGGATACCTTGGAAAGCAAATAAGCATACTGCATTGCATACTGACCTTTGTTTTGTTTTGTAGGTTTTGTCATTACTTTATCTTGTTTCTAACTCTGTTGTGGTTCAGGAATTATTGCTCGCCGCCGGGTGTTCCCTATCAACCGTCCGCACCGGTATCCTACTCGCAACAATCTCCCTGGTATCCAAATGGATCAAGTACAGCAAGATCTGACAGAGGTCAGGACTCAGATGGCTAATGAAAGACTGGAGATGAGAAACCAAATGACCCAGTTCATGGAAGTAATGAATGGCTTGGCCCAAAGTCAAGAAAGGTTGAGGGCATTGGTAGAAAGGCAAACCCCGGAAGAACCCCATCTGGGAACTGGAGGAACAAGTAACAATGAAAGGGGTCAGCCTCATGTTAATCCACCAGTATATGGGCTTCATCTACATCCGGAAGTCAACATCCCGGGTAATGTGCAAGGAAATACTACTGGAGGAAGGATCTTATAGGAAGACCCCCAAGAAGAGCAGTTTACTGTGATGGGAGCTGGGGATGAAGTTTATGATAGGAGGTTTGATGAAATTGCCGAGAAGTTGAGATCTTTGGAGTCTCAAAACTCCCTAGGTTTTGATGTTATGAATATGGGGTTAGTGGACGGGGTAAGGATTCCCCACAAGTTTAAACCCCCGTGCTTCGAGAAGTACAATGGAACTTCCTGTCCACGAACTCACTTGCAGTCCTTCCTGGGGAGACTTAAAGCATACACCATGGATGAGAAATTGTGGATGTTTTACTTTGAAGATAGCTTGACTGGAGCTTCAAGGGAGTGGTATTCACACTTGACCAGGGCTACTATCAGATGCTAGAAGGACCTAGCTGAAGCCTTCATCAGGCAGTACCAATACAATCTGGACATGGCTCCTAACAGGACCCTCTTGATGGGAATGTCTCAATCCTCCAGGGAAAGCTTTAGGGAATATGCCCAAAGGTGGAGACAGCTTGCTGCTGCGGTCCAACCACCCATGTCGGAAAGAGAAATGGCCGACATGTTTATGAACACTCTGCAAGGAACGTATATTGATAGGCTAGCTGCCTTTTCTTCCACCAGCTTCGCTGACGTAGTCATAGCTGGAGAAAGAATTGAAAGCCTTCTGAAGATGGGTAAAATTTCTGATAATGGTGCAAGTTCATCCAGTAATCCCAGGAAGCCTTTCGTGGGACCCCTAAGGACCGGTGAGACAAATGCCATTCATGCCAGTAGGGGCAGACCTCAGTATGTTCACAGATCAGTAGCAGCAGTCACCATTCCAGCTCCGATTCCTCAGAAATCAACATATCAACAACAACAACAACCACATTATCAACAGCAAGTTCAGTACCCGCAACAGAGAACATACAACAACAACAATAGCAATCAGAAACAGCGACCATTCCAACAAATACCATCACAGGCAAATAGGGTGATTGACCCTATCCCTATGCCTTATGCTGCCTTATTGCCACAACTCCTGAAACTCAACTTGGTTGAATTAAGGACATTGGCACCACCAGATCCCTCTAATCTGCCAAGAAATTATGACGTCAACGCCAGATGTGCTTTCCACTCCAATGCACCTGGCCACAATACGGAAAAGTGCAGGGCTTTACAAATGAAGGTACAAGATTTGGTGGATTCTAAAGCCCTCAACTTTGCACCCCCTCCAAGTGTCACCAAGAATCCCATGCCCAATCATGGAGGGCCAAGAATTAATGCCATTGAGGAAGACAAGCCATCTTTCTTAATCACCAGTGTTGGACAGATTCGGACACCTTTGGTCGAGATTAAAGCTCAGCTCCTAGAATGCCAGATGTTCCCCGGGTGTGAGCTCGGTTGCGGTTATTGTAACATTTCGGTCAACGGGTGTGATAACTTGAGAAGCGGCATAGATGATCTTATCAAAAGTGGTATACTTCAGATCACAACAACGGCGCCTACAAATCCAGCAATCCCTTTGACAACAATTCCTGACTCTTCTACAACTGCAACAACAATCATTCCGACCAATTCATCAATATCATCAACAATGGCTCCGTCCATCACTTCAACAAATCAGATGTCAACAACCATCTCTTCTACAACATCAGCACCCATTTATTCAGCAGAATCTTCTACAACACCAGCAGAAATTAATGAAGATATCTCAGCAATCACCATCTACTATGATCCATCAAATGTTCCTCCAAATAACAACTTTCAACAACAAACAATGGCACCTCCTGCCAGGTCACCAGTCACCATTTACTACGATCCACACACCATTTCAGTACCTTCCTCTGCAGCAGTCAGTCCAGTTACCATCACGGTGCCTGGACCAGTTCCATATGAAAGCAGTAATGCCATACCCTGGCATTATGGCTCTGACCTCTACTGCAACGGGGAGAAAATCACTTTGGATTCGTCAACCTCTTCTCCAAAAATTGATAATGTTGGGGGAGGCGGAGGCTTCACCAGAAGCGGACGCCTTTTTGCCTCACAAACTCAGAGGCCTAATGCCGAAGCAGAAGCTGCTACAAAAGCAAAGGGGAAAAGTGTGATACCTGAAGAACCAGCTATCAAAGAAACTCAGAAGACATCTTTTGAGCAAGATGTAGATGAGTTCATGAGAATTATAAAGAGAAGTGATTACAAGGTGGTGGATCAGCTTCACCAAACTCCCTCAAAGATCTCCATATTATCCCTGTTGATGTGTTATGAAGCTCACAGAAATGCATTATTGAAAGTCTTGCACGCAGCATACGTGCCAGAGGAGATCACCGTTAATCAGCTAGAAACTGTGGTGTAAAATGTCAACACCAGTCATGGACTGGGATTTACCAATGCTGATTTAACAACTGAGGGACGTAACCACAACAAGGCTTTACACATCACTCTAGAATGTAAGGGTGCTGTTCTATCTCATGTGCTGGTGGACACTGGGTCATCACTCAATGTTCTACCAAAGAAAGCCTTGGTGAAGCTGGAGTATGATGGATTGGCACTGCGTCCAAGTAATTTAGTGGTAAGAGCATTTGATGGCTCTAAAAGATCAGTGCTAGGGGAGATTGATCTACCTGTGATGATTGGCCCGCAGACTTTTAAAATTACCTTCTAGATGGAAATTCAGCCGGCTTACAGCTGTTTGTTGGGTAGACCTTGGATCCATGCCGCTGGCGCTGTTACGTCTACCCTTCACCAGAAGCTGAAATTCGAGTGGGAAGGCCAAATCATCACCATCTGTGGGGAAGAGGACATCTTTGTTAGCCATCTGGCTACGTACAAGTACATTGAAATGGACGGAGAAATCCATGAAACCATGAGCCAGGGATTTGAGGCCATGAACATTAATGAAGCGTCTGCTGTACTGGGAACCTCCATGACATCTTATCAGCAAGCCAGGAAGGCTGTTGAAGAGGGTACTGCCCAAGGCTAGGGCAAGTTGCTGCCCGTGGAGAAGAAGGGGGACAGATTTGGGTTGGGTTACAAACCAACTCAACAAGATCAATCAGAGGCTTCCAAGAAGCCCAGTTTTGTCAGCGGGGGAATGCTCACCCCGGATACAGTGAACAACTTGGAAGATGAGTCGGAAGATGAGCGCAACCTGGAGAGCTGGATACGTCCAAGGATCCCGGAGAGCCGTATCTCAAACTGGTCTTCCCAGGAAATTATAAGGGTTACTCCTGCAGAGTAATTATTATTTCCTGTATATTTTAAGCATGCATCAAGTCTTGCATCTTGCCCAAGATGTCAAGACTCATTTTGTAATCGGGCCATCTTGTAATTTTGTGCAAACATATCAATCATTGAATATCGGACATCTTTTGCAAATGAGTCTTTTCCTTTTCTGCTCACTGTTTTTCATTTTTCTTTTTGTACAAAAATAAAATGGCAATGTTTTCCAAAATGATAACTTCATTTCACTTTTTCTAAACAAGATTAAAATCGATCACTAAAACGAACAATCTAAACCCTTGCAGAGAGTGCCTTTCAGACTGCACCGACAACAGCACAGCTACGACTTCGTATGACTTTGACAATCCAATCTATCAAGCTGATGAAGGGGTTGAAGAAGATTATGAGCTACCTGAAGAACTAGCCAGGTTGTTAAGGCAAGAGGAGAAGGTTATTACTCCTCACCAGGAGGAGATTGAAGCGGTTAATCTTGGTACGGAAGAAGATGTGAAAGAGGTTAAGATCGGAGCCTGCTTACAAGATTCAGTAAAAGAACAACTGATTGATATGCTTCGGGAGTATGTGGATGTATTTGCTTGGTCTTATCAGGATATGCCAGGGTTGGGCACCGATATTGTCATGCACAAGCTACCTTTAAAAGAAGACTGCCCACTGGTAAAACAAAAACTGCGCCGTACTCGCCCAAATATGGCAATAAAGATTAAAGAAGAGGTACAAAAGCAGTGGGATGTCGGGTTCCTTGTTGTGACTAGCTATCCGCTGTGGGTTGCTAATATTGTACCTGTGCCTAAGAAGGATGGCAAGGTAAGGATGTGTGAAGATTACCGCGATCTGAACAGAGCCAGCCCGAAAGATGATTTACCTTTACCTCACATTGATGTATTGGTTGATAATACGGCACAGTTCTCGGTATTCTCCTTCATGGACGGATTTTCAGGATACAATCAGATCAAAATGTCACCTGAGGACATGGAGAAGACAACTTTCATCACACCTTGGGGCACGTTCTGTTATAAGGTGATGCCATTCAGACTGAAGAATGCTGGTGCAACTTATCAACGGGCTATGGTAACATTATTCCATGACATGATTCACAAGGAAATTGAATGTTATGTGGATGACATGATTGCCAAGTCCCTTATAGAAGAAGACCACCTGGTGAATCTGCTAAAGTTATTCAAGCGTCTGAGGAAGTACCAACTGAAGTTAAACCCCAACAAATGCACATTCGGGGTGCGATCCGGTAAGTTGCTAGGATTTATTGTAAGTGAGAAAGGGATTGAAGTTGACCCTGATAAAGTCAAAGCAATTCAAGAAATGCCTGCACCTAAGACTGAAAAAGAAGTTCGGGGGTTCTTAGGCAGATTGAACTACATTTCAGGGTTCATATCTCACCTTACTGCAACCTGTGAACCTCTTTTCAAGCTGTTGAGAAAAGAATAAACGGTCAGGTGGAACGAAGACTGTCAGAGGGCCTTTGACAAAATCAAGGAATACTTACAAGAGCCTCCTATCCTTATGCCTCCAGTTGAAGGAAGACCTCTAATCATGTACTTGACAGTATTAGAAGAGTCAATGGGGTGTGTACTGGGCCAGCATGACGAGTCTGGTTGAAAAGAGTATGCAATATACTACCTAAGCAAAATGTTTACCGACTGTGAACAACGTTATTCACTGCTCGAGAAAACTTGATGTGCTTTAGCGTGGGCTGCTCGCCGACTAAGGCAGTATATGTTGACCCACACTACTTTATTGATCTCAAAGATGGACCCGGTTAAGTACATTTTTGAGAAGCCAGCACTTACCGGACGGGTTGCAAGATGGCAAATGATCCTCACAGAATATGACATCCAGTACACATCTCAAAAAGCCATCAAGGGCAGTGTATTGTCTGATTATCTTGCCGAGCAACCCATTGATGATTACCAGCCTATGAGATTTGACTTCCCTGACGAAGACATCATGTTCATAAAAGCAAAAGATCATGAAGAGCCTATTCACACTGAAGGGCCTGACCCAAAAGAAGAATGGACTATGATGTTTGACGGGTCTGTTAATATGAATGGTCGTGGTGTTGGTGCAGTGCTTATCACACCTAAAGGAGTTCATATGCCTTTCTCGGCAAAGCTCACCTTTAACTGCACTAACAATGAAGCTGAATACGAAGCTTGTATTATGGGTCTTGAGGAGGCCATTGACCTCAGGATCAAGACTTTGACTGTGTTTGGAGATTCAGCTCTGGTAATCAATCAAACCAACGGAAAATGGTACACCCACCAGGATCATCTGATACCTTACAGGGATTATACAAGGAGGTTATTGACTTTCTTTACAACGGTCAAGCTTGAATATATCCCTCGGGACGAGAATCAATTTGCAGATGCTCTTGCCCTCATTTCAGCCATGATCAAAGTTCAAGCTACCAACTTTGTACCTCGGATTTCAGTGTCCAGACTTGACAGGCCAGCATATGTATTTGCAGCAGATGTTGCCAAAGATGATAAGCCTTGGTTCCATGACATTAAATGCTTCTTGGAGGATGAAACATACCCACCTGGGGCATCTTCCAATGATAAGAAGACATTAAGAAGGCTAGCTGGTAGTTTCTTCCTGAATACTGACGGTTCCCTGTACAAGAGAAACTTTGATATGGTACTTCTCAGATGCGTTGATAAAACAGAGGCAGACTTGTTGATGCACGAGGTGCACGAAGGAACCTTTGGTACCCATGCGGGAGGGCATGCTATGGCTAAAAAATTGCTAAGATCAGGTTATTACTGGATCACAATGGATGCAGACTGTTGTGCTTATGCCAGAAAATGTCACAAATGCCAGATTTATGCGGATAAAGTGCATGTGCCTCCGAACCCTCTGAATTTGATGTCTTCACCATGGCCCTTTGCCATGTGGGGCATTGATATAATTGGCAAGATTGAACCGACTAATTCGAACGGCCACAGATTCATCCTGGTAGCCATTGACTATTTTACCAAGTGGGTTGAAGCAGCTTCTTATGCCAATGTCACCAGGCAAGTGGTAGCCCGATTCCTGAAGAGGGACATCATCTGTCGGTACGGAGTTCCCGAGCGAATCATCACTGATAATGGTTCCAACTTGAATAACAAAATGATGGCGGAACTGTGCTGGGACTTCAAGATCCAGCACCATAACTCTTCTCCTTACAGGCCAAAGATGAATGGCGTTGTTGAGGCAGCTAACAAGAATATGAAGAAGATTGTGCAGAAGATGGTAGTTACGTACAAAGACTGGCATGAAATGCTACCGTTTGTCCTGCATGGGTACCGTTCGTCAATCAGAACATCCATTGGGGCAACGCCGTATAAGCTTGTGTATGGTATGGAAGCGGTCCTACCTGTTGAAGTTGAGTTACCCTCCCTGCGGGTATTGATGGATGTTAAGCAAAATGAAGCAGAATGGGTCCGGTCCCGATACGAACAACTGAGTCTGATTGAAGAGAAGAGATTGGCTGCAATCTGTCATGGGCAGCTGTATCAGAAAAGAATGAAGAAAGCCTTCGATCAGAAAGTCAGGCTCCGAGAATACCAAGTAGGAGATCTTGTGCTGAAAAGACTCCTCCCTCCTCATACAGACCACAGGGGCAAGTGGACTCCAAATTATGAAGGGCCATTCGTAGTAAAGAAAGTTTTCTCCGGTGGAGCACTCATGCTCAGTACTATGGATAGCGAAGACTTCCCGTCCCCTGTGAATTCAGATGCAGTTAAAAAATACTTCGCATAAAAATAACCCGCTGGACATAAAAACAGAATGTAAGTCCAGGAAAAAATGGGGCATCCCGGCGAGTCAAAAACAGAATAAAAGACTCGGGCAAAAATAAGGGAAAATAAATGAAAAAATGTACACCCGCTGAGTTGAAAAGCCGCATTGGACAACTCAGGCAAAAATGGGTATCCCGGTGGATTGAAAACCCGAAAGGGCGATTCACGCAAAATAAGGGAATAAGCGAACAATTGCATTCTGAATTCATCTGTATCACTTACAACTTGGTAAGCTTCAAAAGGTTCAAGCGCCGGTCAGAATCAGCCTTCTTCAGAAAGCAAGACGAGAAGAACGTCAAATATCATACGAGTCATGGCAAAGGGAAGCTCCTTGAAGCGTCATCAACATTGCCAATACCTTTTATTTGTAACAATCTCCTCATTTCAGGGGATTTGTTTCTTTGATTGTATCTTGCCGATTCAGGGCACATGAATTAATAAAATCAGATTTTCAGTCATATTTCGTCTCGTACATTCTATCTCCATTTGCAAAAATGTCCGATGTATTTAGGTTACTGATTGCATGAATACAGATGTTTCTCTTCTAAAAAATACGTGCTTGCAGGAAATATACTTACTCACGGGGGTGTCTAAACTCCTATGATGGAATCCAGTAAGGGATACCTCGGGATTACTTGTGCGCTTCTCTATCTTTTCAGGATTGCAGGCATTCAAAACACAACATGGGGCATAAAAGCTTCATCCCATCAAGCTGGAAAATCAGTATCTACTCAGTCTTAGCACCGGAGGTGCTTTCTCCCCAGCTGAGTTGCCATTTGTTATTTCCTCCTCAGCCAAGTGCAAAAGACCGGGAACCATTTCCCCACAAAGTCTCAACCTCTGTCCAGCGAAGCAATACCTGAAGATCTCACAACAGGGTGAAGAAAGCTTCTACAAGCCCCAACTGGGTCCCTCATTACCAGCATAGGTCTATCAGTGACCTACCTCCCCATGCAGAGTCATACATAACAGATCTACCAATGATCTCACCCCCAGCTGGGGAAATCCACTTCAAGCAGATCAACCAGAGATCTCCACGGCGTCGGGATCCGAATCTCGGATCAGTATCTTTGCATAATCATAGCATTCGCATCATATTCTCCCCGCAGAGCGTAGCATTCCGTTTAACGTGGAGCATTACGGCAAAAAACCAAACATATTGCATAATCATAAGCCATGTTCTGAATCAAACACTTGTGAATACTGGCGATCCATTAAAGATATACAGAAAACTCCCCGGATTCCCCAGCAGAGAGCCAAGGCACTTTCCCTAAAGATACAGATACTTCCTGACACCCGTCCGTGTCATATCCCCAGTAGAAATCCAAAGCGCCCCCTTTGCACTCACAGATACTTATACACAACTTCCTTGGGAAACCATATACTTGTCTATATTGCACTTTTCTCCTTTTGACACTTGTCCGTGTCACTCGCCCTAGCAAGTTAAACACTCATCTGTACACCACTCATACTTATTACTCCTGTTTCACTCGTACAGATACTCGTCCGTATCTTGTATATACCGCTTATATCCCTTCAGATTCGACACTCGTCCGTGTTCTTTGTTAACCAGTTGATACTCATCCGTATCATCATCTCAGAACATGCGTCAAGCGTTTGTTTCTACCCGATACTCGTCCGTATCGTAGTCTTAAGGATGCTCGTCCGCATCTTTAATCCATACACGTGTCAAACACTTATGTTTTCTCGAATTTAGACACTTGTATATTGTCTACCATTCCCCAGAAGAGTCCCCGCAGAACCAATACTCGTCCGTGTTCTTTGTTAACTAGTTGATACTCGTCCATATCATCATCTCCGAACATGTGCCAGCATTTGTTTCTACCTGATACCCGTCCGTATTATAGTCTTAAGGGTGCTCGTCCGCATCTTTAGTCTATACGCAGTACCCAAACACTTATACCTCTCATTCCTTGGATGTAGACACTCGTCCGTGTTTACTTGTCCCAGCAAATCCTAGTGAACTATTTCTTTTCTATCTGACATTCGTCCTATGTCATGATACTTTCGGCAGCCATACCCTGCCAGGTGATCGTCCTTCACCTTTGGATGACCGTCCCTCATCCTTTCCCCAGCGGAGTCTCCATTATCGAAACCCTTTTCTATCCGGCATTCGTCCTATGTAGTGATATTTAGCAGTCGTCCCCTTCCAGGTGATCGTCCTTCACCTCTTGATGATCGTCCTTCATCATTTTATCTGATGGCCGTCCCCATCGTTGATCTTGTTATCTGACATTTGTCTTATGTCATGATAAACCCTGAGAGCAGTCGTACCCTGCTAGGTGATCGTCTTTCACCTCTTGATGATCGTCCTTCATCATGCTTATCCGATGGCCGTCCCCATCGTCGACATTTTCTATCCGGCATTCGTCCTATGTCGCGATACTTTTTCGGCAACCGTACCTTGCCAGGTGATCGTCCTTCACCTTAGATGACCGTCCCTCATCTTATCCCCCAACAGAGCAGCCGTCCCCTGCTAGGTGATCGTCCTTCAGCTTTATTGACCGTACCTCATCATTTATTTCATTCATAATCCCCAGAGAGTTTCGTATCTTTACCTGATGGCCGTCCCCATCCTAATCTCTTATATCCCCAGCTAGTCGGTCGTCCCCGTCTTTGCTTTATCTCCCGTTTCTTCCCCAGCATGTCGGTCGTCCCCGTCATTGCTTCATCCCCAACAGTCGTCCTCTGCCCGACGGTCGTCCTCCGCCGCCCGCACTTTATAAGCATAATTTATTTTCTTTTACAATCTATATCCCTTTTCTTCTTCATTCTGTGAGTGCAAATTTTGGATTGTCTTTGGTATTCAACCACAAGTTATCTTGTTTGCCTGTTAAGCCGTTGCTTACATTCTACACAGCTAACTCATGCTTGAATAGGGGCAGCTGTAAACACCCCAAATTTGCCCTTACCCATTCACACCATGGCTTGTGATCTTTTCATATGCATAAGTTCAATCATAGCATCTCATATTGCATATTTGCTTCACGGCATTGTTTCAAAGTCATTTGCATCTAGGGTTTGTGATTTGAGCCATCCAAGAGCTACTTGAGCCACTCCAAAGGTCTTCAATCACTTCAAAGGGTTCCATGTATGTTCAAGCACCATATTGTATCCTCACAAGTTCATGAAAGTCAAGAGATCACAAGAATTGAGAACGGCATGGAAGCAGAGCCAGGTTTAACTGCACAGATGACCTAGAATTAGGGTTTTGGTTTCAGAGGCCATAACTCCAAATTTTTTGGTCATTCTTGTTTCTATTGGTCTCTATATGGTATAGGGATCATGCATATCAATTTTTATGAAGAAATTCAATGGGGAAGGCATCTGATCAAGAGTTGACTTCTTGAGCAAGTCAGTGTAAAATCAGGGCATCTGAGGCCCCCAATGACCCAACCAAAGGGTATTCTTCATCATTTTGAATGTGTATGATCTTTATTTGATCATAGAAGATGTTAGAAGTTTACAAAATTGAAGAATTTCAAGCCATTTGCAAAGTTGCCTTTTTGGGAAAATGACTTGTAATGGAAACTTGCCATTTCGGGAAACTTTTTCAACCCTTGCTTTTTGATTCAAAAATGCTTCAAATGGGAAAACTTTGGTCATGAAAGTTGTAGAATAGATCATTCCCTTTTCAAAAAGTACAAGAACTCATTCTAATTCATTTTGGATCAAAAGTTATGGCTTGTCAAAGTTGGGAAAAATCACATAATTTCAAGTTTTCTACCAAAGAGGCAAAGTTGCAAAACCCCTTTGCCAAGGCAAATTGTGCTTTCAAATGGACTTCTAATCTTTGTACAAACATAAACCGAGGCCTAAAATTCAGAATGCACCAAAGGTTTGCCCATTTCCATGAGTTGTGGATCAAGAAACTTCAAGAGGGCCAAAAATGAACAAAGTTGCAAAACCTATCACAAACCCTAATCCACTTGCTGCATTGCCTTTAATCCTTTTCCATGGCTCTCCCTGATTCAAGCTACAGCCAAGCCATGCTTTGTACCTTCACTGCCATAGCCCATACCTCTCTTACACAAAACTTGACTTTTTGCAAAAAGACCCATACCAATCAGCCTGTGCCACACCAACTTCTCTGACCTCTCTAGTTGTGATAAGTGGACCAAATGAGACTAAACATAAGACACAACACAAGCTGAAACCTCAGATTGCCATAGTTATCAAAAATCCTCCAACTTGCAAAACCTTTCGAATCTCTCAGCTCACCCAACCAATCTTCAAACCAACTTCACCATTGATCTCAAGATGACTCACTGACCACAAACCAACCATTGAAACAGCCAAAAACTTCACATAAACCAAACACGATTTCTTCCCCTCTCTGAGCAGAACTCCATCAATTTCACAAACCAGCCAAAATAAACTCCAAACAAGCTTTGCAAACACTTGAGGGAGGTCAGTAGAGTTGATTGGAAGCAAGGGACTGGTCAAAAGGCTCTTGGATTGAAAGCATCAACTCAGGTAGCCACTGAAATTCATTTTTCCAGAAGCTTTATTTTAAGTTATTAAACGATTAAGCATGTTCCCCTGAGTACCCTGAACTTTGTATTTTTGAAAATGAAGTTTGGGGTTGGATTTGATCTTAGGGGAGTGGGAGGAGTGAATCTGGAGCTTTAGAGCTCCAGAAAGTGCCTAGGGAGGAAGTTGGTAACTTTCAGGTGAGGGGGTCACCGGAGAAGACGACCGGAGCTCTTCTCCGGTGACCTGAAAGTGATTAAGTGTTAATTAGGGTTAGGGCACCAGGTTTGAATATAGGCCATCAGATGAAGTTTCCCGCGCGCGTTTGGAGGGCTGAGATCATGTCATTAGTTATTAATTAGGTTTAATTTAATTAATTAATCAGGATTTAAGAAGTTTGAACTTGGGCCATAGGATTGCGCGCCAAGTCAATGAATTCCTGCCCAGATTGCATCCTGGCCCTCCCCTTTGCATACTTTCATTTATTTATACTTTTATTTCATTTTTATTCATTTGTTTTGCACATTTTAATTAAAATAGCAAAAAACATTTAAAAATTATGAAATTTTTTGTCAAAGATTTCACTAATTTTTAAAACCCAAAAATATTTTTATTTTTATTTTTTGCATTAAAAATTATTTTTAAATCATTTAAATGGTTATTTTTAATTAATTAATTAAAATTAATTAATTAAAAATACATTTAGGTATTTAAAAATCACAAAAAAAATTCACATAGAATTTAGAAACATTTAGAAACATTGTCCAACTCTCAAACAAAATTTCTTTTTTGTTCTTGATGCTTTTTGATCATTTTCATTGGATTTAATTTCATTTTTAGGCAATATCTTGCTTCAAACTTCAAAAATTCCTTTCTACCTAACCATTGAGAGTTGGAGGATGATTCTTTTTGCATTGCATCTTGTATAGAATGTAGTTTATAGGATAATTTTGATTTGAATTGATCTTGCATTTTCAATTTGTTTAGCATTTTTCTTGGCAAGGTACCTTAAAACCCTAGCAATCTTAGGAAATTCATAACTTTCATTAGGCTAAGAGTTGGATCCCCTCCTTTGGGCAGTGAGTTTGTATAGGTTTAGGGTATCTTTGATTGCATTTTCAAATTTTTATCATGTCATTTGCTTCTGGTTTTGGATTTTTGTTTTGCATAATGCATGTAACCCTAATTTGTGCTTTCCTTTGCATCCATTTCTCATTTGCTTGCATACCATGACTTGCCATGACATTTTGTGCATCCTCATGATTCATAATACATCTTAGGACATATTAGAATCATGTTTGATCATTGCATCTTTCATTTGCCATTTTGTATGTCCATTACATTTCATAACTTTTCATGAACATCCATGGTTCAAAGCATGTTTCTTTTGCATCCATATGCTTGTTTGATCATTCTCATGCCTTACCTCATGATTGTATCATCTCTTAGCATCATTGACATCATGTTTATGCTCCTGGTTTTGGTTTCCCTCATTGCATTCCATCTTCATTTTCATTGCATTTCATTTCTTATGCTAACATTTCAGGTGGTAAGTTGTTTGAGAAGTGAATTTGCCTTCACTTCTCACATTCTCTTCTCATCTCTTTCATAATTCATTTGCTGCATTTTGTATGTGTATGGGATTGAGCTTGCTCATTCTTGTTCATCTTACTTTCTTTCTTCAAGCAACTTGTCTTCTTAAGTGAAGCAAGTTGTTTTGCTTCTCTTTGTTTCTTGCTCCTCTCATCTGCTTCCTTCCTGGTGGTTTCTCTGAAGATCTTTCTCTCTTAAGCCTCATAAACCCTAGGATCTCCAAGTATGATAACATTTAGGGTTTGATTAGTCCCCCATTTAGTTTTACCTTTGTGTCATCTTTGAGTCTTCTCTTCTCATCTCTTAATCAGGGACTAAACCCTAAAGGCTTTAAGGCTTGGTGATTAAGCTTATGCCTGCATCCTTCTATTAGGATGGAGTGTATAACTTTAATCCTAAGTGTTAAACCCTTAATGTGTTTAAATCCTCTAATCAATTAACCTAATAATCACTAAGACATCAAGCTTGTAACTTGGGCCTTGCATTAGGGTTCTAATTCTTCCTTAATTGGTTAAGAAGGACTAACCCTAGTGTTAATGGACAAGTCCCCCTCAAGTTGTCTTACAAACCATAAAAATCACTTCTTCATTCTATCATTAACTAAAATCCACTTAATAAAGGCTTTTTTCTGTCATGAGGTTAATCCCTAATCATGGATTAAGTTGAGGAGTCTTCCTCAGCTTAAATGTTCTCATCTATTATCCTTCTATTAGGATGGTGTAATGAGTCCATTAAATCCTTGATTATGGCTTAAACTCATTATTTAACACTAAACAAAAAACTCCAAAAACATCTAAATAATCACAAGTAGGTTAATGATCTTAATCCTACATCAGGGTGATTAAGTGTGAGATGCTGACTTCACACTTAAAGTATTCTCATTACCCCTAATCATAGGGAGGATGTGATGAGTTTACTAACCCCTTGGTTTAGGCTTATGCTCATTTTCTTATGACAAACACCAAAAAGCAATAAAAGATTGAAAACACCAAAAACAAACAATAATCGTCTCCTTCGGGATTCTTTTCTCACCTCATTCACTCATAAACGAGAACTTGCTTCTTCCGTCTAATGCAAGACAGTTAGCACCTGAGCCAGACAGGTCATACACTTGAGCATAGACAAGTAAGCTGTTCATCAGTCAATTTATCTTTCAGTCTCTTCGGGTCGAACTACGGTGTTCTGACTTCCTCATTACACGAGAGGATACGTAGGCATAACTTAACAGTTATCGAACAAAAGTATCTGTATATCCCCCCTTCTTCCAGCATCATTCTTTAAGCCTCAATTTCTTGAGCTTTTCATTCCTGTTCTTACACTGACACTCCTCTTATACACTTCACTCTTCTTTTACACTGACACTTGCATTCTTTCCAGCTTTGATACACAGACAACACTGACACTACCCCTTTAAAACACAAATCTTTTAAGCGTGGATCCCGTCGAGTACGGCGGACAATCTGGGTGCTAATACCTTCCCAGGTTGTAACCAACCCCCTTTCTCAGTCTCTCTGGTTCGCAACCGTCTTATCCATATCTTTTCTTAGGTTTATGCAACATTACCTTTCCTTCGGGATAAAAATGCCTAGCAGGCGACTCTATTCATTTCTTCCTCCTTCGTCGACCGTTCGCGTCTGTACCCCTTCTGACCTAGGTGTCATTTGGTGGGAGCAACAGTATTGCATGTACATACTTTCATTCAAAAATAATGTCATATCTTAACCATTGATTCGTTCACAAAGGTTCGCGACACTTTTTCAAAACTTCAAGATTAACATGTGTATTGCATTAGAATTTCCATTCTCGAAATAAACACTTGTCTGCTTGCATACATCTGTTTGGCATCATAAAAAGCTCACGTGCGGAAATTCAGTCCATAAGCTTAAGCTTTCCCAATTGAGAAGTCTAAAACTTCTGAAAGACAATCACGTCGAAGTGCACTTTTCCGAGAAAACTCCATTGAGTAAGGACGTTCCCAACCAGTCATGGTAAGAGCCAACCAATCTGGGGAAGTTATGTCAAGCAATGTCCTCAAGAGTCAGCCAAAATGGGGCAATTACCTTAAGATTCAGATCTCTCCCAAAGTAATTGACCAAATATTCATATTGGGGCAAGCCACCCCAATCGCACGAGGATTCATTCTTTCCCGAAGACATAATCAGAAGTTCAGAATACCGAGGCAATTATACTCCTGAAGAGTTTAAAGACACCAGGTCTTTTGTAAAATCCTCTTAAGATAAAGCCCAAATCAAAGTGAATGATCCCTAGCATGAGACTACTTGAACTTTTTCCTCCTCAGTAGGACACGGTTCAGTTTCGTTATCCCCAACAGACGCATGGAAGTTATCCCCAGTAAAGTCGTCAAACTTTTCTCCAGCAGGTTTCCTTGATCTCATCTCCCAGCGGATCTCAGACCAAATCCTTCTCTTGCCCGACAGAGCAATAAGGATCATATCTATCAAGAGTCGTCTTCTTGTAGTGAATCACTTCTTACAAGAATCAAGAAATCCCCGGCAGTTAGCTGAACGGTTCCCTTCTCCATAGAGGTTTGGAAATTTCAGGTAGACAAGAGAGTTCTCCTCAGCAGAGCCTTGACAAGTCTTTCCCAGCTAATTCGAAAAGTTGCAGATCACCCAGCGGAGTCTGCAAGGTGAGATTCAATCCCCAGCAGTTGAGGCATCCCCTAGCAGGGTATTCAAATCTAAAGTCCAATTTATTTTGGGCAAAGGTGATAAGTCGAGGCAGACTAGTCACACTCTTCTCTAACAGAAATATTGACAATCATTTGTATCCCCTACAAAGTCAGCAAAGATTTGTTACTTATCCCCCAGTGTCATGGGGCATCATGTCATACAATTCAACATATGTGTGTTCGATCCAAGGTTGATATCCAAAGTCCACCAGCAGCGTGGCAGTTTATCTAAAGTCCAACCGTAGATTGGCCAAAGTCCATCCTTTGGGTGGCAAATTCTTAAAGTCCAGCTGCAGATTGGCCAAAGTCCATCCTCTGGGTGGAGAATCCCCAAAGTCTCCTGTAGCTGAGCAATGTGCCCCCGTAGTGTGGAAAAAGTCTCTCGTAGCGAGCAGAAGTCTCCCGTAGTGAGCAGAAGTCTCCCGTAGTGAGCCAAAGTCTCCCGTAGATGAGCAATGTGCCCCCGTAGTGTGGCAAAGTTTTCTGAAAGTCTCCCGTAGCGAGCAACAACCCCCGTAGTGTGGCAAAATAGCAAGGTCTCCCGTAGTGAGCAGAAGTCTCCCGTAGATGAGCAATGTATCCCCAGCGAAGTCGCTACATTGAAGTCTCCCGTAGCTGAGCAATGTGCCCCCGTAGTGTGGCAAAGTTTCAGAAGTCTGCCGTAGCTGAGCAATATGCCCCGTAGTGTGGCGAATTTTCAAAATCTCCCGTAGCTGAGCAATGTACCCCCGTAGTGCAGCAAGATTTCCAAAGCCCCCGCAGTGTGGCAGAATATCCCCGCATAGTGAGCAAAAGTCCACTAAAGGTCTGCCGTAGCTGAGAAATGTATCCCCGTAGCGAGCAGAGACCTCGTAGTGTGGCAAAGCATTCAGAAGACCACCTGTTGTGTGGCATGTCATTAATATTTGTCGCTCCCACCAAATGACACCTAGGTCAAATGGGGTACAGACGCGAACGGTCGGCGAAAGGAGAAGGAACACACAAGGGTGAACTCAAAAGACAAGAGTCGCCAGCTAGGCAATTTTATCCCGAAGGAAAGGTAATGCTGCATAAACCTAAGAGAAGATATGGATAAGACGGTTGCGAACCAGAGAAACAGAGAAAGGGGGTTGGTTACAACCTGGGAAGGTATTAGCACCCAGATTGTCCGTCGTACTCGACGGGATCCACGCTTAAAAGATTTGTGTTTTAAAGGGGTAGTGTTAGTGCAATTTGTGCTTCAAAGCTGGAAAGAATGCAAGTGTCAATGCAAAAGAAAATGTGAAGTGTATAAGAGAAGTGTCAGTGCAAGGAAAGAATGCAAAGCTCAAGACTATGAGGCTTAAAGAATAATGCTGGAAAGAGGGGGAATATACAGAGACTTTTGTTCGATAACTGTTAAGTTATGCCTACGTATCCTCTCGTGCAATGAGGAAGTCAGAACACCGTAGTTCGACTCAAAGCGACTGGAAGATAGATTGACTGATGAACTGCTTACTTGTCTATGCTCAAGTGTATGACCTGTCTGGCTCAGGTGCTAACTGTCTTGCATTAGACGGAAGAAGCGAGTTCTCGTTTGTGAGTGAATGTGATGAGAAAAGAATCCCGAAGGAGACGATTATTGTTTGTTTTTTGGGTTTTTAATCTTTTATTGCTTTTTGATATTTGTCATAAGAAAATGAGTTTAAGCCTAAATCAAGAGTTTGTAAACTCATCACATCCTCCCTTTGATTAGGGGTAATGAGAATACCTTAAGTATGAAGTAAACACTTCACACTTAATCACCATGATGTAGGATTAAGATCATTAACCTACTTGTATTTATTTAGATGTTTTTGTTGTTTTTGTTTAGTGTTAAGTAATGAGTTTAAGCCATAATCAAAGATTTAATGGACTCATTACACCATCCTAATAGAAGGATAATAGATGAGAACATTTAAGCTGAGGAAGGCTCCTCAACTTAATCCATGATTAGGGATTAACCTCATGACAAAACAAATCCTTTATTAAATGGATTTTAATTAATGATAAGATGAAGAAGTGATTTTTATGGTTTGTAAGACCACTTGAGGGGGACTTGTCCATTAACACTAGGGTTAGTCCTTCTTAACCAATTAAGGAAGAATTCGAACCCTAATGCAAGGCCCAAGTTACAAGCTTGATGTCTTAGTGATCATTAAGTGAATTGATTAAAGGGTTTAAACACATTAAGGGTTTAACACTTAGGATTAAAGTTATACACTCCATCCTAATAGAAGGATGCAGGCATAAGCTTAATCACAAAGCCTTAAAACCTTTAGGGTTTAGTCCTTGATTATGAGATGAGAAGAGAAGACTCAAAGATGACACAAAGGTAAAAGCTAAATGGGGGACTAATCAAGCCCTAATTTTTATCATGCTTGGAGATCCTAGGGTTTGTGAGGCTTAAGAGAGAAAGAATCTTCAAAGAGCCACCAGGAAAGAAGCAGATGAAAGGAGAAAGAAGCAAGAAGAAGCAAGACAACTTGCTTCATTTAAGAAGACAAGTTGCTTGAAGGAAGAAAGTAAGAGATGAACATGAATGAGCAAGCTCATTCTAATACACAAAGATAAAATGCAGCAATGGTGCATAAAAGAGATGAGAAGAGATTGTGAGAAGTGAAGGCAAATTCACTTCTCAAAACAACTTGCCACCTGAAAAGTTAGCAAAAGAAATGAAATGCAATGAAGATGAGATGAAATGCCATGATGCAAACCAAAGTCAGAAGCATAGAAATGATGTTAATGATGCTAAGAAATGATGCAAACATATGTCAAGAGTTGTGGATGATCATACAAGGGTGAGGATGCAAATGAAGCATGCTTTGAACCATAAAGATTCAAGAAAGTTTGTGAAATAGAATGAATGCTCAACATGGCAAATGAAAGATGCAATGATCAAACATGATTCTAATAGGTCCTAAGATGTCTTATATGTCATGTGGATGCACAAAATGTCATGGCAATCTCATGTATGCAAGCAAATGAGAGATGGATGCAAATGAAGGCAAGAATTAGGGTTTATGCATAACATGCATCACAAAATTCAAAATCAGAAGCAAATGACAAGATAAAAAATTGAAAATGGGATCAAAGGAACCCTAACCCTACACAAGTTCACTGCCCAAAGGAGGGGACCTAACTCTTAACCTAATGGGTGTTATGATTTTTCTAAGTCAACTAGGGTTTCAAGGCACCTCAAAAGGAAAAATGCTCATTAAATTGAAAATGAAAGATAAATTCAAACCATTTTTACCCTAGAAACTACATGATATGAAGGATGCAATGCAAGAAGAACCATCATTAAACTCTTCATGGTTAGGCAGAATGAATTTTTCTAATTTGGACCAAAATATTGCCTTTAAACAACTTTAATTCCAATGAAAATTGTCAAAATACATCAAGGACCAAAAAGAAATTTGTTTTGAGAGTTTGATAATGTTTCTAAATGTTTTAAAATGCAATGTGAATTTTTTGGTGATTTTTAAATACCTAAATGCATTTTTAATTAATTAATTTCCATTAACTAATTAAAAATAAACATTTAAATGATTTAAAAATAATTTTTAATGCAAAAAATAAAAATAAAAATATTTTTGGGTTCTGAAAATTAATAAAAGGTTTGACAAAAATTTCAGAATTTTTTAATATGTTTTGCTATTTTTAAAAATTCGTGGAAGTTTAATACAAATAAAAAGAAATAAAAATGAATTTATGGAGAAGTATGCAAATCCTGTGGCTGGAATTTAAACCTGGGGGAAAAAGTTTGACTGCGCGCGAAATCTGAGGGTCAGGATTGACTCTGGCTTAATAAACTTAATTATGATTTATTAAATTAATAAAATCAGATTAGGGTTTAATGACTTAATCTGGGCCACTCAAAAATTAAACTAATCCAAATCCAATGGCTACGAACGCATCTGGCAAACTAATTAGGGTTAGGGCTTAATGATTTTCAGGTGACCGGAGGGAAACTCCGGTCATCTTCTCCGGCGGGTCAAAAACCCTAAAATGCTCTACAGGCCACCTCACATCAAATTGAACACAGGGAAATGATCCTCTACCCAAACCCCATTCAAATCACCCCTCAAACAACATTTATAACCCAAGAACAGAGGGAATCGAAGCAAACAAAATTCACGGGTGAAATTTCAGAGAGCAACCAAATAGTCATTTCTTCACCATTTTTAATTCTAAAGATATCAGCATGATCAGCATAACATATACTTTCATTTTGTAACAAAAAATACAAGCTCTGCAAAGTTTGATGTTTGAAGCTACCTGAGGTGATGAACTATGAATATGAGCTTTCCAGGCCTTTATTTTATGCAAAGTGTCTCCTCTGGACCTCCTGAGATCAATGGAATGCTCAAAATCTTTTGTTGGTGGCTGATTTGGGAGTTTGAGTTTTGGTATAGCAGGTTTCACAGTTGAGATACATGGGGTTTCAGGCTGTTTCAATGGTGGATTTTGGTTCCATGGAAGATGTGTGATTCATTGGTGAAGGAAAAATGAAGGTTTGATGGCTGTGTGAAGAAATTCGAAGAGGAGAAGTTTTAGACAGATTTTTGTGCAAGCTGGATTGTGGGAGGTTTATGGCTTGTGTGTGGTGTGCTTTGGGATGCTTGAGGTCCACATATTAGACTCTGATTGGGCAGAGAGTTGGTGGTGGCACAGTGTGATTGGCATGGCCCCTTTTGCAAAAAGTCAAGTCTATGTGTACTATAAGCATGGGCTGGAACATAAGTGGTTCAATGGGGTGTCTTGCCTCAGCATGGTTTATGGTGAGCCCTAGGATAAAAAAGATGCAGCTGGATGGCTTGGATAGCAAGATGGCATAAGTTTTGCATTTTGCCCTCTTTGAAGTTTCTTGTGAACCAAGGCATGAAATCTTATACTTTCTTGGGCAATTTGTAGCAAAATGAGTTGTGTGATGTTGTTATGATGTTTTGATACCAATTAGAAGTCAAACCAATCCTTGGACATCATTCTTACAAGAATTCCTTTTTGGAGAATTTTATGGAAAATGGCTTATGAAAGTTTGTGATCCAAGGCATGAACCTTGTAAATTCTTGGGAAATTCTGGCTTTGCAAAGTTGCAATATGTTATAATGATGCAAAGAAGTCACTTAGAGGCCTTGAAAGTGCTTAGAACTTGAATTTGCAAAAAATCCCTCTTTGGTGCCAAAAGTGGAAATTTAGTGATTTTGTCCAACTTTGACAAGCCATAAATTTTGATCCAAAATGAATTAGAAAGAGTTCTTGTACTTTTTGAAAAGGGAATGATCCAATCTACAACTTTCATGACCAAAGTTTTTCCATTTGATGCATATTTGAATCAAAAAGAGGAGGTTGAAAAACTTTCCTAAAATGGCAAGTTTACATTATAAGTCACTTTCCCAAAAAGGCAACTTTGCAAATGGCTTGAAATTCTTCAATTTTGTGAACTTCTAACATCTTCTATGATCAAATAAAGATCATACACATTCAAAATGTTGGAGAAAACCCTTTGGTTGGGTCACTGGGGGCCTCAGATGCCCTGATTTTGCACTAACTTGCTCAAGAAGTCATCTCTTGATCAGATGCCTTCCCCATTGAATTTCTTCATGAAAATTGATATTAATGATCCTCATAACCTATAGAGACCAATAGAAACAAGAATGACCAAAAAAATTGGAGTTTATGCCTCTGAAACCAAAACCCTAATTTTAGGTCATCTGTGCAGTTAAACCTGACTCTGCTTCCATGCCTTTCTCAGTTCTTGTGATTTCTTGACCTCCTTGATCTTTTGAGGTTATAATATGATGATTGAACATACATGGACCCCTTTGAAGTGATTGATGACCTTTGAAGTGGCTCAAATAGCTCTTGGATTGCTCAGATCACAAATCCTAGATGCAGATGACTTAGAACCAATGCAGTGAAGCAAAAATGCAATATGAGATGATATTGTTGAACTTATGCATATGAAAAGGTCACAAGCCATGGTGAAATGAGTGAGGGAAAATTTGGGGAGTTTACAATATCCTAGCAAAAGTCCACCCGTAGCGTGGCAAATCAACAATCTTCCGGCATTATTCCGAAACATTCACAGGTTCACTACTCTTCACATCCAAGTTCTACCCAAGCAGAGTTCAGATGGTTGGGTTTATTTCCCTGTTCTCTTCCACCGAGTGCAGATTTTATGGTAGTTTCTAGTATTCAATCCCTGCATACTTCAAACGTCTGAAAGCGACTGCTATCATCCATTCAAGTCTACAGTGATTGAATAGGGGCAGCTGTAACACCCCAAAATTTGCCCTCTTATTTATTATCAACCTCGAGCAATTTACGCTTCATTCTTGCATCATTCTGCATATCATCGCATCACATTTGAAACATAAATAAATAAATAAATCATCATCCTTTGCATGAGGTGTGTGGTCGATCGAGGCTTGCCAAACTTTGGAGTTCAAGAGAAAAATGATGTACCAAAAATAATCCAAACCATTTTCAAGCTAACCCACCAAAAGGGAAGATTCCAAGCTTTCCCTCCCTTTTCTTTCCCTTTTCCTCCCATTTTCTTTCCACACTTCCTTTCACTCTTTCCATCTCTTTTTTCCACTTCAATTCCATTCCATTTCCCTTGGATGTTTCTACCATATTCTAGAGTGTTCCAAGGAATATTCCAAGGAATATTCCTTTTCCAACCCTAACCCTAACTAACTACCAAACCTAATTTTGGGCCCCAAGCCTAATTTTTGGGCCCCAAACCTAATTCCATTCCAAACCTAGCTCCAAGCCTAGTCTCTATATAACCATTAATCACTTCATTACAAAGGGTCCCGACATTTCCAAAATTTTCACTCTTTCACAATCACTTTTTCTCTCTCACTTTTCCTCCATTTTCCCTCCTTTCACCAAAGCTTTTTTGAATAAGCTCTTCAAGTTTCACATTGAAACTTGAAGATCTTAAAGCTAAAGCCTTCAACCTTCATGGATTGTGGATTATAGAAGAAGAAGCTACTGAATTTTGTTGAAGATTTAGGCCTATCGGAAGCGCACAAAGATCCAAACGTCAAGAACGCATTTATTTTGCGGTTTTCTCGGTTTTCAGTTTTCTCTTCGATCAAGCTCCGATTCTTACAACAATTACCGAAGCACTTCTCCGCTTCGTAGGTTGGTGATCTTAATCACTTCCTCTTTAAGTTATTCTCTTTATCTTGCCACTTTTGGCGTTCTTTAATCGCTTTCCGTTTTGCTTGCGATCGATTTCATTTTTTGTTATGCGTGGCTTATGATTTGTGATCTTTAATGATTTAAAAGCTAAGGTGTAGATAATCATAGGTTCTATCATGTTAAAATAAGTCCCAATTAAGTAGAAATTAGTGTTAGCATGTTCCTAGGTATGTTAGGGATCATTAGAAGCAAGATTGTGGCCAAAAGCACTTATTTTAAAAGCTTTTTTCACATTTTGTTCAGCGTTAACCGGTTAACGCATTTGGTTAACCGGTTAACGCGTGCGTTTTTGGCAATTTTAGTGTTGTCTTAGGTCCGTTAACCGGTTAACGCATATGGTTAACCGGTTAACGCTGTTGAATTTTGGATTTTTAGTTTATTTGATTGCTCAATCTTGCTTCCTAGTGCCTCTAATGTTCATACATGTTTAGGTAGTGATTTTAGGGAATTTTTGAGTCCATTTCCAGTAGCTCATTCCCCCATTTCGAGTCGTTTCGACACGATTTTGTTCATGTCACGTATTGTGCATTTTGTGTTTATTTGTGCATACCTTGAGTTCTTGCATTTTGTTGCTATGTTCATGCATCATTTGGCATGTAATAATCATGTTGTATTTTGTTTTTACATGTTTCATATTACATTAAATCATTTTGCATTTCATTGCATCAATGTATGTTGCATTTTGCATAATCATGCATGTATATATTTGTTTGCATGTTGTTGCATACTTGATCACATTATCCATATCAATTTAATTCTGAATTTTGCATTGAGTTTGGCATCCTTGTTGAGCTATCATGTTGCATATTCATAATCAATAATCCTCATGTTCATATGCCATGTTCACATGTTACATTTTTGCATTACTTGTTGCATAATCAACCATGTGATGCATTCTTGCATAATCCTTCAAAAATATTCATGTTCTTGCATTTTTATATGATGATCCATGTTCAAATGAATGTTCATGTGGAAATTAGTGCATGTTTTATTGAGTTGTGCATTAAAAAAATGAAAATAATCAATTCTGGATTTTGCATTTCATAGCTGTTTTTGCATATAGGTGCTGTAAAATGTGTGTTACTTGTTTGTTTGCATGCTGTATTTGACTTTTTACACCTACTTTTTCATGTTACATGCTGACTGTAAAAAGCTGACTTGTGTTATGCATTATTTTCATAGCCGTTTGTACTTTAGGGGCTGTAATAGGTGCTGGATTTTTGTTTTAGCATTCTTTTAGTGCTCTAGAATTAAGATAGAGTCCTTAGGAATTAATTGTTGTGTGTTGGCCTTATTATTTTTAATTAAATGCAACATTAATCTTTGTTTTGTAGAGGGGAAGATTGAGGTAAGTTTCTTTCACCTTATCCTTTTCTTTTTATGCATTTTAATTCATTTTTCCTTCCATATTTGTGTTTGGTAGGAACTCCCTTTGTTAGGACCAACTTATCTTCCTTAGGAAGTAAGTTGCATCCTTTTTCTTCTTTCTTTTCCTTTTGCCCTTAGGATTAGAAAACCTCACTAACCATTAGGATCTCCCTTTTGTACATAATAAATAACTTAGGGTTGGTCTTAGTCCCCCTTAGTTTTTTGTCCTTTTCCGATTTGAGTCTTCTTCTCTTATCTTCAAACAAAATCTAAAAGACACTTAATAAAAACCGAATGTTCTCATACGCCATGAGACTTTGTTGCGGAGTTCTTATGCGCGTCCCGTTTCGGGGCGAGGTGTAAGTCCTTGCCGCGATGGATAAGTCTTAGTATGAGAATGTTCACAAACAAACTCCAAAAACACTTCTCATAAAATACAATCAACAAAGACAATCACGCTTTCTCTTCTCATCTCCTAATCTTTGCGGACGAATGCGACTTGCCTCGACAGTTCAAACAGCGATACGGTAAACACCCTCGAGTCAGAGCCGGTAACACCTGAGCTTGAACGATGGCAATGTCATCCTAAAACACAAAAATAGTTCCCGCCTTAGTTAGACGAACTACGTCGACTATGATCCTCATTTTCCCGATGAGGTACGTAGGCAGCGGGGTAGGGCCTGTTCGAGCACATTCTTTATTTTCCCTACATTTTCCCCTTTTCCTTCCATTCTCTCTTCTAATTCCCTTCCTCATTTCCAGTTCCAGCAGCAGTTTTATTCAGTAACATTATTTTCTCACCCTTTGAAGCAAAAAAGAAAGCGTGGATCCCGTCGGGTACGACGGACGATTTGGGTGCTAATACCTTCCTAGGTTGTAACCGACTCCCGAACCCAGATCTTTGGTTCGCAGGACCTTGTCCTTTCCTTCTTCCTTAGGTTTGTGCAACATTACCTTTCCCATTCCTTCGGGATAAAAATGTCTGGCTGGCGACTCTACCCTTTCCGCGCCACTTTCGCGTTTGTACTAGGATGTAAATCCCAGGAGCGACACACTCTGCTTTTCTTTTCTCTAAACCTAGCCGTCGTCTTCTCCGGCACCCAACCACCCCCAATCACAAAACCTCGAACACTAACCCTAACTAAAATTTCACTCTCATTCCAAATCTAAAAACAAATTCTCCTAAAAATATCTTTATCAACCGGATCATAACTTTCAGAATCCAGAAATCAAATAAACAAAAACGCGGTATCTAATCCAACATCCAAAATATTAAGATCGCGACTCACCTGAAATGTCGAAGAACGCCAATCGGTGAGTTCACCCTCTTTGACTTGATTAATCCTTGTCTTTGAAAGCTTCGAGTCTATGTTGCTATTTGATATTCATGAATCTTTTCTTCAACTTCTTTCACTTTGTTGCGATTTGCAGGTGATGTTTTGAGATCAGCAAAGAATTTGACGTGAAAATGAGGAAGAGGTCGTGCGATATTGATGAAGAGTCACATAATTACGTTTCGATCAATGAAGGTGATCAATTCAATCCGAAAATTGATGAAGATTTGAAGAGTGAGATCAAGGAATGAGGTTGAAGATTTATGTAGAGTTCAATGAAGGTGATGAAGATTCATGGTGATTGAAGAACATTGGCGATTGAAGAATATTGGTGAAGGCACAATTTAGAAGAAAATGATCCGAGAGAATCCCAATCCGCAGCATGAAAAACCTTTATAGAAGCTGAATTCAGAAGGGATTTTGGTGATTACAGGTGAACACAGTTGGAGTTTGTTAGAGATTCTGTTAGAGTTACTTAGAATTCTACAACTGGATTTTTTGGTATGAAGTTTTTCTTTTGTTATCATTTTTTTAACTGATTTTTGTTATTTTTCAGAGTTGAAGGTGAATGGAGATTAGTGAGGAAATTGAAAGTTGAAGTTCGAGAATTCAGATTAGTATTCTGATTATCTTGTGGTGGTGACGTGAAGAAATTTTTTGAGAGAGTTTCTTCTGCAGTTGTTCTATTAACCTTCTTTTAATTTCTTTTTGTTATAAAAACCACTTTTTTGGGTTTTTCTTTTGAAATTTAATGAAGGTTTGTTTATAGTGGCTTCTGCGTTTTACATTCTTCCGTGCGTTTTTGGGTGCGTTTTACGTCAATTTTTCACTATGTTTTTTGTATGTGTTTGGGTGCATGAAACTTGTACATGGGCAATGAACTGACGTGAGTTGGGAAGTGGCTGCAAGCTGAAGAACTTTCATATCACTTTTTTTATTTAATTAGTAAAAAGAAATAATGGGCTTTGTGGACTAAAACGGGTTTGAAAATTCTTAGAAATTGGACAAAAAATGAATGTGGTTATTGGGTTTTATTTGAGTAAAAAAAAGACTTTATGGACACCTGACTTTGAAATGGGTTGAACACTTAACATGGTGTACCACCCTAATTTTTGCCCTAAGATTTCTTTGCATTTCATCTACATCTTGCATATAAACAAGATCGCACTGGTTCATTATCCTTTTCAGTTGCAGGTCTTTGCCTCGCGGGGGATCACCATTGTTTATATTTGCTTTATATTTGTTTATGTTTACTAATCACTAACCAAAATCCAAAAATATGTTTTAGTTCGTTTTTTCTTCTCTGTGTTTTCAGGAGTTGCAGAGTTTTCAGAGGCCGACAGTGATTTTATTTTCAAATGTGGTTGTTCAGTTATGATCTGATTCAGATGAAAGTTTGACCTAATCTTGGTCCAACTATCAGGAGATTTTTTCAACTGCAAGTTATTTGTGCCAGTGATTTATTCCTCAGACAGTGCAAATTCAAAAGTTCAAGCTGTGTTGCGTGCTAAGATCATCAGTTTATCAGACAGTGGTTTGTGTGAAGTTTGGTTTGAATCTTCAGATTTATCAGTGTTCATCAGTTCATCATCAGTTCATCTATGGATTTATTTTCCTCAGCATGGATTCAAATAATCAAGGAAATTTTTCAGACGTTAGTTGTGGCTTAATTTGCCAATATTCAGTGGTTCATGATTGACTGTGTTCATTTTATCAGTGGCTTGTGAAGAAAATATAGATTGGTTTTGGGCTGAATAATCAATTTCATATCCATATCATTATCCATTTTTCGATTCCTTTTGTTCATTTTTCATAAATACAATTCCCGATCATTTCATTCCACTTTTACTTTTATTCCAATTTCCATTATTTTCTTTAATCCATTTTCAATTTATTTTTATCCATCTTTCCATTTTATCCATATCTTCATAATCCATTTTTTTAGAAATGTTTATTTCTATCTATTTATTTTATTTTATTCCAATATCCAATTTTTATATTCACTTTTAAATCCCAATATACCAATTAAGCCCATTATTTGTACAAAAAATAAACAAAGGCCCCATCGGCCCATCACCAAGAAACTCTACCATCACTCAGCTAACAAGTCAAGCCTCCAAGCATCTCATACGTGTTTTTCCAGCCAATGCATCAAGCCACTAAAGTCAACAGAAACAACACGTGACTTTCTCCAGCTGAAGCATCCAAAACGCACCTGCCATGAATTTCAAAACGCAATTGGAATACGAACAAAAAGACACCTTCACAGTCAAGCATCACGCGTTACACAAGTAGTCTCCAAGCTGTATCTGCAAGCAAGTAAAACGCATGTTCAAGGTAAACAAAACGTAGATTGCACGCACAAGCCGAACCCGTAGCATGAAGCCAAAAAGCAAACCAGCTGAAACATCCAAAACGCTTATGTCGTTGAACTCAAAACGCAGGAAAATTAATTAAAACACATACAAACTTTAAAATGAAAAACTCAGTTGCGAACACACAATTTTCATGAACCCTAAACGCGACAAAAACCTTCAAAACGGCAGCTTCAATTCCTCACCTTCTTCTATAAAAACCACATTCCTCTCTTCAATTCAGCAAGCTTTGGAAAGCCCCCTAAATCCCTGTCAAATTCATTTACCATTTCAAAATTACTAAAGCTTCAATTTCATCTCCATTCCGCAAACCATTTGTTTCAACATCAACAACAACACCAAATCATTTTCGTGAATTGAAAAGAAGAAGAAGAAAATAAGTGAAGTTGAGATGAACAAGAAGTGAGATGGATTGAAGTAAATATGAGTCGCAATTTGACGGAGGAGAAGGACGTTTGTGGCCGTGTGATTTGAAGCAAAAACCGAGAAATAAAGAAAGAGAATGCCGCAGTTGAAAGAGAGAGGGATTCGGCGGTGGGAAGCTTCATTCGTCGCGGCATATTTCATCTTTTTGTGCTTCGGAAAGAAGAAGGTGAAAATTATGAACACAGTTGCCCTATTTCCACGGGAAGAAGATGTAACCTATTTCTTTTATTTGTTTTCATTTATATTTATATTTTTTATATTTACTGATTTTGTTTTATGTTAAAAAAGAAGAAAACTAATTTGGTTTGGGCCCAAAGTTCTTGGACTGCATTTCCTCTTCACACCTCTTTGTGTTGCGTTTTCCCCCTTCCATTCACTCTTATTTTCTTTTGTTTTTTTTAATATTTACTTTGCTTCTTTTTTTTTGAATTTGTACCCATTTTTTTTTAAAAAAAGATAAGTTGTATGAGATCTTTTAAGAAAAAGTTTTTTAAAAAAATATTTTATGTTTTTTTAATGCAATTTTTTTTATTCCATTTTATTGATTGTTTTTATGGATTTTATTTTGAAATCCATTTTCTTCATCTCCTTTTATTTTTGGTCGATGAGATCTCCGATTCAACGACACTTGGTTTTCGAAGATGTTTAATCTTCATTATTTCAAATCTATGGATTAATTATCATTTGGATCATTCTCCATACTTTGGGATCGTGATAGGTTGCATTCGATGATTCAATGTGAAATCTCGATTAAGATTTGATTGTTACCATTTTTTTCTTTTCGTGCGACATGTTGTCGGAGGATGATCCATTATATCATTTCTCTAACATGTATTAGCACAAATATTTTCTACCTTAATTGGTGGTGGCCGGCCTCATTTGTAGGGTAATTACTTCGTAAATTACTCGATGATTGCTTAACATAGACCTAAACTTGTCCCGACTTCGGAATAAAAATCTAATTGGGTACTTGCACTTTCGTGGAACGGATCTCTTGTTGATCGCGTAATCCCAAAGTGGTTAATCATATTGCATTAAGAATCGAGACTTATGAATGTTTGATGCGTAGGTGCTTTGGGTCTCCCAATCGCCTTTCAAATTTCATTGAATTTGATTCGGTTTGCCTTGATTAATCGCTATAGTGTAAGATGCTAAGCGGATACGGTTGCCTTTCAATTTTGGTTACGCTTTTGGTTGTGGTTGACTAAGTTCACCATACCATTATTATTATTATGTAAATATTATTATATTACCACTATACTATTATTTTAGATTTTTGCACTTTAATTGTCTTTGTTTTATTTCTTGCACTTTAATTGCTTTTATTTTTTGTTATATGCTTTATTCATCGATTATCATGTTTATGTTTATTTTCCTTATTTTGATTGTGTGATTTTCTATTTGTCCATTTGGACATAAAACATTAATAAAGGATTAAACTTCTAATAAAACTTGTGATCTTAATTTTGGACTAATGGTTACTATCCTTGGCATTGGAATGGAAGTGTTGGACTTAGATTTTAGGATACCTTTTCCTTTACCTTAACCTTCATGAAGATCAGAGCTTGCCTTTATTTAGCCATTTGCTAGCTTATAAGGATGGAACTCTTATGCACATAATTGAAAGTATCATCAAGTTTGGTTAGAATTTTCTTCCCTTATCTCCTTATTTTCTTTTTTAGGATAGTCCCTTCATCTCCTCCCATTCTTTAATTTTCTAAATCATCTCCCTTTTTCAAAGGATTCATTCTATCTAAACCATCAACTCTTTAATAAACAAAATCTTGATATTCGTCAAGTGAATTTTACCTCTTTCTTTTCTCTTAGAAAATCAATAAATCTAATCATGTCGACCTTAATTAAAAAAATAAAAAGAACCAAACTCACTCAAATTGTTTTGTGCCTTTGTGCACTTTTATTTGTTTTCTTTGAAAAGTTCCGATTATGAGTCATTATTCTTTAGTCAGGTGTAAGTCTCTCAATCTCCATGGTTGTAGTTTGATGTAATTGAGTCTCTTGTCATTCGTGGGGGTTTAGTGGCATACTCGTCGATTTTATCTGAGTTGGCGCCCTCCCCATAATGATGTATGAGTCCATGCCTTCATTCTCATGGTAGATTTGTTTGGCTATCCACTTGAAGATGAAAAGTTCTCTTCACTTAATAAAATCAATCATAACCCACCCTTTCCACTATTTATACCACGAACTACGGGGTTTTGATCTTGCATTGCACTTTGTGGGTACGTAGGCATGAGGTGGTAAACCTCTCCAAACACAAAAATATTAAAAAATAATTCTTTTCTCATCCCTCCACTCACATTTTACAAACTATTTTCAAACCAAAAGCAGTAAATTTTTCAAAGGGCTCCCGTGGAGTACCACGAACATTTTGGGTGTGTAAAACCTTCCCATTGTGTAACTTATCCCCTTACCTGTTTCTCTGTTGTGTTTCTTTAGCTTTTTTTCTTTTAGATTCATTAGGATTTATTCACTCTTTTTTCCTTTTCCTCTTGGAATAAAATAAAAGTGAGGTGGAGACTCTGTTTACTTTGAGTTAAACTAATTGATAGTTTACACTCATGTTTTTTACTGCTACAGAAAAGTGGTGACTCTACTGGGGAGTAATCTCTAAGTGGATTCGATCTACTTTAATTTATTTACTGCTTTGGTTTGATTTGTTTGTTATTTGTTTGTTCTGTTTCGGTTTTGGTGATCCTCTGTGAGTGAGATATATTTTAACCCTGATCTGAGTTGAACTTATGATAGGACGACGATATTCGAAGCGATAAGCGATGGAGTAGTCCAAAGCTATATCAATTTGATAATCTCCACTCAATTAGGCTCTCTTGGACTATCAAAGTCATGATGAGTAATCATACATGGCATTATTTTCCGACCTTGAGCTGATCATACTGAGGACCGTAGAACCCTTAACCCATCCAAGCCAATTTAGGAACGTAGTGCGGAAACTATTTGGGTGTAAACCTAAGGTGGTTGTAACGCGATACTACGATCGGATGAGGTCTATTTTAAGAATGTTATCGGTTAGGTAGTAATCCAACGTACCGATGATATTCTAAAGATATTTGTTAACTCAAGGCACCTCTGTTAGCACCCTTTTGGTTTTCTGCAGGTACAATGAAGACAAAACCTTAGTACTTACCTATGTGGGTTGTGTCCCTCCCCAGATTTCCATCCTGGTACAAACGCGAAAGTGGTGCAGAAAAGAATAGAGTTGCCATCCAGGCATTTTTATCCCGAAGGAACGGGAATGGTAATGCTGCACAAACTAGAAGAAAAGAAAAGGAAGGACACGGGTCCTGCGAACCAAAGAGACTGAGTTCAGGAGTCGGTTATGACCTGGGAAGGTATTAGCACCCAGATCGTCCTCCGTACCCGACGGGATCCACGCTTGCAAAGAAATATTTTTCAAAGGGTGGAAAAAAATGAAAGCTGCTGCGAAGAAAAGGAACTGAACTGGATAAAAGAAACGAAAAGGGAACTGAAAAAGAAATGAAAAGGGAAAATTTAGGGAAAATAAAGATTATGCTCAAGCGGGCCCTACCCCGCTGCCTACGTACCTCATATGGACAATGAGGATCAGAGACGCCGTAGTTCCCCTAACTAGGGGTAGAAAAGAATTGCTTGTGAATTAAGGCTTGAACTGCCTATGCCAATGCTCAGGTGTTGCAGGCTCGGACGACGAGTGTGTAACCGTCTTGCAAAATGACAAGTAGGAGCAAGTTCGCGTATGGAGCGAATGAGATGAGAAAACAATTCCCGAAGGAAAGACGCTTATTGTTTCTTTGTGTTTTTTAGAAGCTTTTTAGGAGTGAAGTTTGCATAGGTAAGTGTACCTAAGTCTTACTCATTGGGATGTATACGTCTCACATCATCCCGAAATGGAATGCGCAAGAGGCACACCTATCTATGGAGGAAATCCCCAAATCTAGTTCCACAAGTGAAGGCTCAGACACACTAATCTATTAACAATTATTAAGTATTTTTTGTGATTTTTTTAATTAAGAAGTGTTTTTTATGTTTTTCTTTGTGACATAATCTCATGCTAAGACCTATCCACCACGAGGGAAAGCCCCGAAACGGAACGCGTGCAAGTATCTCATAGCAAAGTCTCATGTCACATGAGAAGACTCAACCTTTATTAAAGTGGATTAAAATTAAGTTTGAAGATGAGAAGAGAGAGCACCAAAAGGATCTCAAAAGGTGAAAAATCTAAGGGAGACTAGAATCCTAAATGTTGTCATGCATGGATGAACCTAGGTTAGTGAGGTTTGAATTCTATCCTAATGAAGAAGAAGGAAAGAAAAGAAGAAGAAGAAGAAGAAGAAGAAGAAGAAGAAGAAGAATAAGAAGAAGAGGAGGAGGAAAGGCAAGGCCTAAGCCTAACAATCACAAGGTTAGAACAAATAATGATAAGAAAAGAAGAGATAAGATTTGGAGATGTGGGAATCACATCCACACCTCTCACTTACCTAAGCCCCTGAAAAGGTTAGTAACACAAGCATAAATGAAACACAAAGTGAACATAATATCAAAACAAAGTCACATAAACAGAAGTGAATTCAAGCACAAATGCTCAAATGCAAACTTAAATCACAAGAATAAGAAGAGAAACACACAACTCAAACATGAAGCAACATGAATTGCTATGGCAAAACAAAAGCAAACTTGAGAAGATGTAAAGCAAAATAAACAAATTACAAGCTCAAGGTACAAGACCAGATCCCTAATCATGTTAGAAAAGTGTCTAAAGAGCATGAGAGATGAAGAGATGAAGGGCACAAAGTCAAGTATTTACATCATGAGAAGAAAGAAGCAAAGGAAGTGAGGTGGACATACATAGAAGTGAATGAACTTCAAAGGCAACCAAACACAAAATTTCTAAAGGTACAAACCACAATTCAAGATCAAAGAGGTATTAACAACCTAATGAGGCTCTAAGCAACTTGGAGAAGTTGGCCCAAGTGCCCTTCTAAGCTAAGGAGAGAACATAAGACTCAAAAGAAGCAAAAAAGGACAAGTGAAGAATCAAAAATTCAAATTAATTCAAGTAAGCATCCAAAAATTCCACAAACTTGCACAAATGACCTTCAATCATACCATATCAACATGCCAAAAGGAGGGGATCAAATTCAGAAGCTTAGTCATTCAAATGAGGGCTCAAACATGGATTAGGGTTAGAAAGCTTCATGCACAAGTTAGAGATCAAAATCAATTAAATAAGATCCTAAAAATCAGAACAAAAATCATCAAATAAACTACATCTCCTTATGAATCCAGAGCAAAAAGAATCACCTAAAAATTCCAAATAATGAGCAAGATAGAAAATGGACAAGTCAACATGCTTCAAAAATGAAATAAAATGAATTAATTAAAAGGAACAATTAATTTCCACGTGACAATTAAAAATAAGTGGAAAATAAAAATATCAAAAATTAAAGAAAACTAAAAGAAACATCCCTGAATGTTTTTGTAATTTTTAATGACCTAAAACTATTTTTAAAAATTCAAAACCAAACTGAAAATATAAATGAAAAATAAAAAAGAAATAAATGAAGGAAATAGCCAGGGGGTGCGTTTAGAAAGAAAATCCAGTTCAAATATATGGGCCTTCACGCAGGGAGGGCTAGCAATCCAAGCCCAAGTCAAAGTCAGCGCATGACATATTAATTAACATGGATATTCATTAATTCAGGAAAATAAAGGGACCACAGGATCAGATGGACGCATGGGATCAGTCAACTCATTAAAACAAGTAAGCATAATGATTGGTCAGGGAATGAGAGCACAATAACTATGGTGAGGTGAGAAACAAACAACATTATTCAGAAATTATGAAATCACGTGAGAGGGAGGGGGTATCATTAATGCGCTGGCAGCATGAGGGACGTTCAAATGGGAGATCCAATGGCTGAGGGATCGTCTTCTTCCTTGAAACCCTAATGAAGTGAAACGCAGAATCCGGTGACCGGAGCTAGGGCTCCGACACCGGAAAACACAGACTATGAACAAATCTTAAAATAAACAACTCAAACACTCCAGATTAGATAAATGAACTATGCTGAATCCAAAAATGGCAATGAAAATCACAAAGAATCACTGAATCAATCAGATCGAAGCAAAACAGATTTCACCATGAAACTTCAAATCATCAATACATCCTCAATAATGCACCAAAATCAAATCTAAAAAGTGCATTGCAATCAGCAAAGTTCATAGATCACATTGCATACCACAAATACAAGTTTCAGATCCAAAAGTTTCAGAGCTTACCTGAGATTGAAGATCTTGAAACAAGCCATAAAATAGCTTCCAAAGGTGCAGATTAACTCCTTTTATCCTCTCTTTGCAAAATAAATGCAAAAGAGAGGTTGAAACTCTCTAGATCTTGGAACCCGAAACCAACTGCACTTGAATGGCACTTGATGAAATCCTTCCTTTCAGCTTGAATTGATGGTATATTAATGATCCTTAGAGCTCACTGAACAAGAATATGGAAAGGTATTGGAGAATGAGAGCCTGAAAAGAGAGATTCGAAGGCTTATGCTCCTGGTGCAAAAACTTTGGAGTGAACAAATGTGATGGATCTAGCTTGAAAAGAAACCCTAGTTTTCTTATATATCACTTCACAATGCAATGCTGAAAGAATGAAGGCAATGGCATGTGAGATGAGAGTGTGGGAGTGAAAAGGCAAATTTGGCAAAATTTGTGTGATGAGGTGTTCTACTAGGGCATTCCTCTCATTCCTTTCCCATGTGTGATCAAAATCTCACCCTTGATTCAAAACAACAATTATTCTGGCCCTTGGATGTGAGGATCACACTTTTCCCATGATCATGCATGTTTTGCACCTTGTGAAATATCTTTCTTAACATGCACGAATTTGACACTATTCTTGGAGAAAAATGAATTCTTAGCATTGCTTTGTAATATTGTGATCATATTTGGCCCATAAAAAAACTTGAAAATAAGTTTCATGACTTTTTGCACCTGTGGAAGATTGAAATTTCATGCCATGCCCTAGATTTCCACCAATTTTCGAGGGGCCTTTCTCCCTAACCATGAGGGCTATGAAAATGCTCTTGTACTTTTTGAAAATGGGAGGCTTTGATCTTCAACTTTTATGTTTGGCTTTGGTCCCTTTGAAGCTTTATTCACCAAGTTAAGCTTACTTGAAAATTAGGGCAAAAACTTGCTAAAAATGGAAATTCTCATTACCACACTTATGCCAATTTTGCAAAACACCTCAAAACCTCATGATTCTTGATCTTTGATCTTGCCAAACCTCTTTTAAGGTTATAAGAACATCCCTTGGCTAGAAAAATGGGGTTGGACCCTTTGAAATCTCACAGTTGACTTTCAGAATGCACAGTTGACCAAATTTCTTCATTTACAAGCAACTGAAGAAATACTTGACTTCCACAATGAATTTTCTCACCAAATTTCATCCCTAGGATCCTCTTAACATATGAGAGACTTTGCCCAAATGAAATGGCCAAAGTCATAAGGTTTTCATGCTTGAAACTCAAACCCTAATTTGGAATCATTGTGTAGGAGCTTTGCCCTAGCTTGAATTCCCTGATGATCCTCCCATCTTCTGGGCTTTTGTGAATGAACTTGAACTTGTGAATGCAACAAAGACCCCTCATACGACTTGAGCAAATTCAATGGGCCCCTTTCATAGCTTGTGATGCCTCAAAACCCTCCACAGATGATCAGATGCCTAATGCTAGGTCATGATAATGTTATGCCTCATCTTTCCATGCTAAGATGCCAAGAATATGATATGCTTATGATGAATATGACATGATATGATGATTAAAAAGAAGAGGGCAAATTTGGGATGTTACAACTGCCCCTATTCAAGCAACTGTTAATCTGAAAAGGACGGTAGCACGGGCTATCGACCGTTCAAGATAAACTGTGGTTGAATACCAAGAAGACCTGAAATTTGCACTCTGACGAAGAATGAAAAAACTGGGAAATAAACCCAACCAAATGACACTTTGGTGACTGAAGTGGAGAGAAAGCAGACGAGCTCCTTCCAAGTTGAAACTGTTATTTGGAATCAGAATACTTTGACAGATGAGTCTTCTTCGAACAATCCTGTTACGCCAGGAACTGGACATACGAGTCCTCACATACTTTGCAAGACATATAACTTGAGACAGACGAATATCCTTCGGATATACGTGTTACGCCAGGACCGGTGATGCACTTAAGTCTGTGGGATAGACATGCATAATCAAGGTAGACGAACCCTCTTCATATATTATCCGCGAATATATGATCTAAGACAGACGAACCTTCTTCGAGCGAACCTGTTACGCCAGGTGCAGCTTTAATAAGTGGTACTTGAGACAGACGAATCTCCTTCGAATATACCTGTTACGCCTAGACTGGTAACCATTTTGACGTATATTCCCACATTCAGGACTTTTAAACCTCTTCAATACAGACGAGTATTGGATGATCATCAAGAGAAACACAGACGAGTGCCATAAGTCAATGATACAAACGAATATCAGACGATGATCCGAGAAACACAGACGAGCGCTTCAAGCGATGATACAGACGAATATCAGCCACTGGTATAGACGAATACCAGAAATTCAAACACAGACGAGCATTTGGAGTAGCAATACAGACGAGTACCAGGGTAATTTTCAAATCAACATATGTGGATAAAAAACGAGTGTAAGGGATGATACAGACGAGTATCCAAACAATGCATACGAGCTTCAAACAGATAATAAACACAGACGAGTGCTGGAAAATGCAGACGGGCAACAGCAAATATCAACATATTAAACACAGACGAGTATTGGAAAATGTAGACGAGCAGCAACAAAGTAATCATGGGCAACTGCTGGGGAAAGTAAGCGAGCAATACCAAAGTGATAACACAGACAAGCGTTGAGAAATGCAGACGAGCGACAATAAAGTATGAACACAGACGAGTGTTGGAAGATGCTTCCTCAAACATCCTCTGTTAGTGATAAGAATTTTGACAGATAAATTTTGTGGGGAATGAGCCTCCCATTGCTTGCTGGGAATACTCCACTGGGGAAGATAAACTGCTTGGGAATCCCAAAACTACCATGACTTAGCTGGGGAAAATTCTGTTTGGGAGAATGTGACGCCATCCTGCAAAACCTGCAACAACAGAAAACACATATGTGCCCCGGGGACTTGCATGGTATGATCTGTTCATCCATCGTCACCCGACACTCAAAGAAGATTTCAAATGTTTCCCTGAATTGTCCTTTTTCTTTTTATAAAACAATCACCATGTTTTAAATGCAATGCTATTTTTGCCAAAAATTCAGGACATTTTGCAAACAAAGGATAAACACAACACGGCTTTTTGACTGAATATTCCTTTTATTGAAAGGCCTCTGAATAAGCAAAGATTTTTTACATCAGGAAGCAACCACCTGGAAAGAGGTAGCTACCATAAAATTAAGAAAAAAAACTATCCTAATGGCAATGGGCACGGCATCCCAATGAGTTCCCTTTCTGTTATGACCAGCATGTCTTCAAAACTCTCCATTCTTGCCTTTGCTTTCTGAGAAGATGAGGGGACTGATTCCTATCCTTCTGATATTGTCCAGTTGTATGAAACGATGATTTGATTTAGATTTCTCGGATCACAGTTGTTCGCTTATTCCCTTGTTTTGCGTGGATCGCCCTTTCGGGTTTTCAATCCACCGGGATACTCTTTCTTGCCTGAGCTATCCGATGTGGCTTTTCAACTCAGCGGGTGTACTTTTTTATTTGTTTTTCCCTAACTTTTGCCTGAGCTTTTTATTCTGTTTTTAGCTCGCCGGGATGCCCTTTTCTTGCCTGGACTTTAGTTATGTTTTTGTGTCCAGCGGGCCTATTTATGCGAAGTATTTTTTAACTGCGTCCGAGTTAACAGGGGATTGGAAATCTTCTCCATCCATAGTGGTGAGCATCAGTGCTCCTCCTGAGAAAACGTTCTTCACTATGAATGGTCCTTCGTAGTTTGGGGTCCACTTGCCCCTGTGATCTGAACCTGGAGGAACAATCCTCTTGAGTACAAGCTCTCCTACTTGATACTCCCGAGTACGTACTCGTTGGTCAAATGCTCGCTTCATTCTCCTCTGATAAAGCTGACCATGACAGATAGTCGCTAATCTCTTTTCCTCAATTAAGCATAGTTGATTGTAACGAGCACGCATCCATTCAACCTCATCAAGCTTTACATCCATCATCACATGCAATGAAGCAATTTCTACTTCAACAAGCAAGACTGCCTCCATACCATATACCAATGAGAAGGGAGTTGCCCCAGTTGACGTCCTGACTGATGTTCGGTACCCATGCAGCGCAAATGGTAACATCTCATGCCAATCTTTGTAAGTGATAACCATTTTTTGCACAATCTTCTTGATATTCTTATTTGCCTCCTCCACCGCACCATTCATCTTTGGTTGGTAAGGAAAAGAATTGTGATGCTGGATCTTGAAGTCCCGACACAACTCTGCCATCATCTTGTTGTTCAAGTTAGAACCATTGTCAGTAATGATTCTTTCGGGCACTCCATATCGACAAATGATGTCTCTTTTCAGGAATTTGGCTACCACTTGACGAGTGACATTGGCATAAGATGCTGCTTCAACCCACTTAGTGAAGTAATCGATCGCAATCAGGATGAAGCGATGACCATTTGAAGCAGTAGGCTCTATCTTCCCGATCATGTCAATGGCCCACATAGAAAAGGGCCAAGGAGATGACATGACGTTGAGCGGGCTTGGAGGAACATGCACCTTATCTGCATAAATCTGGAACTTGTGACACTTACGGGTGTATGAACAACAGTTTGCATCCATTGTCATCCAATAATACCCCAATCTTAACAACTTCTTAGCCATAGCATGCCCTCCTACATGGGTACCGAATGATCCCTCATGGACTTCCTGCATTAACAGGCTTGCCTCGTGTCTATCCACGCATCTGAGCAAGACCATGTCAAAGTTTCTCTTGTATAAAACCCCGTCTGTATTCAAGAAGAAGCTAGCAGCAAGTCGCCTTAAGGTCTTCTTGTCGTTGGATGATGCCCCCGCTGGATATTCTTGCTTTTCCAGGAATAGCTTGATATCAAAGTACCAAGGTTTCTCATCAGACACGACATCTACAGAGAAAGCATGAGCTGGTGCGTCAAGCCTGGAGATGTCAATCCTAGGCACATAATTCCAACACAAGACTTTGATAGACGAAGAAAGTGTTAATGCTATTATTTTATGATTGGCATTATGTTTGGTAAAACTAATATGGCTGGAAAATGTTGAATAAGAAGTTCCATATTAACATAGTATAGACTCTGGAAGAACATGTCAAACATGATGTCCTGACATGGTGGCACAGATAAATGTGGAAGTTGTCAAAGAAGATGTTGAATTCAGTTCAGAATGTCCTATCAGATGTTGGGACATTATCAAACAGAGTAGAAGAACTTAATTCAGGATGTCCCAACAGATGTTGACATCTGACATAAATGTGGAAGTTGTCAAAGAAGATGTTGAATTCAGTTCAGAATGTCCTATCAGATGTTGGGACATTATCAAACAGAGTAGAAGAACTTAATTCAGGATGTCCCAACAGATGTTGTCATATGTTACAGACAGATGTCAAAGAAGATGTTGAAACATCTGCAAATGTCATGACAGATGTCAAAGAGAATGTTGAAACATCTGCAAATGTCATGACAGATGTCAAAGAGAATGTTGAAACATCTGCAACTGTCATGACAACATTACTGTCATATGTTACATATAGATATCAAACAAGAAGTGTTGAACTTAGTTCAGGATGTCACACCAAATGTTGTGACACTGTCAAACAGAGTAACAGTTAATGAACTTAAGTCAAGATATCAGGATGTCACAACAGATGTTAGGACATTGTATCAGTTGATGGAATAAGTTCAGTTTACAGGATGTCACATCAGATGTTGTGACATTGTATCAGTAAATGAAGTAAGTTCAGTTTTTCAGGATGTCCCAACAGATGTCGAGACATCTCAGACCTGTTACCAGAATTAATTAATAACTAACTGATCTGAGATATTTAAGGAGAGTTATCTGGAATTAATTATGGATGGATAAAAACAGAACAAGGCGCATCTGCAGGGAGTTTTGTTATGAAGATTCAGATTAATTAGAAGAACAAAATCACCTAGAATCTAGGAAGTAACAAACCCTAATTCAAGGTGATGACATTGGATTTATCAGATCTGAATTATGCTGAATATTCTGGAGATATTATGCAATCATATGTGGTGCTGATCTAGAAGATCTTAAAGACTCAATTTAAATTGAAGACAAATATTGAAAAATATAGGTTTCTATATTTAGAGATATTTTAGGAGTTGAAGATCTTTTGGAATATTTGTAGCAGATATTTCTGCATATTTGTAGCAGCTATTGTTGTGATTGTTTAGGCCCAAATCCAGTTGGGAATAGGTTATAAAAGAAACCTTGTAACCTAGTTTAGAATCAATCCAATCAACTGAAAATGTAAACATTATTAGGGTTGTGTCCTTGTGTCAGCCGTGCATAACAAGTAACTCTATTGTGGCTGTTTCACTTGTGATTCTCGAAGCTTGTAAGCAAGAGAAGTTTTGTGACTTGATTGAAACTGTGAAGTAAGATCAAGCTGTATTGTTTGAAGAATGTCTTCAACTTTATTAAACTTGTAAACTTGATCACTGGGTGATTGAGGGGGAGTGAGTAGGGTACTCTTATCTAAGTTATGTCTTAGGTAGAAATTGCATTGGGTAGTTATTAAGTGATAGATTAAACAGGGTGGTTTAAGTCTAGAATTAATATTACTTATATTGGATTTCCTCCTGGCTTGGTAGCCTCCAGATGTAAGTGTGGTTATACACTGAACTGGGTTAACAAATTCTGCTGTGTTCTTTATATCTTTTATGTTTTATGCAGTACCTGAACTGAATGTCCTATCAGATGTCCCAACATCCTGAAGCATGTTTGACTCTGATATATCAGAATTATTTAAGTACTGATATGTATGCCTTACCATGTTTATAAGTAACAGATAAGATGTCTCAACATCATATTCGACATCTGAGTCTGTCATACCAGAATTTCAATTGGTATCAGAGCAGGCATCCTGGTCTGTTTCTGGATGAGATCTAAGGGGGATACTTTCTGGTTCATGGTAAAGGAAGAAGGAGGATATAATGAAAAGCTGTTTGAACTTGAGAGGTTCATATTGGTGTTTGTATAGTCCCTAGAAGTGGAGGATGGACTATTCATCATATGGTGTATATTGGACCAGTCTGGTGTTATCAGGGCTGGAAATTTGCTGGTGAATTGTTGTGTAGCTATGATGTCAAACAGAATGTCCTGACATCTTGGTTCTGAGAATTCTATATTTGAAGGAGGCTTGTATTTTGTTTTCTGTGAGAACTGGAGAACACTTAGTTCAGAATGTTGTGGTTCTTGATGAAAGAAGAGGTTGGAGCCAAAACAAAAGAGTATAATTATCAAATCTTTCATGCGGGAGTGAAAATCTTGATAAGTTATCTCTTAAGCTTATTTATGGTGACCTAATGAGGATATCCTTCCTGGTTATGGTGTCCTATGTTGTTTAGGTATAGCTGGAGAAAATCTCTCCTGTGAAGATACATGTTTATGATTGTCTAAATCATGAACTGAAGGAAGTTTCATCAAGAAAGAAGCTGAATTGATATGTCAATCCTAATGGCTTGACACCACACTACACATCAACAGTTTATGAACCAAGCTTAGTTTTGTGTTCCAGAAGAAGGAAACTGGTGTGATGATGGATGCTTTGGGTGCTAGACAAATGTGTGATGATCACATATGTTTGGAACCTACTCCTAACCTGGAAGAGGAGGCATCTATGCTACATGTTGAAGACTTAGATAATGATCATTGCTTTTGTGGACCCTAGCATAGCCAAAAGGCTTAGGGCTAGAAAGGAAAAGAAGACTGCAGGACATTCAACTCCTGAAAAGAAGCAGCCCTCTCCAAAGAAAGACAAGGTCAAAGTGATACTTGGTCCTACTAAACAATGGAGCAAGGTGAATACCCAAAAGAGGAAAGCTGTAACTCCACCAGATTCAGATGTTGAAGAGGATGTCCCAACATCCCAACCAAAGAAGAAACCAGCACCCTCAAGGTCCACCTCTGCTGTTCCAGAAGCTCCTCTGGACAATGTTTCATTCCATCATGTGTCAAGTGTGAGCAGATGGAAATTTGTATACCAAAGAAGGGTAGCACTTGAAAGAGAGCTGGGCAGAAATGCACTTGAGTGCACTGAGGTAATTGACCTAATTTCTTCTGCTGGTTTATTCAAGACAATATCAAACTTTTCACCTTGCTATGAGCTGCTAGTCAAGGAATTCATTGTCAACCTACAAGAGGACTGTGATGATGGTAAATCAGATAACTTCAGAAAGGTGTATGTAAGAGGGAGATGTGTGGAATTCTCTTCTAGGGTTATCAACCACTATCTAGGAAGAGAATCTGATGGACCTAATGAGCTGGGAAAGATAAATAACCATGTGTGCAAGGTCATCATTGCTAATCAATTCAAAGCTTGGCCAGTCAAAGGGAAATTTTCTGTTAGCTTGCTGACAAGGAAGTATGCAATGCTGCATAGGATTGGCACTTCAAATTGGGTCCCTACCAACCATACCTCCTCAATAGCAACTGAATTGAGCAGGTTCATATATGTTGTGGGCACCCAAGCAAAGCTGTACTTTGGGGCTTATATTTTTTATCAGACATTGAAGCATGTTGGAACATCTGCAACAAAGCTTCCCATTGCTTTTCCCTCTCTGCTATGTGGAATCATACTAAGCCAGTATCCAGGTATCCTCACTGAGAAGGATTCAGTATGCAAAAGAAAAAGTCCTCTAGCCTTCCATTACAAACTTTTCTTGAGCCATCATGCTGATGATGTTGAAGCTTCCACTAGGACATCTGCTGGACCTTCAAAAGCAAAGACTCCCATATCCAAAGCTGCCTTGATTGCAGATCTGAAGAACACTTGCAAAAATCTGGATGCCAGGAAGAAAAAGCTTGAGGAAGTATTTCAAAGGCTGGAGCTGGAAGAGGTTGCTCAGAATACTGATGAATCTAATGATGAATCTGAAGATGAAGAAGCTTCTAAATGTATTTACAAATGTGGGTGAAAAATGCATGACTTTGGTCATGATTAAAGCTAGCAATGTGACCAACAATTGCTAGAAGCAAGGGAAGAATGTCAGATTGGGAAGTCTGATCAGAATGGTTGTTGAACTGGTAGTCTCTTCCACTACTAGTCATGGATAGTGGCAGTATAAACCCTTTGTAGCAAGCAAACTAAGAGCATCTGTTTTGGAATATAAAATCAAGTGTGGATATTTATCAGTTGTGCTCTTTGTATGTTCATCAGGGGTGTGAAATTGAGAATTAGTGGAGTACATGCTCAGCTGGAGTATTGTTTATCCATGACATGAGGAGATCTTGCTAATCTTATCTGGAGCTAACCTTAAAATCCTTCAAAAGTAAAAGATCAGATTGTGTAGAACTATCTGATAAGGTATTATACAAGGATTTAAGATCAATTGTTGTTTGTGGAATTCACAAATATTTGATTGATTATCCTTGTGATTCAAGATTGGTGATGTTCAAAAAGATGTTGGATCATCTTATCATCAGAGTTTGTGCAGAATCATGGGAGAGGTATTGCATAAGCTGTAACATTGGCTTCAGTCTTGTGTGACAGGAGTTATGTAATTCTGGAAAGTTTCTTGGCAAGAACTTGTCTGGATATTGTTGATGCTAAAGATGGAGATGAAAGACCATGAACATATCATAATCTTGGTAACTACTTGGATTGGTTTATTTCTGATCTAGGTGTAGTCCAGAATGCTCATCATGGAGTTAAGATAGGTGGAGATATCATAAATTTGTTCAGACTGCCTTACTCAAGGAAAGGTGGCATCCTTGGTATAGTTTTGAGGTGTAGTTCTTAACTATTCCTTCTGAATAATCAGACAGTGGCAGGTTTGAAGACTTTGGAGAAACATTGGAAGTTTCTCATCAATATGTGTTATTGGTAAGAACTTCTGCAAAACCAATAGAATGGAGGTTGTTTACTCAAACTTGATGGATAAATCAAGTCTATGAGAGCATGGAACTCTTGTTCTATAAAGGAAGGAGGTTCTTTCAAGTGGCAGAAGAAGGAACTGAATTTAACAGATGGATGTGGGCTAATAATGTTTAAACATCTAGTTCAACATCAGAGTCTAATTGGTGAAGATCAACTTTTTTGATCAGGATATCTTTGGAAGATTTATTATAAACGTGAAGAAGACAAAAGTGGCAATTGGATTTTTCATATGAGGATTCATAAAGAAGGTTATCAAAATGTGGTAATTGGTTGATCTTTAAAGTAGATTCGAAGAATCAAGATAATCAGAGTGTGGCAGCTGGTTGTTCTTGAGGATTGTCTTGGAACAAATTGCTCTTGGGCAGAGGAGTGATGAGTTGAAGACTCAAGAGGATTTATTCTTCTTGAAGGTGGATGAGAGTTTATCACTCTTTCTGGATTTCTGATTCTAACTGGTGGCACAGTGTAGTTGAAGATTTTCAGTTCTTGGATTACTATGCTATAGTAAGTCCAGTTGGTGGAGCACATCTAGGATCATGGTGATAAGGTCTTGGTGTATGAAAAATGTTCTAACTAAGTGTTAGTACATTATCTGGGGTGTTTATCTACATGGTTTCTATTATTAGACTACCTAATCATATGGGAGAATGATGAAGTAGATGATCTATATTGGAAGAAACATGTAGAAGAGACTGGAAGTGTTCCTCGTGCTAAAAAGCCAAGAACTCCAAAAAGATCAAGTTTTCAGCAAGACCAAAGGCATACCTTCACCATTGTACAACACTCCAAAAGCTTCTGAATATGTGGATGATTCCATAAAGGAGTTGGTAACCAAAATCCTATCTGAGCAAAGAGTGGTAAGTGGCATATCTATCCCTCTGAACATTATGCCAGCCCCACAAGAAGATCAACAAACTCAGGCTGCAAAGGACACTCCTGCTCAACAGGATGTCCCAATAGATGTTGAAACATCTGAGGACCAGAAAAAGGCCTTCAATAATTGTGATGAAGAAGCATCTGAGGATCAGCACAAGGCCTCAACTGAATAGCACATCTCTGTTGATCCACCAGAAGTATATCAGGTATTGATTGCTTGGAAGTTTGTTTGTGGACATTCATTCTAATTTCATAATTAGTTTGGATGTGTTTTATCTGGATTGTATGGCCTTTGGTGTGTAAAGGCTTAGTGTCAAGAACCTGTGTGCTAGAAGATGTTCATCTTGTGTAGTCTGTGGTAACTACAAACCCAGAAAGGAATCAGGTATGCTTTGGTACAATAAGTGAATGTGTTCGATTGGGAATTGAACAGAGAGTGAGCTCTTGAAGACATGAAGATGCGTCTTATGTTTTCCTTTCATTAATGTACAGAGAAGCATGGAGTATCCTAGACAGGGGGAGTGTGTTACAATTATGTGCACTTGATTTTGTGGTGTTAAGGGGGAGTAATACCTTAACCAGATAAGGAGAATCCTAAGAGTCTAGAAGGCTATATTACATAAAGCTTCTCTCTGCAGTTTATGTTTGATTCTTGAGGAATTGTGTGTGTTTCAAGCTTATGGAGATTATATACCTCTATTTTTAAGGTACCTTTGTCTTTTTATGGCTAAAAAGGGGGAGAAGTAATAGTGTGAGGTCTGATATGAAGATGTGATGTTAAGGAACTTCTACATAAGGCACTACTACACCTGTATGTAAATTAGTTTTAGCCAAAATAAGCCAAAGGGGGAGATTGTTAATGCTATTATTTTATGATTGGCATTATGTTTGGTAAAACTAATATGGCTGGAAAATGTTGAATAAGAAGTTCCATATTAACATAGTATAGACTCTGGAAGAACATGTCAAACATGATGTCCTGACATGGTGGCACAGATAAATGTGGAAGTTGTCAAAGAAGATGTTGAATTCAGTTCAGAATGTCCTATCAGATGTTGGGACATTATCAAACAGAGTAGAAGAACTTAATTCAGGATGTCCCAACAGATGTTGACATCTGACATAAATGTGGAAGTTGTCAAAGAAGATGTTGAATTCAGTTCAGAATGTCCTATCAGATGTTGGGACATTATCAAACAGAGTAGAAGAACTTAATTCAGGATGTCCCAACAGATGTTGTCATATGTTACAGACAGATTTCAAAGAAGATGTTGAAACATCTGCAAATGTCATGACAGATGTCAAAGAGAATGTTGAAACATCTGCAAATGTCATGACAGATGTCAAAGAGAATGTTGAAACATCTGCAACTGTCATGACAACATTACTGTCATATGTTACATATAGATATCAAACAAGAAGTGTTGAACTTAGTTCAGGATGTCACACCAAATGTTGTGACACTGTCAAACAGAGTAACAGTTAATGAACTTAAGTCAAGATATCAGGATGTCACACCAGATGTTAGGACATTGTATCAGTTGATGGAATAAGTTCAGTTTACAGGATGTCACATCAGATGTTGTGACATTGTATCAGTAAATGAAGTAAGTTCAGTTTTTCAGGATGTCCCAACAGATGTTGAGACATCTCAGACCTGTTACCAGAATTAATTAATAACTAACTGATCTGAGATATTTAAGGAGAGTTATCTGGAATTAATTATGGATGGATAAAAACAGAACAAGGCGCATCTGCAGGGAGTTTTGTTATGAAGATTCAGATTAATTAGAAGAACAAAATCACCTAGAATCTAGGAAGTAACAAACCCTAATTCAAGGTGATGACATTGGATTTATCAGATCTGAATTATGCTGAATATTCTGGAGATATTATGCAATCATATGTGGTGCTGATCTAGAAGATCTTAAAGACTCAATTTAAATTGAAGACAAATATTGAAAAATATAGGTTTCTATATTTAGAGATATTTTAGGAGTTGATGATCTTTTGGAATATTTGTAGCAGATATTTCTGCATATTTGTAGCAGCTATTGTTGTGATTGTTTAGGCCCAAATCCAGTTGGGAATAGGTTATAAAAGAAACCTTGTAACCTAGTTTAGAAACAATCCAATCAACTGAAAATGTAAACATTATTAGGGTTGTGTCCTTGTGTCAGCCGTGCATAACAAGTAACTCTATTGTGGCTGTTTCACTTGTGATTCTCGAAGCTTGTAAGCAAGAGAAGTTTTGTGACTTGATTGAAACTGTGAAGTAAGATCAAGCTGTATTGTTTGAAGAATGTCTTCAACTTTATTAAACTTGTAAACTTGATCATTGGGTGATTGAGGGGGAGTGAGTAGGGTACTCTTATCTAAGTTATGTCTTAGGTAGAAATTGCATTGGGTAGTTATTAAGTGATAGATTAAACAGGGTGGTTTAAGTCTAGAATTAATATTACTTATATTGGATTTCCTCCTGGCTTGGTAGCCTCCAGATGTAAGTGTGGTTATACACTGAACTGGGTTAACAAATTCTGCTGTGTTCTTTATATCTTTTATGTTTTATGCAGTACCTGAACTGAATGTCCTATCAGATGTCCCAACATCCTGAAGCATGTTTGACTCTGATATATCAGAATTATTTAAGTACTGATATGTATGCCTTACCATGTTTATAAGTAACAGATAAGATATCTCAACATCATATTCGACATCTGAGTCTGTCATACCAGAATTTCAGAAAGAGTTGTCAATGCATCGGCAAATTGATTCTCATCACGTGGTATGTACTGAAGCCTAACTGTTATGAAAAACGTCAACAGTTTTCTGGCATAATCCCTGTAAGGAACTAGATGTTCTTGATGCGTATACCACTTGCCGGTAACCTGATTGATAACGAGGGCTGAATCTCCGAATATATCGAGGGTCTTAATCCAAAGATTAATAGCCTCCTCTATCCCCATTATGCATGCCTCGTATTCCGCTTCATTGTTGGTGCAACCAAAAGTAATTCTGGCAGCGAAGGGAAAGTGAACACCTTTAGGAGTAATAAGAATAACACCAACTCCACGTCCATTGATATTGACTGCCCCATCAAACATCAACTTCCATTTGGATTCAGGGTCTGGCCCCTCCTCCGAAAGTGGTTCCTCGTAATCGCTTGCTTTGAGGTACATGATGTCCTCATCAGGGAAATCAAACTTCATTGGCTGATAATTATCTTCAAGAGGTTGCTGTGCAAGATAATCCGACAACACACTCCCCTTGATGGCTTTCTGAGAATTATATTGTATGTCATACTTTTTTAAGATCATTTGCCACCTAGCAACCCTTCCGGTTAAAGATGGTTTCTCAAAGATATACTTGACAGGATCCATTTTGGAAATTAGCAGTGTGGTATGGGTCAACATATACTATCTCAGTCGGCAAGCAGCCCATACCAAAGCGCATCAAGTTTTCTCGAGCAGTGAGTAACGGGATTCACAGTCGGTAAACGTTTTGCTAAGGTAATAAATAGCGTACTCTTTTCGACCTGACTCGTCATGTTGGCCTAGAACACACCCCATTGACCCTTCTAGCACAGTCAAGTACATGATAGCGGCTATCCTGGAACTGGAGGCATTAGAATCGGAGGTGTCTGCAAATATTCTTTTATCTTATCGAAAGCTCTTTGGCAGTCCTCATTCCACCTGACCGTTTGCTCTTTTCTTAGCAACTTGAATATTGGCTCGCACGTGGCAGTTAGATGAGATATGAACCGTGAAATGAAGTTCAACCTCCCTAAAAATCCGCGCACTTCCTTTTCTGTTTTCGGTGCAGGCATATCTTGTATGGTTTTTACTTTTGCGGGATCCACCTCGATTCCTTTCTGACTAACAATGAAACCCAGCAATTTCCCAGAACGCACTCCGAAGGTGCACTTGTTTGGGTTCAACCTCAGCTTATATTTTATCAGTCTATCAAACAGCTTCTTGAGGTTGACCAGATGCTCTTCTTCGTCTCGGGACTTAGCAATCATACCGTCCACATAGCACTCTATCTCCTTGTGTATCATGTCGTGGAACAATGTGACCATAGCCCGTTGATAAGTTTCCCCGGTGTTCTTCAAACCAAAGGGCATCACCTTGTAGCATAATGTACCCCACGGGGTAATTAACGTTGTTTTCTCCATGTCTTCCAGCGCCATCTTAATCTGATTATACCCGGAGAAGCCATCCATGAAGGAAAATACCGAGAATTGAGCAGTGTTGTCTACCAACACATTAATGTGAGGTAATGGAAAGTCATCTTTTGGGCTCGCTCTATTTAGATCCCGGTAATCAACGCACATCCGGACCTTGTCGTCCTTCTTTGGTACAGGTACAATGTTAGCTACCCAAGGTGGGTAACTAGTTACGACAAGGAATTCGACATCCCATTGTTTCTGAACTTCCTCCTTGATCTTTATCGCCATGTCAGGACGAGTTCTTCTCAACTTTTGTTTCACAGGAGGACAGTCCTCTCTTAATGGTAGCTTATGCACAACGATGTCAGTATCCAACCCTGGCATATCTTGATACGACCAGGAAAATATATCCACATATTTCCGCAGCATACCAATCAACTCTTTCTTTACTTCGGCCTGCAGACTGGCCCCAATCTTGATCTCTTTCTTCACATCTTCTGTTCCGATGTTGATGATCTCTATTTCTTCCTGATGAGGCTGAATAACTCCTCAACTCCTTCATCAGCTTGGTAGATAGGATTGTCAAAGTCACGCGTGGTCATAGCAGGAATGTTATCAATAGAATCCGGATGATCAACACTGCACAGATGATGTGCTTATTTCAGAATATGCTTATTTTTCAAAAGAGACGCAAACACAAAAACCAAAAGGAAACACATTGCCATTTTTTTTATTTTTGTGAAAAATTTAAAACGAAAGAAAGAGAACACAATTTGTCTGAAAATGTCCTTTATTTTATGGTAAAATAAGTGCATAACAAACATGGTGGCCCATACAATGGATCCTTGCACTTTGGGCAGAGTGCATGATTTGACAATGCAGCATGATAAGAAAAGGAAACAAATAAATTACTCTGATTTCCAGGTAACTTGGACAATGTCTTCAGCAAACCAGTTCTTCAGCTCCTCTCCGGACGCACACGAATGAATCCAGTTGTCCCAATCACCATCACTGTCATCTTCTTTGCTTGTCACACAGATATGGTTGCGGTTGAGCATCCCAACGCTTGTGAAAGTAATAGCTTTACCACTTGGAGACCAATTGGACCCACTAGGCTGATAACCCAAACCAAACTTATCATCTTTCTTCTCTAATTCCAGCAATTTTCCCCAGCCTTGGGCGCTTCCTGACTGAACCACTTCCTTCGCCTGCTTGTATGAGTGAATGGAGGTACCTTCTTTCTCATTGTTCTACTCCTCAGGAGCCAAAATGTTGACATTAACCGCTTCGAAGGCCTGACACAGAGTCTCGTGGATCTCTCCGTCCATCTCCACATATTTGAAAGTTGATAAATGGCTCACAAAGATGTCTTCCTCTCCACACACAGTGATTACTTGGCCATCAACCACATATTTTAGCTTTTGATGCAGAGTGGAAGTTACAGCTCCGGCATCATGAATCCATGGACTTCCCAACAAGCAATTGTACGCGGGCTGAATGTCCATGACGTAGAAGGTGCTTTTGAATACTTGAGACCCTATTTTCACAAGTAACTCAACTTCTCCAAACACTGACCTTCTGGACCCATCAAAAGCTTTGACTATCAAATCACTGGGTCTTAAGACGATACCATCAACGTTGAGCTTCATCAATGCTTTCTTCGGGAGTACATTAAGAGAAGAGCCTGTGTCAACCAGGACATGCGACAAAATAGCACCCTTACACTCCATAGTAATATGCAGTGCTTTGTTATGGTTACGACCCTTTGAAGTAAGGTCTCTATCTGTAAGGCCCAACCCGTGGCTTGCATTCACACTCCCCACTACAGCTTCCAGTTGATTAACAGTTATTTCTTAAGGAACATAGGCCATCTGCAACACTTTCAGCAAGGCTTCTCTATGTGCTGGAGAACACATCCGCAAAGACAAAATTGATATTTTGGACGGCGTCTGGTTCAACTGTTCGACCACCTTATAATCACTCTTTTTAATTATCCGCATAAATTCCTCCACCTCCTTCTCAAAGGTACCTTGTCCAGCAGCAGGAGTTGTCGTTTCCTCAGTCGCTGTTTGCTTCCCTTTAGCCTTTGCCGAAGCTTCAGCCTTAGGATCTCCTCTCAGAACTGGGGGAGCAAATAGACGACCACTTCTCGTAAAACCTCCAACCCCTCCGACGTTCACTACAGTCGGGTCAATAGCTACTGACTTACTCTCCACTTTCTGTCCTTCCACGTACACATCTGAGTCGTAATGCCATGGGATGGCTTTATCATCTGTATAAGGAACAGGCCCAGGAACAGTGATAGTCACAGGACTGACTTCATGAGTATAAATAATCACAGGTTCTCTTCTAGCAGGCATCTCAGCTGGATCATAAAAGATGGTTATAATGGACACATCATCAACTTCATTATCAACTTTATCAAACTGCAATGACCCTTCATCAATCAGATTCTGCAACCCCATCTTCAGGTCTTCACAACCGTTCACTGAATTCACACACTTTTCACAATCAGAACTGCATCCCGGAAACACTTGTCCTTTCAACAGCCTCTCTTTCACTACCAATAGCGGAGTCTTCACTTGTTTTATACTCAGAGTCAAACTTAACTTCTCATCGCCCTCAACAGCATTTATTCTATCCCCTCCGTGGTTCGGAATAGGGTTTGAAGTAACATTCGGCGGTGGTGCGAAATTAATTGCCTTGGAGTCGATCAAATCTTGAACTTTGTGTTGTAGCGCCCTGCACTTCTCAGTTGAGTGCCCGTGTGCCCCTGAATGGAAAGCGCATCTAGCATTTGCATCGTACCCCACTGGAAGCTCTCCAGGTGGTGGTGGTGCCAAAGTCCTCAGCTGTATCAAATTCAGGTCCAGCAATCTCTGCAGCAATACAGTGTAAGTCATGGGAATTGCTTCAAGCACCCTATTAGCCGGACGAGCTTGTCTTGGATGATTAGGTCTTTGTTGATAGTTGTTACGTTGTGGATGATGTTGTTGCTGCTGTTGAGGTTGAGTCAGTACCTGCTGCATAGGACTGGAAGGGATAGTGACAGCTGCCACTTGCTCATATGATCTTCTATATCCTCGACCCCGTCCTCGGCCATACACAACATTGGTTTCCCATTCCCTTCTTCTCGGGGGTCCGTTGAAAGCTTTTCTTACTCCACTAGAACTGCTTGCACTGGTATCCTGAATCTTTCCCATCTTTAACAAAGTCTCGACCCTCTCTCCAGCAATTACTATATCATTGAACTTGGTTGTCGAGCAAGACGCCAATCGTTCGATAAACACCCCTTGCAATGTCCCCATGAACATATCAGCCATCTCATTCTCCAGCAATGGTGGTTGCACTCTGGCAGCGAGCTGACACCACCTTTGAGCATACTCTTTAAACCCCTCCTTAGCAGTTTGAGACATGTTTTGCAGCTGAGTGCGATTTGGAGCCATGTCTAAATTGTACTGGTATTGCTTCACGAACGCCTCTGCCAGGTCCTTCCAGCTCTTAATGTTGACTCTACTTAGCTTCATATACCATTCCAAGGAGGCCCCAACCAGGCTGTCCTGGAAATAGTACATCCATAGCTTTTCATCGTCAGTGTGGGCGGCAATCCTTCCTACAAAGGACTGAAGATGAGTCTTTGGACACGCTGTGCCGTTGTACTTCTCGAAAGTCGGGACCTTGAACTTGTAAGGGATTCTAACCCATGGAACCAATCCTAAGTCAGTAATGTCGAACCCCAAAGAATTCTAAGATTGAATAGCCTTGATCTGGTCAGCCATCTCTTCAAATTTTCTGTTCATTTCAGCCCCTTGGCCTTCAGTCTCGTCCAGCAGATTAAACTATTCGTCTTGACCGTCCATCTGTACATTGTTCAGTCCATCGTTGATAATGGTGACCCCTGGCTGTGCTACAGGGATTTCAACTTGACGGGCGCCCGCACCGTTACGATTACCTCCATCAGCAGTACTGTTGTTCCTGGCTTGACTAATTTCAACCAACTCACGCAAACGTTCCTGATTCTGACCCATTCCTGCCATAAGGGTCATAAAATTGTCCATCCTCAGTCTCAAGTCAGCTAAATCAGCCTACATTTGATCCATGACTCTTTCTTTGTTGCCTTTTGTGGGATATCTGTGTATGATCGGCTGTTCTCGAACTTTCCTAGGAGCTATAGTGCCTGAAACAGAAAAGACATTAGGAACCTGTAGCCATACCTGCAAAACGAGAAAACATGTGATATGTATGCAATGTAGTTGTTTATTCTTTCACACTCCAGGTCAATCATGCCCCAGTTCTGGTATTTAGCAAAGAAAACCAGATGGATACTGATCCTCGACTTTCAGAAACCTTCGCATAGAAACCACACCATAACAGCAGGCACAGAAAAAAGGAGAACTGAATAAAACTGCATAACATAAATCAGCCTATTAGGCAAAAATAACAGAATTCCCCGTAGGATACAAGTTTCTAAGAAGAAAAACAAACAACCAGGATTCCTACAACATGTCTGTAGGTAATCCAAATACAATGGAAACAAACTAAGAAACAAGACCACTGCCTGAGGACCCTGAACCTCCCTCACTAAGTCCCAACTTAGACCTAGCCTTCTTGACTCCAGCCATCAACTTGAGGTCTTCAATCTCTTTAAGTGCTTCTTCCAAAGCTTGCTGACTCACTACTAACTGTTGAGTCTTCTCTCTTCGAATCTGGTGGGCTTGTTCCGCTTCATCTTTCTTGAAAGTCATTTGCACTTTGAAAAACTCTTCTTTTTCTTTATATCTCTTCAACTCCTGTTCTCTCTGGCCCTGCAACCAGACAATAGACTGACGAGCTTCCTTGAGAGTCTTCAAATTCTTCTTTCGTTCTGCTTCTCTTTTGGATTCCATCAGACCTAGTCTTTGAAAGTGAGCTTCCCTTCCAGAAAACTCTTTCTCTTTAGCCTCCAAGGTGATCTGCATCTTCAGCAATTTCTCTTCAGCTTCATTCTTGGCCCGGTTGGCAAGATGTTACAAATTAACCATTTCAGTGTTCTCCACCTTGACTTCATGCAGCTGGGCTTCCAACTTCTTGAACTCTTCTAAAGAAACAGTATCATTAGACTCAGCAGCTGGAGGGATTGGAGGTGAGAATGGCAGCAATACCCTTCTAGCTCTGTCTTTCAACCAAGCCTCATACTCCGGGAAGGTCTGATTGTTGCACTTTCCAAAGCTGGCTATCCCTTCTCCCTTGATGCACTTCCAAGCTCCAGCAGCTTTCCTCACTAAAGGCATATTGTCCTTTACCGGGAAGTAGAAAATAGGGGTCAACTTCAATTCTTCTGGTACCTCTCTCAAGGCATATCCCAACTGTCTTCTCAACAAGATCGGGTTGTAATTAATCCCTCCAGTCACTCCCAATAAAGGTACACTAAGATAGCTCCCACAACTAGTGATGAAACGTGCACCTTGAAGCCTCTGAGTAATCCACCTGACATCCTTGGCAAGCAACTTTTCCAGCTTCTGAGCCCATACCAAGGTATGGTCATTAAACACTCCAGTACTAGGCAAGTGCCTCATGAACCACATATGAAATAAAGGAGCGCAACAACGAACTAAACCTCCCCTTTTCTTCTCAGTCTTGTAGTGCACCGAGTAATACAAATCTCCGAGTAGCGTAGGCACATGATTCTTCAGCAAGAAGAGATGTATGTCATTCATGTCTATGAACTTCTCCATATCTGCAAACAAAATAATGCCATAGATAGAAAGAGCCAAGATAGCACAAACAAAATCCTATTCCTCCTCAACAGCCAACTCTTCCACCTTCTTTACTAAAGCCTATAAAGAAAACCCAGATACACCTCCTTTAATGATAGTCATAGAATTCACAGCAGAAGTGCTCAAATAAAGAGCTTTGGCAATAGCTTCAGGTGCAGGTCTACCCATCTCAGCATTGAACGGAATCTGGTCTCGAACCGGAACTCCCAAGATCAAAGCATACTCCTCCAGCAAAGGACCTAACTGGAAATCAGGAAAAGTGAAACATCGAAGCTGAGGATCATAGTACTGAAGCATGGTGTGAATGGCCCTTATCTCATAAGGATCTAACTCTACCACCACATCCAGAATACTCCCATAAGCCTTCCTGAACCTCTCTACATGATTGGGTGTGATCAGCTTCACCATCTTCTTTAACAGGCCAACCTTAGTGTCGAAAAACTTGAAATGAATATTCTGCTTGCGAGGATCTTCCATCTCTGAACAGGATACCGGAACCGGAAGCAATGATATGAACCTGTGAATGAAAACAAAACATGATTAATGATGAAATGATGCAATGCAAATGCAAAGACATATGATCAATCTGGGACTGTCTGGAATCTGGATGCCAAGGCCAAGTGATCAGAAACCCAAATCCTCTGGATAACAACCCACAAGCACTCAGATAATCTCAGATACACCTAATCCAGAACCAGATAAACTCAAGAGCTCCGGAACCAAAGTAACTGTATCATAACATGAAACTGCACTAGTAACAAGGGTATGATGAGGTCAAGGGTTCCTGTAAACCTATAAACCCCTCCCAATCTCACGGGTGTGCTCCGGGTCAAACATCACGGACTCTCAAAGCCGTATAGCAATAATACTTTCCTTATTTCCGAGAAATGGCTCATGACCAAATCAGGGAATCGGTTTGGCATTATGTACTACGCAGGGAGGCCTCAGTTGAGTCCGGGAAAAACAAGCATCCCTTATAAGTCCCCAGCTTCGAGCGCTGAAATCAAGAAACAATAATACATTCATCCCGTAGGATACAGTACTAATGTCATACGACCAGATGCTTTGACTGAGTTCCTATAAGAGAACCAGGCCATCCTATGCGAGTCCCCAGTGGACCCTCGGGTGCAAATGGGTTTGCCACAAAACATGGTCTGCCACTGCCACCACTGGAGAGGGTTGTTTCCACAAAGATTCTCAATGATCGGTCCCCATATGCACATAACTATCAAGGTCCTATCCCGAAGTGGAGGAAATCCCCACACAAGATATTTCCAAGACGGTCGCAATCTGGGCGTGAAACACATCACCACTCATCATGCCGCATGTGAGTACAATATGTCCACTCTAATCCTATAGTGCACTCATGCCGGGTACTTGGCTTATCTCTCAGAAACGGTATCACCCGAGCCCACCAAACAGAAAACCATTCCAGACAGTCCAGTAATAATATGATGCAGAAAATAAATACTGAAAACTATAAATAAAGTTGTAAATAAAACTGTAAATAAAATAAAAGTAATATACACACAATAGCAAACAATCAACACCCAAAGAAACAGAAAAACGCAAGTGCTAGGAGAGACTCTCAAGGGAACCAGAGATTCTGGGTTCGGTCCCCAACAGAGTCGCCAGCTGTCGCTCCCCGGATTTCCATCCTGGTACAAACGCGAAAGTGGCGCGGAAAAGAATAGAGTCGCAAGCTAGGCATTTGTATCCTGAAGGAACAGGAATGGTAATGCTGCACAAACTAGAAGAAAAGAAAAGGAAGGACACGGGTCCTACGAACCAAAGAGACTGAGTTCGGGAGTCGGTTACGACCTGGGAAGGTATTAGCACCCAGATCGTCCGCCGTACCCGACGGGATCCACGCTTGCAAAGAAATCTGTTTCAAAGGGTGGAAAAAAAATGAAAGCTGCTGCGAAGAAAAGGAACTGAACTGGATAAAAGAAACAAAAAGGGAACTGAAAAAGAAATGAAAAGGGAAAATGTAGGGAAAATAAAGATTGTGCTCGAACGGGCCCTACCCCGCTGCCTACGTACCTCATCTGGACAATGAGGATCAGAGACACCGTAGTTCCCCTAACTAGGGGTAGAAAAGAATTTCTTGTGAATTAAGGCTTGAACTGCTTATGCTAATGCTCAGGTGTTGCAGGCTTGGACGACGAGTGCGTAATCGTCTTGCAAAATGACAAGTAGGAGCAAGTTCGCGTATGGAGCGAATGAGATGAGAAAAGAATTCCCGAAGGAAAGACGCTTATTGTTTGTTTGTATTTTTTAGAAGCTTTTTAGGAGTGAAGTTTGCATAGGTAAGTGTACCTAAGTCTTACGCATTGGGATGCATACGTCTCACATCATCCCGAAATGGAATATGCAAGAGGCACACCTATCTATGGAGGAAATCCCCAAATCTAGTCCCACAAGTGAAGGCTCAGACACACTAACCTATTAACAATTATTAAGTATTTTTTGTGACTTTTTTGATTAAGAAGTGTTTTTTATGTTTTTCTTTGTGAGGTAATCTCATGCTAAGACCTATCCACCACGAGGGAAACTTACACCTCGCCCCGAAACGGAACGCGTGCAAGTATCTCATAGCAAAGTCTCATGTCACATGAGAAGACTCAACCTTTATTAGAGTGGATTAAAATTAAGTTTGAAGATGAGAAGAGAGAGCACCAAAAGGATCTCAAAAGGTGAAAAATCTAAGGGAGACTAGAATCCTAAATGTTGTTATGCATGGATGAACCTAGGTTAGTGAGGTTTGAATTCTATCCTAATGAAGAAGAAGGAAAGAAAAGAAAAAGAAGAAGAAGAAGAAGAAGAAGAAGAAGAGGAGGAGGAGGAGAGGCAAGGCCTAATCCCAACAATCACAAGGTTAGAATAAATAATGATAAGAAAAGAAGAGATAAGATTTGGAGATGTGGGAATCACATCCACACCTCTCACTTACCTAAGCCCCTGAAAAGGTTAGTAACATAAGCATAAATTAAACACAAAGTGATCATAATATCAAAACAAAGTCACACAACCATAGGTGAAGTCAAGCACAAATGCTCAAATGCAAACTTAAATCACAAGAATAAGAAGAGAAACACACAACTCAAACATGAAGCAACATGAATTGCTATGGCAAAACAAAAGCAAACTTGAGATGATGTAAAGCAAAATAAACAAATTACAAGCTCAAGTTACAAGACCAGAACCCTAATCATGTTAGAAAAGTGTCTAAAGAGCATGAGAGATGAAGAGAAGAATGGGACAAAGTCAAGTATTTACATCATGAGAAGAAAGAAGCAAAGGAAGTGAGGTGGACATGCATAGAAGTGAATGAACTTCAAAGGAAACCAAACAAAAAATTTCTAAAGGTACAAACCACAATTCAAGATCAGAGAGGTATTAACAACCTAATGAGGCTCTAAGAAACTTGGAGAAGTTGGCCCAAGTGCCCTTCTAAGCTAAGGAGAGAACATAAGACTCAAAAGAAGCAAAAAGGGACAAGTGAAGAATAAAAAATTCAAATTAATTCAAGTAAGCATCCAAAAATTCCATAAACTTGCACAAATGACCTTCAATCATACCATATCAACTTGCCAAAAGGAGGGGATCGAATTCAGAAGCTTAGTCATTCAAATGAGGGCTCAGACAAGGATTAGGGTTAGAAAGCTTCATGCACAAGTTAGAGATCAAAATCAATTAAACAAGATCCTAAAAATCAGAACAGAAAACATCAAATAAACTACATCTCCTCATGAATCCAGAGCAAAAAGGATCACCTAAAAATTCCAAATAATGACCAAGATAGAAAATGGACAAGTCAACATGCTTCAAAAATGAAATAAAATGAATTAATTAAAAGGAACAATTAATTTCCACGTGACAATTAAAAATAAATGGAAAATAAAAATATCAAAAATTAAAGAAAACTAAAAGAAACATCCCTGAGTTTTTTTTTTGTAATTTTAATGACCTAAAACTATTTTTAAAATTTCAAAACCAAACTGAAAATAAAAATAAAAAATAAAAAAGAAATAAATGAAGGAAATAGCCATGGGGTGCGTTTAGAAAGAAAACCCAGTTCAAATATATGGGCCTTCATGCAGGGATGGCATATAGCAATCCAAGCCCAAGTCAAAGTCAGCACATGACACATTAATTAACATGGATATTCATTAATTCAGGAAAATAAAGGGACCGCAAGATCAGATGGACGCATGGGATCAGTCAACTCATTAAAACAAGTAAGCATAATGATTGGTCAGGGAATGAGAGCACAATAACTATGGTGAGGTGAGAAACAAACAACATTATTCAGAAATTATGAAATCACGTGAGAGGGAGGGGGTATCATTAATGCGTTGGCAGTATGAGGGACGTTTAGATGGGAGATCCAATGGCTGAGGGATTGTCTTCTTCCTTGAAACCCTAATGAAGTGAAACGCAGAATCCGGTGACCGGAGCTAGGGCTCCGGCACCGGAAAACACAGACTATGAACAAATCTTAAAATAAACAACTCAAACACTCCAGATTAGATAAATGAACTATGCTGAATCCAAAAATGGCAATGAAAATCACAAAGGATCACTTAATCAATCAGATCGAAGCAAAACAGATTTCACCATGAAACTTCAAATCATCAATACATCCTCAATAATGCACCAAAATCAAATCTAAAAAGTGCAGAGGAATCAGCAAAGTTCATAGATCACATTGCATACCACAAATACAAGTTTCAGATCCAAAAGTTTTAGAGCTTACCTGAGATTGAAGATCTTGAAACAAGCCAGAAAATAGCTTCCAAAGGTGCATATTAACTCCTTTTATCCTCTCTTTGCAAAATAAATGCAAAAGAGAGGCTGAAACTCTCTAGATCTTGGAACCCGAAACCAACTGCACTTGAGTGGCACTTGATGAAATCCTTCCTTTCAGCTTGAATTGATGGTATATAAATGATCAAATGTGATGGAAAGGGATTGGAGAAGAATATGGAAAGGGATTGGAGAATGAGAGCCTGAAAAGAGAGATTCGAAGGCTTAATGTCCTGGCGCAAAAAATTTGGAGTGAACAAATGTGATGGATCTAGCCTGAAAAGAAACCCTAGTTTTCTTATATATCACTTCACAATGCAATGCTGAAAGAATGAAGGCAATGGCACGTGAGATGAGAGTGTGGGGGTGAAAATGAAAATTTGGAAAAATTTGTGTGATGAGGTGTTCTACTCATGCATTCCTCTCATTCCTTGTCCATGTGTGATAAAAATCTCACCCTTGATTCAAAACAACAATTATTCTGGCCCTTGGATGTGAGGATCACACTTTTCCCATGATCATGCATGTTTTTCACCTTGTGAAATATCTTTCTTAACATGCACGAATTTGACACTATTCTTGGAGCAAAATGGATTATGAGCATTGCTGTGTAATATTGTGATCATACTTGGCCCATAAAACAACTTGAAAATAAGTTTCATGACTTTTTGCACTTGTGGAAGATTGAAATTTCATGCCATGCCCTAGATTTCCACCAATTTTCGAGGGGCCTTTCTCCCTAACCATGAGGGCTATGAAAATGATCTTGTACTTTTTGAAAATGGGAGGCTTTAATCTTCAACTTTTATGTTTGGATTTGGTCCCTTTGAAGCTTTTTTCACCAAGTTAAGCTTACTTGAAAATTAGGGCAAAAACTTGCTAAAAATGGAAATTCTCATTACCACACTTATGCCAATTTTGCAAAACACCTCAAAACCTCATGATTCTTGATCTTTGATCTTTCCAAACCTCTTCTAAGGTTATAAGAACATCCCTTGGCTAGAAAAATGGGGTTGTACCCTTTGAAATCTCACAGTTGACTTTCAGAATGCACAGTTGACCAATTTCTTCATTTACAAGCAAGTGAAGAAATACTTGACTTCCACAATGAATTTTCTCACCAAATTTCATCCCTAGGATCCTCTTAACATATGAGATACTTTTCCCAAATGAAATGGCCAAAGTCATAAGGTTTTCATGCTTGAAACTCAAACCCTAATTTGGAATCATTGTTTAGGAGCTTTGCCCTAGCTTGAATTCCCTGATGATCCTCCCATCTTCTGGGCTTTTATGAATGAACTTGAACTTGTGAATGCAACAAAGACCCCTCATAGGACTTGAGCAAATCCAATGGGCCCCTTGTCATAGCTTGTGATGCCTCAAAACCCTGCACAGATGATCATATGCCTAATGCTAGGTCATGAGAATGTTATGCCTCATCTTTCCATGCTAAGATGCCAAGAATATGATATGCTTATAATGAATATGACATGATATGATGCTTAAAAAGAAGAGGGCAAATTTGGGGTGTTACAGGTTGATGTTTTGTTCCCTTGGCTTCATGCTCGTGACTCGGAACTTAAACTCGTGTGCTTTGTGTGATCTTGTTTGTGGTTGTTGCATACATGCACTCATGAATTCATGAGCATTGTTTTTGAGATTTCAAGGGACTCATAAGGAACATTTGAAATATTTCAGATGTCTATGGTTATGGATTTTGAAAGGAGGAACACAAAGAAGTACACTTTCAAGAATCCTAATATAGTAGAGCCGAGAAGACTAGAAGCATTGGTGGTTGACACCCAGGAGTTCCGGAAGTGTTATGGAAAGATCTTGTTTATTTTGGATACTGAGGTACCAGAGGGGATTCTCCCTACCTTAGCTCAGTTTTATGATCTGTTGCATCATTGTTTCACCTTTCCAGATTATCAGCTTGTGCCGACCTTGGAGGAGTACTCTCATTGGATGGGTTTACCTATTTTGGACAAGGAATTTCTTTTTAGTAGTTTAGAGAAGGAGCTTATGACCAAAGTCATCGCCAAAGCCCTTTTTCTTAAGGAGTCCGATCTTAATGGGAAGTTTCTTCCAAAAGAGAGTGTCTGTGGTATTAATGCTAAGTTCTTGATGGGGAAAGCTTTTACTTCACTTACTTTGGGTCATAAGGATGCATTTGAGGCTATTCTTTCTTTTCTCATTTATGGGATTGTCTTGTTTCCTAACTTAGATGGTATTGTGGATGAGAATGCTATTCAAATTTTCTTGAAGAAGAATACGGTACCTACTTTTCTTGGAGACATGTATCATGCCTTTCACTATAGGACCTCTATAGGTGATGGAGAGATTGTGTGTTGTGTGCCTCTTCTCTATAGGTGGTTTATTTCTCACCTACCAAAGTCCAACGTCTTCAAGGATAATAGACTGAAGCGAAGATGGTCTCAAAGGATTATGTCTCTTTATCATAAGGATATGACTTGGTATTGTTCCCATTATGATACTGGAGTGCTTATTGATAGTTGTGGAGAATTTACTAATGTACCTCTTCTTGGTACACGTGAGGGAATTAGTTACAACCCTATTCTTGCTAGGTGACAGTTGGGATATTGTTTGAAGGACATACCAAACAATCTTTCCTTATCCTGTTTCTTCTTTCTTAATGGTGCAGATCATGTAGAAATGAAGAAAAGGATTTCTCATTCTTGGCATGCGGTTCATCGGAAAGAGAAGAGTCAATTGGGAAGACAACACCTTTCTCCCTCCGAGTGTTACATCCAGTGGGTTCGATCTAGGGCTTCCAAGCTCAAGATGTCGTATCCACCCGAGGAGCCTTTGTTTCCTATATTACCATTGTCCGCTTTTCTTCCTCCCATTGATGAGAAGGTTTCTCTTCAAGAAGAGTTGGACAAGATGAAGAGAGAGAAAGAAGAATGGCTATTTGATAAGACTATGATGCAAGAGCAACTGAAAGAGAAGGATGATCTCATTGAGTTACTTGAGCGGCGTGTTACGAAGAAGCCAAGAGAGGATTTATCTTCCTCTAGTACTCCATCTACCATTCCTCCTACATCCGGTGCTTGGAAGGCCATTGTTGACCAATTGGTTAAGGATAAACAAGACATGGAGAATCGATACAAGAAGGAGATTAAGAGGATTCACATGAAGTACCAGCCGATATTCAGATCTTCTTCGAATGTGATTCCCTAGGCCTAATTTACTTTTTCTCTCATGTATTAGGATTGTTGAGGCTTGTACTTCCCTTGTAATCCTTACTTTGATTTTAATGAGAATGCGTTTTTAAGTACTTCAAAAAGTGTTTCTTTATAAATATTGCAATTTATCTTATAGTCCTTTGAAATCTTTGCATTTGCATACGCATACCATGCATTATACCCGCATTTGTCTTGCTTTTTGAGTGTTCTCCAAGGATTTTATGTTGTTTCTTGGTCTTCATTCAGTTCTCCTGTCAAGCTGACTCACAAAGTTGATACTCGAGCTAATCGGAAGAAGATGTCGGAAACCTTACAACAAGAGAATCACGAGCTGCGCGAAGAAGTTGCATATCTGAGGGAAAGTTTGGAAAGAGTTACTGCCATGATGGAAGGCTTGGTGGCTGCTCAGAATCAGCCACCTCCTCCTAATTCTCCTGTTCAGAATACAATCATCTCTGAGATTGTTACTACATCAATTCCTGTTGAAACTGTCATTTCTCCTCGCTATCACATGCCTTCTAGCACACCATGGGGCATGCCGGTTGATTTCCTTCCTACTGGTTATCATCCTCCTCCTCCTCTTGAGACTGCTGCATTTAATACTCTTCCGCCAGTGATGACTACTCTTTCGGCAATGATGACTACTTCACCGCCTGTGATGCACACTATTCCGCACCATGATGAAGTGATTTACCATGCTGAGCCCGGTGAAGGCACTGGTGTGATTGAAATACTTGATGATTTTCAAGGTCGTTTTGCTGAGATACAGAAGGATATGAGAGCCTTGAAGCATAAGGATCTGTTCAGAAAAGATGCTTATGATCTTTGTTTGGTCCCTAATTTTAAAGTTCCATACAAGTTCAGGTTGCCTGAGTTCGAGAAGTATAAAGGCAACACTTGTCCTTTGAGTCATTTGACTATGTATGCTAGAAAGATGTCTGCTCAGACAGACAATGATCAACTACTGATTCATTATTTCCAGGACAGTCTGACTGGTGCAGCCATGAGATGGTACATGAGTTTGGATAATAGCCAAACCAAGACTTTAAATGATTTGGGAGAGGCTTTTGTTAGGCAATACAAGTATAATATTGATATGGCACCGGACAGAGATCAGCTCCGTGCTATGTCCGAGAAGGACAAAGAAACTTTCAAAGAGTACGCACAGAGATGGTGCGAGCTAGATGCTCAGATTGTTCCTCCTCTAGAAGAGAAAGAGATGACAAAGATCTTCTTGAAGACTTTAGGTTCTTTCTACTATGAGAAGATGATAGAAAGTGCTCCTTCTGATTTCACTGAAATGGTGAGTATGGGGATGCGACTAGAAGAAGGTGTCCGTGAGGGACGGTTGAGTCAAGAGAATGGTAATGGCTTGAGCTCTAAGAGGTTCAACTTTGGTAAAAAGAAATAAGGTGAGACTAATGATGTGTCTCGTGAAAGTTACAGAAGACATTATGGTCGTGAGAATCGTCATCAACAGCATGTAGCTTCTGTAACTCCGATGATTAATGTGACTCCAACTGTGCCAGTAGCTCCAAAGTACCAGTCTCGTTATCAACAACCTTCTGTCCAACAGAGTGGTAATCAACAGGTTCGTGCTAAGCCGAGTTTTGACCCCATTCCGATGTTGTATGCAGATTTGCTTCCATCTCTGATTGCAAAGAATCTTGTGCAAGCACGTTCTCCACCTCCAGTTCCAGAGACTATCCCATGGTGGTATAAGCTAGAGGCTCACTTTCTTGTCATCAAGGTGCCCCGGGGCACGATGTTGAGAACTGTTATCCATTGAAGTTTGAAGTGCAGAAATTAATAAGGAGCAATGTTTTGTATTTCAATGATCTTACTCCAAATGTGAAGACAAATCCGCTTCCGAAGCATGGTTATACGTCTGCGAATATGGTCGATGGTTGTCCTGGTTTATTCAAGATTTATGAGGTCTGCCATATTCGAAGTTCTTTGGTTGAGATGCATGCTTTCTTAAGTGAATATCACGATATTGATCATGATTATGCTGGTTGTTGCATTTGCTCGGTGAACCCTCGTGGTTGCGTGATTGTTAAGAGAGACATTCAAAAGATGATGGATGATAAGTTGATTGAAGTGACAGCAAAAAGAGATGAGTATGAAAATGAAGTGAACGTTATTGTGCCTCAGTTAAATATTCCTGAGAAGGTTGTTCCTGAGAAAGTGGTTAGTTCTTTTGATAGCCGCAAATATGCTGTTACTCCCCTGGTGATCAATTTTCCTGGTCCAATGCCATATGAGTCTAATAAAGTTGTTCCATATCGGTATAATGCTACAATGATAGAAAATGGTAAGGAAGTTCCTCTTCCTTCTCCAAGGTCTGTGGTTAGCATTGCTGATGTAACAAAGGTTACTCGAAGTGGTAGAGTTTATGCTTCGGATCCTCCGAAGAGAGTTGAAGATACAAGTGCGAGTAAGCAGATTATGGATGTTATTGCCTGAGCAGGCCAATTCAGTGGTAGTGAAGATGAGGTGTTGAAATTGATAAAGAGGAGCGAGTACAATGTTACTGAGCAGTTGTTGCACACTCCGTCAAAGATATCAGTTTTATCACTCTTGATGTGCTCTGAGGCTCATAGGCAGTCTTTGCAGAAGATTCTTGATCAAGCTTATGTTGACCATGATGTGACTGTTGATTAATTTGATAGTATTGTGGCTAATATCACATCGTGCAATAATCTGAGTTTCTGTGATGATGATTTTCCTGAAGAAGGAAGGAACCATAATTTGGCTCTGCATATTTCACTGAATTGTCAGGAAGATGCTATATCTAAGGTGCTGGTTGATATTGGGTCTTCTCTGAATGTGATGCCGAAGTTGACCTTGTCAAGGCTTGCGTACCAAGGTGCTCCCATGAGGCATATTAGGATTATTGTGAAAGCTTTTGACGGATCGAAGAAGACAATGATTGGTGAAGTGGATCTTCCTATTCTTGTTGGACCGTTTATATTCCAAATTAATTTTCAAGTAATGGATTCCTGCTTACAGTTGTCTCCTTGGAAGACCTTGGATTCATGAGGCAGGAGCTGTGACATCTAATCTCCATCAGAAGCTGAAGTTTGTGAAAGATGGGAAATTAGTGACTATTGGTGGTGAACAGGCGATGCTAGTGAGAAATTTGTCATCTTTCTCCTATATTGATGCTGAAGAAGAGGTGGGAACTTCATTTCAGGCTCTTTCTGTTGTTGATAATGTTGTTAAGAAGAATGTCATGCCTATGTCTTCTCTCAAGGATGCTCTGCGCGTGCTTGAAACTGGTCGATTTGACGGTTGGGGACGAGTTATTGATGTCGTCGACAACAAGGAAGGATTTGGTATCGGCTTTGCACTAGGTGTGGCTTTTAATGACTCGAAGACTATTTAGGAAGGATTCCGAAGTGCTGGGTTTATCAACGATCATTCTGCTGCTGCCATCATTGAAGATCATGAAGATGAAGAAATGCCTAACTTTTTTACGCACGAAAAGATTTGCAAGAACTGGATTGCTATTGATGTTCCTTTTATTGTTCATGCTTCAAAGTAATTTGTTTTATTTTCTTTCAAAAATCCTTTCACTCTGCCCAAGGTGAAAGTGATGTTTGTCGGGCTTTGTTTCAAATTTTATCATCATCAATAAAATGTTATTTTGTTATTTCCATATCTATTTTTCATTTTTGCTTTATTCTGAAAAATGGTAACATAAAAAAACCAAAAATAAAAATAAAATAATTGTTTACCTGCATAATGTTTTCACTTTTGTTCATACTCTAAAATAAAAATAAAATCATTGTGCAAATTGATTGATAAACCCATTGAAAACAATGATCCTATGCCCACTCCCAACTTTGAATTCCCTGTGTTCAAAGCTGGGGGAAAGGATGTTGGAGAGATTCCTTATGAGATTTCTCGGTTGCTTGAGCATGAGGAGAAGGTTATTCAGCTTCATGGAGAGTCTATAGAGATGGTCAACTTGGGTTCTGGAGATGATAAGAAAGAAGTCAAAGTTGGAGCATTGCTTGGTCCTGATGTTAAGAAGAGGATTGTAGAGCTTCTTAGAGAGTATGTTGATGTATTTGCTTGGTCTTATCAAGACATGCCAGGTCTTGATACTGATATTGTGGAGCATAGATTGCCGTTGAAACTTGAATGTCCACATGTGAAGCAAAAGTTGAGAAGAACTCATCCTGATATGGCAGTATAGATCAAAGAGGAGGTTCAAAAGTAGATTGATGCAAGTTTTCTTGTGACATCTAATTATCCACAATGGGTGGCCAATATTGTGCCTGTTCCAAAGAAAGATAGAAAAGTCCAAATGTGCGTTGATTACAGAGATTTAAATAAAGCCAGTCCAAAAGATGATTTTCCATTGCCACACATTGATGTGTTGGTAGATAATACAACTAAGTTTGATGTGTTCTCCTTTATGGATGGATTTTCCGGTTATAATCAAATAAAGATGGCACCCGAGGACATGGAAAAGACCACATTTATTATACCATGGGGAACATTCTACTACAGAGTGATGCCCTTTGGATTGAAGAATGCTGGTGCGACATACGAAAGAGCTATGACCACACTTTTCCATGATATGATGCACAAATAAATTGAGGTATATGTTGATGATATGATTGCTAAGTCGAGGACTGAAGAGGATCATGTTGAACATTTGCTGAAGTTGTTTCAGAGGTTAAGGAAGTTTAAGCTTCGTTTGAATCCGAACAAGTGCATATTTGGTGTACGTTCTGGTAAGTTGTTAGGTTTCATTGTCAGCCAAAGAGGCATTGAAGTTGATCCTGATAAGGTGAAAGCTATTCAGGAAATGCCTGCTCCAAGAACTGAAAAGTAAGTAAGAGGATTCTTGGGCTGTTTGAATTATATTTCGAGGGTTATCTCTCACATGACTGCCACATGTGCTCCGATATTCAAGTTTCTTTGGAAAGACAAAGGTTGTATCTGGACAGATGATTGTTAGAAGGCGTTTGAAAGTATCAAAGAATATCTGCTTGAACCTCTTATCTTGTCTCCTCCGGTGGAAGGTAGACCGATGATCATGTACTTGGCTGTGTTGGAAGATTCCATGGGTTGTGTGCTTGGTCAGCAAGATGAATCTGGAAGAAAAGAATATGAAATTTACTACTTGAGTAAGAAATTTACTGATTGTGAGTCTCGGTACTCCATGCTTGAAAAAACCTGTTGTGCCTTAGCTTGGGCTACAAAGCGTCTTTGCCAATATATGCTGAGTCATACAACTTGGTTGATCTCTAAAATGGATCTGATCAAGTATATATTTGAAAAGCATACTTTGAATGGGAGGATTGCTCGTTGGCAAATAATATTGTCAGAATATGATATCGAGTACCAAACTCAAAAAGCTATAAAAGGTAGTATTTTGGTTGACCATTTGGCACATTAACCGATTGATGATTACCAACCTATTAAGTTTAATTTTCCAGATAAGGATGTGATGTATTTGAAAATGAAAGATTGTGATGAACCTTTGATTGAGGAAGGGCCAGAGCCTAGATCTCGATGGGGTTTAGTTTTTGATGGTGCTGTGAATGCACGCGGAAGAGGAATTGGGGAAATGATCATTACTCCCCATGGTTCACATATTCCTTTTGCTGTAAGGCTGACCTTTCCTTGTACCAATAATGAAGTTGAGTATGAAGCATGTATTATGGGTCTTGAGGAAGCTATTGATCTGAGGATTAAGCATCTTGATGTGTGTGGAGATTCTGCCTTGGTAATCAATCAGATCAAGGGTAAGTGGGTAACTCATCAACCTCACTTGATCCCTTATAGAGATTATGCCGGGAGGATATCAACTTTATTTACTAAATTTGAATTTCATTATGTGCCTTGTGATGAAAATCAGATGGCAGATGCTTTAGCAACTATAGCTTCTATGATAAAGGTGCACTAGTGGAATGATGTTCCCATGATCAGGGTGATGCGGCTTGAAAGACCAGCTCATGTGTTTGCAGTTGAAGAGGTCTATGATGAAAAGCCTTGGTATCATGATATTAAATGTTTTCTCCAGAGTCAGGAATACCCACTTGGGGCATCTGATAAATATAAGAGGACTTTGAGGAGATTGGCAGGCAATTTCTTCCTGAATGGAAATGTGCTTTATAAGAGGAATTTTAACATGGTTTTGCTTAGATGTGTGGATAGACACGAAGCAGACATGTTAATGAAAGAAATTCATGAAGGATCTTTTGGTATTCATTCTAATGGGCATGAAATGGCTAAAAAGATGTTGAGAGAAGGTTACTATTGGCTGACAATGGAATCTGATTGTTGCAAGTATGTGAAATAAATGCCATAAGTGCCAAGTGTATGCTGATAAGATTCATGTGCCAATGTAAACACCAAAAATTTTCCCTCACTAAGTTCACACCATGTCTTGTGATATTTCACATTTGCATAAGTTTAATCATTACATTTCATATTGCATTTTTGCTTCATCTGCATAGTTCAAGTTCATCTGCATCTAGGGTTTGTGATTTGAGCCATCCAAGTTCCATTTGAGCTATTCCAAAGGTCTTAAATCATCTCAAGAGGGTACATGTATGTTCAATAATCATATTTTATCCTCCAAAGATCAAGAAAGTCAAAAAATCACAAGAACTTGGAAATCATGGAAGCAGAGCTGGGGTTTAACTGCACAGATGACCTAAAAATTAGGGTTTTGGTTTCAGAGGCCATAACTCCAAATTTTTTGGTCATTTTTGTTTCTAATAGTATCAATATGTTATAAGGATCATGCATGCCAAGTTTTATGAAGAAATTCATTGTGGAAGTCATCTGATCACTGGGTAACTTCTTGAGCAAGCTAGAGCAAAATCAGGGCATCTGAGCCCCCCCCCCTCCAACATGGACCCAAAGTGGATTTTTCATCAAATTGAAGTTATTTGGTCTTTATTTGATCATTTAAGTGTTTAGAAGTTTACAAATTTGAATAAAAGTGAGCTAAACCAAAAGTTGCCAAAAATGGAAATGACTTGTAATGTAAACTTTCCATTTTGGGAAAGTTTTCCAACCTCCTCTTTCTCAACCAAAAATGCTTCAAATGAAAAATTGTTGGTCATGAAAGTTGTAGATTGGATAATTCCCTTTTAAAAAAGTACAAGAACAAGATCTAATTCATTTTGGAACTCAAGATATGGCTTGTCAAAGTTGGCAAAAATCCCATAATTTTCAAGAATGCACCAAAAGGGATTCTTTGCAAAAGCACTTGCCAAGGCTTTTTGTGACTTCAAACACACTTCAATACATCATAACATCATAGTGCATTGTATCTAGATCAAAATTTCTCAAAGAATTGCAAGATCACGTGCCTTGAACATCAAGATTTCTCAAAGGGGCCAAAACTTCACATAATTGCAAAACACCCCATAACTTATTTCCCGCATGCTGAATCGCCTCAAGAATGAATTTGTAGACTTCCTTGAAGTCAGCTGTGCATGGACATGCCCAAAGGCAAGCTGCATCCTTGCCCATACCTCAAGTACACAAGTTGGTGACTTTTTTCAAGAAGGCCATACCAATCACAATAGGGCACAACCACTCCACAGACCTATCACAAGTTGATATGTGGACCAAATGCTGATCATAACACACAAGAACAAAAGCTAAACCCTAAGAATCACCAAGCTCACAAAAACTCTCCCTCTTGCAAAGGCTTTCGAATCTCCCATCTCAGCCAATCAATCTTCAAACAAATTCCACCATTCATCTCTAAATCACTCACTGATCCCAAACCAACCATTGAAACAGCCAAAAAAACCTCACACACCAAATATGATTTATGACCAGTTGGAGTGCAAACTCTCAAACCAGCCATCCACAAAGTGTTCCAAGCATTGCAACTTCTTCAGGAAGGTTATTAGAGGCATTTTGCACCAAGGAAGTGGCCAGAAAGCTCAAGGGTGAAAAGCTCCATCTCAGGTAGCCATTCGAATTAATTTTTCCAGAACTTCTTTTTTATGTTACAAAATGGTTAAGCATGCTTCACTGATCACACTGAACTTGGAATTTTTGAAAATGGTTGAGAAATGAGTGTGTATTGATTGTCTGAAATTTTTGCCATGTTTATGTTTCTCTTCGAATCATGAGTTTGAGTGAAAAGAAATTTGTTTTGAGAGTGGATTTGATCTTAGGAGTGTGAGAGGAGTGAATCTGGAGCTTTAGAGCTCCAGAAAGTACCTATGGAAGAAGTTAAGGTTTTTCAGGTGAGGGTGTCACCAGAGAAGACGACCGGAGCTGTTCTCCGGTGACCTGAAAATAATTAGTGTTTAATTAGGTTTAGGGTTTCATTTGAATTCTGGCCATAGGATTGTGTTTCCCCGCGTGTTTGAATGGTCTAGATGCCATCATTAAACCCTGATTCTGTTTAATTAAAGTTTAATTAATTAGTTAATGAAAATTAGCCCAAAATGAATCCTGTCCACCCATTCACGCGCCATTCAACCAAAATCTCTCAGCTTTGAATGCGAGCCTTCAGATCTGCTTACTTTTATTTAATTCAATTTTAATTCATATTTTTCTCATTTATTTTTTAGCATTTATTTAAAATAGCTAGAAATTTCCAAAAATATTTTTATTCTGCATTTTTGTTTCAAATAATTTTCATGACCCAAAAATATTTTTATTTTTATTTTTTGCATTTAAAAATCATTTTTTAAGTATTTAAATGTTTATTTTAATTAATTAATGAAAATTAATTAATTAAAATATCATTTAGGTTTCTGAAAAATCCCAAAAAATTCATATTGCATCTTTAAACATTTAGAGACATTTTCATACCATCCACACAAATTTATTTTTGGTTTTGAACCATTTTTGTCAATTTTCTTGAATTTAGGGTTCATAAAATTCATATTTTAGAACCCTAACTTCAAGAATTATTTTCTGCCTAACCAAGAATGGTATGACAATGGTTATTTTTGTATTGATCTTCATTTGAAATTTAGTTTCTAACATAATTTTGTCATGAATTTCTTCTGTCTTTTTTGAATTGATTGGAATTTTTCCCCTTTAAGTACCTTAAAACCCTAGAAAACTTAGAAAAATCATATCTTTCATTAGGTTAAGAGTTAGGTCTTCTCCTTTGGGGTGTGATATCATATGGGGTTAGGGTTCTTTTGGTTGCAATTTCAATTTTTTATCTTGTCGTTTGCTTCTGTTTTTGAGTTTTGCATCTCATGTTGCATGAAAACCCTAATTTCTCATCTTCTCTTGCATACATCTTGCATATGCTTGCATTCATGAACTTTCCATGACATTTTATGCATTCACATGACATCTAAGACATCTTAAGACACATTAGAATCATGCTTGATAATTTCTTCATCCATTTGCCATGTTATGCATTCATTTCATTTCATGTGCTTTCATGAACTTTCATGCCTCTTTCATGCTTCATTTGCATCCATATTACTTGTATGATAATTCACATCTCTTGACATATATTTGCATCATCTCTTAGCATCATTTGCATCATGAACATGCTTCTGGTTTTGGTTTTCATCCTTGCATTCATTTCATTTTCACTTCATTCTTTCTCTTATGCTAACTTTTCAGGTGATAAGTGCTTTGAGAAGTGAATTTGCCTTCACTTCTCACAATCCCTCCTCATCTCTCTTATGCATTCATTGCTGCATTTTGTATTTGTATTAGAGTAAGCTTGCTCATTCATGTTCCTTCTTCATTTTCTTTCTTCAAGCAACTTATCTTCTTAAGTGAAGTAAGTTGACTTGCTTCTTCTGCTTCTCCTCTTTTCATCTGCTTCTTCCTTGGTGGCTCTTTTTGAAGATCTCTTGCAAGCCTAATAAACCCTAGGAACAACCAAGCATGATAAAAATTAGGGTTTGATTAGTCCCCCATTAGTTTTACCTTTGTGTCATCTTTTGTGTCTTCTCTTCTCATCACTTAATTAGGGACTAAACCTTCAAGGTTTCAAGGCTTTGTGATTAAGATTATGCCTGCATCCTTCTCTTAGGATGGAGTGTATAACTTTAATCCTAAGTGTTAAACCCTTGATGTGTTTAAATATCTTAATCAACCCATCTAATAATCACTAAGACATCAAGCTTGTAATTTGGGCCTTGCATTAGGGTTCTAATTCTTCCTTAATTGGTTGAGAAGGACTAACCCTAGTGTTAATGGAAAAGTCCCCCTCATGTTGTCTTACAAACCATAAAATCCACTTATTAATCTTATCATTAACCTAAATCCACTTTAATAAAGGTTTTGTTTTGTCATGAGGTTAATCCCTAATCATGGATTAAGTTGAGGTATCTTCCTCAGCTTAAATGTTCTCATCTATTATCCTTCTATTAGGATGGTGTAATGGGTCCATTAAATCCTTGATTATGGCTTAAACTCATTACTTAACACTAAAAAAAAATACCAAAAACATCTAAATAAATGCAAGTAGGTTAATGATCTTAATCCTACATCATGGTGATTAAGTGTGAGGTGCTTACCTCATACTTAAGGTATTCTCATTACCCCTAATCAGAGGGAAGATGTGATGAGTTTACTAACCCTTGGTTTAGGCTTAATCTCATTTTCTTATGACAAACTCTAAAAGAAATAAAATATTGAAAACTCAAAAACAAACAATAATCGTCTCCTCCGGGATTCTTTTCTCACCTCATTCACTCATAAACGAGAACTCACTTCTTCCGTCTGATGCAAGACAGTTTGCACCTGAGCCAGACAGGTCATACACTTGAGCATAGACAAGCAAGCAGTTCATCAATCAATTTATCTTCAGTCTCTTTGAGTCGAACTATGGTGTTCTGACTTCCTCATTGCACGAGAGGATACGTAGGCATAACTTAAGTGTTATCGAACAAAAGTCTCTGTATATTCCCCCTTTTCCAGCATTATTCTTTAAGCCTCATTCCTGAGCAATCCATTTCACATCTCTTTTGCACTGACACCTGTACATTCTTTTCCACCATTTGCACACAGATAGCACTGTCACTACCCCTTTAAACACAAATCGTTTAAGCGTGGATCCCGTCGAGTACGACGGACAATCTGGGTGCTAATACCTTCCCAGGTTGTAACCAACCCCCTTTCTCAATTTCTCTGGTTCGCGACCGTCTTATTCATATCTTTCTAGGTTTATGCAGCATTACCTTTCCTTCGGGATAAAAATGCCTAGCTGGCGACTCTTTTCAGTTCATCTTCATGTTCTCTCTTTCGCCGACCGTTCGCGTCTGTACCCCTTTTGGTAAGGTGTCATTTGGTGGGAGCGATAGCTTGGCGACTCTGCTGGGGACCCTTATACTGCAACCAGGGCTTCTGGTTCTTTTTGTGGGTTCCTCCTAGCACTTGTTTGATTTGTGTTTACTGGGGTGTTATGTGCTAATTGTGTTTATTTATTTGCTTTATTTATTGCTTTATGTACAGCTTTATTTATTGTTTTCTTTACAGTCTTTATACATCATACTGTCATCATCATTGCTGGATCTGGTTTCTGTTTTGGTGGGTGGGATTTCACTGAGTGATTAAGGTCCTATACCTGGGACCTAAGAGACACCTAGGCTAGAGTGGTTCATATTCTTTCCCATTCCATTTCGGTCTGGTGCGGGAATATGAAACACGGTTCAGATGTGGGTTTCTTCTTGAGAACTCTGTGCTATATATTTCCTGTAGTGCTAGGGCTATCTAGGACGCCTGCTAAGTCTGGATGACCTTTATTTTGACCTTCAGAATCTGGGGTGACTTAGAGGAGGATCCTTTATGGTTATTGTAAACACTGTACCTCCGGGTTAGAAGTGTTTACACTTCTCATAACTGATCCAAGTCTGAGGATCTTTGTTCTAGAACATTACATGTGAGGGGGTTAGTTTGTTTACAGGTTTGCAGGAACCCTTGGCCACATCATACCCTGTTACTGTATTGTTTAAGAATACTTCACTTTGGACAGTTCTTGTGATTAACCCTGGACATGTGACTCTTTATTTGAGTCCCCCACCCTGGTTACTGGATTTCAATAACCTCCATCCGGACCTTTGAACATACATGAGCCTTATATCAAGACAGATAATCAGATCCAACTCTTGATTACAAACCCTTGCATATCATTTACATATATCATCATTGCATCATTTAACATTTTTTTATTTGTTTTTCAGGGTATCCACCTCATTATATTTGGTTTGGTTTTAACCCCTTCTACTGCTTAGACCTCTGCATCAGTTATCTTTCTCAGCATATGCTTCAGCTATCTCCTTTAGCACCTCCATCAGTCTGTCAAGAGACTCACCTGGATCAGTCTGTCAGAGACTTACCTCCAGCTTTTCAGTCTGTGATCTTCATCAGCATTTGACTGTAGCTTCTTCATCAGTACTCATGGATATTCCAAGGAAAAGCAATATATCTTATCACTTCTTTGAGCCTTCTTTGACTGGTATCAGGTAGTTCCAGTCCCTTATCACACCTGACCACATTGTCGCTCCCACCAAATGACACATAAGGTCAGAAGGGGTACAGACGCGAACGGTCGGCGAAAAAGAAGACGGAATGAATAGAGTCGCCAGCTAGGCATTTTTATCCCGAAGGAAAGGTAATGCTGCATAAACCTAGGAAAAGATATGGATAAGACGGTTGCGAACCAGAGAGACTGAGAAAGGGGGTTGGTTACAACCTGGGAAGGTATTAGCACCCAGATTGTCCGCCGTACTCGACGGGATCCACGCTTAAAAGATTTGTGTTTTAAAGGGGTAGTGTCAGTGCAATCTGTGTATCAAGGCTGGAAAGAATGCAGGTGTTAGTGTAAGAGAAGTGAAATGTATAAGTGAAGTGTCAGTGTAAGAACAAGAATGAAATGCTCAAGATCATGAGGCTAAAAGAATAAAGCTGGAAAGAGGGGGAATATACAGAGACTTTTGTTCGATAACTGTTAAGTTATGCCTACGTATCCTCTCGTGCAATGAGGAAGTCAGAACACCGTAGTTCGACCCAAAGAGACCGAGAGATAAATTAACTTGTGAATTGCTTACTTGTCTATGCTCAAGTGTATGACCTGTCTTGCTCAGGTGCAAACTGTCTTGCATTAGACGGAAGAAGCGAGTTCTCGTTTGTGAGTGAATGAGGTGAGAAAAGAATCCCGGAGGAGACGATTATTGCTTGTTTTTGCATTTTCAGTCTTTTATTGCTTTTTGAAATTTTTCATAAGTTAATGAGCTTAAGCTTAAACCAATGGGTTAGTAAACTCATCACATCCTCCCTCTGATTAGGGGTAACTAGAATACCTTAAGTGTGAAGTCAGTATCTCACACTTAATCACCATGACGTAGGATTAAGATCATTAACCTACTTGTGATTATTTAGATGTTTTTGTGGTTTTTGTTTAGTGTTAATTAATGAGCTTAAGCCATAATCAGGGATTAAACAGACTCATTACACCATCCTAATAGAAGGATAATAGATGAGAATGTTTAAGCTGAGGAAAGCTCCTCAACTTAATCCATGATTAGGGATTAACCTCATGACAAAACAGAGCCTTTATTAAATGGATTTTAGTTAATGATAAGATGAAGAAGTGAGTTTTATGGTTTGTAAGACAACTTGAGGGGGACTTGTCCATTAACACTAGGGTTAGTCCTTCTTAACTAATTAAGGAAGAATTAGAACCCTAATGCAAGGCCCAAGTTACAAGCTTGATGTCTTGATGATTATTAAGTGAATTGATTAAAGAATTTAAACACATTAAGGGTTTAACACTTAGGATTAAAGTTATACACTCCATCCTAATAGAAGGATGCAGGCATAAGCTTAATCACAAAGCCTTAAAGCCTTTAGGGTTTAGTCCTTGATTATGAGATGAGAAGAGAAGACTCAAAGAGACACAAAGGTAAAAGCTAAGTGGGGGACTAATCAAACCCTAATTATTATCATGCTTGGTCATTCCTAGGGTTTGTGAGGTTTAAGAAAGAAATCTTCAAGGAACCACCAAGGGGAGAAGCAGATGAGAGGAGCAAAAAGAAGCAAAACAACTTGCTTCACTTAAGAAGACAAGTTGCTTGAAGAAAGAAAGTGATATGAACAAGAATGAGCAAGCTCAATCCAATACACATACAAAATGCAGCAATTATGCATAAGAGAGATGAAAAGAGATTGTGAGAAGTGAAGGCAAATTCACTTCTCAAACAACTTACCACCTGAAAAGTTAGCAAAAGAAATGAAATGCAATGCAAAATGAGATGCAATGTCATGATGTAAACCAAAACCAGAAGCATGAGTATGATGTTAATGATGCTAAGAGATAATGCAAACATGAGGCAAGGCAAGGGGATGGTCATACGAACATATGGATGCAAGAGAAGCATGTTTTGAACCATGGATGTTCATGAAAAGTTATGGAATGCAAAATACATATAACATGGCAAATGAAAGATGAAATGATCAAACATGATTCTAATATGTCCTAAGATTTATATTGAATCAAATGAATACATAAAATGTCATGGCAAGTCATGGTATGCAAACAAATGGAAGATGGATGCAAAGGAAGGCATAAATTAGGGTTATATGCAACATACAAAGCAAAAATCCAAAACCAGAAGCAAATGACATGATAAAAATTTGAAAATGCAATCAAAGGAACCCTAAACCTATACAAGTTCACTTCCCAAAGGGGAAGATCAGAAGCTAAACCCTAAAGGACTTATGATTTTCCTAAATTTCTAGGGTTTTAAGGGTGATCCTAAAGGGAAAATGCCAAACAAATTGAAAATGAAAGGTAAAAATGAAATAAAAATGTTTTTGGATGCTTGAAAGTATGCATAACACAATGCAAAAAGAATCATTCACAAACTCAACTTGGATCAAAAGTTATGAATTTTTGAAGTTAGGGTTAAAAATATTCAAATTAAAGAACCCTAATTCAAATGAAAATTGCCAAAGTATGATCAAAACCAAAAAGAAATATTTGTTGTGAGTTTGTAAATGTTTCTAAATGTTTGAAAATTCTTTCTGAATTTTTTTGTGATTTTTGGAAACCTAAATGCTATTTTAATTAATTAATCTTTATTAATCAATTAAAATAAACATTTAAATATTTTTAAAATAGTCTAAAAATGTAAAAAATAAAATAAAAATTGTTTTTATGTTAAGAAAAATATTTAGAATAAAAATGCAGAAAGAAAATATTTTTTTGGATTTTTTATGTATTTTAAAATAATTATGCAAAACAAATAACAAAAATATGAAATTAAATGAATTAAATGGAAAGTCAAAGGGATCAATGGCCAGCATTCAAAGGTTTTTGGAGGGAGTTGACCCACGCGTGAATGGAGGGTTCAGATCAATTCTGGAGATTTAAATTTCCTAATCTTAATTAACTTAATTAATCCAAAATTAGGGCTAATACAAGAAACCTGGACCATTGGATACGCGCGGGAAAAGGAAATCAATGGCTCACATTCAAACTCACCTAAACCCTAACCCTAATTTAATCACTTTCAGATGACCGGAACAGTTGTTCCGGTCATCTTCTCCGGCGAGCACAAAACCTAATCTTCTTCTCTAGACAAAATCAAGAGCTCTAAAGCTCTAGATCACATCTCCTAATCACCCTGAACACGAATCAAGCATCAAAACAAATTTATATAACCTACAACTCAAGATATGGATCAAAACATAAAATCTGGAAAAGTTTCAGAGCTTCGATACAGGCTTATTTCTCAACCATTTCAAAAAGTAAAAACATCAGAGTGATCGGCAAAGCATGAGGAACAATCTAGGAACTTAAAAACTCATTTCTGGAAAAAAAAGTTCTTCATGTTACCTGAGATGGAGCTTCTCTGATTCTGAGCTTCCTGGCCTCAAGCTTTGCACAAACCTTCTCCCTTGGTCCTCCTGATGATGGGATGGAGCTTAGAATGCTTTGAGAGTGGATGGTTTGGGAGATTGGATGAGTTCTGTTCAGAGAGGGGAGGAAATCGTGTTTTGATTTCAGGGAGTTTCAGGGCAGGGTGAAAGGTCAGGGATAATCAGTGAGACATGCTGAGATGTTTTGTGAAGTTTGTTTTGGTGTTTGTGTTCTGTAGAGTGAGTTTCGAATGAAAGATCATAAGGGATGAAAACTTGGAACTATGGCTTGGAGAGAGCTTCAGCTTTGTGTGTGTTATGAAAATGAATCCTTGGAGTGTGTTTGTAAGGTCTGGATTGGGCAGAGAGTTGTTGTGTCACTGTGGGATTGGTATGGGTGTTTTTGCCAAAAAGTCAAAAGTGTTGTACTTGAGGTATGGGCAATGGTGTAGCTAGCTCATTGGCTTGTCCTTGCTCAGCTGAGATTAAGGAGGTCCATGGAATTAGTTTTGAGATGATTCAGCAAGTTGCATGAAGTTTATGAGATGTTTTGCAAATTTCCCAAAGTTTGGCCACTTTGGAAATTCATGAGATTCAAGGCATCAAAATGCAATATTCTTGGGCCAATTCTGATCTTTAGAGGTCATGTGATCATGTTGTGAAGAGTTTGTGCACATTTGAAGCCTTTAGAATACTTGATCATACCATTTTGCAAAATGCCTCTTTGGTAGAAAACTTCAAATTATGTGATTTTCCCAACTTTGACAAGCCATAACTTTTGATCCAAAATGAATTAGGACAAGTTCTTGTACTTTTTGAAAAGGGAATGATCCATTATATAACTTTCATGACCAAAGTTTTCTCATTTGAAGCATTTTTGAATCAAAAAGCAAGGGTTAAAAAAGTTTCCCAAAATGGCAAGTTTCCATTACAAGTCATTTTCCCAAAAAGTCAACTTTGCAAATGGCTTGAAATTCTTCAATTTTGTGAACTTTTAACATCTTCTATGATCAAATAAAGATCATACATAATCAAAATGATGAAGAACACCCTTTGGTTGGGTCATTGGGGGCCTCAGATACCCTGATTTTGCACTGACTTGCTCAAGAAGTCAACTCTTGATCAGATGCCTTCCCTATGGAATTTCTTCAAGAAAATTGATATGCATTATCCTTATGACATATAAAGACCAATAGAAACAAGAATGAACAAAAAATTTGGAGTTATGGCCTTTGAAACCAAAACCCTAATTCTAGGTCCTCTGTGCAGTTAAACCTGGCTCTGCTTCCATGCCATTCTCAGTTCTCGTGATTCTTTGACTTTCTTGACTTTGTGGGGACATAATATGATACTTGGACATACATGGACCCCTTTGAAGTGATTGATGACCTTTGGAGTGGCTCAGATAGCTCAGGGATTTCTCAGACCACAAACCCTAGATGCAGATGACTTTGAACCAATGCAATGAATCACAAATGCAATATGAGATGCCATGATTGAACTTATGCATATGAAGAGATAACAAGCCATGGTGTGAATGGGTGAGGGAAAATTTGGGGTGTTTACAGCTGCCCCAATTCAAGCATGAGTTAGCTGTGCAGGATGTAAGCAACGGCTTAACAGGCAAACAAGATAACTTGTGGTTGAATACCAAGGACAGTCCAAAATTTGCACTCACAGAATGAAAAAGAAAAGGGATATAGATTGTAAAGGAAAATAAAGTATACTTATAAAGTGCGGGTGACGTAGGACGACCGTCGAGCAGAGGGCGACTGCTGGGGAAGGAGCGATGACGGGGACGGCCGACAAGCTGGGGATATAAGAGATTATGATGGGGACGGCCATCAAGTAAAGCTATAAGACTTTCTGGGGATTAGAGGTAAATGAAATAAATGATGAGGTACAGTCATCAAAGGTGAAGGACGATCACCTAGCAGGGGACGGCTGCTCTGTTGGGTATAAGATGAGGGACGGTCATCTAAGGTGAAGGACGATCACCTGGCAGGGTACGGCTGCCGAAAGTATCGCGACATAGGACGAATGCCGGATAAAAAGGTCGACGATGGGGACGGCCATCGGATAAGCATGATGAATGACGATCATCAAGAGGTGAAGGACGATCACCTAGCAGGGTACGGCTGCTCCGATGGTATCATGACATAGGAAGAATGTCAGATAACAAAGATCAACAATGGGGACGGCCATCGGATAAAATGATGAAGGACGATCATCAAAAGGTGAAGGACGATCACCTAGCAGGGTATGGATGCTAAATATCACGACATAGGACGAATGCCGGATAGAAAAGGGTTCCAATAATGGAGACTCCGCTGGGGAAAGGATGAGGGACGGTCATCCAAGGGTGAAGGACGATCACCTGGCAGGGCACGGCTGCCGAAAGTATCATGACATAGGACGAATGTCAGATACAAAATAGGTTGCTTTGCTGGCGACCTACTGGGGAATAGTAAACACGGACGAGTGTTTACATCCAAGAAATAAAAGGTATAAGTGTTTTGACGTTGTGTATAGATTAAAGATGCGGACGAGCATCCCTAAGACCGTGATACGGACGAGTATCAGTAGAAACAAACGCTGACGCACGTTCTGAGATGATGATACAGACGAGTACCAACTGGTTAACAAAGAACACGGACGAGTGTCGAATCTGAGGGGACTCTTCTGGGGAATAGTAGACACAGACGAGTGACTAAATTCAAGAAGACATGAGTGTTTGACACGTGTATGGATTAAAGATGCGGACGAGCATCCCTAAGACTGTGATACGGACGAGTATCAGTTAGAAACAAACGCTTGACGCATGTTCTGAGATGATGATATGGACGAGTATCAACTGGTTAACAAAGAACACGGACGAGTGTCGAATCTGAGGGGATGTAAGTGGTGTATACAAGATACGGACGAGTATATGTATGAGTAAAACAGGAGTAACAAGTATGAGTGGTACACCGACAAGTGTTTAACTTGCTGGGGGGGTGACACAGACGAGTGTCAAAAGGTATATAATAAACAAGTATATGCTTTACAAAGTGTTCAGGTATCTATGTTGGGGAAGATGACACGGACGGGTGTCGGGAAGCATCTACATATATAAGTCTGTTTGTAAAGAATGCTCGGGCGACTTTACTGGGGAATGATGACACGGACGAGTGCCAAAAGGAGTGTGCATTTGTATTTATGAGTTGTAGGGCAAGTGCCTTGGCTTTCTGTCGGGGAATCCGGGGAGTTTTCTGTATATTGCTGACGGATTGTCAGTATTTACAAGTGTTTGATTCAGTACATGGCTCATGATTATGAAATATGTTTGATTTTTGCCGTAATGCTCCATATTAGACGGAATGCTATGCTCTGTGGGGAAAATATGATGCGAATGTTATGATTATGCAAAGGTACTGATCCGGGATTCGGATCCCGTTGCTGCGAAGATCTCTGGTTGATCCGCTTGAAGTGGGCATCCCAGCTGGGGATGAGATCATTGGTAGATCTGACGTATGGGACTCTGCTTGGGGATATAGGTCACTGATAGACCTATCCTTGGTAAAGGGGGACCCAGCTGGGGTTTGTAGAAGCTTCCTTCGCTCTGTTGTGAGATCTTCAGGTATTTCTCTTCTGGATAGAGGCTGAAACTCTGTGGGGAGATGGTTCCCGATCTTTGCACTTGGTTGAGGAGGGATGACGACCGACAACTCAGCTGGGGAGAAAGCACCTCCGGTGTTAAGGCTGAGTAGATAATAATTTGCCAGCTTGCTGGGATGAAGTTTTCATGCCCCATGTTGTGCTTTGAACACCTGCAATCCTGAAAAGGCAGAGAGATGCACAAGTAATCCCGAGGTATCCCTTACCGGATTCCGTCATAGGAGTTCAGACACTCCTGGGAGTAAGTATATTTCCTGTAAGCACGTACTTTTTAGAAGAAAAGCATTTGTACTTATGCAATCAGTTAAAGACATCGGACATTCTTTGCAAATGAAAATAAAAATATACAAGACGAAACATGACTGAAAAATCTGATTTTATTAATTCACGTGCCCTGAATTGGCGAGATACAGTCAAAGAAACAAATCCCCTAAAATGAGGAGATTGTTACAAATTGAGAAATAAAAGGTATTGGCAATGTTGACGACGCTTCAGGGAGCTTCCCTCTTCTATGACTCGTATGACTTTTGACGTTCTTCTCGTCTTGCTTTCTAAAGAGGGCTGATTCTGAAAGAAGCTTGACCCTTTTGAAGCTTACCGAGTTGCGAGTGATACAGACGAATTCAGAATGCAGTTGTTCGCTTATTCCCTTATTTTTGCATGGATTGCCCTTTCGGGTTTTCAATCCATCAGGATACCCATTTTTTGCCTGAGTTGTTCGATGTGGCTTTTCAACTCAGCGGGTGTACATTTTTTTTTGTTTATTTTCCCTTATTTTTGCCCGAGTCTTTTATTCTGTTTTTGACTCGCCGGGATGCCCTATTTTTGCCTGGACTTACATTCTGTTTTTATGTCCAGCGGGTCATTTTATGCGAAGTATTTTTTAACTGCATCTGAATTCACAGGGGACGAGAAGTCTTCACCATCCATAGTATTGAGCATGAGTGCTCCACCGGAGAAAACTTTCTTTACTACGAATGGTCCTTCATAGTTCGGAGTCCATTTGCCCATGTGGTCTGTATGAGGAGGGAGGAGTCTTTTCAGCACAAGATCTCCTACTTGGTATTCTCTGAGCCTGACTTTCTGATCGAAGGCTTTCTTCATTCTTTTCTGATACAGCTGCCCATGACAGATTGCCGCTAATCTTTTCTCTTCAATCAGACTCAATTGTTCGTATCGGGATCGGACCCATTCCGCCTCGTTCAGCTTAACATCCATCAGTACCCGCAAGGAGGGTAATTCAACTTCAACAGGTAGGACTGCCTCCATACCATACACAAGTTGATACGGTGTTGCCCCAGTGGATGTTCTGATTGACGTACGGTACCCATGTAAGGCAAACGGTAGCATTTCATGCCAGTCTTTGTAGGTGACTACCATCTTTTGCACAATCTTCTTTATATTCTTATTAGCTGCCTCAACAGCGCCATTCATCTTTGGCCTGTAAGGAGAAGAATTATGGTGTTGGATCTTGAAGTCCCGGCACAGTTCTGCCATCATTTTGTTGTTCAAGTTGGAACCATTATCAGTAATGATTCGCTCGGGAACTCCATACAGACATATGATGTCTCTCTTCAGGAATCGGGCTACCACCTGCCTTGTAGCATTTGCATAGGAGGCTGCTTCGACCCACTTGGTGAAATAGTCAATGGCAACCAGGATGAATCTGTGGCCATTTGAAGCAGTCGGTTCAATCTTGCCAATCATATCAATGCCCCACATGGCAAAGGGCCAGGGTGAAGACATCACATTCAAAGGATTCGTAGGCACATGCACTTTATCCGCATAAATCTGGCATTTATGACATTTTCTGGCATAGGCACAACAGTCGGCATCCATTGTGATCCAGTAATAGCCTGATCTTAACAACTTCTTAGCCATGGCATGCCCTCCTGCATGGGTACCAAAGGATCCTTCGTGCACCTCGTGCATCAACAAGTCTGCTTCTGTTCTATCGACGCATCTGTGGAGTACCATATCAAAGTTTCTCTTGTATAGGGAACCATCAGTATTCAGGAAGAAACTGCCAGCTAGCCTTCTTAACGTCTTCTTATCATTGGAAGATGCCCCAGGTGGGTATGTCTGATCCTCCAAGAAGCACTTAATGTCATGGAACCAAGGCTTATCATCTTTGGCAATATCTGCTGCAAATACATATGCTGGTCTGTCAAGTCTGGATACTGAAATCCGAGGTACAAAGTTGGCAGTTTGAACTTTGATCATGGATGAAATGGTGGAAAGGGCATTTGCAAATTGATTCTCATCCCGAGGGATATACTCAAGCTTGACCGTTGTGAAGAAATTCAATAACCTCCTTGTATAATCCCTGTAAGGTATCAGATGATCCTGGTGTGTGTACCATTTGCCATTGGTTTGATTGATTACCAAAGCTGAATCTTCGAATACAGTTAAAGTCTTGATCCTGAGGTCAATGGCTTCCTCAAGACCCATAATACAAGCTTCGTATTCAGCTTCGTTGTTAGTGCAGTTGAAAGTGAGCTTGGCCGAGAAAGGCATGTGAACTCCCTTAGGTGTAATGAGTACTGCACCAACACCACGACCATTCATATTAACAGCCCCGTCAAACATCATGGTCCATTCTTCTTCCGGGTCAGGCCCTTCAGTGTGAACAGGCTCTTCATGATCTTTTGCTTTTATGAACATGATGTCTTCATCAGGGAAGTCAAATCTCATAGGTTGGTAATCATCAATGGGTTGCTCAGCAAGATAATCAGACAATACACTTCCCTTGATGGCTTTCTGAGATGTGTACTGGATGTCATATTCTGTGAGGATCATTTGCCATCTTGCAACCCTTCCGGTAAGTGCTGGCTTCTCAAATATGTACTTAACTGGGTCCATCTTTGAGATCAACAAGGTAGTGTGGGTCAACATATACTGCCTTAGTCGGCGAGCAGCCCACGCTAAAGCACAACAAGTTTTCTCGAGCAGTGAATAACGTTGTTCACAGTCGGTAAACTTTTTGCTTAGGTAGTATATTGCATACTCTTTTCGACCAGACTCGTCATGTTGGCCCAGCACACACCCCATTGACTCTTCTAATACTGTCAAGTACATTATCAGGGGTCTTCCTTCAACTGGAGGCATAAGGATTGGAGGCTCTTGTAAGTATTCCTTAATTTTGTCAAAAGCCCTCTGGCAGTCTTCGTTCCACCTGACCGTTTGTTCCTTTCTTAAAAATTTGAACAAAGGTTCACAGGTTGCTGTAAGGTGAGATATGAATCGTGAAATGTAGTTCAATCTACCTAAGAAACCTCGAACTTCTTTCTCAGTCTTCGGTGCAGGCATTTCTTGAATGGCTTTAACTTTATCAGGGTCTACTTCAATCCCTTTCTCACTCACAATAAATCCCAGCAGCTTACCAGATCTCACCCCGAATGTGCACTTGTTGGGGTTTAGCTTCAGTTGATATTTTCTCAGACGCTTGAATAACTTCAGCAGATTTACCAGGTGGTCTTCTTCTGTGAGGGACTTGGCAATCATGTCATCCACATAACATTCAATTTCTTTATGGATCATGTCATGGAATAATGTTACCATAGCCCGTTGATAAGTGGCACCCGCATTCTTCAGTCCGAACGGCATCACCTTATAACAGAACGTGCCCCAGGGTGTGATGAAAGTTGTCTTCTCCATGTCTTCAGGTGACATTTTGATCTGATTGTATCCTGAAAATCCGTCCATGATGAAGAATACTGAGAACTGAGCTGTATTATCCACCAATACATCAATGTGAGGTAAAGGGAAGTCATCTTTCGGGCTGGCTCTGTTCAGATCCCGGTAGTCCACAGACATTCTCACTTTGCCGTCTTTCTTAGGAACAGGTACAATATTAGCAACCCACGGCGGATAGCTAGTCACAGCAAGGAACCCGGCGTCCCACTGCTTTTGTACCTCTTCTTTAATCTTCATTGCCATGTCTGGGCGAGTACGGCGCAGTTTCTGTTTTACTGGTGGGCAATCCTCTCTTAAAGGCAACTTGTGCATAACAATATTGGTGTCCAACCCTGGCATATCCTGATAAGACCAAGCAAACACATCGCCATATTCACGAAGCAGGTCCATCAGTTGCTCTTTCACTGAGTCTTGTAAGCAGGCCCCGATCTTAACCTCTTTCACATCTTCTTCCGTACCAAGATTAACCGTTTCAACCTCCTCCTGATGAGGAGTGATAACCTTCTCCTCTTGCCTTAACAGCCGGGCTAGCTCTTCAGGTAGCTCGTAATCTTCTTCAACCCCTTCATCGGCTTGATTGATTGGATTGTCAAAGTCATATGAAGTCATAGCTGTGCTGTTGTCGGTGCAGTCTGAAAGGCACTCTCTGCAAGGGTTTAGATTGTTCATTTTAGTGATCGATTTTAATCTTGTTTAGAAAAAAGTAAAGTTATCATTTTGAAAACATTGCCATTTTTATTTTTGTACAAAAAGAAAAAATGAAAAACAGTGAGCGGAAAAGAAAAAGACTCATTTGCAAAAGATGTCCGATATTCATTGATTGATCTGTTTGCACAAAATTACAAGATGGCCCGATTACAAAATGAGTCTTGTCATCTTGGGCAAGATGCAAGACTTGATGCATGCTTAACATATACAGGAAATAATAATTACTCTGCAGGAGTAACCCTTATAATTTCCTGGGAAGACCAGTTTGAGATACGGCTCCCCGGGACCCTTGGACGTATCCAGCTCTCCAGGTTGCGCTCATCTTCCGACTCATCTTCCAAGTTGTTCACTGCATCTGGGGTGAGCATCCCCCCGCTGACAAAACTGGGCTTCTTGGCAGCCTCTGATTGATCTTGTTGAGTTTGTTTGTAACCCAACCCAAATTTGTCCTCCTTCTTCTCCACAGGCAACAGCTTGCCCCAGCCTTGGGCAATACCCTCTTCAACAACCTTCCTGGCTTGCTGATAAGACGTCATGGAGGTTCCCAGTACAGCAGATGCTTCATTTATGTTCAGGGCCTCAAATCCCTGGCTCATGGTTTCATGAATTTCTCCATCCATCTCAATATACTTGTACGTAGCCAGATGGCTAACAAAGATATCTTCTTCACCACAGATAGTGATGATCTGGCCTTCCCACTCGAATTTCAGCTTCTGGTGAAGGGTTGACGTAACTGCGCCAGCGGCATGGATCCAAGGTCTACCCAACAAACAGCTGTAGGCCGACTGAATGTCCATCACATAGAAGGTAATTTTGAAGGTCTGCGGGCCAATCATCACAGGCAGATCAATCTCCCCTAGCACTGATCTTTTAGAGCCATCAAATTCTCTCACCACCAAATTACTCGGACGTAGGGCCAAGCCATCATATTCCAGCTTCACTAAGGCTTTCTTTGGCAGAACATTGAGTGAGGACCCAGTATCTACCAGCACATGGGATAGAACAGCACCCTTGCATTCCAGAGTGATGTGTAAAGCCTTGTTGTGGTTACGTCCCTTAGTTGTTAAGTCAGCATTGGTGAAACCCAGTCCATGACTGGTATTGACATTTGCTACCACGGTTTCTAGCTGATTAACTGTGATCTCTTCTGGAACGTATGCTGCGTGCAAGACTTTCAATAATGCATTCCTGTGAGCTTCAGAACACATCAGCAGGGATAATATGGAGATCTTTGAGGGAGTTTGGTGAAGCTGATCCACTACCTTGTAATCACTTCTCTTTATAATTCTCATAAACTCGTCTACATCTTGTTCAAAAGACGTCTTCTGAGTTTCTTTGACAGTCGGCTCTTCGAATACCACACTCTTCCCCTTTGCTTTTGCAGCAGGTTCTGCTTCGGCATTAGGTCTTTGCATTTATGAGGCGAAAAGGCGTCCGCTTCTGGTGAAGCCTCCGCCTCCCCCAACATTATTAATTTGTGGAGAAGAGGTTGAAGAATCCAAAGTGATTTTCTTCCCGTTGCAGTAGAGGTCAGAGCCATAATGCCAAGGTATGGCATTACTGCTTTCATATGGAACGGGTCCAGGCACCGTGAAGGTAACTGGACTGACTGCTGCAGAGGAGGGTACTGAAATGGTGTGCGGATCGTAGTAGATGGTGACTGGTGACCTGGCAGGAGGTTCCACTGTTTGTTGTTGAAAGTTGTTGTTTGGAGGAACATATGATGGATCATAGTAGATGGTGACTGCTGAGATATCTTCATCAATTTCTGTTGGCGTTGTAGAAGATTCTGCAGAATAAATGGGTGCTGATGTTGTAGAAGAGATGGTTGTTGACATCTGATTTGTTGAAGTGATGGACGGAGCCATTGTTGATGATATCGATGAATTGGTCGGAATGATTGTTGTTGTAGTTGTAGAAGAGTCAGGAATTGTTGTCAGAGGGATTACTGGATTTGTAGGAGCCGTTGTTGTGATCTGAAGTATACCACTTTTGATAAGACCATCTATGCCGCTTCTCAAGTTATCACACCCGTTGACCGAAATGTTGCTAAAACCACAACCGAGCTCACACCCGGGGAACATCTGGCATTCTAGAAGCTGAGCTTTAATTTCTACCAGAGGTGTCCGAATCTGCCCAACACTGGTTATCAAGAAAGATGGTTTGTCTTCCTCAATGGCATTAATTCTTGGTCCTCCATGATTGGGCATGGGATTCTTGTTGACATTTGGCGGGGGTGCAAAGTTGAGGGCTTTAGAATCTACCAGATCTTGCACTTTCATTTGTAAAGCCCGGCATTTTTCAGTATTGTGGCCAGGTGCGTTGGAATGAAAAGCACACCAGGCGTTGACATCATAGTTTCTTGGAAGATTGGAGGGATCTGTTGGTGCCAATGTCCTTAATTCAACCAAGTTGAGTTTCAGGAGTTGTGGCAATAAAGTGGCATAAGGTATAGGGATAGGGTCAATCACCCTATTTGCCTATGATGGTCTTTGCTGAAAGGGTCTTTGCTGCTGACTGTTGTTGTTGTTGTTGTTGTAGTTTCTTTGTGGAGGATACTGAACTTGTTGCTGGTAATGTGGTTGTTGTTGTGGTTGATATGCTGGTTGCTGAGGAATCGGAGCTGGAATAGTGACAGCTGCTACTGATCTGTGAAGGTACTGAGGCCTGCCCCTGGTGGCATGAATGGCATTTGTCTCACCGGTTCTTCTAGGTCCCACAAAAGGCTTCCTGAGATTGCTTGACGAACTTGCACCATTATCAGAAATTTTACCCATCTTCAGAAGGCTTTCAATTCTTTCTCCAGCTATGTCTACGTCAGCGAAGCTGGTGGAAGAAAAGGCAGCTAGCCTGTCAATATATGTTCCTTGTAGAGTGTTCATGAACATGTCGGCCATTTCTCTTTCCGACATGGGTGGCTGGACAGCAGCAGCAAGCTGTCTCCACCTCTGGGCATATTCCCTGAAGCTTTCTCTGGAGGATTGAGACATTCCCATCAGAAGGGTTTTGTTAGGAGCCATGTCTAGATTGTATTGGTACTGCCTGATGAAAGCTTCAGCTAGATCCTTCCAGCATCTGATAGTAGCCCTGGTCAAATGTGAGTACCACTCCCTTGAAGCTCTAGTCAAACTATCTTCAAAATAGAACATCCACAGTTTCTCATCCATGGTGTATGCCTTAAGTCTTCCCAGAAAAGACTGCAAGTGAGTCCGCGGACAGGAAGTTCCGTTGTACTTCTCGAAGCACGGGGGTTTAAACTTGTGGGGAATCCTTACCCCATCCACTAACCCCATATCCATGACATCAAAACCTAGGGAATTTTGAGACTCCAGAGATCTCAACTTCTCGGCAATTTCATCAAGCCTCCTATCATAAACTTCATCCCCAGCTCCCATCACAGTAAACTGCTCTTCTTGGGGGTCTTCTTGTAAGACTCTTCCTCCAGTAGTATTTCCTTGCACATTACCCGGGATGTTAAGTTCCGGATGTAGGTGAGGCCCATATACGGGTGGGTTAATATGAGGTTGACCCCTTTCATTGTTACTTGTTCCTCCAGTTCCCAGGGGAGGTTCTTCTGGGGTTTGTCTTTCTACCAATGCCCTCAATATTTCTTGACTTTGAGCCAAGCCATTCATTACTTCCATGAACTGGGTCATTTGGTTTCTCATCTCCAGCCTTTCGTTAACCATCTGGGTCCTGACCTCTGTCAGCTCTTGCTGTACTTGGTCCATCTGGATACCAGGAAGGTTGTTGCGAGTAGGATATCTGTGTGGACGGTTGAGAGGGAACACCCGACGGCGAGCAATAATTCCTGAACCACAACAGAGTTAGTAACAAACAAAACAAAAACCTACAAAACAAAACAAAGGTTAGTATGCAATGCAGTATGCTTATTTGTTTCCAAGGTATCCGGCTTGGCACTTGGTTTTGACCTTTCCAGACCCTGAGGAAGATGCTTTGATTTTGCTTGATAAAAAGAGACATCAATGAAACAAACTGACAAATACATTACAAATGGTGGATCATACATAGTTTGTTTTTACAACACATGCCCCCTGAGGGGTCAAAATACAACATAAAAGAAAAGTACATCAAATGGAAATAACAACAAACAAAGAAATCAAACATCTAAGCCAAACTCATCCTCCTTGACCTCCTTCAAAAGTGCTTCAGTTACAGGACCAGCCGGATGCTCTGTGATGTTCCTGATAAGAAGGTTTCTGGTGGCAATAGCAGTGGTCAGCTTCTTCTGCCTGTCTTGGTCCTTTGACCTCTTCACACCAGCCCTAAGCTTCAATTCTGAAATTTCCTTCTGGGCTGCTAGCAGAGCCTCCTGTTGTTTCTTCTCAATGGCCTCTAACTGCTCAATCCTGGCCTGAGTTCTCTTATCCTCTTGAGTGCGAGCTTCAGTGATTCTGACCCACCTAGCTTGACTTTCTTTCAGATAGAGATCAGTTCTAGCCTTCTAAAACTGGGCCTCCTTATAGGCATTCTTCAAGATCTGCTCTCATGCTCTTGATTTCTTGATGTAGTCCTCTGCTTTCTCAATCTTGGCCAGATGCTCCACTTTAAGCTTCTCCAACCTCTCAATGTCTAGACGACCATCACTCCTCTCCCAGAGGGTCTTCTTCAGAGCTTGAGACAGATTCTCATTCCTCTCCTTTAGCTTCTCAAATTCTTCCAGACTGACAGTGGCTGGAGGTGGTGCTGTGGATGGTCCTGGTGCATCCTCAATGGTGAAAGGCATCCCAGAAATCTGAGCCCTAGCATGAGACCATTCATAATACTGAGCTGAAGCCACATTGTTGCATCTCCCAAGAATGGCCATCCCTTTGGTTTGGATGTTGTCCCAAGCCCAGGATGCTTGCCTGACAACAACTAGATTAGGCTTTAGCTCACAATAAAGGGTTTCAGCCAAGTCTTGCACTCTAGGAGGGTGAACCAAAGCATAGCCTAACTGTCTCTTAAACAGCAAAGGGTTGTAGTTGATGCAACCCTTCACCCCTATCAGAGGTACATTGGGGAACTGCCCACAACTAGTAATTATGTCCCTTCCTTTGGTGCTCTGGGTGCACCATCTGATGTCATCTGAAGTCAAAGCAATGAGTCTTCTAGCCCAATTCTTTTGTTAGTGAGGATTTAGGAAAGCATTAGTCTTGGGTAAGTGTTTGAGCAGCCAGGTATGAAATAGAGGAGCACAGCATCTCACCAACCTCCCTCTCTGATTCTCATTCCTCTGGTGAACAGAATAATAGAAATCTCCCAGCAAGGTGGGCACTGGGTTCCTCAAAAGGAAGAGATGAATAGCATTCTTGCTGATAAACTTGGGCTCATCTGCAAAAAGTATAACCCCATATATGCTGAGGGCTAACAATGCACAATCTGCCTTCCATTCTCCCAAGGAGGCCTTCAGGATGGCCTGAGAAGTTAGAAAGTCCAAGTGTAGGCCAGGAATTCCAGCCTTTGTTGACATGTTCTGCTCAATCAAAATAGGTTCCAAATACAGTGCCTTTGCCACTTCTTCATTGCTGGGAGAAGCCATTTCTGGGTTGAAGGGGATACCACCCCTAACAGGTACTCCAATCAATGATGAAAACTCCTCCAACAGAGGTCCCAACTGAAAATTCTGGAAAGTGAAGCATCTCAAAGGAGGATCATAGAACTGTAGGCAAGTGTGAATCAAACTCCTCTGAGAAGGGTCCAAGTCCATAACCATATCAAGGATGCCTCCATAATGTTCTCTGAATAATGGGATATGGTCTGGAGTGATAAGTGCCTGGACCTGCCTGATGCCAGTCAGCACAGGCTCAAAGAAATGGTATGAAATGTTGCTCTTCTTGGGTGCCATGACTGCTGAAGAGCTGAAAACAGATGCTGATGATGAAGACTGGTACTGGAGATAAACCACTGATAAGCTGAGGATGATGATGGAGGTAGCTGAAGCAAGAAACTGATGAAGATAGTTGAAGAAGATAACTGATGAACAAGGGTCTATGCAGATGAAGGGGTCAAAACCAAGCCAAATGTAATATGGATACCCTGAAAAACAAATAAACAAATGTTAAAATGATGCAAATGATGAGTATGCAAATGATATGCAAGGGTTTGTGATCAAGCTGGATCTGATTACTGCCTTGATATAAAGTCCATGTATGTTCAAGAAGTCCAGATGGAGGTTCAGAAGTCCAGTAACCAAGGTGGGGGACTCAAATAAAGAGTCACATGTCCTGGGTTAAATCACAAGAACTGTCCAAAGTGAGGCATTCTTAAACACAATAGGTAACAGGATATGATGTGGCCAAGGGTTCCTGCAAACCTGTAAACAGCCCAACCCCCTCACAGGTGATGTTCTAAAACAAGGATCCTCAGACTTGGATCAGTTATGAGAAGTGTAAACACTTCTAACCCGGAGGTACAATGTTTACAATAACCATAAAAGATCCTCCTCTAATTCACCTCAGTTTCTGAAGGTTAATAATAAAGGTTATCCAGACTTAGCAGGCTTCCTAGATAGCCCTAGCACTACAGGAAATCTGTAGCACAGAGTTCTCAAGAAGAAACCCACATCTGAACCGTGTTTCATATTCCCGCACCAGACCGAAATGGAATGGGAAAGAACATGAACCACTCTAGCCTAGGTGTCACTCAGGTCCCAGGTATAGGACCTTAAACTCTCAACATAACCCCACCCACCAAAGCAAAAACCAGATCCAGCCAGATGACAATATGACAGTATGATATATAAAGCTGTAAAGAAAGCAATAAATAACTGTACATAAAGCAATAAATAAAGCAACTATATAAACACAATCAGCACATAACACCCCAGTAAACACAAATCAATCAAGCGCTAGGAGGAACCCACAAAAAGAACCAGAAGCCCTGGTTACAGTATAAGGGTCCCCAGCAGAGTCGCCAACCTGTCGCTCCCACCAAATGACACATAAGGTCAGGAGGGGTACAGACGCGAACGGTCGGCGAAAAAGAAGACGGAATGAATAGAGTCGCCAGCTAGGCATTTTTATCCCGAAGGAAAGGTAATGCTGCATAAACCTAGGAAAAGATATGGATAAGACGGTTGCGAACCAGAGAGACTGAGAAAGGGGGTTGGTTACAACCTGGGAATGTATTAGCACCCAGATTGCCCGCCGTACTCGACGGGATCCACGCTTAAAAGATTTGTGTTTTAAAGGGGTAGTGTCAGTGAAATCTGTGTATCAAGGCTGGAAAGAATGCAGGTGTCAGTGTAAGAGAAGTGAAGTGTATAAGTGAAGTGTCAGTGTAAGAACAAGAATGAAATGCTCAAGATCATGAGTCTAAAAGAATAAAGCTGGAAAGAGGGGGAATATACAAAGACTTTTGTTCGATAACTGTTAAGTTATGCCTACGTATCCTCTCGTGCAATGAGGAAGTCAGAACACCGTAGTTCGACCCAAAGAGACCGAGAGATAAATTAACTTGTGAATTGCTTACTTGTCTATGCTCAAGTGTATGACCTGTCTTGCTCAGGTGCAAACTGTCTTGCATTAGACGGAAGAAGCGAGTTCTCGTTTGTGAGTGAATGAGGTGAGAAAAGAATCCCGGAGGAGACGATTATTGCTTGTTTTTGCATTTTCAGTCTTTTATTGCTTTTTGAAACTTGTCATAAGTTAATGAGCTTAAGCCTAAACCAATGGGTTAGTAAACTCATCACATCCTCCCTCTGATTAGGGGTAATGAGAATACCTTAAGTGTGAAGTCAGTATCTCACACTTAATCACCATGACGTAGGATTAAGATCATTAACCTACTTGTGATTATTTAGATGTTTTTGTGGTTTTTGTTTAGTGTTAATTAATGAGCTTAAGCCATAATCAGGGATTAAACAGACTCATTACACCATCCTAATAGAAGGATAATAGATGAGAATGTTTAAGCTGAGGAAAGCTCCTCAACTTAATCCATGATTAGGGATTAACCTCATGACAAAACAGAGCCTTTATTAAATGGATTTTAGTTAATGATAAGATGAAGAAGTGAGTTTTATGGTTTGTAAGACAACTTGAGGGGGACTTGTCCATTAACACTAGGGTTAGTCCTTCTTAACTAATTAAGGAAGAATTAGAACCCTAATGCAAGGCCCAAGTTACAAGCTTGATGTCTTGATGATTATTAAGTGAATTGATTAAAGGATTTAAACACATTAAGGGTTTAACACTTAGGATTAAAGTTATACATTCCATCCTAATAGAAGGATGCAGGCATAAGCTTAATCACAAAGCCTTAAAGCCTTTAGGGTTTAGTCCTTGATTATGAGATGAGAAGAGAAGACTCAAAGAGACACAAAGGTAAAAGCTAAGTGGGGGACTAATAAAACCCTAATTATTATCATGCTTGGTCATTCCTAGGGTTTGTGAGGTTTAAGAAAGAAATCTTCAAGGAACCACCAAGGGGAGAAGCAGATGAGAGGAGCAAAAAGAAGCAAAACAACTTGCTTCACTTAAGAAGACAAGTTGCTTGAAGAAAGAAAGTGAGATGAACAAGAATGAGCAAGCTCAATCCAATACACATACAAAATGCAGCAATGATGCATAAGAGAGATGAAAAGAGATTGTGAGAAGTGAAGGCAAATTCACTTCTCAAACAACTTACCACCTGAAAAGTTAGCAAAAGAAATGAAATGCAATGCAAAATGAGATGCAATGTCATGATGTAAACCAAAACCAGAAGCATGAGTATGATGTTAATGATGCTAAGAGATGATGCAAACATGAGGCAAGGCAAGGGGATGGTCATACGAACATATGGATGCAAGAGAAGCATGTTTTGAATCATGGATGTTCATGAAAAGTTATGGAATGCAAAAGACATATAACATGCCAAATGAAAGATGCAATGATCAAACATGATTCTAATATGTCATAAGATTTATATTGAATCAAATGAATACATAAAATGTCATGGCAAGTCATGGTATGCAAACAAATGGAAGATGGATGCAAAGGAAGGCATAAATTAGGGTTATATGCAACATACAAAGCAAAAATCCAAAATCAGAAGCAAATGACATGATAAAAATTTGAAAATGCAATCAAAGGAACCCTAAACCTATACAAGTTCACTTCCCAAAGGGGAAGATCAGAAGCTAAACCCTAAAGGACTTATGATTTTCCTAAATTTCTAGGGTTTTAAGGGTGATCCTAAAGGGAAAATGCCAAACAAATAGAAAATGAAAGGTAAAAATGAAATAAAAATGTTTTTGGATGCTTGAAAGTATGCATAACACAATGCAAAAAGAATCATTCACAAACTCAACTTGGATCAAAAGTTATGAATTTTTGAAGTTAGGGTTAAAAATATTCAAATTAAAGAACCCTAATTCAAATGAAAATTGCCAAAGTATGATCAAAACCAAAAAGAAATTTTTGTTGTGAGTTTGTAAATGTTTGTAAATGTTTGAAAATGCTCTCTGAATTTTTTTGTGATTTTTGGAAACCTAAATGCTATTTTAATTAATTAATCTTTATTAATCAATTAAAATAAACATTTAAATATTTTTTAAATAGTCTAAAAATGTAAAAAATAAAATAAAAATTGTTTTTATGTTAAGAAAAATATTTAGAATAAAAATGCAGAAAGAAAATTTTTTTTTGGATTTTTTATGTATTTTAAAATAATTATGCAAAACAAATAACAAAAATATGAAATTAAATGAATTAAATGGAAAGTCAAAGGGATCAATGGCAAGCATTCAAAGTTTTTGGGAGGGAGTTGACCTGCGCGTGAATGGAGGGTTCAGATCAATTATGGAGATTTAAATTTCCTAATATTAATTAACTTAATTAATCCAAAATTAGGGCTAATACAAGAAACCTGGACCATTGGATACGCGCGGGAAAAGGAAATCAATGGCTCACATTCAAACTCACCTAAACCCTAACCCTAATTTAATCACTTTCAGATGACCGGAACAGTTGTTCCGGTCATCTTCTCCGGCGAGCACAAAACCTAATCTTCTTCTCTAGACAAAATCAAGAGCTCTAAAGCTCCAGATCACATCTCCTAATCACCCTGAACACGAATCAAGCATCAAAACAAATTTATATAACCTACAACTCAAGATATGGATCAAAACATAAAATCTGGAAAAGTTTCAGAGCTTCGATACAGGCTTATTTCTCAACCATTTCAAAAAGTAAAAACATCAGAGTGATCAGCAAAGCATGAGGAACAATCTAGGAACTTAAAAACTCATTTCTGGAAAAAAAGTTCTTCGTGTTACCTGAGATGGAGCTTCTCTGATTCTGAGCTTCCTGGCCTCAAGCTTTGCACAAACCTTCTCCCTTGGTCCTCCTGATGATGGGATGGAGCTTAGAATGCTTTGAGAGTGGCTGGTTTGGGAGATTGGCAGAGTTCTGTTCAGAGAGGGGAGGAAATCGTGTTTTGATTTCAGGGAGTTTCAGGGCAGGGTGAAAGGTCAGGGATGATCAGTGAGACATGCTGAGATGTTTTGTGAAGTTTGTTTTGGTGTTTGTGTTCTATAGAGTGAGTTTCGAATGAAAGAGCATAAGGGATGAAAACTTGGAACTATGGCTTGGAGAGAGCTTCAGATTTGTGTGTGTTATGAAAATGAATCCTTGGAGTGTGTTTGTAAGGTCTGGATTGGGCAGAGAGTTGTTGTGTCACTGTGGGATTGGTATGGGTGTTTTTGCCAAAAAGTCAAAAGTGTTGTACTTGAGGTATGGGCAATGGTGTAGCTAGCTCATTGGCTTGTCCTTGCTCAGCTGAGATTAAGGAGGTCCATGGAATTAGTTTTGAGATGATTCAGCAAGTTGCATGAAGTTTATGAGATGTTTTGCAAATTTCCCAAAGTTTGGCCACTTTGGAAATTCATGAGATTCAAGGCATCAAAATGCAATATTCTTGGGCCAATTCTGATCTTTAGAGGTAATGTGATCATGTTGTGAAGAGTTTGTGCACATTTGAAGCCTTTAGAACACTTGATCATACCATTTTGCAAAATGCCTCTTTGGTAGAAAACTTCAAATTATGTGATTTTTCCCAACTTTGACAAGCCATAACTTTTGATCCAAAATGAATTAGGAAAAGTTCTTGTACTTTTTGAAAAGGGAATGATCCATTCTATAACTTTCATGACCAAAGTTTTCTCATTTGAAGCATTTTTGAATCAAAAAGCAAGGGTTGAAAAAGTTTCCCAAAATGGCAAGTTTCCATTACAAGTCATTTTCCCAAAAACTCAACTTTGCAAATGGCTTGAAATTCTTCAATTTTGTGAACTTTTAACATCTTCTATGATAAAATAAAGATCATACATAATCAAAATGTTGAAGAACACCCTTTGGTTGGGTCATTGGGGGCCTCAGATGCCCTGATTTTGCACTGACTTGCTCAAGAAGTCAACTCTTGATCAGATGCCTTCCCTATGGAATTTCTTCAAGAAAATTGATATGCATTATCCTTATGACATATAGAGACCAATAGAAACAATAATGACCAAAAAATTTGGAGTTATGGCCTTTGAAACCAAAACCCTAATTCTAGGTCCTCTGTGCAGTTAAACCTGGCTCTGCTTCCATGCCATTCTCAGTTCTTGTGATTCTTTGACTTTCTTGACTTTGTGGGGACATAATATGATACTTGGACATACATGGACCCCTTTGAAGTGATTGATGACCTTTGGAGTGGCTCAGATAGCTCAGGGATTGCTCAGACCACAAACCCTAGATGCAGATGACTTTGAACCAATGCAATGAATCACAAATGCAATATGAGATGCCATGATTGAACTTATGCATATGAAGAGATCACAAGCCATGGTGTGAATGGGTGAGGGAAAATTTGGGGTGTTTACACACATTCCACTGTTTAGAGAGCACTATGGGGGTATTTTGGACATGGTTATGGATCTTGATTCTTCTCAGAGATGCATGATCCACACATGCTTGCAGTTTTATGACCCCCCACTTAGATGCTTCACCTTTCCAGATTTTCAGATAGGGCCTCTGATGGAAGAGTTTTCCTTGTTGATTGGAGTGCCTATCAGAGGAGGGATCCCCTTCAACCCAGAAATGACTGCTCCCAGAAATGAAGAAATAGCAAGGGCATTGCACTTGGAACCTGCCCTCATTGATCAGAACATGACAACCAAAGCTGGGGTTCCAGGCCTTCATCTGGACTTCTTGATTTCCCAGGCTACCCTGCATGCTGCTATAGGAGAATGGAAGACTGTCTGTACACTTTTATCCCTCAGTATATATGGGGTTATCTTGTTTGCAGATGAGCCCAAGTTTGTGAGCAAGAATGCCATCCACCTGTTCTTGTTGAGAAACCCTGTTCCTACATTGCTGGGAGACTTCTACTACTCAGTACATCAGAGGAATGAAAAGCAAAGAGGAAGACTGGTCAGATGCTGTGCTCCTCTGTATTACTCTTGGCTTCTAAGACACTTGCCAAAATCAGATACTTTCCTGAACCCTCATCAACAGAAGAAATGGGCTAAGAGGTTTATTGCCTTGACATCAGATGACATCAGATGGTGCACTCAGAGCACCAAAGGCAAGGACATCATTACTAGCTGTGGGCAGTATCCTAATGTGCCTTTGATAGGAGTGAAAGGTTGCATCAACTACAACCCTTTACTATTTAAGAGACAATTGGGATATGCTTTAGTTCATCCTCCCAGAGGACAAGATTTGGCTGAAACTTTTTACTGTGTGATCCAACCTAACTCTGCTATTGTCATACAAGCTGTCTGGGCTTGGGATAACATCCAGACCAAGGGAACAACCATCCTTGGTAAGTGCAACAACATTGCTTCAGTACAATATTCTGATTGGTCCCGTACTAGAGCTCAGATCACCCTGATGCCTTTCACCTTGGAAGATACACCTGGACCTTCTACAGTACAACCTGCAGCAACTGTCAGCCTTGAAGAATTTGAAAAGCTGAAAGAGAGGAATACTCAGCTAGCTGCAGCCCTGAAGAAGACTCTCTGGGAGAGAAATGACAGTTGTCTAGATAATGAGAAATTGGAAAGGCTCAGGATTGAGCACTTGGCCAAAATAGAGAATACAAATGACTACATCAGGAAGGCAAGAGCAAGGGAATTAGTAATGAAGAATGCCTGCAAGGAGGCAAAGACTCAGAAGGCTAGGGCAGAGCATTATCTGGAGGAAAGCCAAGCTAGGTGGATCAGGATCACTGAATCCCGTGCACAAGAAGACCAAAGGACTCAGGCTAAGATAGAGCAGTTGGAGGCTAGTGAGAAGAAGCATCAGGAGGCCTTATTGGCAGCTCAGAAGGAGATATCAGAATTAAAACTCCGGGCGGGGTTAAAGAAATCAAAGGATCAAGACATGCATAAGAAGTTGACTAATGCCATTGCTACCAGGAGCCTCCTCATTAGGACCATTACAGAGCACCCAGCTGGTCCGGTGACTGAGGCACTCCTGAAGGAAGTCAGGGAAGATGACTTTGGATTGGATGTCTGATTCCTCTTTGCTTGTATTTCTTTTCTTTTGATGTATTTTTTCTTTTTGTTGTATTTTTGACCCACCATGGGCATGTATTGTAAACAGACTATGTATTTTCATTATTTTTAATATATCAGTTTGTTTTATTTTGGTGAGCTTTCTCTCAACATCATCAAGCATCTCCTAGAGGTCTGGAAAGGTCAAAACCAAGAACCAAACCGAATACCTTGGAAAACAAATAAGCATATTGCTTTGCATACTAACATCTTCTTTGTTTTGTAGGTTTTTGCTTGTTATTTGTTTCTCACTTTGTTGTGGTTTCAGGAAACATTGCTCGTCGCAGAGTGTTCCTTGTCAACCGTACACACCGGTACCCAACGCGAAACAACCTTCCAGGCATTCAGATGGATCAGGTACAGCAGGACCTGAATGAAGTAAGAAATCAAATGGCAAATGAAAGGGTCGAGATGAGAAACCAAATGACCCAGTTTATGGCTGTAATGACTGGCTTAGCCCAGAGCCAAGAGAGGCTGAGAGATCTGGTAGAAAGACAGACACCTGAAGAGCCCCACCTTGGAACAGGAGGAACCATCAATAATGAACGAGGACAGCCTCGTATCGACCCACCAAAGTTTGGGCCCCATTTGAACCCAGATGTTAATGGCACAAGGAATGTTCAAGGTAATACTGCTGGGGCCAGAATCCTACAAGAGGATCCCCAAGAAGAACAGTTCACAGTTATTGGGGCTGGGGATGAGGTGTATGAAAGAAGGTTGGATGAGATTGCTGAAAAACTGAGGTCCTTGGAATCCCAAAATTCTTTAGGCTTTGACGTAATGGATATGGGGCTGGTAGATGGGGTGAGGATTCCACACAAATTTAAACCCCCATGCTTTGAAAAATATAATGGTACCTCCTGCCCGCGTACTCGTTTGCAATCCTTCTTAGGGAGACTCAAGGCTTATACCATGGATGAGAAGTTATGGATGTTCTATTTTGAGGAAATCCTGACTGGAGCATCAAGAGAATGGTATTCGCATCTGACAAGGGCCACTATAAGATGTTGGAAACACTTAGCCGAAGCCTTCATCCGGCAATACCAGTACAACCTAGACATGGCTCCCAATAGAACTCTTCTAATGGGCATGTCTCAGTCTTCAAGGGAAAGCTTTCGGGATTATGCTCAGAGATGGAGACAGCTTGTTGCTGCTGTCCAACCACCCATGTCTGAAAGAGAAATGGCTGACATGTTTATGAACACCTTGCAGGGAACTTATATTGATAGACTTGCTGCTTTCTCTTCCACCAGTTTTGCCGATGTAGTTATAGCTGGTGAGAGAATTGAAAGTCTTTTGAGGATGGGCAAAATCTCTGACAATGGTGCAAGCTCTTCCAACAACCCCAGAAAGCCTTTTTTAGGACCCCGAAGGGCAGGTGAAACAAATGCTATTCATGCAGGCAGGGGAAGACCCCAGTATTCTCACAGGTCAGTAGCAGTCGTTACTATCCCGGCTTCAGTTCCACAACAACCATTGTTTCCTCAACAACAACAACAACATCACTATCAGCAACAATCTCATTTTCCGCAACAAAGAACGTACAACAATAACAACAACAACCCACAGCAGCGTTCCTTTCAACAGAGACCATCTCAGGCAAATAGGGTAATTGATCCCATCCCTATGCCTTATGTTGCTTTACTGCCACAACTCCTGAAGCTTAACCTGGTTGAGTTAAGGACGTTGGCTCCACCAGATCCCCTCAATCTCTCGAAGAATTATGATGCTAATGCCAGGTGTGCCTTCTACTCCAATGCACCTGGTCACAATACTGAGAAATGTAGAGCCTTGCAAATGAAGGTTCGGGATCTGGTTGATTCCAAAGCTCTCAATTTTGCACCTCCTCCGAATGTTAACAGAAATCCTATGCCTAATCATGGCGGGCCCATGATTAATGCCATAGAAGAGGACCAACCATCTGCACTAATTGATAATGTTGCACAGATTAGGACACCGTTGGCAGAAGTTAAGGCTCAACTCTTGAGATGCCAAGTATTCCCGGGCTGTGAGGCCTGCTGTGAATTGTGTAGAACTGCTATTAATGGTTGTGAGAGGCTAAGGATTGGAATAGGTGGCCTTATCAGAGATGGGATTTTTCAAATTACCACAACGGCTCCTCCAACATCAACAACTCTTTCATCAGCAACAATGGATTCTCCTTCAACATCAACAACTCTTTCATCAGCAACAATGGATTCACCTTCAACATCAACAACTCTTTCATCAGCAACAATGGATTCTCCTACAACATCAACAATTCTTTCTTTAGAAAATTCTCCTACAACTGCAACAACTATCATACCCACTGATTCATCCACAACTCCAGCAATCACTCCATCCATTATTTCAACAAGTCAAAGTTCAACAACATTTACTTCTACAACATCAACACCCATCTTATCAACAGAAATGCCTACAACACCAGCAAACACTAATGAAGATGTCTCAACGGTCACGATCTATTATGACCCGGCAGATGTTCATCCCAACAACAATTTCCAACAACAAACTGCAACACCTCCGGTCAGACCTCCAGTCACAATCTACTACGACCCGCATACCATCGCAGTTCCTTCCACTGCAGCAATCAGTCCAGTCACCATTACGGTGCCTGGACATGTTCCTTATGAAAGCAGTAATGCCATACCTTGGCACTACGGCTCTAATCTCTACTGCGACGGAAAGAAGATCACTCTATATTCAGCAACCTCTTCACCACAAGTTGACAATGTTGGGGGAGGCGGAGGCTTCACCAGAAGCGGAAGCCTTTTTGCCTCACAAACACAGAAACCCAATGCTAAAGCAGAAGCTGCAGCTAAGGCAAAAGGGAATAATGTGGTACTTGAAGAGCCAACTGCTAAAGAAACTCCGAAGACGTCTTTTGAACAAGAAGTAGACGAGTTCATGAGAATAATCAAAAAGAGTGATTACAAAGTGGTAGACCAGCTTCATCAGACACCCTCCAAAATCTCTATATTATCATTGTTAATGTGTTCCGAAGCCCACCGGAATGCACTGTTGAGGGTCCTGCACGCAGCCTACATGCCGGAAGAGATTACGGTTAATCAACTAGAAACAGTGGTTGCAAATGTTAACACCAGTCATGGAATGGGCTTTACAAATGCTGATTTAACAACGGAGGAACGCAATCATAACAAGGCTTTACATATCACCTTAGAATGCAAAGGTGCTGTTCTTTCTCATGTATTGGTAGACACTGGGTCTTCGCTTAATGTCCTCCCAAAGAAAGCCTTGGTGAAGCTGGAGTATGATGGTTTGGCATTATGTCCAAGTAACTTGGTGGTGAGAGCATTTGATGGCTCTAAGAGATCAGTGCTTGGAGAGACCCTGGATTTACGTCGCTGGTGCTGTTACATCTACCCTTCACCAGAAGTTAAAATTTGAGTGGGAAGGCCAGGTCATCACAATATGCGGGGAGGAAGACATTTTCGTTAGCCAACTGGCTACTTACAAGTATATAGAGATGGATGGGGAGATCCATGAGACTATGAGTCAGGGGTTTGAGGCCCTTAACATCAATGAAGCAACTGCTATGTCTGGAACTTCCATCACTTCATATCAACAAGCTCGGAAGGTCGTTGAAGAGGGTACCGCTCAAGGCAAGGGCAAGCTGCTGCCAGTAGAAAAGAAAGAAGACAGATTCGGGTTGGGTTATAGACCAACTCGACAAGATCAACCAGAGGCTGTGACAAAGCCCAAATTTGTCAGCGGGGGAATGCTTATCCCGGATGCTGTGAACAGTCTGGAAGAAGAGGAAGAAGACAAACGCAACCTGGAAAGCTGGATATGTCCAAGGATCCCGGGGAACCAAGTCTCAAACTGGTCTTCCCAGGAAATTATAAGAGTTACTCCTGCAGAGTAATTATTATTTCTTGTCTTTAAGCATGCATCAAGTCCTGCATCTTGCCCAAGATGTCAGAACTCATTTTGTAATCGGGCCATCTTGTATTTTGTGCAAACGATCAATTAATGAATATCAGGACATATTTTGCAAACAAGTCTCTCTTTTCCGTTCACTGTTTTTCATTTTTCATTTTTTGTACAAAAACAATAAAATGGCAATGTTTTCAAAATAATAAACTTCATTTTCACTTTTTCTAAAACAAGATAAAACTGATCACTAAAATGAACAAATCTAAACCCTTGCAGAGAGTGCCCTCCAGATTGCACCGACAACGACACTGCTATGACTTCGTATGACTTCGACAATCCGATTAATCAAGCTGTTGAAGGGGTTGAAGAAGATTATGAGCTACCTGAAGAACTAGCCAGACTGTTAAGGCAAGAGGAAAAGGTTATCACTCCTCATCAGGAGGAGGTTGAGACAGTTAATCTTGGTACCGAAGAAGACTTGAAAGAAGTGAAGATCAGGGCCCGTCTGCAAGATTCAGTGAAGGAACAACTTATTGACATGCTTCGAGAGTACGTTGATGTTTTTGCTTGGTCTTACCAAGATATGCCAGGTCTGGATACCGACATTGCTATGCACAAGCTGCCACTAAAAGAAGACTGTCCTCCAGTAAAACAGAAGCTACGCCGTACTCGTCCGGATATGGCCATGAAGATAAAAGAAGAGGTGCAAAAACAGTGGGACGCCGGCTTCCTTGCTGTAACTAGCTACCCGACGTGGTTTGCTAACATTGTACCTGTTCCTAAGAAGGATGGAAAAGTACGAATGTGTGTGGATTACCGGGATCTGAATAGAGCTAGCCCGAAAGATGACTTCCCATTACCTCACATTGATGTATTGGTCAACAATACAGCTCAGTTCTCGGTATTCTCCTTCATGGATGGATTTTCAGGATATAATCAGATCTAGATGTCACCTAAAGACATGGAGAAGACAACTTTCATCACGCCCTGGGGCATATTCTGTTATAAGGTAATGCCATTTGGACTGAAGAATGTTGGTGCCACTTATCAACGGGCTATGGTAACATTATTCCACGACACGATCCACAAAGAAATTGAATGTTATATGGATGACATGATTGCCAAGTCCCTCACAGAAGAAGACCATTTGGTAAATTTGTTGAAGTTGTTCAAGCGTCTGAGAAAGTATCAGCTGAAGCTGAACCCCAACAAATGCACATTCGGGATACGTTCCGGTAAACTATTGGGATTTATTGTAAGTGAAAAGGGAATTGAAGTTGACCCTGACAAAGTCAAAGCCATTCAAGAGATGCCTACATCAAAGACTGAAAAATAAGTTCGGGGGTTCCTAGGTAGATTGAACTACATTTCACGGTTCATATCTCACCTTACTGCAACCTGTGAGCCCCTGTTCAAGTTGTTAAGGAAAGAACAAGCGGTCAGGTAGAATGAAGACTGCCAGAAGGCTTTTAACAAAATCAAGGAGTACTTACAAGAACCTCCAATCCTTATGCCTCCAGTTGAAGGAAGACCTCTAATAATGTACTTGACAGTATTAGAAGGATAAATGAGGTGTGTGTTGGGCCAGCATGACGAGTCTGGTCGAAAAAAGTATGCAATATACTACCTAAGCAAAAATTTTACCGACTGTGAACAACGTTATTCACTACTCGAGAAAACTTGCTGTGCTTTAGCGTGGGCTGCTCGCCGACTAAGGCAGTACATGTTGACCCACACTACATTCTTGATCTCAAAGATGGATCCAATCAAGTACATATTTGAGAAGCCAGCACTTACTGGAAGGGTTGCAAGATGGAAAATGATTCTCACAGAATATGACATTCGGTACACATCTCAAAAAGCCATCAAAGGCAGTGTACTGTCTGACTATCTTGTTGAGCAACCCATTGATGATTACCAGCCAGTGTGATTTGACTTCCCTGATGAAGACATCATGTTCCTAAAAGCAAAAGACCAAGAAGAGCCTGTTCACACTAAAGGGCCTGACCCAGAAGAAGAGTGGACAATGATGTTTGATGGGGCTGTTAATATGAATGGTCGTGGAGTGGGTGCAGTGCTAATTACACCTAAAGGAGTTCACATGCCTTTCTCGGCAAAACTCACCTTTAACTGCACTAACAACAAAGCTGAATACGAAGCCTGTATCATGGGTCTTGAGGAAGCCATTGACCTCAGGATCAAGACTTTAACTGTGTTTGGGGATTCAGCTTTGGTAATCAATCATACCAACGACAAATGGTTCACTCACCAAGAGCATCTGATTCCATACCGGGATTATACGAGGAGATTATTGACTTTCTTCACAACAGTCAAACTTGAGTATATCCCTCGAGATAAAAATCAGTTTGCAGATGCTTTGGCTACCATTTCCTCCATGATCAAAGTTCAAGCTGCCAACTTTGTGCCTCAGATTTCAGTATCCAGACTTGACAGACCAGCATACGTGTTCTCCGTGGATATTGCTAAAGATGACAAGCCTTGGTTCCATGACATCAAATTTTTCTTAGAGGATCAAACATACCCACCTGGGACATCATCCAATGATAAGAAGACATTAAGAAGGCTAGCTGGTAGTTTCTTCCTGAATACTGATGGTTCCTTGTACAAGAGAAACTTTGACATGGTACTTCTCAGATGTGTTGATAAGAACGAAGCAGACTTGCTGATGCACGAGGTGCATGAAGGATCTTTCGGTACCCATGCTGGAGGACACACAATGGCTAAAAAGCTGTTAAGATCAGGTTACTACTGGATCACAATGGATGCAGACTGTTGTGCTTATGCCAGAAAATGCCACAAATGCCAGATCTATGCGGACAAGTTGCATGTGCCTCCGAATCCGTTGAACGTAATGTCTTCACCTTGGCCCTTTGCCATGTGGGGCATTGACATGATCAGAAAGATTGAGCCGACTGCTTCAAATGGCCACAGATTCATCCTGGTAGCCATTGATTACTTCACCAAATGGGTTGAAGCAGCTTCGTATGCCAACGTCACCAGGAAAGTGGTAGCCCGATTCCTGAAAAGAGAGATCATCTGTCGGTATGGAGAGCCCGAGCGAATCATACCGATAATGGTTCCAATTTGAACAATAAAATGATGGCAGAATTGTGCCGGGACTTCAAGATTCAGCATCATAATTCTTCTCCTTACAGGCCAAAGATGAATGGCGCTGTTGAGGTAGCTAACAAGAATATCAAGAAGATTGTGCAGAAGATTGTGGTTACTTATAAGGACTGGCATGAAATGCTACCATTTGCCCTGAATGGGTACCGTACTTCAATCAGAACATCCACTGGGGCAACACCATATCAACTTGTGTATGGCAAGGAGGCAGTCCTACCTGTTGAAGTTGAATTACCCTCCTTACGGGTACTGATGGATGTCAAGTTGAACGAAGCAGAATGGGTCCGATCTCGGTACAATCAACTAAATCTGATCGATGAAAAGAGATTAGCTGCAATCTGTCATGGGCAGTTATATTAGAAGAGAATGAAGAGAGCCTTCGATCAGAAAGTCAGGCTTCGAGAATACCAAGTAGGAGATCTTGTGCTGAAAAGACTCCTTCCTCCTCATAAAGACCATAGTGAAGAAGGCTTTCTCCGGTGGAGCACTGATGCTCACTACTATGGATGGTGAAGATTTCTTATCCCCTGTGAATTCAGATGCAGTTAAAAAATACTTCGCATAAAATGACCTGCTGGACATAAAAACAGAATGAAAGTCCAGGCAAAAATAGGGCATCCCGGCGAGTCAAAAACAGAATAAAAGACTCGGGCAAAAATAAGGGAAAATAAAGAAAAAATGTACACCCGCTGAGTTGAAAAGCCGCATTGGACAGCTCAGGCAAAAATGGGTATCCCGGTGGATTGAAAACCCGAAAGGGCGATCCACACAAAATAAGGGAATAAGTGAACAACTGCATTATGAATTCGTCTGTATCACTTACAACACGGCAAGCTTCGAAAAGGTTAAAGCATCAGTCAAAATCAGCCTTCTTCAGAAAGCAAGATGAGAAGAACGTCAAGGTCATACGGGTCATAGCAAAAGGGAAGCTCACTAAAGGCGCCGCCAACATTACCAGCACCTTTAATCTTCTCAATTTTGTAACAATCTCTTCATTTCAGGGGATCTGTTTCTTTGACTGTATTTTCCAATTCAGGGCACCCAAATTAATAAAATCGGAGTTTTCAGTCACACTGTGTCTTGTACATTTTTGATTCGTTTGCAAAATGTCTGATATCCCTGATAAAATATTTGCATAAAAACAGATGTGCCTTTCTAAATTAAATGCCTGCAGGAAATAATCTCACTCTCAGGAATATCTAACTCCTATGACGGAATCCGGTAAGGGATGCCTCGGGACACTTGTGCTTTTCTTTGTCTTAACAGGATTGCAGGTGTTCAGAGCGCGACATGGGGCATGAAAGGCATTTCCCCAGCAAAGTTGCCAAATCATTACTTCCTCAGCACATCCTCCAAACAGCACCGGAAATGCTTTCTCCCCATCGAAGTTGCCAGGCGTCACTTCTCCAGCAAATTTTCTTCAAAGCAGCATCAGAAGGTGCTCATTTCCCCAACTGAGTTGTCAGGTATCATCATCCTCAGCAGGATCCCCAAAGAAATCTCTAGGAAGATCATTCAGTGGTATTTCCTCCTGACAGAGTACTAGACAGGGAACCATCTCCCCACAGAGCTCTAGCCTTCTCCCAGAAGAGCAATGTCTGAAGTTCTCACACAACAAAGTGACGAAAGCTTCCACTCCCCAGCTGGGCTCCTCATTACTAAGATAGGTCTATCGGTGACCTATTTCCCCAAGCAGAGTTGTATATTTTATCTGATCTACCAATGATCTCATCCCCAGCTAGGATATCCTTCCAAGAGGATCAGTCAAAGATCTCCATAAGCAGCAGCATCCGAATCCCGGATCGGGGTCCTTGCATAATCATGGCATTCACATCATGAACCACCACAAAAGCGTAGCATTCTGTCTAATACAGAGCATTACGGCAAAACTCAAACATATTGCATGATCACAAGTCAGGTTCGAACCAGTCACCTATAAATACCGACAATACCACTTCAGCAATATACGAATACATCCCTTGAACATAAAAGCCAAAGCATCCCCTTTGCACTCTCAAATACAGATACATGCTCCTTTTGACACTCGTCTGTGTCATCATTCCTCAGTAAAGTCGCCAGAACACTTTCTACAAACAGATACCTATACACACTCCTTTGACACCCGTCTGTGTTACCACTCCCCAGCATGGTTACCCAAACACTTATTATAATACACTCTCATTGACACCCGTCCGTGTCATCTTATCCCCACAGGTTTCCAGAACACCTTTCACACTTATAAGTTCATAACTTATATGTTTCCTCTTATGACACCCATTTGTGTCATACTCTCAAGTTGAACACTCGTATGTGTCTCACCAATGTTAATCATCATTCATACAAATACTCGTCCTTATCATGTATACACCACTTATTTCCCCTCAGATTCAACACTCGTCCGTGTTCTTTGTTAACCAGTTGATACTCGTCTGTATCATCATCTCTAAACACGCGTCAGCGTTTGTTTATACCAATACTCGTCTGTATCATAGTCTTAAGGATGCTCGTCCGCATCTTTAATCTATACACATCGTCAAAACACTTATACCTTTTATTTCTTAAATGTAAGCACTCGTCCGTGTTTACCATTCCCCAGTAAAAGCTACTTTACTCTCATCTGACATTCGTCCTATGTCATGATGCTTCTGGCAGCCATACCCTGCCAGGTGATCGTCCTTCACCTTCGGATGATCGTCCCTCATCCTTTCCCCAGCGGAGTCTCCATTATTGGAACCCTTTTCTATCCGACATTCGTCCTATGTCGTGATATTTAGCAGCCTTCCCCTGCTAGGTGACCGTCCTTCACCTTCTTGATGATCGTCCTTCATCATTTTATCCGATGGCCGTCCCCATCGTTGATCTTGTTATCTAACATTCGTCCTATGTCATGGTAAACGCCGAGAGCAGTCATACCCTGCTAGGTGATTGTCCTTCACCTCTTGATGATCTTCCTTCATCATGCTTATCCGATGGTCGTCCCCATCGTCGACTTTTTCTATTCGACATTCGTCCCATGTCGTGGTAAAGAGCAGCCGTCCCCTGCTAGGTGATCGTCCTTCACCTTTGATGACTGTCCCTCATCATTACTTCATTTATTCTCTGGACCCGATGGCCGTCCCCATCATTTCCTTTACTTTAATCCCCAGAGAACCTTGTTACTTTTCTTGATGGCCGTCCCCATCATAATCTCTTTATTTCCCCAGCATGTCGACCGTCCCCGTCATTGCTATATCCCCAGCAGTCGTCCTCTGCTCAATGGTCGTCCCCCATCGCCCGCACTTTATAATCATATTATACTTTATTTCACAATCTATATCCCTTTTCTTCTTCTCCCCAGTGAGTGCAAAGTTTGGACTGTCTTTGGTATTCAACCACAAGTTATCTTGCTTGTCTGTTAAGCCAGGCGCTTACATCCTGCACAGCTAACTCATGCCCGAATAGGGGCAGCTGTAAACACCCCAAATTTTCCCTCACTAAGTTCACACCATGGCTTGTGATCTTTCACATTTTCATAAGTTTAATCATTACATTTCATATTGCATTTTTGCTTCATCTGCATAGTTCAAGTTCATCTGCATCTAGGGTTTGTGATTTGAGCCATCCAAGTTCCATTTGAGCTATTCCAAAGGTCTTCAATCATCTCAAGAGGGTCCATGTATGTTCAGTCATCATATTTTATCCTCCAAAGATCAAGAAAGTCAAAAAATCACAAGAACTTGGAAAGCATGGAAGCAGAGCTGGGGTTTAACTGCACAGATGACCTAAAAATTAGGGTTTTGGTTTCAGAGGCCATACCTCCAAAGTTTTTGGTCATTTTTGTTTCTAATAGTCTTAATATGTTATAAGGATCATTCATGCCAAGTTTGATGAAGAAATTCATTGTGGAAGTCATATGATCACTGGGTAACTTCTAGAGCAAGCCAGAGCAAAATCAGGGCATCTGAGGCCCCCCAACATGGACCCCAAGTGGATTTTTCATCAAATTGAAGTTATTTGGTCTTTATTTGATCATTGAAGTGTTTAGAAGTTCACAAATTTGACGAAAAGTGAGTTAAACCAAAAGTTGCCAAAAATGGAAATGACTTGTAATGTAAACTTTCCATTTTGGGAAAGTTTTCCAACCTCCTCTTTCTCAACCAAAAATGCTTCAAATGAAAAATTGTTGGTCATGAAAGTTGTAGATTGGATCATTCCCTTTTCAAAAAGTAAGAGAACAAGATCTAATTCATTTTGGAACTCAAGATATGGCTTGTCAAAGTTGGCAAAAATCCCATAATTTTCAAGAATGCACCAAAAGGGATTCTTTGCAAAACCACTTGCCAAGGCTTTTTGTGACTTCAAAAACACTTCAATACATCATAACATCATAGTGCATTGTCTCTAGATCAGAATTGCCCAAAGAATTGCAAGATCACATGCCTTGAACATCAAGATTTCTCAAAGGGGCCAAAACTTCACATAATTGCAAAACACCCCTTAACTTATTTCCAACATGCTGAATTGCCTCAAGAATGAATTTGTGGACTTCCTTGAAGTCAGCTACGCATGGACATGCCCAAAGGAAAGCTTCATCCTTGCCCATACCTCAAGTACACAAGTTGGTGACTTTTTGCAAGAAGGCCATACCAATCACAATAGGGCACAACCACTCCACAGACCTATCACAAGTTGATATGTGGACCAAATGCTGATCATAAAACACAAGAACACTAGCTAAACCCTAAGAATCACCAAGCTCACAAAAAATCTCCCTCTTGCAAAGGCTTTCAAATCTCCCAAGTCAGCCACTCAATCTTCAAACAAATTCCACCATTCATCTCTAAATCACTCACTGATCACAAACCAACCATTGAAACAGCCAAAAACACCTCACACACCAAATATGATTTCTGACCAGTTGGAGTGCAAACTCTCAAACCAGCCATCCACAAAGCGTTCCAAGCATTGCAACTTCTTCAGGAAGGTTATTAGAGGCATTTTGCACCAAGGAAGTGGCCAGAAAGCTCAAGGGTGAAAAGCTCCATCTCAGGTAGCCATTCGAATTAATTTTTCCAGAACTTCTTTTTTATGTTAAAAAATGGTTAAGCATGCTTCACTGATCACACTAAACTTGGAATTTTTGAAAATGGTTGAGAAATGAGTGTGTATTGATTGTCTGAAATTTTTGCCATGTTTATGTTTCTCTTCGAATCATGAGTTTGAGTGAAAAGAAATTTGTTTTGAGAGTGAATTTGATCTTAGGAGAGTGAGAGGAGTGAATCTGGAGCTTTAGAGCTCCAGAAAGTACCTAGGGAAGAAGTTAAGGTTTTTCAGGTGAGGGTGTCACCGGAGAAGACGACCGGAGCTGTTCTCCGGTGACCTGAAAATAATTAGTGTTTTAATTAGGTTTAGGGTTTCATTTGAATTCTGGCCGTAGGATTGAGCTTCCTCGCGTGTTTGAATGGTCTAGATGCCATCATTAAACCCTAATTCTGTTTAATTAAAGTTTAATTAATTAGTTAATGAAAATTAGCCCAGAAGGAATCCTGTCCACCCATTCACGCGCAAGTCAACCAAAATCTCTCAGCTTTGAATGTGAGCCTTCAGATCTGCTTACTTTTATTTAATTCAATTTTAATTCATATTTTTCTCATTTATTTTGTAGCATTTATTTAAAATAGCTAGAAATTTCCCAAAATATTTTTATTCTGCATTTTTGTTTCAAATAATTTTCTTGACCAAAAAATATTTTTATTTTTATTGTTTGCATTTAAAAATCATTTTTAATTATTTAAATGTTTATTTTAATTAATTAATGAAAATTAATTAATTAAAATATCATTTAGGTTTCTGAAAAAATCCCAAAAAATTCATGTTGCATCTTTAAACATTAAGAGACATTGTCATACCATCCACATAAATTTATTTTTGGTTTTGAACCATTTTTGACAATTTTCTTGAATTCAGGGTTCATAAAATTCATATTTTAGAACCCTAACTTCAAGAATTATTTTCTGCCTAACCAAGAATGGTATGACAATGGTTCTTTTTGCATTGATCTTCATTTGAAATGTAGTTTCTAACATAATTTTGTCATGAATTTCTTCTGCCTTTTTTGAATTGATTGGCATTTTTCCCCTTTAAGTACCATAAAACCCTAGAAAACTTAGAAAAATCATATCTTTCGTTAGGTTAAGAGTTAGGTCTTCTCCTTTGGGGTGTGATGTCATATGGGGTTAGGGTTATTTTGGTTGCAATTTCAATTTTTTATCTTGTCATTTGCTTCTGTTTTTGAGTTTTCCATCTCATGTTGCATGAAAACCCTAATTTCTCATCTTCTCTTGCATACATCTTGCATATGCTTGCATTCATGAACTTTCCATGACATTTTATGCATTCACATGACTTCTAAGACATCTTAAGACACATTAGAATCATGCTTGATCATTTCTTCATCCATTTGCCATGTTATGCATTCATTTCATTTCATGTGCTTTCATGAACTTTCATGCCTCTTTCATGCTTCATTTGCATCCATATTACTTGTATGATAATTCACATCTCTTGACATATATTTGCATCATCTCTTAGCATCATTTGCATCATTAACATGCTTCTGGTTTTGGTTTGCATCCTTGCATTCATTTCATTTTCACTTCATTCTTTCTCTTATGCTAACTTTTCAGGTGGTAAGTGCTTTGAGAAGTGAATTTTCCTTCACTTCTCACAATCCCTCCTCATCTCTCTTATGCATTCATTGCTGCATTTTGTATTTGTATTAGAGTGAGCTTGCTCATTCATGTTCCTTCTTCATTTTCTTTCTTCAAGCAACTTATCTTCTTAAGTGAAGTAAGTTGACTTGCTTCTTCTGCTTCTCCTCTTTTCATCTGCTTCTTCCTTGGTGGCTCTTCTTGAAGATCTCTTGCAAGCCTCATAAACCCTAGGAACACCCAAGCATGATAATAATTAGGGTTTGATTAGCCCCCCATTAGTTTTACCTTTGTGTCATCTTTTGTGTCTTCTCTTCTCATCACTTAATTAGGGACTAAACCTTCAAGGTTTCAAGGCTTTGTGATTAAGATTATGCATGCATCCTTCTCTTAGGATGGAGTGTATAACTTTAATCCTAAGTGTTAAACCCTTAATGTGTTTAAATCTCTTAATCAACCCATCTAATAATCACTAAGACATCAAGCTTGTAATTTGGGCCTTGCATTAGGGTTCTAATTCTTCCTTAATTGGTTGAGAAGGACTAACCCTAGTGTTAATGGACAATTCCCCCTCAAGTTGTCTTACAAACCATAAAATCCACTTCTTAATCTTATCATTAACTAAAATCCACTTTAATAAAGGTTTTGTTTTGTCATGAGGTTAATCCCTAATCATGGATTAAGTTGAGGTATCTTCCTAAGCTTAAATGTTCTCATCTATTATCCTTCTATTAGGATGGTGTAATGGGTCCATTAAATCCTTGATTATGGCTTAAACTCATTACTTAACACTAAACAAAAATACCAAAAACATCTAAATAAATGCAAGTAGGTTAATGATCTTAATCCTACATCATGGTGACTAAGTGTGAGGTGTTTACCTCATACTTAAGGTATTCTCATTACCCCTAATCAGAGGGAAGATGTGATGAGTTTACTAACCCTTGGTTTAGGCTTAAGCTCATTTTCTTATGACAAACTCTAAAAGCAATAAAAGATTGAAAACTCAAAAACAAACAATAATTGTCTCCTCCGGGATTCTTTTCTCACCTCATTGACTCATAAACGAGAAATCTCTTCTTCTGTCTGATGCAAGATAGTTTGCACCTGAGCCAGAAAGGTCATACACTTGAGCATAGACAAGCAAGCAGTTCATCAGTCAATTTATCTTCAGTCTCTTTGAGTCGAACTATGGTGTTCTGACTTCCTCATTGCACGAGAGGATACGTAGGCATAACTTAACTGTTATCGAACAAAAGTCTCTGTATATTCCCCCTTTTCCAGCATTATTCTTTAAGCCTCATTCCTGAGCAATCCATTTCACATCTCTTTTGCAATGACACCTGTACATTCTTTTCCACCTTTTGCACACAAATAACACTGACACTACCCCTTTAAACACAAATCTTTTAAGCGTGGATCTCGTCGAGTATGACGGACAATCTGGGTGCTAATACCTTCCCAGGTTGTAACCAACCCCCTTTCTCAGTTTCTCTGGTTCGCGACCGTCTTATCCATATCTTTCTAGGTTTATGCAGCATTACCTTTCCTTCGGGATAAAAATGCCTAGCTGGCGACTCTTTTCAGTTCATCTTCATGTTCTCTCTTTCGCCGACCGTTCGCATCTGTACCCCTTTTGGCAAGGTGTCATTTGGTGGGAGCGACAACCACCAACTCATCTCAATGTGATTTCTTCCCCGTGGCCTTTCTTTATGTGGGGAATTGATATTATTGGTATGATTGAACCCAAGGCTTCAAATGGACATCGTTTTATTCTTGTGGCAATTGACTACTTCACCAAGTGGGTGGAAGCGACATCGTATGCTAATGTGACCAAGCAAGTTGTGGTTCGGTTTATCAAGAATAACATTATCTGCAGATATGATGTTCCGAATAGAATCATTACTGATAATGTTTCGAACTTGAATAATAAGATGATGAAAGAGCTTTGTGAAGAATTCAAGATTCAACATCATAACTCTTCTCCTTATAGACTGAAGATGAATGAGGTTGTTGAAGCTGCGAATAAGAACATTAAGAAGATCATTCAGAAGATGGTTGTCACATACAAGGACTGGCATGAAATTCTCCCTTTTTCTTTGCATGGGTATCGTACATCTGGTCGCACTTCAATAGGGGAAACCCCTTTATCACTTGTTTATAGTACATAAGCAGTTCTCCCCGTCGAGGTTGAGATCCCATCAATGAGAGTTCTGATGGATGCCAAGTTGACTGAGGTTGAATGGTATCAGAGTAGATTTGATCAGTTGAATTTGATTGAGGAAAATAGAATAACAGATTTGTGTCATGGTAGGTTGTACTAGCAAAGAATTAAGAAAGCTTTTGACAAGAAGGTCAAACCTCGTGTATTCAGAGAAAGCGACCTCGTCCTCAAAAAGATCCAGTCTTTCATTAAAGATTCTCGAGGCAAGTGGACTCCGAACTATGATGGCTTATATGTTGTCAAGAAAGCCTTCTCTGGCGGTTCATTAATTCTTGCAACTATGGATGGTGAGGAGATCACTAGTCCTGTGAATGTGGATGCAGTCAAGAAATACTTCGCCTAAAAAATAAAAGAACAACTCGCTAAGTTGAAAACCCGAAAGGGAGGCTAAGGAAAAAATGAGCGTCTCGGTGAATTGAAAACCCGAAAGGGCGGTCCAGGCAAAAATTAGAGACATAAAAAAAATAATTATCCCGGTAGATTGAAAACCCGAAAGGGAAATCTAGGCAAAAGTTAGGGATCATGGAAAGTAACTGCGTCGACAGACTGGATCACTTGTAGCGACCGAGGATTTCAAATTCTATCCCTCAGAATAATTGCCCATCAAAGATTCTTATTCACTCATCCTTGACCGAAGTTTTAGACATAGTGGAGTTCAAAGTTGATAGAGAGAATATTGATCATTGTATTTCAATGTAGCCCTTTTCCATGTATTTTAACCATTTTTCAAACTTATAAAGATCCATGGAGTCATGCCATTTGCTGACTACCATTCTATCAATGAATTTGAGCTTTTATCCATTTGTTTGCAACTCTTTATATTGTTTTTGTTTACAAAATTTCAATTTATTGTTAATGATGATTTTTGAAACAAATTTAATAAATTTAATCTTTGAAGATTATAAATTTTTTTTTCTTTTGACATATGAATAAAGAAAGGATATTAATAGTGACTCCAAGGATGGTAAAGTCTGGATGTGTGTAACTTGTCTCTCCCAAAGCAGGGTTTAATTCGGTTGTGTCCATGTGAAGTTCCTGAATAGTCTTGGAAGGTTGATGTTAATGATGTTTTGTTCCCCAACAATAAGCATGAACAGGGATTGTATGAATGTTCTTAGCTTGCGTTCCAATGTCTTCCCCAGAAGAATTGTTGGAAGGGATGTTCTTAAGAATCCCCAGCTGAGTTTTGATCTTTTCCTCAGCAAGTTATCTTTAACTTGAGAAGCATTGGGAATCCTCATCCGAGTTCTTGTTCCTCAACTTTAGTTGGTTGCATACCTGGGCAGAAGTATTGATATAGGAGTTAGTTTAGAGGTTTTCTTTCACATGATGTTGGGTATTGATTTAAAATCCCTCGTAAATGTGTTTTGGCTATGATGTTAACTTCGGGTATCGCCATGTGGGTAAACAACTCCGAATTTTCAGTGATGAATGATCTCCATAGATCTTTCCCATAGATACTCAGTAGGTCTGCGTATGATGGTTTCCAGCAGGTTCTTATGTGATCATCAGCAAGTCTTGTACCCTTTCCTCAAGCGGAACGGGAGTGGTATGACGATTATTCCTTGCAAAGTTTGATTCTTAACAAGAATACTTTTGTCGCAAGGATTGTGGGAGATTTTCCCCATCCTCAGTAGATTATTACCTTTCCTCAACAGGGTGATATCCCTACACATAGTTGATGATTGATGTTTGATGCTCCAGTAGGCTATGCTTTATTTGCATCACTGGTAGATCTTTATCTGGTTTCCCCAAACAGAGTTATGAAGATATTTATCCCCATCAGATTTTAACAGGTACATTTCCTTCTTTCCCCAAAGAGTGGAAGATTTTGTGATGTTGGTGTTTCTCCAACATGTTATCCTCTCAGAGAGTAATTTCTGATGTTATCCCTTTACATATTCTTGAAGATTGCTTTGTGGATTGGATACCTAGCAGATGTTTTCTCAGTTTGAGTTAAGCCTTGTAGTAGGATTTTATTCCTTTGATGGATTTTTGATGTTCTCCTGCAGGATGTCAAGTTAAATCTCCAGCATGATTCCCTACATTGTTGCCTTGGGTTAGCCGAGTATCTGGTTGTGGTGTTTATGTCACTCGTTGCTTACCTTTATGTTTGTTTTGTCAGCATATTCATATACATATTCATACGCATAAGCATAGCATCTTTTGCTTGCATTCTTGCATTTACCATTGGTCCCTGCTCTTTGGTGTGGATTTCCCCCCCAGAGTGTGTGTGTTGTCTTCCTCTCAAGTTTAAAGTGTCAACCCTTAAGCAGAAAATGTTTATCCTTTCTAAATTCCCCACCGAGTTTGTTCCTCGTGGATGATATTGATTCAGTTTCCTCCCCAGTTTATTATCTGGATGGAATTTCCCCAGTTGAGATATTTCCTCCTCGGGATAAGTCTTGTTTGACCGTTTCTCTCCAACTTGTTATTGGATTGAACTTTGGTCCTCTTTTGTGAGTAATATTACTTTGGAATTAAGCTATCAGTTATTTGATAATGAGTAATATTACCAAGTTAATCAAGATCGTTTCTTGTGCTCCTACCCAGTAAATCCGGTAGTTGATAATTATTTTAACTTCTACAAATTTGTCTACCTAGTAAACAGGTAGAGGTTATCTCTTTGTCGTGCTCCTACCCAGTAAATCAAGTAGTTGAGAATTTTTTTCTACCCAGTAAAAAGGTAGTGGAGGTTATCCCTCTTTGTTTTACTCCTATCCAGTAAATCGATAGTTGAGTCCCTTTTTTTCCTACCCAGTAAACCAGTAGTTGATAATTCTTTTCCAACTCGGTATGCCTCCATTTTTGGACTCGAATACTTTGTTTGGTTGATATTCCCTGGAAGAGTTTTTACTCTTCCTTGTTGAACCTTTTACCTTGGTTATATCACATTTTTCCTAAGTTGAGTCATCAATTTAGTGATTTTTTTTCCTGGTAAAACTCGCATGTTGTCTGTTGTTTTCCCCAGCGGAATTTTCTTCTGTGTCCCCAAGCTTTCATTTTTCTCTGGTGGTCATATTTTCCCCACAGAGATCTTGGATTTGCATATCATAATCCATATCATATCATGTTCTCTTAGGACAAAAATTGGGTTTTTTGTATTTAAGTCTCTCACATCTTGCAGAGACGAAGATGTCAATCTTCATATCTCCAGACTGAAGAAACTTAAATAGGGGCAGCTGTAACACCCTAATTTTTTCCCTAAGATTTCTTTGCATTTTATCTGCATCTTGCATACAAACAATATCACACTGGTTCATTATCCTTTTCAGTTGCAGGTCTTTGCCTCGCGGGGGATCACCATTGTTTTTATTTTCTTTATATTTGTTTGTGTTTACTAATCACTAACCAAAATCCAAAAATATGTTTTAGTTCGCTTTTTCTTCTTTGTGTTTTCAGGAGTTGCAGAGTTTTTAGAGGCCGATAGTGATTTTATTTTCAAATGTGGTTGTTCAGTTATGATCCAATTCAGATGAAAGTTTAACCTAATCTTGGTCAAACTATCAGGAGATATTTTCAACTGCAAGTTATTTGTGCCAGTGATTTATTCCTCAGACAGTGCGAATTCAAAAGTTCAAGCTGTGTTGCGTGCTAAGATCATCGGTTTATCAGGCAGTGGTCTGTGTGATGTTTGGTTTGAATCTTCAGATTTATTAGTGTTCATCAGTTCTCATCAGTTCATCTATGGATTTATTTTCCTCAGCATGGATTCAAATAATCAAGGCAATTTTTCAGACGTTAGTTGTGGCTTAATTTGCAAATATCCAGTGGTTCGGGATTGACTGTGTTCATTTTATCAGTGGCTTGTGAAGAAAATATAGATTGGTTTTGGGATGAATAATCAATTTCATATCCATATCATTATCCATTTTTCGATTCCTTTTGTTCATTTTTCATAAATACAATTCCCGTTCATTTCATTCAACTTTTACTTTTATTCCAATTTCCATTATTTTCTTTAATCCATTTTCAATTTATTTTTATCCATCTTTCCATTTTATCCATATCTTCATAATCCATTTTTGTAGAAATGTTTATTTCTATCTAACTTTTTTTTATTTTAATCCAATATCCAATTTTTATATTCACTTTTAAATCCCAATATACCAATTAAGCCCATTATTTGTACAAAATAAATAGAAAAAAATAAACAAAGGCCCCATCGGCCCATCCCCAAGAAACTCTACCATCACTCAGCTAACAAGTCAAATCTCCAAGCATCTCATACGTGTTTTTCTAGCCAATGCATCAAGCACTAAAGTCAACACAAACAACATGTGACTTTCTCCAACTGAAGCATCCAAAACGCACCTGCCATGAATTTCAAAACGCAATTGGAATATGAACAAAACGACACCTTTACAGTCAAGCATCACGCGTTACACAAGAAGTCTCAAAGCCGTATCTGCAAGCAAGTAAAACGCATGTTCAAGGTAAACAAAACGTGAATTGCACGCACAAGTCGAACCCTTAGCATGAAGCCAAAACGCAAACCAGCTGAAGCATCCAAAACGCTTATGCCGTTGAACTCAAAACGCAGGAAAATTAATTAAAACGCATACAAAATTTAAAATGAAAAACTCAGTTGCGAACACACAATTTTCATGAACCCCAAACGCGAGGAAAACCTTCAAAATGGCAGCTTCAATTCCTCACCTTCTTCTATAAAAGCCACATTCCTCTCTTCAATTCAGCAAGCTTCGGAAAGCCCCCTAAATCCCTGTCAAATTCATTTACCATTTCAAAATTACCAAAGCTTCAATTTCATCTCCATTCCACAAAACATTTGTTTCAACATCAACAACAACACCAAATCATTTTCGTGAATTGAAAATAAGAAGAAGAAAATAAGTGAAGTTGAGATGAACAAGAAGTGAGATGGCTTGAAGCAGATATGAGTCGCAATTTGACAGAGGAGAAGGACGTTTGTGGCCGTGTGATTTGAAGCAAAAACCGAGAAATAAAGAAAGAGGACGCCGCAGTTGAAAGAGAGAGGGATTCGGCGGTGGGAAGCTTCATTCATCGCGGCGGATTTCGTCTTTTTGCGCTTCAAAAAGAAGAAGGTGAAAATATGAACACAGTTGCCCTGTTTCCACGGGAAGAAGATGAAACCTATTTCTTTGATTTGTTTTCATTTTTTTTTATTTTTTATAATTAATGATTTTGTTTTATGTTAAAAAAGAAGAAAACTAATTTGGTTTGGGCCCAAAGTTCTTGGACTGCATTTCCTCTTCACACCTCTTTGTGTTGCGTTTTCCCCCCTCCCTTCACTCTTATTTTCTTTTGTTTTTTTTTAATATTTACTTTATTTTTAATTTGTTCCCATTTGTTTTTTTTTTTAAAAAGATAAGTTATATGAGATCTTTTAAGAAAAAGTTTTCTTAAAAAATATTTTATGTTTTTTTAATGGAATATTTTTTATTCCATTTTATTGATTGTTTTTATGGATTTTATTTTGAAATCCATTTTCTTCATCTCCTTTTATTTTTGGTCGATGAGATCTCCGATTCGATGATTGTTGGTTTTCGAAGATGTTTAATCTTCATTATTTCAAATCTATGGATGAATGATTATTTGGATCATTCTCCATACTTTGGTATCGTGATAGGTTGCATTCAATGATTCAATGTGAAATCTCGATTAAGATTAGACCATTACCATTTTTTTCTTTTCGTGCGACATGTTGTCGGAGGATGATCCATTATATCATTTCTCTAACATGTATTAGCAAAAATATTTTCCACCTTAATTGGTGGTGGCCGACCTCATTTGTAGGGTAATTACTTCGTAAATTACTTGGCGATTGCTTAACATAGACCTAAACTTGTCCCGACTTCGGAATAAAAATCTAATTGGGTACTTGCACTTTCATGGACCGGATCTCTTGTTGATCGCGTAATCCCAAAGTGGTTAATCATATTGCATTAAGAATTGAGACTTATGAATGTTTGATGCGTAGGTGCTTTGGATCTCCCAAATGCCTTTCAAATTTCATTGAATTCGATTCGGGTTTCCTTGATTAATCGTTATAGTGTAAGATGCTAAGCGGATCCGGTTGCCTTTAAATTTTGGTTACACTTTTGGTTGTGGTTGATTAAGTTCACCATACCATTATTATTATGTAAATAGTATTATATTACTACTATACTAGTATTTTAGATTTTTGCACTTTAATTGTCTTTGTTTTATTACTTGCTCTTTAATTGCTTTTATTTTTTGTTATATGCTTTATTATGCTTTATTCATCCATTATCATGTTTATGTTTATTGTCCTTATTTTGATTGTGTGATTTTCTATTTGTCCATTTGGACATAAAACATTAATAAAGGATTAAACTTCTAAAAAAACTTGCGATCTTAATTTTGGACTAATGGTTACTATCCTTGGCATTGGAATGGAAGTGTTGGACTTAGATTTTAGGATACCTTTTCCTTTGCCTTAACCTTCATGAAGATTGGAGCTTGCCTTTATTTGGCCATTTGCTAGCTTATAAGGATGAAACTCTTATGCACATAATTGAAAGTATCATCAAGTTTGGTTAGACTTTTCTTCCCTTATCTCCTTATTTTCTTTTTTAGGGTATTCCCTTCATCTCCTCCCATTCTTTAATTTTCAAAATCATCTCCCTTTTTCAAAGGATTCATTCTTTCTAAACCATCACCTCTTTAACAAACAAAATCTTGATATTCATCAAGTGAATTTTACCCCTCTTTCTTTCTCTTAGAAAATCAATGAATCTAATCATGTCGACCTTAATTCAAAAATAAAAAGAACCAAACTCATTCAAATTGTTTTGTGCCTTTGTGCACTTTTATTTGTTTTCTTTGAAAAGTGCCGATTATGAGTCATTATTCTTTAGTCGGGAGTAAGTCTCTCAATATCCATGGTTGTAGTTTGATGTAATTGAGTCTCTTGTCATTCGTGGGAGTTTAGTGGCATACTCGACGATTTTATCCGAGTTGGCGCCCTCCCCATAATGATGTATGAGTCCATGCCTTCATTATCATGGTAGATTTGTTTGGATATCCACTTGAAGATGACAAATTCTCTTCACTTAATAAAATCAATCATAACCTACCCTTTCCACTATTTGTACCACGAATTATGAGGTTTTGATCTCGCATTGCACTTTATGGGTACGTAGGCATAAGGTGGTAAACCTCTCCAAACACAAAAATATTAAAAAAATAATTCTTTTCTCATCCCTCCACTCACATTTTACAAACCATTTTCAAACCAAAAGCAGTAAATTTTTCAAAGGGCTCCTGTGGAGTACCACGGATATTTTGGGTGCATAAAACCTTCCCATTGTGTAACCTATCCCCTTACCTGTTTCTCTGTTGTGTTTCTTTAGCTATTTGCTTTTAGATTCATTAGGATTTATTCGCTCTTTTTTCCTTTTCCTCTTGGAATAAAATAAAAGCGCGGTGGCGACTCTGTTTACTTTGAGTTAAACTAATTGATAGTTTATACTCATGTTTTTTACCACTACACATGGGTATAAGGATTATTTGTTTGGAAAGGATTTAAGAATATGGATTAATGAAATTGGTTTAATATGGAACATGAGAAAAAGTGGATATGGTTTAAAAATCTAAATGGACTCAGAATGGTGATTAGTTTATTGAATGGGGTTAATGAACATTGGTATAACAATTTTAACAAAAATGGATTTGGAATCAAGAATGGATTAGGATTTTGAAACTTGGATAAAAAAATGGATAATCAGGTTTGAATCGATTATTTGGACCAAAAACTTTGATGCCATGATAAATCCCCAAAATCAGTAGCTTGTGACATGCTTCTCGCATTAATTGAAATGCCACACGCGAATGAATATCTCCATCAAATAAACCCATATCAACTTTAACACAAAGTACCTCATTTGGTGGAATGTCTTCATACTCAATCATGAATATGAACCCCAATCCTCCTTGAGATGTTCGATGAAGCATAATATGGATAAAGATATTGAAAAAACCCAGAACTCTGAATCAAATCAACTGTGATTAGACACCTCGATGGATGCACCAATAAGTATTCTTCTAAAGTGAAATCCCCGTAGACCACTTAATCAGGGAAATAAACCATAATTGAGTAGAAAACAGATAAGAAGCTGATGTTATTAATAGCCACATAAGCAAAACTTTAAATCCACCAGACAGATATGGATAAGGTATGAAACCCTAATTTCATATGACATTGATCCCATGCCTTAGGAGCCAATGCAATGCATGATTGGATGTTATGACCTAATGGGAAATAAAAATGAATGCGAAACATAAGCCAGTTAGTGTTAATAAATAAGAGGGAAAATTTTGGGGTGTTACAGCTGCCCCTATTCAATCACTGTAGACCTGAATGGATGATAGCAATGGCTTTCAGACGTTCGAGGTATGAGGGGATTGAATACTCGAATAAAACAAAAAAATTGTACTCTATGGGAGATGAAATAAGTTGGGAAGAATGTCATTCTTGGATTACTACTCCAAGGAACGAGACTGTCATACTTAGACAGAATCAAATGAAATGAGACCATCGTACTTAGACAGAATCAACAAAGGTGAGATCATCATACTGAGATGAAATCAAACAACACGAGACCGTTGTACTTAATCGTAGTCGAGAAAATGAGACCATCGTACTGAGATGGAATCCACAAGGATGAAATCATCATGCTGAGATGAAATCAAACAACGCGAGACTGTTGTACTTAAACAAAATCGAGGAACTGAGACCATCGTACTGAGACGGAATCAACAAGGATGAAATCATCATACAAAGATGAAATTAAACAACACTAGACCGTTGTACTTAAACGAAATCGAGGAACTGAGACCATCACACTGAGACGGAATCAACAAGGATGAAATCATCGTACTGAGATGAAATCAAACAACACGAGACCGTTTTACTTAAACAGAATCAAGGAAATGAGACCATCGTACTGAGACAAAATCAACAAGGATGAAATCATCGTACTGAAATGAAATCAAACAACACGAGACCGTTGTACTTAAATGGAATTGAATGGGGACGACAATTGTTGAATGGAAAAAGTATCAGTGCTAAGAAATGAACTTGGAACTCTTTGTGGGGATGCTTCGACCTGATTGAAGAAACAATGTTCCGGGCCTTTGCGCCAGGTACCCAAGACTAGCTTATGCTTTGTATGAATATGTTTGAATTTTTCCCTGGCGTAATGCACCATAATGATGGAAAGGCTACGCTTTAGAGGATGAAAATATAATGATGATTACTAAATGCAAATGCAAAGGGATCTCTTGATGAAGAGGTAACAGGTATCCCAAGTAGCTTTACTGGGGAGAGATAATCACTGCATTGATTTAATGAATCCCTGTGGGGAAATGCAACTGTGCAACTATGCTACTAATAAAGATTGGATTTCAGTAGGAGAAGACTATGGGCAATTCCATACAAGAAGGAAAACCATCTAACGTCTCACTGCCTTCTCCACTACTAGGGAATAATGAATCTTCATGTACTGTCGGGGATAAAGAACCTTGGTTGGGAATACTTCTCTGTTGAAAGAGGGCTATCTGCTTAGGGATATCAACCTTCTATCAATTCGCTGGAAAATATTTCCACTTTCGACTCTTCTAGGGATGATGGAGAACATCAATGAGAATGTTTCCCGCGAAAGATAAGATTTTTAGTCGCCTCTCGCTGGGGATGAGAGGTATGAAGCATCTCATGTTTGGGATGAGAGATAATGAGGCATATCATGCTAGGGATGAGAGATAATGATACCCTTCGTTCGGGGAGTACCGACCCTCTTCTTGTTGCTCTGCTGGAGGAAATATAGTCTGATGAGGCTTGTTGAGGAATCTTGATCAACGAAGCCTGCTGAGGGACAAGCTCCTTGATGCCTCATGTTGACAATGATTTTGCTTCTTCGTATCTACATATTAGGGAACACAATTGATAGCTCCTGCAAAAGAGAAAGTTAGACAAGCCTGCATGCCCCAGGTTCATGGTCTGAATTGACCATCCCTGTTACTCAACAATTAAGATGCATGTCAGGTGTTCAACTCTTAAGCATTTACTATAGAGCATCAATGTCTTTGCAATGAAATATTTATCACAATTGTTGGAAATTTTTACAATCAAATCAGTGGTAGATGAAAACGAATGAGAGCATATTTGAATGAAGTTGTACTTTATTAATTGAAAAATGGCCCTGAATAGGCATTACACTGAGAAGAAATCCCTAGAAAGAGGAAACTGCACAAAAGGAAAATAAACTATCCTAATGGCAATATGAAAATTGGATCTCATCAAGTTCCAACCCGGCTATGACCCGTATATCCTCGAGACTTTCCATGTACTTCACTTTATAAGAAAAAAGATTGGACTGATTCTTAACCCTCAGATTATCCTTGATTGTAGATGACGAATCACAGATCTTACATATCGCAATTGTTCGTTTGAATCCCTCTTTTGCATGGATCTCCCTTTCGGGTTTTCAATCCATCGGGATACCCTTTTTTTCCTGAGTTGTCCAATGTGGATTTTCAAATCAGCGGGTGTACATTTTTTTGTTTATTTCCCTAACTTTTTCCCGAGCCTTTTATTCTGTTTTTGGCTCGCCATGATGCCCTTTTTTGCCAGGACTTTTATTCTGTTTTTGTCTAGCGGCTCTCTTTTATACGAAGTATTTTTTAACAGCGTCTACGCTGACAGGGGAAGAAATTTCCTCTTCATCCATGGCTGTTAACATTTAGGCTCTGCCAAAGAAAACCTTTTTAACCACAAATGGCCTTTCATAGTTGGGTGTCCACTTGCCCCTGTGATCTGTTTGAGGAGGAAGGATCCTTTTTAGCACTAAGTCGCCAGGTATGTAGCATCGAGGCCGCACTTTCTGGTCGAACATTGTAAACACCCCAAATTTTCCCTCACTCTTTCTCACACCATGGCTTGTGATCTTTAATTTTTGCATTAGCCTAAGCATACCATCTCATATTGCATATTTGTTTCATCTGCATAGTTCCATTTCATCTGCATCTAGGGTTTCTGATCTGAGCAAAGCAAGAATCAATCTGAGCCATCCCAATGGTCTTTAAGCTTTCCAAGGGGTCCATGTGTGTTCTATAATCATATTATGCTCCCCAAAGTTCGTGAAAGACAAGGGATCACAAAATTGGCAAAGGCATGGAAGCAGAGCTAGGGTTTTCCTACACAGATGACCAAAATTAGGGTTTTGGTTTCAGAGGCCTTAACTCCAATTTTTTTGGTCATTCTTGTTTCTAATGTTCTTAATATGGTATAAGGATCATGTGTACCAAGTTTGATGAAGAAAGTCATTGTGGAAGTCATCTGATCATTGGGTAACTTCTTGAGTAAGTAAAGTCAAAATCAGGGCATCTGAGGCCCCCAACAAGGGTACCAAAGGATCATTTTCATCAAAATGGGGTTCTATGATATTTATTTGATCTTAGAAGTGGTTGGAAGTTCACAAAGTCGAAGAATTTTGAGCCAAATGCAAACTTGCTATTTTTGGAAGTGACTTGTAATGGAAACGTTCCATTTTGGGAAAGATTTTCAACCTCCTCTTTCATGACCAAAAATGATTCAAATGAAAACTTATTGGACATGAAAGTAGTAGATTAGGTCTTTCCATTTTCAAAAAGTACTAGAACATGTCTTGATTCATCCTATAACTCAAGATATGGCCTTTCAAAGTTGGCAAAAATCCTATAATTTTCAAGTTCATGCCAAAGAGGGAATTTTGCAATTTCACTTGCCAAGCCTTTTTATGACCTCTAATCAACTTCTATGCATCATAAAATGTCAAGGCAACTTCCAAAGATCAGAATTGACCCAAGATTGCATTGATTTCATGACTTGATCTTCAAGAAATCTCAAAAGGGCCAAAACACACAAACTTTGCAAAATGCCTTGGATCCTTCCATCCACTTGTGCCAGTTGCATCAAACCAATTCTATGGCTCTCCATGAATCTTGCTGAGGCCAGACACCCTGTTGAGCAGCTCTTTCCATGGCCCATACCTCCAAGTACACAAATTTGACTTTTTTGCAACTTGCCCATACCAATCACACTAGGCCACACCAACTCTTCTGATCACTCCTATTGGTTTATACAAACCATAAGGAACACAAAACACATAACACACAAGCCTGCAAGCTCTCTCAACTCAGATTTCACAAAATCCACCAAAACCTTCATCTCTTCGAATTGCACAACACAACCATCAAACTTCAAAACCAACTTCACCAATCATCTTCAAATCACTCATAGAACACAAACCACCCTCTGAAAAGCCCTAAAACACAGCCAAACAAAAACACGATTCTTGGTGCAGAGGAACTGAAACTCATAAACCAAGCCATACAAACTTGTTCCAAGCATTGCAACATCATCAAGGAGCTCATTGGAGTTAGTTTGAACCAAGAAAGAGGCCAGAAAGCTCAGGGATTGAAAGCTTCATCTCAGGTAACCATGAAGAACAATTTTTTTAGAACTCTTATTTTAAGTTCTTTAATGCTTCTATATGATGCACTGATCATCCTGATATGTTTACTTTTGAAAATGGTTAAGAATCAAGCATGTATTGAACTTCTATAAGTTTTGAATATTTTTCCGTTTTGCTTCGAATCATGTTGTTCTTGAGTGATGAATGTTATTTGATGTTGGATTCATGCGTAGGGATGTTAGAGGATCATTTCTGGAGCTTTAGAGGGTTTGATTTACCCTAGGGAAGAAGTTAGGTTGTGTGGGCTGCCAGAGAAGATGACCGGAGCTAGCTCCGGTCACCTGGAAATGCTTAGGTTTCTTAATTAGAGTTTAGGGATCAGTTTAAATGTGGGCCGTTTGATTGGGTTTTCGCGCGTGGATGAAGGGCCCAGATGCCTTGTTAAAAATCCTAATCAGTTAATTAGTTTTAATTAATTAGGATTAATTTTAAAAATGCCACATAAAAATATTTTTGGGTTCTGAAAATTAATGAAAGGTTTGACAAAAAATTTCAGAATTTTTAAATGCTTTTTACTATTTTTAATAATTCGTAAAAGTTAAATACAAAATAAATGAATTAAAAATGAAATTATGAGAAGTATGCAAGATCCATGGCTGAGATTTAAACTGGTTTTGGAGGGAATTGATTGGCGCCAGATCCTGTGGCCCAGATTCAAACTGGCTGAAATTAAAATTAAACCTAATTAATTATGTTAATGACGTGGATTAGGGCTTAATGGGGTGATCTGAGCCACACAAACGCGCGGGAGTCAACACTGGTCAACAGAATCCATGGTTCACATTCAAACTGAGCCCTAATCATCATTAATGCGCTAATGACTTTCAGGTGGCCGGAAATGACCTCCGGTCATCTTCTCCGGCCACACCTCCCCTGAGATTTTGCTATCTCTCTCCCTAAGCTTCTACAACCTAATTTTTCTGCCCAGAAATGATCCCCATACACCATACATTATGAATAAACAAACAAACAACATTTAAAACACATCAAAAGTGAGAATCGAATCAAAACAGTTCTAGGTCAAAAAATTTCAGAACATGAATACATACTCATTTCTCAACCATTTTCAAAACAAAACACATCAGCAAGATCAGTGAAGCATAAAGAATCATTTAGTAACTTAAAAACAAGTTTCTGGAAAAATTGTTCTTGAGCTCACCTGAGATAGAGCTTTCAATCCAGGAGCTTCCTGACTGCTTCTTTGCTTCAAAATGGCTCCAATGATCTTCTTGAGGAAGTTTTGAGGCTTGGTTGGAATTTAATGTGGCTGGTTTAAGAGTTTGATGAAGTTCTGTTCAGAAGGGGTGGAAAATCGTGTTTCTACTTGGGGTGGTTTCAGGGTCAAATGAGGATTGGGAAATGATCAGAGGGCCATGGTGAGTGGTTTTGTGAAGTTTGTTTTGAGGTTTGAAGCTTGTATGGAGGGATTCGAATGAAAATGCATAAGAGGTGAGTTTTGAGGATGTTGACTTGTGGGAGAGATTAGGTTGTGTTGTGTTATGTGTTGAGTTCCATTTTGTCCATGTATCAAGTTTGGATAGGTCAGAGAGTTGTTGCTGGCCTATGCTGATTGGTATGGGCCATTTTGCCAAAAGTCAATGTGACTTGTCCTTTGAGGTATAGGTCATGACAGGATGGTTTAGAGGCATGGCATGGCTCAGCTGTGATCAAGGAGAACCATGGAAATGAATTTGAGGCAATGCAGCAAGTGGATTTGAGTTTATGTGAGTTTTTGCAATTTCACAAAGTTTTGGCCCTTTTGAAGTTTCTTAAAGATCAAGGCATGAAAATGAACAATTCTTTGGTGCATTCTGATTTTTAGGTCATGGTTCATGTTTGTGTAATGCATAGAAGTCCATTTGAAGTCACATTTTTCCTTGGCATGAGGTTTTGCAATTTTGCCTGTTTGGTGTAAAACATGAAATTATGTGATTTTGTCCAACTTTGACAAGCCATAACTTTTGATCCAAAATGAATTAGAATGAGTTCTTGTACTTTTTGAAAATGGGAAGATCCATTCTACAACTTTCATGACCAAAGTTTTCTCATTTGAAGCATTTTTGAATCAAAAAGAGGAGGTTGAAAAACTTTCCCAAAATGGCAAGTTTCCATTACAAGTCACTTTCCCAAAATGGCAACTTTGCAAATGGCTTGAAATTCTTCAATTTTGTGAACTTATAACACCTTCTATGATCAAATAAAGATCATACACAATCAAAATGATGGAGAACACCTTTTGGTTGGGTCATTGGAGGCCTCAGATGCCCTGATTTTACACTGACTTGCTCAAGAAGTCATCCCTTGATCAGGTGCCTTCCCCATGGAATTTCTTCATGAAAATTGATATGCATGATCCTCATAACATATAGAGACCAATAGAAACAAGAATGACCAAAAAATTTGGAGTTATGGCCTTTGAAACCAAAACCCTAATTCTAGGTCATCTGTGTAGTTAAACTTGGCTCTGCTTCCATGCCTTTCTCAGTTCTTGTGATTCTTTGACTTCTTTGGCCTTGTGAAGATATAATATGATGCTTGAACATCCATGGACCTATTTGAGAAGATTGAAGACCTTTGGAGTGGCTCAAATGGCTCAGGGATGGCTCAGATCACAAACCCTAGATGCAGATGGCTTTGAATCAATGCAGTGAAGCAAAAATGTGGTATGAGAAGCTATGATTGAACTTATGCAAATGAAAAGATCACAAGCCATGGTGTGAATGGGTGAGGGCAAATTTGGGGTGTTTACAGCTGCCCCTATTCAAACCTTAGTTAGCTGTGCAGGATGTAAGCAACGGCTTAACAGGCAAACAAGCTAACTTGTGGTTGAATACCAAAGACAGTCCAAAATTTGCACTCACAGAATGAAGAAGAAAAGGGATATAGATTGTAAAGGAAAATAAAGTATAATTATAAAGTGCGGGTGACGGAGGACGACCGTCAAGCAGAGGACGACTGCTGGGGACGAAGCAATGACGGGGACGGCCGACATGCTGGGAAAAATGTGGGAAATAAAGCAATGACGGGGATGGCCGACAAGCTGGGGATATGGGGGATTATGATGGGGACGGCCATCAAGACAAAGAAATAAAACTCTCTGGGGAAATGATGGGGACGACCATCGGGTTCAAGGCATAAATGAAATAAATGATGAGGTACGGTCATCAAAGGTGAAGGACGATCACCTGGCAGGGTATGGCTGCTCTGTTGGGGATATAAGATGAGGAAAGGTCATCTAAGGTGAAGGACGATCACCTGGCAAGGTACGGTTGCCAAAAGCATCACGGCATAGGACGAATGTCGGATAAAAGATTGACGATGTGGACGGCCATCGGACAAGCATGATGAAGGATGATCATCAAGAGGTGAAGGGCGATCACCTAGCAGGGTACGGCTTCTCTCGGGGTTTATCATGACATAGGACGAATTTCAGATAACAAGGTCAATGATGGGGACGACCATCGGATAGAGTGATGAAGGACGATCATCAAGAGGTGAAGGACGATCACCTAGCAGGGGACGGTTGCTGAAAATATCATGACATAGGACGAATGTCAGATAGGAAGGGGTTCTAATGAATAGAGACTCCACTGGGAATGATGAAGGACGATCATCAAAAAGGTGAAGGACGATCACCTGGCAGGGTTCGGCGGCCGGAAGGTATCATGACATAGGACGAATGTCAGATAGAAAGGGAATAATTCACTGGGATTTGCTGGGGCTCTTCTGGGGAACAGTAGACACAGACGAGTGTCTAAATTCAAGAAGACATAAGTGTTTGACACGGTGCATAAATTAAAGATGCGGACGAGCATCCTTAAGACCATGATACAGACCAGTATCAGTAGAAACAAACGCTTGACGCATGTTCAGAGATGATGATACGGACGAGTATCTGTCGCTCCCGATAAATGGGACCAGGCCCAGATAAAGGTACAGACGCGAACGGTCGGCGAGGGGGACAATGATAACACACAGCCGTGAACTCACTGGAGATGAAAAGAGTCGCCAGCTAGGCATTTTTATCCCGGAGGAAAGGCAATGCTGCATAGACCTAGAAAAAGAATGGATAAGACGGTTGCGAACCAGAGAGACTGAGAAAGGGGGTTGGTTACAACCTGGGAAGGTATTAGCACCCAGATTGTCCGTCGTACTCGACGGGATCCACGCTTAAAAGATTTGTGTTTTAAAGGGGTAGTGTCAGTGCAATCTATGTGTAAAATAGCTGGAAAAGGATATACAGGTGTCAGTGTAAAAGAAGTGTAAAGTGTGATATATACAGTGTCAGTGTAAGGATAAGAGTGAAATGCTCATGAACATGAGGCTAAAGAATGAAGCTGGAAAGAGGGGGAATATACAGAGACTTTTGTTCGATAACCGTTAAGTTATGCCTACGTATCCTCTCGTGCAATGAGGAAGTCAGAACACCGTAGTTCGACCCAAAGAGACTGAAAGATGAATTGACTTGTGAACTGCTTACTTGTCTATGCTCAAGTGTATGACCTGTCTGGCTCAGGTGCAAACTGTCTTGCATTAGACGGAAGAAGCAAGTTCTCGGTTATGAGTGAATGAGATGAGAAAAGAATCCCGAAGGAGACTATTATTGTTTGTTTTTGAGTTTTCAGTCTTTTATTGCTTTTGAAAGTTTGTCATAAATTAATGAGCTTAAGCCTGAACCAATGGGTTAGTAAACTCATCACATCTTCCCTCTGATTAGGGGTAATGAGAATACCTTAAGTGTGAAGTCAGATTCTCACACTTAATCACCTTTTGGTATAGGATTAAGATCATTAACCTACTTGTGATTATTTAGGTGTTTTTGTGGTTTTTGTTTAGTGTTAAGTAATGAGGTTAAGCCATAATCAGGGATTTAACAGACTCATTACACCATCCTAATAGAAGGATAATAGATGAGAATGTTTAAGCTGAGGAAAGCTCCTCAACTTAATCCATGATTAGGGATTAAACTAATGACAAAACAAGCCTTTGATTAAGTGGATTTTAGATTAATGGTAAGATGATGAAATGATTTTTAGGGTTTGTAAGACAACTTGAGGGGGACTTGTCCATTAACACTAGGGTTAGTCCTTCTTAACCAATTAAGGAAGAATTAGAACCCTAATGCAAGGCCCAAGTTACAAGTGTGGTGTCTTGATGATTATTAGATGGATTGATTAAAGGAGTTAAACACATTAAGGGTTTAACACTTAGGATTAAAGTTATACACTCCATCCTAAGAGAAGGATGCAGGCATAAGCTTAATCACAAAGCCTTAAAGCCTTTAGGGTTTAGTCCCTGATTATGAGATAAGAAGAGATGACTCAAAAGAGACACAAAGGTAAAACTAAGAGGGGAGACTAATAAAAACCCTAATCATTGTCATGCTTGGTTGTTCCTAGGGTTTGTGAGGTTTTCAAGAGAAGAGTCTTCAATGGAACCACCAGGAAGCAGATGAAAGGATCAAGAGAAGCAAAGCAACTTGCTTCATTCAAGAAGTCAAGTCACTTGAAGAAAGAAAGTGGGAAGAAGAAGAATTGGCAAGCTCAATCTCAAACACAAGATAAAATGCAGCATGGATGCAAGAGAGATGAAAAGAAAAGTTATGAGAAGTGAAGGCAAATTCACTTCTCAAAATCACTTACCACCTGAAAAGTTAGAACAGAAAATGCAATGCAATGCAAAATGAGATGAAATGGTATGATGAAAAACCAAACCAGAAGCATATACATGATGTTAATGATGCTATGAGATGCTACTAACCAGGAACAAAACATGTGGATGATCATACAAGTTTATGAATGCAAATGAAGCAAGTTAAAACACATGAACATACATGAAAAGTTATGAAGTGCATATGGCATACAACATGACAAATGCAAGGTGCAATGATCAAACATGCTTTCAATATGTCTTATGATGTTCAATGAATCAAATGGAGGCATGGAATGTCATGGCAAGTCATGTTATGCAAGAAGATGCAAGATGGATGCACATGGAAGCCCAAATTAGGGTTTATGAACAATGCAACAAACAAAAACCAAAACCAGAAGCAAACATCATTATAAAAAATTGAAAATGCACTCAAAGGACCCCTAAACCTATACTAACTCACTGCCCAAAGGAGAGGTCTCAACTCTTAACCAATTCCAAGTTATGATTTTTCCAAGTTTCCTAGGGTTTTAGGGTTCCTAAACAAGAAAATTATCAAACAAATTGAAAATGAAAGATCAAATCATGGCCATTTAATCTCACAAACTACATGCTAAACACAATGCAATGCAAAAAGAATCAAGGTCCAACTCTTTAGGGTTAGGCAGAAATGATTTTTGGAAGTTTGGATCAAAATAATGCATCAAAATGATTTTAATTCAATGAAAAATTCTCAAAATGCATCAAGATCAAAAAATAAATTTGGTTTGAAGATTGGACAATGTTTCTAAGTGTCTTAAAACATTTCATGAATTTTTTGGTGATTTTTAAATACCTAAAAGTATTTTTAATAAATTAATTTTCATTAATCAATTAAAAATAAACTTTTAAATATTTAAAAATACTTTTTTAATGCTAAAAATGAAAATAAAAATATTTTTGGGTTTTAAAAATTAATGAAACTCTTGGTAAAAAGTTTCATAATTTTTAAATAATATTTGCTATTTTAAATAAATTGTACAAATTAAATGAAAAAAAATGAAACAAAAATTAAAATAAACTGAAGTATGCCAAATGAGGGGCTGGGATTGAATCTGGAAATGAAACCATTGACTGCGCGCCAGATCTAGTGGTCTATATTCAAACTTGGCTAAACACAATTAATTAATTAAATTAAACCTAATTAAAACTAATGACATGATCTGAGCCATTGGATGCACGCGGGAAAAGACTTAGTCAACTCATCCAACGCCTGAAATTCAAACTTGAAGCCCTAACCCTAATTACACATTAATGACTCTCAGGTCACCGGAGACGAACTCCGGTCGTCTTCTCCGGTGACCTCCTCCCCTGAAAATTTCCAAATCCTTCCCTAGGTCATTTCTGGAGCTCTAAAGCTCCAGATTTGTTCCTTTCACTCTCCTAACCTCATCCCTAACCTCAAACCTCATATATTTCAAGCCATAACCATGAATCGAAGCTAAGAACAAAAACTGCCAAAATTTTCAGACAAGCAATACAACTTCATTTCTCAACCATTTTCAATAATTTTTAGTTCAGTGTGATCAGTGAAGCATGCTTTACCATCTAGAAACTTAAAAAGCAAGCTCTGGAAAAAAAGTTCATGAAGCTCACCTGAACTGGAGCTTTGATCTCTGACACTTTCTGGCTAGTTTCCTGCTTGCAATCTATCCCACATGACCTCTTGAGAAGCTTTCAAGGCTTGGAAAGAGTTTGTGATAGCTGGTTTGAAGGTTTGAGCAGGTTCTGTTCAATGGGGGAGAGAAATCGTATTTGGGATTCTGGAGGTTTTAGGCTATGGTGATGGATGCTTTTTGATCAGAGGAACATGTTGAGTTGATCTATGAAGTGGGTTTTTGTGTTTGTGAGTTGTGTGATGAGATTCGAAGGTTTTTGCTTAAGGGAGTGAAAATGGGGATGCTGAGTTCTTGCTGGTTTCAGGCTTAGGTCTTGTTGGTTTTGGATCAATGAAGCATGGTGAGATGATTAGTGGAGTTTGTTTGAGTGTTTTTGGCTTGTGGAATCAGATTCGAAGGAAAATGCAAGTTGGAGAGAGTTTGTGAATGTGTGTTGTGGTGAGTTTTCAGGCTGGCTTATTGTATGAAATGGCTGGCCTTTGATCCACATAAACAAGTCCTATTGGTCAGGTGATGTGACTTGGCCTGCTGTGATAGGTGAGCTAGATTTTGCAAAAAGTCCACTCTTGTGTAAGAGAAGCATGGGTTGTGTTCTAGGCTAGTACAAGGGTGTGGGCTGGCGCAGCATGGTGAGGGGAAAGGCTATGGCTGGTTCAGCATCCAAGGCAGCAAGTGGATGGAAGTGTTATGATGATTTTGCAACTTGTTTACTTTTAGTTCACATGAAACTTTCTTGCTCCCAAGGCCATGAAACATGAGAAGTTCTTAGTCCATTATGAACTTTAGGGTACATGTTATGTTTGTGTGATGGTTAGACATGAATTAGAAGTTACAAATGCCTTGGTACAAAGTTTTTGCAAGTTTTCCATTTGGTGCATATTTTGAAAATTAGTGATTCTAGCCAACTTTGACACACCATAACTTTTGATCCAAAATGAATTAGGTCATGTTCTTGTACTTTTTGAAAAGGGAAAGATCTAATATACAACTTTCATGACCAAAGTTTTTCCATTTGAAGCATTTTTGGATCAAAAAGTAAGGGTTGAAAAAGTTGCATAAAATGACATTTCATTAAAAGTCAACCATGCCCTAAAAAGTCAACTTTGCAAAAACTTGTAATTCTTGAATTTTGTGAACTTCAACCTTCTTCCATGATCAAATAAAGATCAAATACACTCAAAACGATGAAGATCACCCCTTGGTTGGGTCATTGGGGGCCTCAGATGCCCTGATTTTGCACTGACTTGTCCAGAAAGTCAACTCTTGATCAGATGACTTCCCCATGGAATTTCTTCATGAAAATTGATATGCATACTCCGTATACCATATAGAGACCAATAGAAACAAGAATGACCAAAAAATTTGAAGTTATGGCCTCTGAAACCAAAACCCTAATTTTAGGTCATCTGTGCAGTCAAACCTGGCTCTGCCTCCACACCAATCCCAGTTCTTGTGATTCTTTGGCATTCTTGACTTTGGGAAGGTATAATATGATGCTTGAACACACATAGACCCCTTTGAAGTTATTGATGACCTTTGGAGTGGCTCAAGAAGCTCTTGGATTTCTCAGATCACAAACCCTAGATGCAGATTACTTAGAACCTATGCAGTGAATCACAAAATGTGATATGAGATGTTATGATTGTGTTTATGCATATGAAAATGATCACAAGACATGGTGTGAATGGGTGAGGGCAAATTTGGGGTGTTTACAGCTGCCCCTATTCAAGCATGAGTTAGCTGTGCAGGATGTAAGCAACGGCTTAACAGGCAAACAAGATAACTTGTGGTTGAATACCAAAGACAGTCCAAAATTTGCACTCACAGAATGAAGAAGAAAAGGGATATAGATTGTAAAGGAAAATAAAGTATATTGTAAAGTGTAGGCGACAGAGGACGACCGTCGAGCAGAGGACGACTGCTGGGTAAAGGGCAATGACGGGGACGACCGACATGCTGGGAAAAGTGTGAAAAATAAAGCGATGACGGGGACGGCCGACATGCTGGGGATAAAAGAATTATGATGGGGACGGCCATCAAGATAAAGCTTCAAAATTCTCTGGGGATTAATGAAACATGACGGGGACGGCCATCAAGTCCATAAAGTAAAGTAACCAACGATGGGGACGGCCATCGAGCTAAACTGAAAGGAAAAAGGAAAAGGGACCACGACGGGGACGGCCATCGGGTTAAAGAATAAATGAAATAAACAGATGATGAGGTACGGTCATCAAAGGTGAAGGAAGATCACCTATCAGGGGACGGCTGCTCTGTTGGGGATATGATGAGGGACGGTCATCTAAGGTGGAGGACGACCACCTGGCAGGGTACGGCTGCCGAAAATATCACGACATAGGACGAATGCCGGATAAAAGGTCAACGATGGGGACGGCCATCGGATGATCATGATGGAGGACGACCATCAAGAGGTGGAGGACGACCACCTAACAGGGGACGACTGCTCTCAAGGTTTATTGTGACATAGGACGAATGCCAGATAACCAAAATCAACAACGGGGACGGCCATTGGATAAAATGATGAAGGACGATCATCAAAAGGTGGAGGACGACCACCTAGCAGGGGACGGCTGCTAAATATCAACGATGGGGACGGCCATCGGATGAGCATGATGGAGGACGACCATCAAGAGGTGGAGGACGACCACCTAGCAGGGTACGGCTGCTCTCAGGGTTTATCCTGACACAGGACGAGCGTTAGATAAAAAGAATATTTGCTTTGTTGGCAACCTACTGGGGAATAGTAAACACGGACGAGCGCTTACATCCAGGAAACAAAGGGTATAAGTGTTTAGATATCTGTGTATAGATTAAAGATGCGGACGAGCACCCCCTAGACTACGATACGGACGAGTATCGGATAGAAACAAATACTGACTCGTGTTCGGAGATGATGATACGGACGAGTATCAACGGGTTAACAGAGAACACGGACGAGTGTTGATTCTGAGGGGACTCTTCTGAGGGATAGTAGACACGGACGAGTGTCTATATTCAAGAGGACAAAAGTGTTTGACGCGTGTATGGATTATAGATGCGGACGAGCATCCCTAAGACTATGATACGGACGAGTATCATGTAGAAACAAACTCTAGACGCATGTTCTGAGATGATGGTACGGACGAGTACCAACGAGTTAACAAAGAACAAGGACTAGTGTCGAATCTGTGGGGATATATAAGTGGTATATACAAGATACGGACGAGTATCTATATAAGGGTGATTGGTATATAGATGAGTATTTAACTGCTGGGGAGAATGACACGGACGAGTGTCAAAAGGAGAAGAGTGTAATATAAACAAGTATCTGATATACAAAGTGTAGACGACTGTGCTGGGGATATGACACAGACGGGTGTCAAAGGGTTGTCATATGTAAGTATATGTGAGTGCAAAGAGGACGTCTTTGGCTTTCTGCTGGGGTTACGACACAGATGGGTGTCAAAAAGTATCTGTAATACAAGTGGTTCTGTTCGGGTGATTTTACTGGGGAACGATGACACGGACGGGTGCCAAAGAGAGTATATACACTGGTGTTCGTGATGGTGAGGCAACTGCTTTTGCTGGGGAACTTCCGCTGGGGATTTGGGGGAAGTATTCTGTATATTGACGAGTTGTCATTATTCACAAGTGTTGATTCAAAACATGGCTTATGAATATGCTATATGTTTGATTTTTGCCGTAATGCTCCGTGTTAAACGGAATGCTACGCTTTGTGGGTGATTATGACGTGAATGCCATGATTATGCAAAGATACCAAACCGGGACTTGGATCCCGTAGCTTCAAAGATCTCTGGCCGATCTGCTTGAAATGGACATCCCAGCTGGGGATGAGATCATTGGTAGATCCAATGAGAGGTGTTTGCTTGGGGATATGGGTCATTGATAGACCTATCCTAATAATGAGGGACCCAGCTGTGGTTTCTAGAAGCTTTCCTCACTCTGTTGTGAGCTCTTCATGCGTTGCTCTGCTGGATAGAGGCCAAAACTCTGTGGGGAGATAGTTCCCTGACTTTTGTACTCGGCTGAGGATGAAATGGCAACTCGGCTGGGGAGAAAGAGAGATCACTGAAAGGCCTCCCTAGGGATTCTGTTGAAGAGGATCCTTGACTCAGCCGGGGATATGGGCGCCTTCTGGCATCGTTCTGGCAACTCTGATGGGGAGAAGTAATAAGTGGCAACTCAGCTGGGGAGAAGACACTTTGGGCGCTGAGTGTTAATTTGTCAACTTGTTGGGATGAAGCTTACATGCCCCAAGTTGCGTTCCGAATACCTGCAATTCTGAAAAGATAGAGAAACGCACAAGTAATCCCGAGGTATCCTTTATTGGATTCCGTCATAGGAGTTTAGACACTTCTGAGAGTAAGCATATTTCCTGCAAGCACGTTTTTATTTGAAGATACACATCTGTATTCATGCAATCAGTTTCTTCTTTAACACATCAGACATTTTTTTGCAAATAAATGGAAATGTATAGGACGAGACATGGCTGAAAATATGATTTTATTAATTCATATGCCCTGAATTGGCGAGATACAGTCAAAGAAACAAATCCCCTGAAATGAGGAGATTGTTACAAATTGAGAAACAAAATGCTGGCAATGTTGATGACGCTTTACGGAGCTTCCTCTTTTGCTATGACTCGTATGACTTTTGACGCTCTTCTCGTCTTACTTTCTGAAGGAGGCTAATTCTGATTGAAGCTTGATCCCTTTGAAGCTTACCAAGTTGTAAGTGATACAGACGAATTCAGAGTGCAGTCGTTCGCTTATTCCCTTATTTTGCATGAATCGCCCTTTCGGGTTTTCAATCCATCGGGATACCCATTTTTGCCTGAGCTGTCCAATGCGGCTTTTCAACTCAGCGGGTGTACATTTTTTGTTTATTTTCCCTTATTTTTGCCCGAGTCTTTTATTCTGTTTTTTGACTCGCCGGGATGCCCTATTTTTGCCTGGACTTACATTCTGTTTTTATGTCCAGCGGGTCATTTTTATGCGAAGTATTTTTTAACTGCATCTGAATTCACAGGGGACGGGAAATCTTCACCATCCATGGTGCTGAGCATCAGTGCTCCACCAGAGAAAACTTTCTTTACTACAAATGGACCTTCATAGTTCGGAGTCCACTTGCCCCTGTGGTCTGTATGAGGAGGGAGGATCCTTTTCAACACAAGATCTCCTACTTGGTACTCTCGGTGCCTGACTTTTTGATCGAAGGCTTTCTTCATTCTCTTCTGATATAACTGCCCATGACAGATTTTAGCCAACCTTTTCTCTTCAATCAGACTCAGTTGTTCGTATCGGGCCCGAATCCATTCTGCTTCACTCAGTTTAACATCCATCAATACCCGCAAGGAGGGTAATTCAACTTCAACCGGTAGGACTGCTTCCATACCGTACACAAGCTGATACGGTGTTGCCCCAGTGGATGTTCTGATTGACGTGCGGTACCCATGCAAGGCAAACGGTAGCATTTCATGCCAGTCCTTGTAGGTGACTACCATCTTCTGCACAATCTTCTTGATATTCTTATTTGCTGCCTCAACAGCGCCATTCATCTTTGGCCTGTAAGGAGAAGAATTGTGATGTTGAATTTTGAAGTCCCGGCATAGTTCTGCCATCATTTTGTTATTCAAATTGGAACCATTGTCAGTAATGATTCGCTCGGGCACTCCATACCGACAGATGATATCTCTTTTTAGAAATCTGGCTACCACTTGTCTTGTAACGTTGGCATAGGAAGCTGCTTCAACCCACTTGGTAAAATAGTCAATAGCAACCAAGATGAATCTGTGGCCGTTCGAAGCAGTTGGTTCAATCTTGCCAATCATATCAATGCCCCACATAGCAAAGGGCCAGGGTGAAGACATTATGTTCAGAGGATTGGGAGGCACATGCACCTTATCTGCATAAATCTGGCATTTATGGCACTTCCTGGCGTAGGCACAACAATCGACATCCATTGTAATCCAGTAATAGCCTGATCTTATCAACTTTTTAGCCATTGCATGTCCTCCAGCATGGGTACCAAAGGAGCCTTCGTGCACTTCATGCATCAACAAGTCCGCTTCTGTCTTATCAACGCATCTGAGGAGCACCATATCAAAGTTTCTCTTGTACAGGGAACCATCAGTGTTCAGGAAGAAACTACCAGCAAGCCTTCTCAAAGTCTTCTTATCATTGGAAGATGCCCCAGGTGGGTATGTTTGGTCCTCCAAGAAGCACTTAATGTCATGGAACCAAGGCTTATTATCTTTGACAATGTCTGTTGTGAATACATATGCTGGTCTGTCAAGTCTGGACACTGCGATTTGAGGTACAAAGTTGTCAGCCTGAACTTTGATCATGGATGAAATGGTGGCAAGAGAATCTGCAAACTGGTTCTCGTCCCGAGGGATATACTCAAGCTTGACTGTTGTGAAGAAAGTCAATAATCTCCTTGTATAATCCCTATAAGGTATCAGATGATCTTGGTGGGTGTACCATTTGCCGTTGGTTTGATTGATTACCAAAGCTGAATCTCCGAATACAGTCAATGTCTTGATCTTGAGGCCAATGGCTTCCTCAAGACCCATAATGCAAGCTTCGTATTCAGCTTCGTTGTTAGTGCAGTTGAAAGTGAGTTTTGCCGAGAAAGGCATGTGAACTCCTTTAGGTGTAATGAGTACTGCACCAACACCACGACCATTCATATTAACAGCCCCATCAAACATCATAGTCCACTCTTCTTCCGGGTCAGGCCCTTCAGTGTGAACAGGCTCTTCATGATCTTTTGCTTTTATGAACATGATGTCTTCATCAGGGAAGTCAAATCTCATAGGCTGGTAATCATCAATGGGTTGCTCAGCAAGATATTCAGACAATACACTGCCCTTGATGGCTTTCTGAGATGTGTACTGGATGTCATACTCTGTAAGGATCATTTGCCATCTTGCAACCCGTCCAGTAAGTGCTGGCTTCTCAAATATGTACTTAACTGGGTCCATCTTTGAGATCAACAAAGTAGTGTGGGTCAACATATACTGTCTCAGTCGGCGAGCAGCCCACGCTAAAGCACAACAAGTTTTCTCGAGCAGTGAATAACGTTGTTCACAGTCGGTAAACTTTTTGCTTAGGTAGTATATTGCATACTCTTTTCGACCAGACTCGTCATGCTGGCCCAACACACACCCCATTGACTCTTCTAATACTATCAAGTACATTATCAGAGGTCTTCCTTCAACTGGAGGCATAAGGATTGGAGGTTCTTGTAAGTACTCCTTGATCTTGTCAAAATCCTTCTGGCAGTCTTCGTTCCACCTGACCGTTTGTTCTTTTCTTAGCAGTTTGAACAAGGGTTCGCAGGTTGTTGTAAGGTGAGATATGAACCGTGAAATGTAGTTCAATCGACCTAAGAACCCTCGTACTTCCTTCTCTGTCTTCGGTGCAGGCATCTCTTGGATGGCTTTGACTTTATCAGGGTCAACTTCAATCCCTTTCTCGCTTACAATAAAACCCAGCAGCTTACCAGATCTCACCCCGAATGTGCATTTGTTGGGGTTCAGCTTCAATTGGTACTTCCTCAGACGTTTGAACAACTTGAGCAGATTTACCAGATGGTCCTCTTCAGTAAGGGACTTGGCAATCATGTCATCCACGTAACATTCTATTTCTTTATGGATCATATCGTGGAATAATGTTACCATAGCCCATTGATACGTTGCACCGGCATTCTTGAGCCCAAATGGCATTACCTTGTAGCAGAACGTGCCCCAGGGTGTGATGAAGGTTGTCTTCTCCATGTCTTCAGGTGACATTTTGATCTGATTATATCCTGAAAATCCATCCATGAAGGAGAATACCGAGAACTGAGCCGTGTTATCCACCAATACATCAATGTGAGGTAAAGGGAAATCATCTTTCGGGCTAGCTCTATTCAGATCCCGGTAGTCAACACACATCCTTACTTTGCCGTCTTTCTTAGGCACAGGTACTATATTAGCAACCCACGGCGGATAGCTAGTTACAGCAAGGAACCCGGCGTCCCATTGCTTTTGTACCTCTTCCTTGATCTTCATTGCCATGTCTGGACGAGTACGGCGCAGCTTCTGTTTAACCGGCGGGCATCCTTCTCTCAAAGGAAGCTTGTGCACAACAATGTCGGTATCTAACCCTGGCATATCTTGATAAGACCAAGCGAACACGTCCACATACTCTTGAAGCAGGTCAATCAGCTGTCTCTTCACTGAGTCTTGTAAGCAGGCCCCGATTTTAACTTCTTTCACGTCTTCATCTGTACCAAGATTGATCGTTTCAACCTCCTCCTGGTGAGGAGTAATAACCTTTTCCTCTTGTCTCAACAACCTGGCTAGCTCTTCAGGAAGCTCATACTCTTCTTCAACCCCTTCATCAGCTTGATTGATTGGATTGTCAAAGTCATACGAAGTCATAGCCGTGCTGTTGTCGGTGCTGTCTGGAAGGCACACTCTGCAAGGGTTCAGTTTGTTCATTTTAGTGATTTGATTTTAATCTTGTTTAGAAGAGTGAAGTAAAGTTGTCATTTTGAAAACACTGCCATTTATTTTTTGTACAAAAAGAAAAATGGAAAAACAGTGAGCGGAAAAGAAAAGACTCGTTTGCAAAAAGATGTCTGATATTTCATTGATTAATCTTGTTGCACAAAAAGTACAGATGGCCCGATTACAAAATGAGTCTTGTCATCTTGGGCAAGATGCAAGACTTTGATGCATGCTATAAAATACAGGAAATAATAATTACTCTGCATGAGTAACTCTTATAATTTCCTGGGAAGACCAGTTTGAGATACTGCTCCCCGGGATCTTTGGACGAATCCAGCTTTCCAGGTTGCGTTCTTCTTCCAACTCGTCTTCCAAATTGTTGACAGCATCAGGGGTGAGCATCCCCCCACTAACAAAGTTGGGCTCTTTCGCAGCCTCTGCTTGATCTTGTTGAGTTGGTTTGTAACCCAACCCAAATCTATCCTCTTTCTTCTCCACCGGTAGTAGTTTGCCCCAGCCTTGGGCAGTTCCTTCCTCAACAACCTTCCGGGCTTGTTGGTATGATGTCATTGAAGTTCCAGGTACAGCAGAAGTTTCATTCATGTTCAAGGTTTCGAAACCTTGGCTCATTGTTTCATGGATCTCCCCATCCATTTCAATGTATTTATAAGTAGCCAGGTGGCTGACAAAAATATCCTCCTCTCCACAGATTGTAACGACTTGACCCTCCCACTCGAATTTTAACTTCTGGTGAAGGGTAGAGGTCACGGCGCCAGCGGCGTGAATCCATGGCCTACCCAATAGACAGCAGTAGGCGGGCTGTATATCCATCACGTAGAAGGTCGTTTTGAAAGTTTGCGGGCCAATCGTTATGGGCAACTCAATCTCACCCAGAACCGATCTCTTAGAACCATCAAAGGCTCTCACCACCAGGTTGCTGGGTCTTAACGCCAATCCGTCATACTCTAGATTCACAAGGGCTTTTTTAGGTAAGACATTGAGGGATGACCCCGTGTCTACCAGCACGTGGGAAAGGACTGCACCTTTACATTCCATGGTTATGTGCAAAGCCTTGTTATGGTTGCGGCCTTCCGTAGTCAAATCAGTGTTGGTGAACCCTAGTCCATGACTAGCATTAACATTTCCAACCACAGCTTCCAATTGATTGATGGTGATCTCTTCAGGCACATAAGCTGCGTGCAAGACTTTGAGTAGTGCATTCCGATGGGCTTCGGAGCACATAAGCAATGATAGGATTGAGATCTTGGAAGGCGTCTGGTGAAGCTGATCCACTATTTTGTAATCACTTTTCTTGATGATTCTCATGAACTCGTCAACCTCTTGATCAAAAGGTGTTTTCAAAGCTTCTTTAACAATCTGCTCTTCCTGCACCAAGCTTTTTCCTTTTGCCTTGGCAGCAGCTTCTGCTTCGGCAGTGGGTCTTTGAATTTGTGGAGCAAAGAGACGTCCGCTTCGAGTGAAGCCTCCGCCTCCTCCCACATTGTCTATTTGTGGTGCAGGGGTTGATGATTCAAAAGTGATTTTTTGTCCTTCGCAGTATAAATCAGAGTCGTAATGCCAGGGGATGGCATTACTGCTTTCATAAGGTACTGGTCCAGGCACTGTGATAGTGACTGGACTGATTGCAGCTGCAGAAGGAATTGTGATAGTCTGTGGATTGTAGTATATCGTGACTGGTGCTCTGATGGGAGCAGCACTTTGTGAGTTGTAAGCAGAGTTATTTTCTGGATCATAATAGATTGTAACGGTTGAGACATCTTCATGGTTTGTTGCTGATGTTGTAGGAGACATTGTCGGAAGGATGGGTGTTGTTGTTGTAGGAGTTTCAAAATGAAGTGGTGCTGAAGTTGTAGAAGGTACGTTTGTTGATATCTGGTCAGTTGAGATGACAGATGAAGCATTGGTTGATGAAGCTGAAGAATTGTCGGGAACAATGGTTGTTGCAGTTGTAGGAGATACTGGAATTGTTGCTGATGAGGTTGCTGGATTTGTAGGAAATGATGTTGTGATTTGCAGCTGGCCACTCTGAATGAGACCGTCTATGCCATTCCTCAGGTTATCACACCCATTTACTGAGATATTGCAGTAAGCACACCCTAACTCACACCCCGGGAACATTTGACATTCGAGGAGTTGAGCCTTGATCTCTATCAACGGTGTCCGAATCTGACCCACACTGGTTATTAAATAAGACGGCTTGTCTTCTTCAATAGCATTAATTCTGGGACCCCCGTGGTTTGGCATAGGGTTTTTATTAACATTGGGTGGTGGTGCGAAATTCAGGGCCTTAGAGTCTACCAGGTCTTGTACCTTCATGTGCAAGGCTCTGCACTTTTCTGTACTGTGGCCAGGTGCATTTGAGTGAAAAGCACATCTGGCGTTGGAGTCATAATTCCTGGGCAGACTATTGGGATCTGGAGGTGCCAACGTCCTTAGCTCAACTAGGTTGAGTTTCAGGAGTTGTGGCAGCAATGTAGCATATGGCATAGGGATCGGATCGATTACCCTATTGGCTTGAGATGGCCTCTGCTGAAATGGCCTTTGCTGATTGTTGTTGTTGGCGTTGTTGTAGTTTCTCGGAGGATATTGAGCTTGCTGATGGTATTGAGGTTGTTGCTGATAGTTTTGTTGCGGAGGCTGATAAGCTGGTTGTGGATGAGCTGGAGCGGGAATGGTGACTGCTGCTACAGACCTGTGAACATACTGGGGTCTGCCCCTGTTGGCGTGGATGGCATTGGTCTCGCCAGTTCTTCTTGGGCCTGCAAAAGGCTTCCTTGTATTGCTGGACGAGCTGGCACCATTGTCAGAAATCTTGCCCATTTTCAACAGGCTCTCAATTCTCTCTCCAGCTATGACAACATCTGCAAAGCTAGTTGAAGAGAAGGCGGCTAGCCTGTCAATGTATGTTCCTTGGAGGGTGTTCATAAACATATCTTCCATTTCCCTCTCTGACATAGGTGGCTGAACAGCAGCAGCCAATTGCCTCCATCTCTGGGCGTACTCTCGGAAACTTTCCCTTGACGACTGTGACATTCCCATTAGGAGGGTCCTGTTGGGTGCCATATCTAAGTTGTACTGATACTGTCTGATAAAGGCCTCTGCCAAGTCCTTCCAACACCTGATAGTTGCTCTTGTCAGATGAGAGTACCATTCTCTTGACGCTCCAGTTAAGCTATCCTTGAAATAAAACATCCAGAGCTTCTCATCCATGGTATAGGCCTTCAGCCTCCCCAGAAATGATTGTAAATGGGTCCGGGGGCATGAAGTCCCGTTGTATTTTTCAAAACAAGGAGGCTTAAACTTATGGGGAATCCTGACCCCGTCTACCAAGCCCATGCCATAACGTCGAAACCCAAAGAGTTCTGAGACTCTAAGGATCTTAATTTCTCAGCTATCTCATCCAACCTTCTGTCATAAGCTTCTTCCCCAGCACCCATTACTGTGAACTGATCCTCCTGGGGGTCCTCTTGCAGTACCCTGCCGGCAGTGGCAGTCCCTTGAACATTTGCAGGAATATTGACTTCTGGATGGAGGTGGGGTCCAAATACCGGGGGATTGACATGAGGTTGGACCCTTTCATTGTTGCTGGTGCCAGCAGTCCCTATATGCGGATCTTCTTGATTCTGCCTTTCCACCATGGCTCTCAATCTTTCTTGGCTCTGAGCCATGTTGTTCATCACTTCCATAAACTGCGTCATCTGCGTTCTCATTTCCAATCTTTCGTTTGCCATTTGATTTCTAACCTCTGCAAGGTCCTGTTGTACCTGATCCATTTGTATGCCCGGAAGGTTGTTACGGGTTGGATAACGGTGCGGACGGTTGAGGGGAAATACCCGGCGTCGAGCAATAGTTCCTGAACATCACAACAGAGTTAGCAACAATAAAACAAAAACCTACAAAAAAAACAAAGGGTTAGCATGCAATGCAGTATGCTTATTTGTTTTCAAGGTATCCGGCTTGGCATTCAGTTTTGACCCTTCCAGACCCTTGAAGATGCTGTTGATGTTGCTTTCGAAGTAAACTCGGATGGAACAAACTAATACATATATTACAAAAGGCAAATGGTACATAGTTTGTTTACAAATACAAGCCCTCTGAGGGGTCAAAATTCATTACAAGAAAATAAAAGTACATGGAATGAAAGCAACAACAAACAAATGGTCAAACACCAAGACCAAACTCATCCTCCCGAACTTCCTTGAGAAGTGCTTCGGTCACAGGATCAGCTGGACGCTCCGTGAGATTCCTGATGAGGAGATTCCGGGTAGTAATAGCTGCAGTTAACTTCTTGTGATGACTTTGGTCCTTTGACCTCTTCACTCCAGCTTTGATCTTCAGCTCTGATATCTCCCTCTGGGCTGCTGCCAGGGCCTCCTGCTGCTCTTTTGCACTAGCTTCCAGTTTCTCTATCTTGTCTTGGACCCTCTTATCCTCCAGAGTACGAGCCTCGGTGATCCTGACCCACCTAGCCTGACTCTCCTTCAAATACAAGTCTGTCCTGGCTTTCTGGAACTGGGCTTCCTTGCAAGCATTCTTCAGAATTTGTTCCCCAGCCCTAGACTTCTTGATATAATCCTCAGACTTTTCAATTCTAGCCAGATGCTCTACTTTCAACTTCTCTAGCTTCTCAATGTCCATCCTACCATCACTCCTCTCCCGGAGGGTCTTCTGCAAAGCCTGAGTCAACTTCTCATTTCTTTCTTTCAAGCTCTCAAACTCCTCTAAGCTGACAGTGGCAGGAGGTGGTGCTGAGGATGGTCCAGGCATATCCTCCATGGTAAAGGGCATCCCAGAAAATTGAGCCCTGGCATGGGACCATTCATAGTACTGTGCTGATGCCACATTATTGCACTTCCCCAGAATGGTTACTCCCTTGGTTTGAACATTGTCCCAGGCCCAGGTTGCCTGCCTAACAACAGCCAGATTAGGCTTGTTCTCACAATAAAGGGTCTCAACCAAGTCTTGTGCCTTAGGAGTGTGGACCAGTGCATAGCCCAGTTGTCTTTTGAACAACAGAGGGTTGTAATTAATACTACCCTTAACTCCTATTAGGGGCACATTGGGAAAATGCCCACAGCTGGTGATGATATCCCTGCCTTTGGTGCTTTGAGTGCACCACCTGATATCGGCTGAAGTTAGAGCAGTGAGTCTTCTAGCCCAGTTTCTCTGCTGATGAGGGTTCAAAAATGCATCTGTCCTGGGCAAATGCTTGAGAAGCCAAGTATGGAACAAAGGAGCACAGCACCTCACTAATCTTCCCCTCTGCTTTTCATTCCTCTGATGCACTGAGTAATAGAGATCCCCCAATAAAGTGGGCATTGGGTTCTTCAGGATGAAAAGATGGACTACATTCTTGCTAATGAATCGAGGCTCATCTGCAAATAATATGATCCCATATATGCTCAAGGCCAATAAAGCACAGACTGCTTTCCACTCTCCCAGAGAAGCTTTCAGGGTAGCTTGAGAGATCAAGAAATCCAGATGCAGGCCAGGGATTCCAGCCTTAGAAGTCATATGCTGCCCAATCAAAATTGATTCCAGATGCAAGGCCTTTGCTACCTCTTCATTACCAGGAAAGACCATCTCAGGGTTGAAAGGGATTCCACCCCTGATAGGTATACCAACTAATGATGAGTATTCCTCCAATAAAGGGCCCAGCTGAAAGTCCTGAAAAGTGAAACATCTCAATGGGGGATCATAAAACTGAAGGCAAGTATGGATCAGGCTTCTCTGTGAAGGGTCCAGATCCATAACCACATCAAGTATATCTCCATAGTGTTCCCTGAACAGTGGTATATGGTCTGGAGTGATCAGGGTCTGAATCCTCCTGATGTCAGCTAGCTCTGGCTGGAAGAAGTGGTAGGTGATGTTACTCTTTTTAGGTGCCATGATGTTGAGGATGAGTAGAGACAGGTGCTGATGATAACACTGAAGAATGGGCCACTGATTGGCTGGTGCAGGTGACTGAAGTAAATAGCTGATAGCTGAAGCAGGTGCTGATGAAGATAGGTCAATACATAAGATGGGGTCAAAACCAAGCCAAAAATGAAAATGGATACCCTGAAACACAAATAAGCAAATGTCAAAATGATGCAATGATTATGTATGCAAATGATATGCAAGAGTTTGTGACTGAGCTGGATCTGATCAAAAGCCCTGATATAGGTCCAAGTATGTTCAAGAAATCCAAATGGAGGTCTAAAAATCCAGTAACCAAGGTGGGGGGCTCAAATAAAGAGCCACATGTCCAGGGTTTAGAATCACAAGAACTGTTCCAACATGGAGTATTCTTAATCAAATCAAAGTAACAGGGTATGCTGAGGCCAAGGGTACCTGCAAACCTGTAAACAGCCCAACCCCCTCACAGGTGGTGTTCTAAAACAAGGATCCTCAGACTTGGATCAGTTATGAGAAGTGTAAACACTTCTAACCCGGAGGTACAGTGTTTACAATAACCATAAAAGTTCCTCCTCTAATTCACCTCAATTTCTGAAGGTCAATACTAAAAGGTCATCCAGACTTAGCAGGCTTCCCAGATAGCCCTAGTATTGCAAGAAATCTGCAACACAGAGTTCTCAAGAAGAAACCCATATCTGAACCGTGTTTCATATCCCCGCACCAGACCGAGATGGAATGGGAAAGAATATGAACCACTCTAGCCTAGGTGTCACTCAGGTCCCAGGTATAGGACCTTAACTCTCAATAGAACCCCACCCACCAAAGCAAAACCAGATCCAGCCAGACAGCATGACAGTATGATATAATGCAAAGCTATAAAGAAAGCAGTAAAGCAACTGTACATAAAGCAAAAATAAATACAAATATATACACAAATAAGCACATAACACCCCAGTAAACACAAATCAATCAAGCGCTAGGAGGAACCCACAAAAAGAACCAGAAGCCCTGGTTGCAGTATAAGGTGTCCCCAGCAGAGTCGCCAAGCTGTCGCTCCCGATAAATGGGACCAGGCCCAGATAAAGGTACAGACGCGAACGATCGGCGAGGGGGACAATGAGAACACACAGCCGTGAACTCACTGGAGATGAAAAGAGTCTCCAGCTAGGCTTTTTTATCCCGGAGGAAAGGCAATGCTGCATAGACCTAGAAAAAGAATGGATAAGACGGTTGCGAACCAGAGAGACTGAGAAAGGGGGTTGGTTACAACCTGGGAAGGTATTAGCACCCAGATTGTCCGTCGTACTCAACGGGATCCACGCTTAAAAGATTTGTGTTTTAAAGGGGTAGTGTCAGTGCAATCTGTGTGTAAAATAGCTGGAAAAGGATATACATGTGTCAGTGTAAAAGAAGTGTAAAGTGTGATATATACAGTGTCAGTGTAAGGATAAGAGTGAAATGCTCATGAACATGAGGCTAAAGAATGAAGCTGGAAAGAGGGGGAATATACAGAGACTTTTGTTCGATAACCGTTAAGTTATGCCTACGTATCCTCTCGTGCAATGAGGAAGTCAGAACACCGTAGTTCGACCCAAAGAGACTGAAAGATGAATTGACTTGTGAACTGCTTACTTGTCTATGCTCAAGTGTATGACCTGTCTGGCTCAGGTGCAAACTGTCTTGCATTAGACGGAAGAAGCAAGTTCTCGGTTATGAGTGAATGAGATGAGAAAAGAATCCCGAAGGAGACGATTATTGTTTGTTTTTGAGTTTTCAGTCTTTTATTGCTTTTGAAAGTTTGTCATAAATTAATGAGCTTAAGCCTAAACCAATGGGTTAGTAAACTCATCACATCTTCCCTCTGATTAGGGGTAATGAGAATACCTTAAGTGTGAAGTCAGATTCTCACACTTAATCACCTTTTGGTATAGGATTAAGATCTTTAACCTACTTGTGATTATTTAGATGTTTTTGTGGTTTTTGTTTAGTGTTAAGTAATGAGGTTAAGCCATAATCAGGGATTTAACAGACTCATTACACCATCCTAATAGAAGGATAATAGATGAGAATGTTTAAGCTGAGGAAAGCTCCTCAACTTAATCCATGATTAGGGATTAAACTCATGACAAAACAAGCCTTTGATTAAGTGGATTTTATTTGATGATATGATGATGAAGTGTTTTTTAGGGTTTGTAAGACAACTTGAGGGGGACTTGTCCATTAGCACTAGGGTTAGTCCTTCTTAACCAATTAAGGAAGAATTAGAACCCTAATGCAAGGCCCAAGTTACAAGCTTGATGTCTTGATAATTATTAAGATGGATTGATTAAAGGATTTAAACACATTAAGGGTTTAACACTTAAAATTAAAGTTATACACTCCATCCTAAGATAAGGATGCAGGCATAAGCTTAATCACAAAGCCTTAAAGCCTTTAGGGTTTAGTCCCTGATTATGAGGTGAGAAGAGAAGACTCAAAAGAGAGACAAAGGTAAAACTAAGAGGGGAGACTAATCAAAACCCTAGTCATTGTCATGCTTGGTTGTTCCTAAGGTTTGTGAGGTTTTCAAGAGAAGTCTTCAATGGAACCACCAGGAAGCAGATGAAAGAATCAGGAGAAGCAAAGTAACTTACTTCATTCAAGAAATCAAGTCACTTGAAGAAGGAAAGTGGGAAGAAGAAGAATGAGCAAGCTCAATCTCAAACACAAGATAAAATGCAGCATGGATGCAAGAGAGATGAAAAGAAAAGTTATGAGAAGTGAAGGCAAATTCACTTCTCAAAATCACTTACCACCTGAAAAGTTAGAAAAGAAATGCAATGCAATGCAAAATGGGATGGAATGACATGATGCAAACCAAAACTAGAAGCATACTTATGATGTTAATGATGCTATGAGATGCTACAAACCAGAAACAACACATGTGGATGATCATACAAGCTTATGAATGCAAATGAAGCAACTTAAGACACCTGATCATACATGGAAAGTTATGAGATGCATATGGCATACAACATGACAAATGAAAGATGCAATGATCAAACATGATTTCAATATGTCTTATGATGTTAAATTAATCAAATGGAGGCATGGGATGTCATGGCAAGTCATGTTATGCAAGAAGATGCAAGATGGATGCATATGGAAGCCCAAATTAGGGTTTATGAACAATGCAACAAACAAAAACCAAAACCAGAAGCACACAACATTATAAAAAATTGGAAATGCACTCAAAGGACCCCTAATCCTATACTAACCCACTGCCCAAAGGAGAGGTCTCAACTCCTAACCAAATTCAAGTTATGATTTTTACAAGTTTCCTAGGGTTTTAGGGTTCCTAAAGAAGAAAATTACCAAACAAATGGAAAATTAAAGATCAAATCATGGCCAATTAATCTCACAAACTACATGCTAAACACAATGCAATGCAAAAAGAATCAATGTCCAACTCTTCATGGTTAGGCAGAAATGATTTTTTGAAGTTTGGATCAAAATAATGCATAAAAATGATTTTAATTCAATGAAAAATTCTCAAAATGCATCAAGATCAAAAAAGAAATTTGGTTTGAAGGTTGGACAATGTTTCTAAATGTCTTAGAACATTTCATGAATTTTTTTGGTGATTTTTAAATACCTAAAAGTATTTTTAATAAATTAATTTTCATTAATCAATTAAAAATAAACTTTTAAATATTTAAAAATACTTTTTTAATGCTAAAAAAGAAAATAAAAATATTTTTGAGTGTTAAAAATTAATGAAACTCTTGACAAAAAGTTTCATAATTTTTAAACAAATTTTGCTATTTTAAATAAATGATGGAAGTTAAATGAAAAAGAATGAAAATAAAAATAAATTAATGAAAAGGTAAGCTGATCTGATGGTGGAGATTTAAACTGGATTTGAAATGTTTGACTAGCGCGCCATCCAAGGGCTGAGGTTGGTCCTGATTAAATTAATCTAATTATGATTAATTAAACTAATTAAAGGTGATTAGGGCAAAACAAATGAATCTGGGCCATTCATCCACGCGGGAAGTCAACGAAGTCAGGCAATCTAACGCATGAGATTCAAATGGACTTAATGATTGGGATTAGGGTTAATCAAACTCAGGTGACCGGAGGGAAGCTCCGGTCATCTTCTCCGGCAACAACAAAACCCTAGATCCTGACTCAGGCTTCTAAACATCAAATTAAACACAGCCAAGTGATCCTCTAACATCCTAGGATACAAATCCACCTTCAAACATTATTTAAACATCAAGAATCAAGCAAATCGAAGGAAACAAATTTCACGGGTGAAATTTCAGAGCCTCAATACAGACTCATTTCTTACTCATTTTCGATTCTAAGAACATCCCTATGACCAGCAAGACACAAGCAATCCATTTATAACATAAAATGCAAGCTTTGAGAGAAAGAATCCATGGTCATACCTGAGCTGGGAAGCTTCAATACTGAGCTTCCAGAGCCTACTTTGTGTGCAAATGGACTTCCTTGACTTCCTTGAACTCAATGAGATGCTTAGAAGTTCTTGTGGATGGCTGGTTTGAGGAGAAATGTTCTGGTGCAGCAGATTTCACAGTCAGGTTTTGTGAAGTTTCAAGCTATTCCAATGGTGGATTCTTGCTCCTTTGAGTGTGTTTGACTTATTGGTGAAGAGAAATGGGGTGTTTGATGGCTGGAGAATGAGATTCGAAAGTTCTGGCTTTGAGAATGAAAAATGGTGAAGCTCAGTTCTTGCTTGGTTCAGGCCTATGTCTTGCTGGTTTTGGCTCAGTGAAGCAAGGTGAGTTGATCAGTGGAGTTGGTTTTTGTGTTTGTGAGTTGTGTAGAGAGATTCGAAGAGAAATGCAAAATGGGGTGAGTTTGTGTATGTGATGTTCTTGTGTGTTTCATCCTGGCTTGTTATGTGAAATGGCCTGCATTTTGCTTGCATAAAATAATCCCATTGGTCAGATGATGTGACTTGGCCTGCTGTGATAGTTAAGTTAACTTTTGCAAAATGTCAACTTTGGTGTAAGGAGGGCATGGGCTGGGTTCTAGGCAGGTACAAGTGTGTGGGCTGGCGCAGCATGGTGTGAGAGAGAGGCTAGAATGGCTCAGCATTGTAGGCAACAAGTGGATGAGGTGTGATGATGGTTTTTGCAAGTTGATCATCTTTGGTTCACATGAAACTTTCTTGCTATACAAACCATGGAAAATGAGAAATACTTAGTCCATTCTGAATTTTTGGTCACATGTGATGTTTGTGTGATGGTTAGACATGAATTAGAAGTTACAAATGCCTTGGTACAAAGTTCTTGCAAGTTTCTCATTTGAGGCATATCTTGAAAATTAATGATTTTTGCCAACTTTGACACACCATAACTTTTGATCCAAAATGAATTAGATCATGTTCTTGTACTTTTTGAAAAGGGAAAGATCTAATCTACAACTTTCATGACCAAAGTTTTTCCATTTGAAGCATTTTTGGATCAAAAAGCAAGGGTTGAAAAAGTTGCATAAAATGACATTTCATGAAAAGTCAACCATGCCCTAAAAAGTCAACTTTGCAAGAACTTCAAATTCTTGAATTTTGTGAACTTCAACCTTCTTCTATGATCAAATAAAGATCATATACACTCAAAATGATGAAGATCACCCCTTGGTTAGGTCATTGGGGGCCTCAGATGCCCTGATTTTGCACTGACTTGTCTGAAAAGTCAACCCTTGATCAGATGACTTCCCCATGGAATTTCTTCATGAAAATTGATATGCATACTCCCTATACCATATAGAGACCAATAGAAACAAGAAAGACCAAAAAATTTGGAGTTATGGCCTTTGAAACCAAAACCCTAATTTTAGGTCAACTGTGCAGTCAAGCCTGGCTCTGCCTCCATACCAATCCCAGTTCTTGTGATTCTTTGGCATTCTTGACTTTGAGAAGATATAATATGATGCTTGAACACACATAGACCCCTTTGATGTGATTGATGACCTTTGGAGTGGCTCAAGAAACTCTCGGATTGCTCAGATCACAAACCCTAGATGCAGATGACTTAGAAACAATGCAGTGACTCAAAATTGAGATATGAGATGGTATGATTGTGTTTATGCATATGAAATGATCACAAGCCATGGTATGAATGGGTGAGGGCAAATTTGGGGTGTTTACAGCTGCCCCTATTCAAACATGAGTTAGCTGTGCAGGATGTAAGCAACGGCTTAACAGGCAAACAAGATAACTTGTGGTTGAATACCAAAGACAATCCAAAATTTGCACTCACAGCATGAAGAAGAAAAGGGATATAGATTGTAAAAGAAAGTAAAGTATATTGTGAAGTGGGCGACGGAGGACGACCGTCGAGCAGAGGACGACTGCTGGGTAAAGAGCAATGACGGGGACGGCCGACATGCTGGGAAAAGTGCGGAAAATAAGGCAATGACGGGGATAAAAGAATTATGATGGGGACGGCCATCAAGATAAAGCTGTAAAATTCTCTGGGGATTAATGAAACATGACGGGGACGGCCATCAAGTTCATAAAGTAAAGTAACCAACGATGGGGACGGCCATCGGGCTAAAAAGAAAAGGGACCACGACGGGGACGGCCATCGGGTTAAAGAATAAATGAAATAAACAGATGATGGGGTACGGCCATCAAAGGTGAAGGACGATCACCTAGCAGGGGACGGCTGCTCTGTCGGGTATAAGAATTATGATGGGGACGGCCATCAAAGGTGGAGGACGACCACCTGGCAGGGTACGGCTGCCGAAAATATCACGACATAGGACGAATGCCGGATAAAAGGTCAACGATGGGGACGGCCATCGGACGAGCATGATGGAGGACGACCATCAAGAGGTGGAGGACGACCACCTAGCAGGGGACGGCTGCTCTCAAGGTTTGTCAAGACATAGGACGAATGTCAGATAACCAAAATCAACAATGGGGACGGCCATTGGATAAAATGATGAAGGACGATCATCAAAAGGTGGAGGACGACCACCTAGCAGGGGACGGCTGCTAAAAAAAAACGATGGGGACGACCATCGGATGAGCATGATGGAGGACGACCATCAAGAGGTGGAGGACGACCACCTAGCAGGGTACGGCTGCTCTCAGGGTTATCATAACACAGGACGAGTGTCAGATGAAGAAGAAAATTTGTTTTGTTGGCGATCTACCGGGGAATAGTAAACACGGACGAGTGTTTGCATCCAAGAAACAAAGGGAATAAGTGTTTAGATGTTGTGTATAGATTAAAGATGCGGACGAGCATCCTTAGGACTATGGTACGGACGAGTATCATGTAAAAACAAACGCTTGACGCATGTTCTGAGATGATGGTGCTGACGAGTACCAACTGTTTAACAGAGAACATGGACGAGTGTTGACTCTGAGGGAATTTGAGTGGTATATGCAAGATACGGACGAGTATCTGTAAGTGTGTGGTGTATAGATGAGTATTTAACTGCTGGGGAGAGTGGCACGGACGAGTGTCAAAAGGGGAGGAGTGTAATATAAACAAGTATCTGATATACAAAGTGTAGATGACTGCGCTGGGGATATGACACGGACAGGTGTCAAAGGATTGTTATATGAGTGTGTGTGTGAGTGCAAAGAGGACGTCTTTGGCTTTCAGCTGGGGTTATGACACAGATGGGTGTCAAAAGTATCTGTAGTATAAGTGTTATTGTTTGTAAGGGGTGCTCAGGCGACTTTACTGAGGAATACTGACACGGACGAGTGCCAAAGAGAGTGTATATACTGGTGTTTGGGAGGCAACTGCTTTTGCTGGGGGATTTCCGCTGGGGAAATGGGGGAAGTATCCTGTATATTGACGGATTGTCACTATTCACAAGCGTTGATTCAAGACATGGCTTATGATTATGCCATATGCTTGATTTTTGCCGTAATGCTCCGTATTAGACAGAATGCTACGCTTTGTGGGTGAGTATGATGCGAATGCTATGATTATGCAAGGATACCAAAACCGGAATTCGGATCCCGTTGCTGCGAAGATCTCTGGTCGATTTGCTTGAAATGGACATCCCAGCTGGGGGTGAGATCACTGGTAGATCTGTCATGAGATGTATCTGCTTGGGGAAAGGGGTCACTGGTAGACCCATTCCAATAAATGAGAGACCCAGCTGGGGTTTGCAGAAGCTTTCGTCACTCTGTTGTGATTCCTTCGTGCGTTGCTCTTCTGGATAGAGGCTGCAACTCTGTGGGGAGAGCTCCTTGGCTTTCGTATTTTGGCTGAGGATGAAATGGCAACTCGGCTGGGAGCAGTAGCAAGTGGCAGCTCAGCTGGGGAGAGAGCACATCGGGTGCTAAAATTGAGTGTTGATTTGCCAGCTTGCTGGAATGAAGCTTACATGCCCGGAGTTGCGTTCTGGATTCCTGCAATCCTGAAAAGACAGAGAAACGCACAAGTAATCCCGAGGTATCCTTTACTGGATTCCGTCATAGGAGTTTAGATACTTCTGAGAGTAAGTATATTTCCTGCAAGCACGTTTTATTTAAAGATAAACATCTGTATTCTATGTAATCGGTTTTTTCTTTTAGACGTCAGACATTCATTTTGCAAATAAAATGTTCAAGACGAGACTTGACTGAAAATCTGATTTTATTAATTCATATGCCCTGAATTGGCGAAATACAGTCAAAGAAACATATCCCCTGAAATGAGGAGATTGTTACAAATTGAGAAACAAAATGCTGGCAATGTTGATGACGCCTTAAGGAGCTTGCTCTCTTGCTATGACTCGTATGACTTTTGACGTTCTTCTCATCTTGCTTTCTGAAGAAGGCTGATTATGATTGAAGATCGATTCTTTCGAAGCTTACCAAGTTGTAAGTGATACAGACAAATTCAGAGTGCAGTTGTTCGCTTATTCCCTTATTTTGCATGGATCGCCCTTTCGGGTTTTCGATCCATCGGGATACCCATTTTTGCCTGAGTTGTCCAATGCGGCTTTTCAACTCAGCGGGTGTACATTTTTTTTTGTTTATCTTCCCTTATTTTTGCCCGAGTCTTTTTTTCTGTTTTTGACTCGCCGGGATGCCCCATTTTTGCCTGGACTTACATTCTGTTTTTATGTCCAGCGGGTCATTTTATGTGAAGTATTTTTTAACTGCATCTGAATTCACATGGGACGGGGAATCTTCACCATCCATGGTCCCGAGCATCAGTGCTCCACCGGAGAAAACTTTCTTTACCACAAATGGTCCTTCATAATTTGGAGTCCATTTGCCCCTGTGGTCTGTATGAGGAGGGAGGATTCTCTTCAGCACAAGATCTCCCACTTGGTACTCTCGGTGCCTGACTTTCTGATCGAAGGCTTTCTTCATTCTCTTTTGATACAACTGCCCATGACAGATTGCAGCCAATCTTTTCTCTTCGATCAGACTCAGTTGTTCGTATCGGGCCCGAACCCATTCTGCTTCGTTCAGCTTTACATCCATCAGTACCCGTAGGGAGGGTAATTCAACTTCAACCGGTAGGACTGCTTCCATACCATATACAAGCTGATACGGTGTTGCCCCAGTGGATGTCCTGATTGACGTGCGGTACCCATGCAAGCCAAATGGTAGCATTTCATGCCAGTCTTTGTAAGTGACTACCATCTTCTGCACAATCTTCTTGATATTCTTATTTGCTGGCTCAACAGCGCCATTCATCTTTGGCCTGTAAGGAGAAGAATTGTGGTGTTGGATCTTGAAGTCCCGGTACAGCTCTGCCATCATTTTGTTGTTTAAGTTGGAACCATTATCAGTAATGATTCGCTCGGGAACTCCGTATCGACAGATGATATCTCTCTTCAGAAATCGGGCTACCACCTGCCTTGTTACATTGGCATAGGAGGCTGCTTCAACCCACTTGGTGAAATAATCAATGGCGACCAGGATGAATCTGTGGCCATTCGAAGCAGTTGGCTCAATCTTACCAATCATATCAATGCCCCACATAGCAAAGGGCCAGGGTGAAGACATTACGTTCAAAGGATTGGGAGGCACATGCACCTTATCCGCATAAATCTAGCATTTATGGCATTTTCTGGCATAGGCACAACAGTCGGCATCCATTGTGATCCAGTAATAGCCTGATCTTAGCAACTTCTTGGCCATGGCATGCCCTCCAGCATGGGTACCAAAGGATCCTTCGTGCACTTCACGCATTAACAAGTCTGCTTCCGTTCTATCAATGCATCTGAGGAGTACCATATCAAAGTTTCTCTTGTAGAGGGAACCATCGGTGTTCAGAAAGAAACTACCAGCAAGTCTTCTTAATGTCTTCTTATCATTGGATGATGCCCCAGGTGGGTATGTTTTATCCTCTAAGAAGCACTTAATGTCATGGAACCAAGGCTTATTATCTTTAACAACATCTACTGCGAACACATATGCTGGTCTGTCAAGTCTGGACACTGAAATTTGAGGTACAAAGTTGGCAGCTTGAACTTTGATCATGGATGAAATGGTAGCCAGAGCATCTGCAAACTGATTCTCGTCCCGAGGGATATACTCAAGCTTGACTGTTGTAAAGAAAGTCAATAACCTCCTTGTATAATCCCTGTAAGGTATCAAATGATCCTGGTGGGTGTACCATTTGCCATTGGTTTGATTGATTACCAGAGCTGAATCTCCGAATACGGTCAACGTCTTGATCCTGAGGTCAATGGCTTCCTCAAGACCCATAATGCAAGCTTCGTATTCAGCTTCGTATTCAGCTTCGTTGTTAGTGCAGTTAAAGGTGAGTTTTGCCGAGAAAGGCATGTGAACTCCTTTGGGTGTAATGAGTACTTCACCAACACCACGACCATTCATATTAACAGCCCCATCAAACATCATAGTCCATTCTTCTTCCGGGTCAGGCCCTTCAGTGTGAATAGGCTCTTCGTGATCTTTTGCTTTTATGAACATGATGTCTTCATCAGGGAAGTCAAATCTCATAGGCTGGTAATCATCAATAGGTTGCTCAGCAAGATATTCAGACAATACACTGCCCTTGATGGCTTTCTGAGATGTGTATTGGATGTCATATTCCGTGAGGATCATTTGCCATCTTGCAACCCGTCCGGTAAGCGCTGGCTTCTCAAATATGTATTTGACTGGATCCATCTTTGAGATCAACAGAGTAGTGTGGGTCAACATATACTGCCTCAGTCGGCGAGCAGCCCACGCTAAAGCACAGCAAGTTTTCTCGAGCAGTGAATAGCGTTGTTCACAGTCGGTAAACTTTTTGCTTAGGTAGTATATTGCATACTCTTTTCGACCAGACTCGTCATGCTGGCCCAACACACACCCCATTGACTCTTCTAATACTGTCAAGTACATTATCAGAGGTCTTCCTTCAACTGGAGGCATAAGGATTGGAGGCTCTTGTAAGTATTCCTTGATTTTGTCAAAAGCCTTCTGGCAGTCTTCATTCCACCTGACCGTCTGTTCTTTTCTTAACAGCTTGAACAAAGGTTCACAGGTCGCTGTAAGGTGAGATATGAACCTTGAGATGTAGTTCAATCGACCTAAGAACCCTCGAACTTCTTTCTCTGTCTTCGGTGCAGGAATCTCTTGAATAGCTTTGACTTTATCAGGGTCAACTTCAATCCCTTTCTCACTTACAATAAATCCCAGCAGCTTACCGGATCGCACCCCGAATGTGCACTTGTTGGGGTTCAACTTCAACTGGTACTTCCTCAGACGTTTGAACAACTTGAGTAGATTTACCAGATGGTCCTCTTCAGTAAGGGACTTGGCAATCATGTCATCCACATAACATTCTATCTCCTTATGAATCATATCGTGGAATAATGTTACCATATCCCGTTGATACGTCGCACCGGCATTCTTGAGCCCAAACGGCATTACCTTGTAGCAGAACGTGCCCCAGGGTGTGATGAAGGTTGTCTTCTCCATGTCTTCAGGTGACATTTTAATCTGATTGTATCCTGAAAATCCATCCATGAAGGAGAATACCGAGAACTGAGCCGTATTATCTACCAATACATCAATGTGAGGTAAAGGGAAGTCATCTTTCGAGCTGGCTCTGTTCAGATCCCGGTAGTCAACACACATTCTTACTTTTCCGTCTTTCTTAGGCACAGGTACTATATTAGCAACCCACGGTGGGTAGCTAGTCACAGCAAGGAACCCGGCGTCCCATTGCTTTTGTACCTCTTCCTTGATCTTCATTGCCATGTCCGGGCGAGTACGGCGCAGTTTCTGTTTAACCGGCGGGCATTCTTCTCTCAAAGGTAGCTTGTGCACAACAATGTCGGTGTCCAACCCTGGCATATCTTGATAAGACCAAGCAAACACGTCGACATACTCTTGAAGCAGGTCAATCAGTTGTCTCTTCACTGAGTCTTGTAAGCGGGCCCCGATTTTAACTTCTTTCACGTCTTCATCTGTACCAAGATTGATCGTTTCAACCTCCTCCTGGTGAGGAGTAATAACCTTTTCCTCTTGTCTTAACAACCTGGCTAGCTCTTCAGGAAGCTCATATTCTTCTTCAACCCCTTCATCAGCTTGATTGATTGGATTGTCAAAGTCATACGAAGTCATAGCCGTGTTGTTGTCGGTGCTGTCTGGAAGGCACATTCTGCAAGGGTTCAGCTTGTTCATTTTAGTGATTTGATTTTAATCTTGTTTTAGAAAGATGAAATAAAGTTGTCATTTTGAAAACACTGCCATTTATTTTTTTTGTACAAAAAGAAAAATGGAAAAACAGTGAGCGGAAAAGGAAAAGACTCATTTGCAAAAAGATGTCTGATATTTCATTGATTAATCTTGTTGCACAAAAAGTACAGATGGCCCGATTACAAAATGAGTCTTGTCATCTTGGGCAAGATGCAAGACTTTGATGCATGCTAAAATACAGGAAATAATAATTACTCTGCATGAGTAACTCTTATAATTTCCTGGGAAGACCAGTTTGAGATACTGCTCCCCGGGATCTTTGGACGAATCCAGCTTTCCAGGTTGCATTCTTCTTCCAGCTCGTCTTCCAAGTTGTTGACAGCATCAGGGATGAGCATCCCCCCACTCACAAAGTTGGGCTCTTTTGCAGCCTCTGTTTGATCTTGTTGAGTTGGTTTGTAACCCAACCCAAATCTATCCTCTTTCTTCTCCACCGACAGCAGTTTGCCCCAGCCTTGGGCAGTTCCTTCCTCAACAACCTTCCGGGCTTGTTGGTATGATGTCATTGAAGTTCCAGGTACAGCAGATGTCTCATTCACGTTCAAGGCCTCGAACCCCTGACTCATTGTTTCATGGATCTCCCCATCCATCTCAATGTATTTATAGGTAGCCAGGTGGCTGACAAAAATATCCTCCTCTCCACAGATTGTAACGATTTGGCCCTCCCACTCGTATTTTAACTTCTGGTGAAGGGTTGAGGTCACAGCGCCAGCGGCGTGAATCCATGGCCTACCCAATAGACAGCTGTAGGTAGGCTGTATATCCATCATGTAGAAGGTCGTTTTGAAAGTCTGCGGGCCAATCGTTATGGGCAACTCAATCTCTCCCAGAACCGATCTCTTAGAACCATCAAAAGCCTCTCACCACCAGGTTGCTGGGTCTTAACGCCAATCCGTCATACTCTAGCTTCACAAGGGCCTTCTTAGGTAAGCCATTGAGGGATGACCCTGTGTCTACCAGCACGTGGGAAAGGACTGCACCTTTACATTCCATGGTTATGTGCAAGGCTTTGTTATGGTTGCGGCCTTCCGTCGTCAAATCAGTGTTGGTGAACCCTAGTCCATGACTAGCATTAACATTTCCAACTACAGCTTCCAACTGATTGACAGTGATCTCTTCAGGCACGTAAGCTGCGTGCAAGACTTTGAGTAGTGCGTTCCGATGGGCTTCGGAGCACATAAGCAATGATAGGATTGAGATCTTGGAAGGCGTCTGATGAAGCTGATCCACTATTTTATAATCACTCTTCTTGATGATTCGCATGAACTCATCAACTTCTTGGTCAAAGGGTGTTTTCAAAGCTTCCTTGACAATCTGCTCTTCCTGCACCAAGATTTTCCCTTTTGCCTTGGCAGCAGCTTCTGCTTCGGCAGTGGGTCTTTGAATTTGTGGAGCAAAGAGACGTCCGCTTCGAGAGAAGCCTCCTCCTCCTCCCACATTGTCTATTTGTGGTGCAGGGGTTGATGATTCAAAAGTGATTTTTTGTCCTTCGCAATACAAGTCAGAGCCGTAATGCCAAGGGATGGCATTACTGCTTTCATAAGGTACCGGTCCAGGCACCGTGATAGTGATTGGACTGACTGCAGTTGCGGAAGGAATTGTGATAGTCTGTGGATCGTAATATATCGTGACTGGTGCTCTGATGGGAGCAGCACTTTGTGAGTTGTAAGCGGAGTTATTTTCTGGATCGTAATAGATTGTAACGGTTGAGACATTTTCATTGTTTGTTGCTGATGTTGTAGGAGACATTGTCGGAAGGATGGGTGTTGTTGTTGTAGGAGTTTCAAAATGAAGTGGTGCTGGAGTTGTAGAAGGAACATTTGTTGATATCTGGTCAGTTGAAATGACAGATGAAGTACTTGTTGATGAAGCTGAAGAGTTGTCGGGAACAATGGTTGTTGCAGTTGTAGGAGATACTGGAATTGTTGTTGATGAGATTGCTGGATTTGTTGAAAATGATGTGGTGATTTGAAGTTGGCCACTCTGAATAAGACCGTCTATGCCATTCCTCAAGTCATCGCACCCATTTACTGAAATATTGCAGTAAGCGCACCCTGACTCACACCCCGGGAACATTTGACATTCGAGGAGTTGAGCCTTAATTTCTACCAACGGTGTCCGGATCTGACCCACACTGGTTATTAAATAAGACGGCTTGTCTTCTTCAATAGCGTTAATTCTGGGACCTCCGTGGTTTGGCATTGGGTTCTTATTAACATTGGGTGGTGGTGCGAAGTTCAGGGCTTTAGAGTCTACCAGGTCTTGTACCTTCATGTGCAAGGCTCTTCACTTTTCGGTACTGTGGCCAGGTGCATTTGAATGGAAGGCACATCTGGCGTTGGAGTCATAATTCCTGGGTAGACTATTGGGATCTGGAGGTGCCAGCGTCCTTAGCTCAACTAGGTTGAGTTTCAGGAGTTGTGGCAGCAATGTAGCATATGGCATAGGGATCAGATCGATCACCCTATTGGCTTGAGATGGCCTCTGCTGAAATGGCCTTTGCTGGTTGTTGTTGTTGGTGTTGTTGTAGTTTCTTGGAGGATACTGAGCTTGTTGATGGTACTGAGGTTGTTGCTGATAGTTTTGCTGCGGAGGTTGATAAGCGGGTTGAGGATGAGCTGGAGCGGGAATGGTGACTGCTGCTACAGACCTGTGAACATACTGGGGCCTGCCCCTGTTGGTGTGGATGGCATTGGTCTCGCCAGTTCTTCTTGGGCCTGCAAAAGGCTTCCTTGTATTGCTGGACGAGCTGGCACCATTGTCAGAAATCTTGCCCATTTTTAACAGGCTCTCAATTCTCTCCCCAGCTATGACAACATCTGCAAAGCTAGTGGAAGAGAAAGCAGCCAGCCTGTCAGTGTATGTTCCCTGAAGGGTGTTCATAAACATATCTGCCATTTCCCTTTCAGACATAGGTGGCTGAACAGCAGCAGCCAATTGCCTCCATCTCTGGGCATACTCACGGAAGCTTTCCCTTGACGACTGTGACATCCCCATTAGGAGGGTCCTGTTGGGTGCCATATCTAAGTTGTACTGATACTGTCTGATAAATGCATCTGCCAGGTCTTTCCAACACCTGATAGTTGCCCTTGTCAGGTGAGAGTACCATTCTCTTGAAGCTCCCGTCAAGCTATCCTCAAAATAGAACATCCAGAGCTTCTCGTCCATGGTGTAGGCCTTCAGCCTCCCCAGAAATGATTGTAAATGGGTCCGGGGGCATGAAGTCCCGTTGTATTTCTCAAAACAAGGAGGCTTAAACTTATGGGGAATCCTGACCCCGTCTACCAAGCCCATATCCATAACGTCAAAACCCAAAGAGTTTTGAGACTCTAAGGATCTTAATTTCTCAGCTATCTCATCCAGCCTTCTGTCATAGGCTTCCTCCCCAGCACCCATTACTGTGAACTGATCCTCCTGAGGGTCTTCTTGCAGTACCCTGGCTGCAGTGGCGGTCCCTTGAACATTGGCAGGGATGTTGATCTCTGGGTGGAGGTGGGGTCCAAATACAGGGGGATTGACATGAGGTTGGACCCTCTCATTGTTGCTTGTGCCAGCAGTCCCTATATGTGGATCTTCATGATTCTGCCTTTCCACCATGGCTCTCAATCTTTCTTGGCTCTGAGCCATGTTGTTCATCACTTCCATAAACTGCGTCATCTGCGTTCTCATTTCCAATCTTTTGTTTGCCATTTGATTTCTGACCTCTGCAAGGTCCTGCTGTACCTGATCCATTTGTATGCCCGGAAGGTTGTTACGGGTTGGATATCGGTGTGGACGGTTGAGGGGAAATACCCGACGTCGAGCAATAGTTCCTGAGCATCACAACAGAGTTAGTAGCAATAAAACAAAAACCTACAAAACAAACAAAAGGTTAGCATGCAATGCAGTATGCTTATTTGTTTTCAAGGTATCCTGCTTGGTATTCAGTTTTGATCCTTCCCGACCCTTGAAGATGTTGTTGATGTTGCTTTTGAAGTGGAACAAACTAACACATATATTACAAAAGGCAAATGGTACATAGTTTGTTACAAATACAAACCCTTTGAGGGGTCAAAATATATTACAAGAAAAGAAAATAAAAGTACATGGAATGAAAGCAACAACAAGCAAATGATCAAACACCAAGACCAAACTCATCCTCCCGAACTTCCTTGAGAAGTGCTTCGGTCACAGGATCAGCTGGACGCTCCGTGAGATTCCTGATGAGGAGGTTCCGGGTAGTAACAGCTGTAGTTAGCTTCTTGTGCTGACTTTGGTCCTTTGACCTCTTCACTCCGGCCTTGATCTTCAGCTCTGATATCTCCCTCTGGGCTGCTGTCAGGGCTTCCTGCTGCTCTTTCGCACTGGCTTCCAGCTGCTCTATCTTGTCTTGGACCCTCTTATCCTCCAGAGTACGAGCTTCGGTGATCCTGACCCACCTAGCCTGACTCTCCTTCAGATACAAGTCTGTCCTTGCTCTCTGGAACTGGGCTTCCTTGCAAGCATTCTTCAGGATTTGTTCTCCAGCCTTAGACTTCTTGATATAATCCCCAGACTTCTCAATCTTAGCCAGATGCTCCACTCTCAACCTTTCTAACCTCTCAATATCCAACCTACCGTCACTCCTCTCCCGGAGGGTCTTCTGCAAAGCCTGAGTCAACTTATCATGTCTCTCTTTCAAGCTCTCAAACTCCTCCAAACTGACAGTGGCAGGGGGTGGTGCTGAGGATGGTCCAGGCATATCCTCCATGGTAAAGGGCATTCCAGAGAATTGGGCCCTGGCATGGGACCACTCATAATATTGTGCTGATGCCACATTGTTGCACTTCCCCAGAATGGTTACTCCCTTGGTTTGAACATTATCCCAGGCCCAGGTTGCCTGCCTAACAACAGCCAGATTAGGCTTGTTCTCACAATAAAGAGTCTCAACCAAGTCCTGTGCCTTAGGAGGGTGAACTAGTGCATAGCCCAGTTTCCTTCTGAACAGCAGAGGGTTGTAATTAATGCTACCCTTGACTCCTATCAGGGGTACATTAGGGAAATGCCCACAGCTGGTGATGATATCCCTGCCCTTTGTGCTTTTAGTGCACCACCTGATATCGGCTGAAGTTAGAGCAGTGAGTCTTCTAGCCCAGTTTTTCTGCTGATGAGGATTCAAAAATGCATTTGTCCTGGGTAGATGCCTGAGAAGCCAAGTATGGAATAATGGAGCACAACACCTCACTAATCTTCCCCTCTGCTTTTCATTCCTCTGATGCACTGAATAGTAAAGGTCCCCCAACAAGGTTGGCACTGGGTTCTTTAGGATGAAGAGATGGACTGCATTCTTGCTAATGAACCGAGGCTCATCTGCAAATAATATAATCCCATATATGCTCAAGGCCAACAAAGCACAAACTGCTTTCCACTCTCCCAAAGAAGCTTTCAAGGTAGCTTGAGAGATCAAGAAGTCCAGATGGAAGCCAGGGATTCCAGCCTTAGAAGTCATATGCTGCCCAATCAGAACAGGTTCCAGGTGCAAAGCCTTTGCTACCTCTTCATTGCCAGGAAAGACCATCTCAGGGTTGAAAGGGATTCCACCCCTGATAGGTATACCAACCAATGATGAGTATTCTTCCAATAAAGGGCCCAACTGAAAGTCTTGGAAAGTGAAACACCTCAGTGGGGGATCATAAAACTGAATGCAAGTGTGGATCAGGCTTCTCTGTGAAGGGTCCAGATCCATAATCATATCAAGTATATCTCCATAGTGTTCCCTGAAGAGTGGTATATGGTCTGGAGTGATCAGGGTCTGAATCCTCCTGATGTCAGATAGCTCTGGCTGGAAGAAATGGTAGGTGATGTTACTCTTTTTAGGTGCCATGATGTTGAGACTGAGTAGAGACAAGTGCTGATGATGATACTGAAGAATGGGCCACTGATTGGATGATGCAGGTGACTGAAGTAGACGATTGATAGTTGAAGCAGATGCTGATGAAGATGGGTCAATACTGGAGATGGGGTCAAAACCAAGCCAAATGAAAATGGATACCCTGAAACAAATAAACAAATGTCAAAATGATGCAATGATTATGTATGCAAATGATATGCAAGGGTTTGTGACTGAGCTGGATCTGATCAAATGCCCTGATATAGGTCCAAGTATGTTCAAGAAATCCAGATGGAGGTCTATAAATCCAGTAACCAAGGTGGGGGACTCAAATAAAGAGCCACATGTCCAGGGTTTAGAATCACAAGAACTGTTCCAACATGGGGTGCTCTTAATCAAATCAAAGTAACAGGGTATTCTGAGTCCAAAGGTACCTGTAAACCTGTAAACAGCCCAACCCCCTCACAGGTGGTGTTCTAAAACAAGGATCCTTAGACTTGGATTAGTTATGAGAAGTGTAAACACTTCTAACCCGCAGGCACAGTGTTTACAATAACCATAAAAGTTCCTCCTCTAATTCACCTCAGTTTCTGAAGGTCAATACTAAAAGGTCATCCAGACTTAGCAGGCTTCCCAGATAGCCCTAGCATTGCAGGAAATCTGCAACACAGAGTTCTCAAGAAGAAACCCATATCTGAACCGTGTTTCATATTCCCGCACCAGACCGAGATGGAATGGGAAAGAATATGAACCACTCTAGCATAGGTGTCACTCATATCCCAGGTATAGGATCTTAACTCTCAGTAGAACACCCACCCACCAAAGCAAAACCAGATCCAGCCAGACAGCATGACAGTATGATATATGTAAAGCAGTAAAGAAAGCAGTAAAGCAACTGTACATAAAGCAAAAATAAAACATATACAAACACAAATAAACACATAACACCCCAGTAAACACAAATCAATCAAGCGCTAGGAGGAACCCACAAAAGAACCAGAAGCCCTGGTTGCAGTATAAGGTTCCCCAGCAGAGTCGCCAAGCTGTCGCTCCCGATAAATGGGAATGGCCCAAATAAAGGTACAGACGCGAACGGTCGGTGAAAGGAGGAATGCGAGAACACACGGGAGTGAACTTACATGGAATGAAAAGAATCGCCAGCTAGGCATTTTTATCCCGAAGGAAAGGCAATGCTGCATAGACCTAGAAAGATATGGATAAGACGGTCGCGAACCAGAGAGACTGAGAAAGGGGGTTGGTTACAACCTGGGAAGGTATTAGCACCCAGATTGTCCGCCGTACTCGACGGGATCCACGCTTAAAAGATTTGTGTTTTAAAGGAGTAGTGTCAGTGCAATTTGTGTATAAAGAGCTGGAAGGATGTACAGGCGTCAGTGTCAAAGGAAAGTGAGGTGTATAAGTGAAGTGTCAGTGTAAGGAAAGAGAATGAAATGCTCATGAATATGAGGCTAAGAGGATGATGCTGGAAAGAGGGGGAATATACAGAGACTTTTGTTCGATAACTGTTAAGTTATGCCTACGTATCCTCTCGTGCAATGAGGAAGTCAGAACACCGTAGTTCGACCCAAAGAGACTGAAAGATGAATTGACTTGTGAACTGCTTACTTGTCTATGCTCAAGTGTATGACCTGTCTGGCTCAGGTGCAAACTGTCTTGCATTAGACGGAAGAAGCGAGCTCTCGTTTGTGAGTGAATGAGATGAGAAAAGAATCCCGGAGGAGACGATTATTGTTTGTTTTTGAGTTTTCAGTCTTTTATTGCTTTTGAAAGTTGTCATAAATTAATGAGCTTAATCCTAAACCAATGGGTTCAGTAAACTCATCACATCTTCCCTCTGATTAGGGGTAATGAGAATACCTTAAGTGTGAAGTCAGCTTCTCACACTTAATCACCTCTGATGTAGGATTAAGATCATTAACCTACTTGTGATTATTTAGATGTTTTTGTGGTTTTTGTTTAGTGTTAAGTAATGAGGTTAAGCCATAATCAAGGATTAAACAGACTCATTACACCATCCTAATAGAAGGATAATAGATGAGAATGTTTAAGCTGAGGAAAGCTCCTCAACTTAATCCATGATTAGGGATGAAACTCATGACAAAACAAGCCTTTGATTAAGTGGATTTTATTTGATGATATGATGATGAAGTGTTTTTTAGGGTTTGTAAGACAACTTGAGGGGGACTTGTCCATTAGCACTAGGGTTAGTCCTTCTTAACCAATTAAGGAAGAATTAGAACCCTAATGCAAGGCCCAAGTTACAAGCATGATGTCTTGATAATTATTAAGATGGATTGATTAAAGGATTTAAACACATTAAGGGTTTAACACTTAGGATTAAAGTTATACACTCCATCCTAAGATAAGGATGCAGGCATAAGCTTAATCACAAAGCCTTAAAGCCTTTAGGGTTTAGTCCCTGATTATGAGGTGAGAAGAGAAGACTCAAAAGAGACACAAAGGTAAAACTAAGAGGGGAGACTAATCAAAACCCTAGTCATTGTCATGCTTGGTTGTTCCTAAGGTTTGTGAGGTTTTCAAGAGAAGTCTTCAATGGAACCACCAGGAAGCAGATGAAAGGATCAGGAGAAGCAAAGTAACTTGCTTCATTCAAGAAGTCAAGTCACTTGAAGAAGGAAAGTGGGAAGAAGAAGAATGAGCAAGCTCAATCTCAAACACAAGATAAAATGCAGCATGGATGCAAGAGAGATGAAAAGAAAAGTTATGAGAAGTGAAGGCAAATTCACTTCTCAAAATCACTTACCACCTGAAAAGTTAGAAAAGAAATGCAATGCAATGCAAAATGGGATGGAATGACATGATGCAAACCAAAACCAGAAGCATACTTATGATGTTAATGATGCTATGAGATGCTACAAACCAGAAACAACACATGTGGATGATCATACAAGCTTATGAATGCAAATGAAGCAACTTAAGACACCTGATCATACATGGAAAGTTATGAGATGCATATGGCATACAACATGACAAATGAAAGATGCAATGATCAAACATGCTTTCAATATGTCTTATGATGTTAAATGAATCAAATGGAGGCATGGGATGTCATGGCAAGTCATGTTATGCAAGAAGATGCAAGATGGATGCATATGGAAGCCCAAATTAGGGTTTATGAACAATGCAACAAACAAAAACCAAAACCAGAAGCAAACAACATTATAAAAAATTGGAAATGCACTCAAAGGACCCCTAATCCTATACTAACCCACTGCCCAAAGGAGAGGTCTCAACTCCTAACCAAATTCAAGTTATGATTTTTACAAGTTTCCTAGGGTTTTAGGGTTCCTAAAGAAGAAAATTACCAAACAAATGGAAAATGAAAGATCAAATCATGGCCAATTAATCTCACAAACTACATGCTAAACACAATGCAATGCAAAAAGAATCAATGTCCAACTCTTCATGGTTAGGCAGAAATGATTTTTTGAAGTTTGGATCAAAATAATGCATAAAAATGATTTTAATTCAATGAAAAATTCTCAAAATGCATCAAGATCAAAAAAGAAATTTGGTTTGAAGGTTGGACAATGTTTCTAAATGTCTTAGAACATTTCATGAATTTTTTTGGTGATTTTTAAATACCTAAAAGTATTTTTAATAAATTAATTTTCATTAATCAATTAAAAATAAACTTTTAAATATTTAAAAATACTTTTTTAATGCTAAAAAAGAAAATAAAAATATTTTTGAGTGTTAAAAATTAATGAAACTCTTGACAAAAAGTTTCATAATTTTTAAACAAATTTTGCTATTTTAAATAAATGATGGAAGTTAAATGAAAAAGAATGAAAATAAAAATAAATTAATGAAAAGGTAAGCTGATCTGATGGTGGAGATTTAAACTGGATTTGAAATGTTTGACTAGCGCGCCATCCAAGGGCTGAGGTTGGTCCTGATTAAATTAATCTAATTATGATTAATTAAACTAATTAAAGGTGATTAGGGCAAAACAAATGAATCTGGGCCATTCATCCACGCGGGAAGTCAACGAAGTCAGGCAATCTAACGCATGAGATTCAAATGGACTTAATGATTGGGATTAGGGTTAATCAAACTCAGGTGACCGGAGGGAAGCTCCGGTCATCTTCTCCGGCAACAACAAAACCCTAGATCCTGACTCAGGCTTCTAAACATCAAATTAAACACAGCCAAGTGATCCTCTAACATCCTAGGATACAAATCCACCTTCAAACATTATTTAAACATCAAGAATCAAGCAAATCGAAGGAAACAAATTTCACGGGTGAAATTTCAGAGCCTCAATACAGACTCATTTCTTACTCATTTTCGATTCTAAGAACATCCCTATGACCAGCAAGACACAAGCAATCCATTTATAACATAAAATGCAAGCTTTGAGAGAAAGAATCCATGGTCATACCTGAGCTGGGAAGCTTCAATACTGAGCTTCCAGAGCCTACTTTGTGTGCAAATGGACTTCCTAGACTTCCTTGAACTCAATGAGATGCTTAGAAGTTCTTGTGGATGGCTGGTTTGAGGAGAAATGTTCTGGTGCAGCAGATTTCACAGTCAGGTTTTGTGAAGTTTCAAGCTATTCCAATGGTGGATTCTTGCTCCTTTGAGTGTGTTTGACTTATTGGTGAAGAGAAATGGGGTGTTTGATGGCTGGAGAATGAGATTCGAAAGTTCTGGCTTTGAGAATGAAAAATGGTGAAGCTCAGTTCTTGCTTGGTTCAGGCCTATGTCTTGCTGGTTTTGGCTCAGTGAAGCAAGGTGAGTTGATCAGTGGAGTTGGTTTTTGTGTTTGTGAGTTGTGTAGAGAGATTCGAAGAGAAATGCAAAATGGGGTGAGTTTGTGTATGTGATGTTCTTGTGTGTTTCAGCCTGGCTTGTTATGTGAAATGGCCTGCATTTTGCTTGCATAAAATAATCCCATTGGTCAGATGATGTGACTTGGCCTGCTGTGATAGGTAAGTTAACTTTTGCAAAATGTCAACTTTGGTGTAAGGAGGGCATGGGCTGGGTTCTAGGCAGGTACAAGTGTGTGGGCTGGCGCAGCATGGTGTGAGAGAGAGGCTAGAATGGCTCAGCATTGTAGGCAACAAGTGGATGAGGTGTGATGATGGTTTTTGCAAGTTGATCATCTTTGGTTCACATGAAACTTTCTTGCTATACAAACCATGGAAAATGAGAAATACTTAGTCCATTCTGAATTTTTGGTCACATGTGATGTTTGTGTGATGGTTAGACATGAATTAGAAGTTACAAATGCCTTGGTACAAAGTTCTTGCAAGTTTCTCATTTGAGGCATATCTTGAAAATTAATGATTTTTGCCAACTTTGACACACCATAACTTTTGATCCAAAATGAATTAGATCATGTTCTTGTACTTTTTGAAAAGGGAAAGATCTAATCTACAACTTTCATGACCAAAGTTTTTCCATTTGAAGCATTTTTGGATCAAAAAGCAAGGGTTGAAAAAGTTGCATAAAATGGCATTTCATGAAAAGTCAACCATGCCCTAAAAAGTCAACTTTGCAAGAACTTCAAATTCTTGAATTTTGTGAACTTCAACCTTCTTCTATGATCAAATAAAGATCATATACACTCAAAATGATGAAGATCACCCCTTGGTTGGGTCATTGGGGGCCTCAGATGCCCTGATTTTGCACTGACTTGTCTGAAAAGTCAACCCTTGATCAGATGACTTCCCCATGGAATTTCTTCATGAAAATTGATATGCATACTCCCTATACCATATAGAGACCAATAGAAACAAGAATGACCAAAAATTTTTGAGTTATGGCCTTTGAAACCAAAACCCTAATTTTAGGTCAACTGTGCAGTCAAGCCTGGCTCTGCCTCCATACCAATCCCAGTTCTTGTGATTCTTTGGCATTCTTGACTTTGAGAAGATATAATATGATGCTTGAACACACATAGACCCCTTTGAGGTGATTGATGACCTTTGGAGTGGCTCAAGAAACTCTCGGATTGCTCAGATCACAAACCCTAGATGCAGATGACTTAGAAACAATGCAGTGACTCAAAATTGAGATAGGAGATGGTATGATTGTGTTTATGCATATGAAATGATCACAAGCCATGGTATGAATGGGTGAGGGCAAATTTGGGGTGTTTACAATTGCTGAGGAATCGGAGCTGGAATAGTGACAGCTGCTACTGATCTGTGAACATACTGAGGTCTGCCCCTGCTGGCATGAATGGCATTTGTCTCACCGGTCCTTCGAGGTCCCACAAAAGGCTTCCTGGGGTTACTGGACGAACTTGCACCATTATCAGAAATTTTTCCCATTTTCAAAAGGCTTTCAATCCTTTCCCCCGCTATAACTACGTCAGCAAAACTGGTGGAAGAAAAGGCAGCCAGCCTATCAATATATGTTCCTTGCAAAGTATTCATGAACATGTCGGCCATCTCTCTTTCCGACATAGGTGGTTGGACAGCAGCAGCAAGCTGTCTCCACCATTGGGCATATTCCCTGAAGCTTTCTCTGGAGGATTGAGACATTCCCCTTAGGAGGGTCCTGTTGGGAGCCATGTCCAAATTGTATTGATACTGCCTGATGAAAGCTTCAGCTAGGTCCTTCCAGCATCTGATAGTAGCTCTGGTTAAGTGTGAATACCACTCTCTTGAAGCCCCAATCAAGCTGTCTTCAAAGTAGAACATCCACAGCTTTTCATCCATGGTATATGCCTTAAGTCTTCCTAGAAAAGACTGCAGGTGAGTTCGTGGACAGGAGGTTCCATTGTATTTCTCGAAGCACGGGGGTTTAAACTTGTGGGGAATTCTTACCCCATCCACTAACCCCATATCCATTACATCGAAGCCCAATGATTTTTGAGACTCCAAAGATCTCAACTTCTCAGCAATTTCATCAAACCTTCTATCATAGACTTCATCCCCAGCTCCCATGACAGTAAACTGCTCTTCTTGGGGATCCTCTTGCAGGATTCTCCCCCCAGTAGTATTTCCTTGCACATTACCCGGGATGTTGACTTCCGGATCTAGATGAGGTCTAAATACAGGCGGATTAACATGAGGCTGGCTCCTCTCATTATTACTAGTTCCTCCAGTTCCGGGATGAGGTTCCTCAGGAGTTTGTCTTTATACCAATGCCCTTAACCTTTCTTGGCTCTGAGCCAAGCCAGTCATCACAGTCATGAATTGGGCCATTTGGTTTCTCATCTCCACTCTTTCATTAGCCATCTGGGTTCTGACCTCAGTCAGGTCTTGCTGTACTTGCTCCATTAAAATACCCGGAAGGTTGTTGCGAGTAGGATACCAGTGTGCACGGTTGATAGGGAACACTCTTTTGCGAGCAATATTTCCTGAACCACAACAGAGTTAGAAACAAAAAAATATAACAAAACCTACAAAACAAAACATAAGTTAGTATGTAATGCAGTATGCTTATTTGTTTTCCAAGGTATCCGGCTTGGTTCTTGGTTTTGACCTTTCTAGACCTCGAGGAAGATGCTTTGATGTCGTTGAGAAAAAGAAACCCCACAATTGAAACAAACTAAAATATATTACAAATGATGAATAATACATAGTCTGTTTTTACAACACATGCCCCTAAAGGGTCAAAATACAACACAAAAGAAAAGTACATCAAATGAAAACAACAACAATCAAAAAGTCAGACATCTAGTCCAAACTCATCCTCCTTAACCTCCTTCAGAAGTGCCTCAGTCACTGGACCAGCTGGATGCTCTGTCATAGTCCTGATGAGGAGGTTTCTTGTGGCAATGGCAGTGGTCAGCTTCTTGTGCCTGTCCTGGTCCTTTGATCTCTTCAATCCAGCCCTAAGCTTCAATTCTGAAATCTCCTTCTGGGCTGCCAGCAAAGCTTCCAGCGACTTCTTTTCATTGGCCTCAAACTGTTCAATCCTGGCTTGAGTTCTCTTATCTTCTTGTGTCCGGGCTTCAGTGATCCTGACCCACCTAGCCTGACTTTCTTGCAGATAGAGATCAGTCCTAGCCTTCTGAAGCTTGGCCTCTTTACATGCATTCTTCAATATTTGCTCCCCAACTCTTGCTTTCTTGATTTAGTCCTCTGTTTTTTCAATCTTGGCCAGATTCTCCACCTTAAGCTTCTCCAACCTCTCAATGTCCAGACGACCATCACTCCTTTCCCAAAGAGTCTTCTTCAGAGCTTGAGACAGATTCTCATTCCTTTCCTTCAGCTTCTCAAATTCTTCCAGGCTGACAGTGGCTGCTGGCTGTACTGTAGATGGTCCAGGTGTGTCCTCCAAAGTGAATGGCATCCCAGTAATCTGAACTATAGCATGAGACCAGTCATAGTACTGAGCTGAAGCAACATTATTGCACCTTCCGAGAATAGCCATCCCTTTTGTTTGGATGTTGTCCCAAGCCCAAGATGCTTGTCTGACAGCAGCTAGATTAGGCTTTATTTCACAATACAGGGTCTCAGATAAATCTTGCACTCTAGGAGGATGAACCAAAGCATAGCCCAGTTGTCTCTTAAACAGCAAAGGATTGTAGTTGATGCAACCCTTTACTCCTATCAGAGGTACATTTGGGTACTGCCCACAGCTAGTGATTATGTCCTTGCCTTTGGTGCTCTGGGTGCACCATCTGATGTCATCTGAAGTCAAAGCAATGAGCCTCTTGGCCCAATTCTTCTGTTGGTGGGGATTCAGGAATGCATCTGACTTAGGAAGGTGTTTGAGCAGCCAGGTGTGAAACAGAGGAGCACAACATCTCACCAACTTCCCTCTTTGTTTCTCATTCCTCTGATGAATGGAGTAATAGAAATCTCCCAGCAATGTGGGTACTGTGTTCCTCAGAAGAAACAGATGAATGGCATTCTTGCTGATAAACTTGGGCTCATCTGCAAACAGTATAACCCCATATATGCTGAGGGCTAACAGTGCACAAACTGCCCTCCATTCTCCCAAAGAGGCCTTCAGGATGGCCTGAGAAATCAAGAAATCCAAGTGTAAACCAGGGATCCCAGCCTTTGTTGTCATATTCTGCTCAATCAAAGTAGGCTCCAGGTACAGTGCTTTTGCTACTTCTCCATTGTTGGGAGAAATCATTTCTGGGTTGAAGGGGATTCCACCCCTGACAGGTACTCCAATCAATGATGAAAACTCCTCCAACAGAGGTCCTAGCTGAAAGTCTGGGAATGTGAAACATCTCAAAGGAGGGTCATAAAACTGTAGGCAGGTGTGGATCATGCTCCTCTGAGAAGAGTCTAGGTCCATAACCATATCAAGGATACCTCCATAATGCCCTCTGAACAAAGGGATGTGGTCAGGGGTGATAAGTGACTGGACCTTCCTGATACCAGTCAACACAGGCTCAAAGAAATGGTAAGATATGTTGCTCTTTCTGGGTGTAGCCATGAATGCTAATGAAGAGCTGAAGACAAGTGCTGATGAGGATCAAAACTGATACTGGAGATGAGCCACTGACAGGCTAGTGCTGATGATGATGAAGACAACTGAAGCAGACAACTGATAAAGATAACTGAAGCAGAGGTCTATGCAAAAGAAGGGGTCAAAACCAAACCAGATATAAAGTGGATACCCTGAAAAACAAATAAACAAATGTCAAATGATGAAATGATGATGTATGAAAATGATATGCAAGGGTTTGTGATCAAGCTGGATCTGATTTATCTGTTCTGATATAAGGCCCATGTATGTTCAAGAAGTCCAGATGGAGGTTCAGAAATCCAGTAACCAAGGTGGGGGACTCAAATAAAGAGTCACATGTCCAGGGTTAATCACAAGAACTGTCCAAAATGAGGTATTCTTAATCAAAACAAGTAACAGGGTATGATGTGGCCAATGGTACCTGCAAACCTGTAAACAGCCCAACCCCCTCACAGGTGGTGTTCTAAAACAAGGATCCTCAGACTTGGATCAGTTATGAGAAGTGTAAACACTTCTAACCCGAAGGTACAGTGTTTACAATAACCATAAAAGATCCTCCTCTAATTCACCTCAGTTTCTGAAGGTCATAATAAAGGTCATCCAGACTTAGCAGGCTTCCCAGATAGCCCTAGCACTACAGGAAATCTGTAGCACAGAGTTCTCAAGAAGAAACCCACATCTGAACCGTGTTTCATATTCCCGCACCAGATCGAAATGGAATGGGAAAGAACATGAACCACTCTAGCCTAGGTGTCACTCAGGTCCCAGGTATAGGACCTCAAACTCTCAATAGAACCCCGCCCATCAAAACAACAAACCAGATCCAGCAAGATGACAGTATGACAATATGATGTATAAAGCTGTAAGTAAAGCAATAAATAACACTGTACATAAAGCAATAAAATAAATACATAACACATATATAACATAACACCCCAGCAAACACAAATCAAACAAGCGCTAGGAAGAACCCACTAAAAGAACCAGAAGCCCTGGTTACAGTATAAGGGTCCCCAGCAGAGTCGCCAAGCTGTCGCTCCCGCCAAATGACACGGGGCCAAGAGGGGTACAGACGCGAACGGTCGGCGAAAGGAGAGAGAACACACAAGGGTGAACTCAGAAGACAAGAGTCGCCAGCTAGACATTTTTATCCCGGAGGAAAGGTAATGCTGCATAGACCTAGAAAGATATGGATAAGACGATCGCGAACCAGAGAGACTGAGAAAGGGGGTTGGTTACAACCTGGGAAGGTATTAGCACCCAGATTGTCCGTCGTACTCGACGAGATCCACGCTTAAAAGATTTGTGTTTTAAAGGGGTAATGTCAGTGCAATCTGTGTATCAAAACTGGAAAGAATGCAAGTGTCAGTGTAAAAGAAAAGTGAAGTGTATAAAAGAAGTGTCAGTGTAAGGACAGGAGTACGAAGCTCAAGACTAAGAGGCTTAAATGATAATGCTGGAAAGAGGGGGAATGTACAGAGACTTTTGTTCGATAACTGTTAAGTTATGCCTACGTATCCTCTCGTGCAATGAGGAAGTCAGAACACCGTAGTTCGACTCAAGGAGACTAAAAGATAAATTGACTTGTGAACTGATTACTTGTCTAACCTCAAGTGTATGACCTGTCTGGCTCAGGTGCAAACTGTCTTACATTAGACGGAAGAAGCGAGTTCTCGTTTGTGAGTGAATGAGATGAGAAAGGAATCCCGGAGGAGACGATTATTGTTTGTTTTTGGGTTTTTAATCTTTTATTGCTTTTGGAGTTTGTCATAAATTAATGAGCTTAAGCCTAAACCAGGGGTTAGTAGACTCATCACATCCTCCCTCTGATTAGGGGTAATGAGAATACCTTAAGTATGAAGTATGCACCTCACACTTAATCACCATGGTGTAGGATTAAGATCATTAACCTACTTGCATTTATTTAGATGTTTTTGGTATTTTTGTTTAGTGTTAAGTAATGAGTTTAAGCCATAATCAGGGATTTAATGGACCCATTACACCATCCTAATAGAAGGATAATAGATGAGAACATTTAAGCTGAGGAAGGCTCCTCGACTTAATCCATGATTAGGGATTAACCTCATAACAAAACAGAGCCTTTATTAAATGGATTTTAGTTAATGGTAAGATTAAGAAATGGATTTTATGGTTTGTAAGACAACTTGAGGAGGACTTGTCCATTAACACTAGGGTTAGTCCTTCTTAACCAATTAAGGAAGAAAATGAACAATTCTTTGGTGCATTCTGATTTTTAGGTCATGGTTCATGTTTGTGTAATGCATAGAAGTCCATTTGAAGTCACATTTTGCCTTGGTATGAGGTTTTGCAATTTTGCCTCTTTGGTGTAAAACATGAAATTATGTGATTTTGTCCAACTTTGACAAGCCATAACTTTTGATCCAAAATGAATTAGAATGAGTTCTTGTACTTTTTGAAAATGGGAAGATCCATTCTACAACTTTAATGACCAAAGTTTTCTCATTTGAAGCATTTTTGAATCAAAAAGAGGAGGTTGAAAAACTTTCCCAAAATGGCAAGTTTCCATTACAAGTCACTTTCCCAAAATGGCAACTTTGCAAATGGCTTGAAATTCTTCAATTTTGTGAACTTCTAACACCTTCTATGATCAAATAAAGATCATACACAATCAAAATGATGGAGAACACCTTTTGGTTGGGTCATTGGAGGCCTCAGATGCCCTGATTTTACACTGACTTGCTCAAGAAGTCATCCCTTGATCAGGTGCCTTCCCCATGGAATTTCTTCATGAAAATTGATATGCATGATCCTCATAACATATAGAGACCAATAGAAACAAGAATGACCAAAAAATTTGGAGTTATGGCCTTTGAAACCAAAACCTTAATTCTAGGTCATTTGTGCAGTTAAACCTGGCTCTGCTTCCATGCCTTTCTCAGTTCTTGTGATTCTTTGACTTCTTTGGCATTGTGAGGATATAATATGATGCTTGAACATCCATGGACCTCTTTGAGAAGATTGAAGACCTTTGGAGTGGCTCAAATGGCTAAGGGATGGCTCAGATCACAAACCCTAGATGCAAATGGCTTTGAATCAATGCAGTGAAGCAAAAATGTGGTATGAGAAGCTATGATTGAACTTATGCAAATGAAAAGATCACAAGCCATGGTGTGAATGGGTGAGGGCAAATTTGGGGTGTTTACACACCGCCACCATCAGTCAGAAGTCCTGTTACCATTTATTACGATCCACCGACAATAACAGTTCCTACTTCCGCTACAGTCAGTCTAGTCACCATCATGGTACCTGGACCCATTCCGTATGAAAAAGATAATGTTGTGCCATGGCCCTATGGTTCATACCTCTACTGCAACGGGGAGAGAGTCATTCTTGATTCTTCAACTCATACACCACAGATCGATAATGTCGGCGGAGGCGGAGGCTTCACTCGAAGTGGACGTCTTTTCGCGTCACAAGTTCCAAGAATTAACACTGAGGCAGAGGCTACTGCCAAAGCTAAAGGCAAAAATGTGGTGCCTGAAGAACCAGTTTTGAAAGAAGCTCATAAAACGTCCTTTGATCAGGATGTGGATGAATTTATGAGAATAATCAAGAGAAGAGATTACAAGGTTGTGGATCAGCTCCATCAGACTCCTTCCAATATCTCCATTCTATCATTGTTATTGTGTTCCAAAGCTCATTAGGATGCATTACTTAAAGTACTACACACAGCCTATGTGCCTGAGGAGATCATGGTAAATTAGCTAGAGACAGTGGTTTCTAATGTTAATACTAGTCATGGGCTAGGCTTCACCAATGCGGATTTAACTACGGAAGGTCGTCATCATAATAAAGCTTTGCACATCACTCTAGAGTGTAAAGGGGATGTGCTTTCACATGTTCTAGTTGACATTGGGTCCTCACTTAATGTCTTGCAAAAGAAAGCCCTTGTTAAGCTTGAATATGATGGTATAGCTCTCCGACCAAGAAATCTGGTGGTTAGAGCTTTTGATGGTTCCAAGAGGTCTGTTCTTGGAGAGGTGGAACTGCCTGTGATAACTGGACCGCATGTCTTTCAAACTACTTTCTACGTGATGGACATTCAGCCGGCCTATAGCTGTTTGTTGGGTCGACCATGGATTCACGCCGCTGGCGCAGTTACGTCGACCCTTCACCAGAAATTAAAATACGAGTGGGAAGGGAAAATTATCACAATTTGTGGTGAAGAAGATATTTTTGTTAGCCATCTGTCCACCTACAAATACATTGAGATGGATGGTGAAATCCACGAGACCATGAGCCAAGGTTTCGAAGCATTAAACGTCAACGAGGCGACAACTGAAGTATTTGCTGCATCCTAGGAAGATAGGATGGGTACTTCAATTGTCTCCTACCAACAAGCTCGGAAGGTTATTGAAGATGGAAACGCCCAAGGTTGGGGTAAGATGCTACCTATTGTCGCTCCCACTAAATGACACCTGGTCAGATAGGGTACAGACGCGAACGGTCGGTGAGAGAGAGAACATGAAGATGAACTGAAAAGAGTCTCCAGCTAGGCATTTTTATCCCGAAGGAAAGGTAATGCTGCATAAACCTAAGAAAAGATGGACAAGACGGTCGCGAAACAGAGAAACTGAGAAAGGGGGTTGGTTACAGCCTGTGAAGGTATTAGCACCCAGATTGTCCGCCGTACTCGACGGGATCCACGCTTGAAAGATTGTGTTTAAAAGGGTAGTGTCAGTGCTATTTTGTATGCAAGAGCTGGAAAAGAAATGCAGGTGTCAGTGCAAAAGAAATGTGAAGTGAAATAAAGGAGTGTCAGTGCAGAGGAAGAATATGAAGCTCAAGACTATGAGGCTTAAGGAATAATGCTGGAAGAGGGGGGGAATACAGAGACTTTTGTTCGATAATTGTTAAGTTATGCCTACGTATCCTTTCGTGCAATGAGGAAGTCAGAACACCGTAGTTCAACTCAAAGAGACTGAAAGATAAATTGACTGATGAACTTCTTACTTGTCTATGCTCAAGTGTATGACCTGTCTGGCTCAGGTGCAAACTGTCTTGCATTAGATGGAAGAAGCGAGTTCTCATTTTTGAGTGAGGATGATGAGAAAAGAATCCCGGAGGAGACGATTATTGTTTGTTTTTGGTTTTTTCAATCTTTTATTGCTTTTTGTGTTTGTCATAAGAAAATGAGCTTAAGCCTAAACCAAGGGTTAGTAGACTCATCACATCTTCCCTTTGATTAGGGGTAATGAGAATACCTTAAGTGTGAAGTAAACACCTCACACTTAATCACCATGATGTAGGTTTAAGATCATTAACCTACTTGCATTTATTTATATGTTTTTTGGAGTTTTTTTTAGTGTTAAGTAATGAGTTTAAGACATAATCAAGGATTTAATGGACTCATTACACCATCCTAATAGAAGGATAATAGATGAGAACATTTAAGTTGAGAAAGGCTCCTCAACTTAATCCATGATTAGGGATTAACCTCATGACAAAACAAAGCCTTTATTAAAGTGGATTTTAGTTAATGGTAAGATTAAGAAGTGGATTTTATGGTTTGTAAGACAACTTGAGGAGGACTTGTCCATTAACACTAGGGTTAGTCCTTCTTAACCAATTAAGGAAGAATTAGAACCCTAATGCAAGGCCCAAGTAACAAGCTTGATGTCTTAGTGATTTATTAGATGAATTGATTAAAGGATTTAAACACATTAAGGGTTTAACACTTAGGATTAAAGTTATACACTCCATCCTAAGAGAAGGACGCAGGCATAAGCTTAATCACAAAGCCTTAAAACCTTTAAGGTTTAGTCCTTGATTAAGAGATGAGAAGAGAAGACACAAAGATGCCACAAAGGTAAAACTAATGGGGGACTAATCAAAACCTAATTGTGATCATGCTTGGGCATTCCTAGGGTTTATGAGGCTTGCAAGAAGTCTTTAAGAAGGGCCACCAAGGAAGAAGCAGGATGAAAGGAAAAGAAGCAGAAAGAAGCAAGTCACCTTACTTCACTTAAGAAGATAAGTTGATTAGAGAAAGAAAGTGAGGAGGGAACATGAATGAGCAAGCTCACTCTAATACAAAGTTAAAATGCAGCAATGATGCATAAGAGAGATGAGAAGAGATTGTGAGAAGTGAAGGCAAATTCACTTCTCAAACACTTACCACCTGAAAAGTTAGCAAAGAGAAATGAAATGACATGAAAATGAAATGAAATTCAAAGATGGAAGCCAAAGTCAGAAGCATATTCATGATGCAAATGATGTTATGAGGTGGTATGAAAGCATGTCAAGATATGTGAATGATCATACAAGAGATGGGAATGCAAATGAAGCATGTAAGAAGCATGAAAGTTCATGAATGCATATGACATCAAATGAAAACAAAAACATGGCAAATGGATGATCCAATGATCAAGCATGATTTCAAGGTGTTCTAATATGTCCTATATGTCATGTGGATGTGCAAAATGTCATGGCAATTTCATGTATGCAAGCTTATGTAAGATGGATGACAGTAAAGATGCAAATTAGGGTTTATGTACAACATGAGATACAAATTTCAAAATCAGAAGCAAATGGTAAGTTAAAAAATTGAAAATGAAACCAAAAGAACCCTAAACCTATAAAAGTTCACTACCCAAAGGGGAAAGTCAGAAGCTAAACCCTAAGGGACTTATGATTTTTCTATGTTTCTAAGGTTTTAAAGGTGATCCTAAAGGGAAAATGCCAAACAAATTGAAAATGCATTATAAAAATGAAACAAAAATGTTTTTAGATGCTTGAAAGAATGCATGACACAATGCAAAAAGAACCATTTACAAACTCAACTTGGATCAAAAGTTATGAATTTTTGAAGTTAGGGTTAAAAATATTCAAATTAAAGAACCCTAATTCAAATGAAAATTGCCAAAGTATGATCAAAACCAAAAAGAAATTTGTTTTGTGAGTTTGTAAATGTTTCAAAATGTTTGAAAATGTTCTCTGAATTTTTTGTGATTTTTGGAAACCTAAATGCATTTTTAATTAATTAAAAGACTTTAATTAATTAAAAATAACATTTAAATATTTTAAAAATGCTTTTTAAATGCAAAAAATAAAATAAAAATCATTTTTGGGTTGAGAAAATTATTTAAAGTCAGCATGCAAAAAATTAAAATTTTTGGGATTTTTCTAGCTATTTTAAAATAAATATGCAAAATAAATGAGAAAAATGTGAAATAAAACTGAATTAAATGAAAAAAGTAAACCAATCTAAAGGCCAAGATTTAAATGAAACGCGCGGGAGTTGACTGGCGCGTGAATGGACGGTCCAGGTTCAAACTGGAAAATTTAAATTTAAAACCTAATTAATTAACTTAACTAAGTGGATTAGGGTTAAGTGGGACGATCTGTGCCATCAAACACACGCGGGAAACAAGATCGTACGCTCCAAATTCTAACTAAACCCTAAACCTGATTACAAACCCTAATTACTCTCAGGTGGCCGGAAATGACCTCCGGTCATCTTCTCCGGCCACCTCTTCCCTGAGAAAACCCTATCTCACTCCCCAGGCTACAAAAACGTGCCAAAATCTCCATAACTCATCATTGATCAACAACAAAACAGAATCCATCAACAAATCTCATTTATTTTGCCTCAATACCAAGATTCGAACACAAATATTAAAACTGAAAAAATTTTAGAACATGCATACACACTCAAATCTTAATCATTCTTCACCATTCAAGGCTCATTGTGATCAGGGGAACACACTATACCATTCTATAACTAAAAAACAAATTCTGGAAAAATGTTTCAGGGAGGTACCTGAGCTTGAGCTTTCTCAGTTTGGGACTTTTAGACCTTTTCTCTTTGCGCAAACCACTCCCCTTGAACTCCTAATGAAGCTTTGACACTTTGAAAGAGTTTAAATGGGGGTTTTGAAGGTTTGTGCTTCAACTGGCCAAGAATCTTATTTTTTCTTATGGTGTTTTCAGGTTGTTTTAGTAGGTGGAAAATGATCAGATGGTGATGGTGAGTTAATCTATGAAGTTTGTTTGAAGGTTTTTGGCTTGAGTGCCGAGTTTCGAAGAAAAAAGCATAAGGGGAAGTTTTGATGAATGTTGAATTGTGTGTGTATTCAGGCTTGCTTGTTGTCTGTGTTGAGTTGCTTTTGGTCCATGTATCAAGTCTTGATAGGTCAGAGAGTTGTTGTTGGCCTATGCTGATTGGTATGGCTCAAATTGCATAAAGTCAAGAAAGTTGTCCTTTGAGGTAGGGGCTCATGGCAGGCTTGTTGTGAGGTATGGCTCGAGTCAGCTGGCTTTAGGGAGGTCCATGGAAATTGATTTGAGGAGCTGGCACAAGTGGATATCAAGATTTGTGTCATTTTGCAAATTCATGAAGTTTTGGCCCCTTTTGAATTACTTGATGATCAAGGCATGAAAATGAGTGATTCCTTGGGAAATTCTGAGTTTTAGGTCAAGTGTCATGTTTGTGTAAGGCTTAGAAGTCAATTAGAGGTCACATTTTGCCTTGGTATGAGTTTTTGCAAGTTTCCCTCTTTGGTGCATAAGTGAAAATTTAGTGATTTTTGCCAACTTTGACAAGGCATAACTTGTGTTCCATAATGAATTAGATCAAGCTTTTGTACTTTTTGAAAAGGGAATGATACAATCTACAACTTTCATGACCAAGAATTTTTCATTTGAAGCAATTTTGAATCAAAAAGAGGAGTTTGAAAAACTTTCCCAAAATGGAAAGTTTGCATTACAAGTCACTTTCCCAAAATAGCAACTTTGCAAATGGCTTGAAAATTTTCAATTTTGTGAACCTCTAACCTCTTCTAAGATCAAATAAAGATCATATACACCCAAAATGATGGAGAGGGCCCTTTGGTTGGATAATTGGGGGCCTCAGATGCCCTGATTTTGCATTGACATGCCCAAGAAGTCATCTATTGATTAGATGCCTTCCCCATTGAATTTCTTCATGAAAATTAGTGTGTAGGATCCTTATAACATATAGAGACCAATAGAAACAAGAATGACCAAAAAATTTGGAGTTATGGCCTCTGAAACACAAAACCCTAATTTTAGGTCATTTGTGCAGTTAAGCCTGGCTCTGCTTCCATGCCTTCCTCAGTTCTTGTGATTTTCTGACTTCCTTGATCTTGGGAGGATATAATATGATACTTGAACATACATGGACCCTCTTAAGATGATTGAAGACCTTTGGAGTGGCTCAGATGACCCTTGGATTGCTCAGATCACAAACCCTAGATGCAGATGAGCTTGAGCCAATGCAGTGAAGCAAAAATACAATATGAGATGATATGATTGAACTAATGCAAATGTGAAATTCACAAGCCATGGTGTGAACTTAGTGAGGGCAAATTTGGGGTATTTACAGCTTCCCCTATTAAAAAATGAGTTAGCTGTGTAGGATGTAAGCGACGGCTTAACAGGCAAACAAGATAACTTGTGGTTGAATACCAAAGACAGTCCAAAATTTGAACTCACTGGGTATGAAGAAGAAAAGGGATATAGATTGTGAAAGGAAGTAAAGTATGATTACAAAGTGCGAGTGACGGCGGACGACCGTCGAGCAGAGGATGACTGCTGGGGATAAAGAAATGACGGGGACGACCGACATGCTGGGGTGATGGAGGTATCATGATGGGAACGGCCATCAGGTTCATAAAGTAAAGGTAAACAACGATGGGGGACGGCCACCGGGTTAATAAAATAAATGAAATCAAAGGTGAAGGAAGATCACCTAGCAGGGGACGGCTGCTCTGTTGGGGAGAAGGATGAGGGACGGTTATCCAAGGTGAAGGACGATCACCTGGCAGGACACGACTGCCGAAAGTATCACGACATAGGACGAATGTCGGATAGAAAAGGTCGGCGATAGGGACAGCCATCGGATAAGCATGATGAAGGACGATCATCAAGAGGTGAAGGACGATCACCTAGCAGGGTACGGCTGCTCTCGGGGTTTATCATGGCATAGGACGAATGTCAGATAACAAGATCAACAATAGGGATGGCCATCAGATAAAATGATGAAGGAGGATCATCGAGAGGTGAAGGACGATCACCTAGCAGGGGACGGCTGCTAAAATATTACGACATAGGATGAATGTCGGATAGGAAAGGGTTCCAATAATGGAGACTCCGCTGGGGGAATGATGAAGGACGATCATCAAAAAGATGAAGGACGATCACCTGGCAGGGTACGGCTGCCGAAAGTAACATGACATAGGACGAATGTCAGATAGAAGAAAAGTAATTCTACTGGGGAACGGTAAACACGGACGAGTGTCTACATTCAAGAGATGAAAGGTATAAGTGTTTGACATTGTGTATAGATTAAAGATGCGGACGAGCATCCTTAGGACCATGATACGGACGAGTATCGGTAGAAACAAATGCTGACGCATGTTCAGAGATGATGATACGGACGAGTACCAACTGGTTAACAAAGAACATGGACAAGTGTTGAATCTGAGGGGAAATAAGTGGTGTATACAAGATACAGACGAGTATCTGTATGAGTATAAAGTAAACATGAGTGAGACACAAACGAGTGTTCAATATGCTGGGGAGAGTATGATACAGACGAGTATCATAAGAGGAAGTGTATTAATTATGAACTTATAAATGTAAGAGATATTCTGACGATCTGAGGGGATAAGATGACACGGACGGGTGTCGATGAGAGTGTATTATAAACAAGTGTTTGGTTTACAATGAGTGTTTAGGTAACCATGCTGGGGAATGGTGACGCGGACGGGTGTCGAAGGAGTGTATATAGATGTATTTGTCTGTAGAGAACGTTCGGGAGACTTTACTGGAGAATGATGACACGGACAAGTGCCAAAAAGAGCATGTATCTGTATTTTGAGAGTGAAAAGGGGGTACTCTGGCTTTCTGCGGGGACTGTGAGTCTTCGTATATACTGCAGATGAAATGCTGGTATATACAGGTGACTGATTCAAAACATGGTTTGTGATTATGCAATATGTTTGATTTTTTACGTAATGGTCTGTTTTAGATGGAATGCTACGCTCTGAGAGGAAATATGATGCGAATGCTATGTTTATGCAAAGATACCAATCCGGGATTCGGATCCCGTTGCTGTGAAGATCTCTGATTGATCTTGCTCGAAAGGATATCCCAACTGGGGATGAGATTATTGGTAGATCTAATATATATGACTCTGCTTGGGGAAATAGGTCACTGATAGACCTATCTTGGTAATGAGGGGCCCAGCTGGGGTCTGTGGAAGCTTTCGTCACTTTGTTGTGAGATCTTCAGACATTGCTCTTCTGGATAGAGGCTGAAACTCTCTGGGGAGATGGTTCCCTGTCTAGCACTTGGCTGGGGAGGAATGATCAGTGAACGATCTTCCTAAATTTCTGTAGGGATTTTGATGAGGATGATGATATCTGACAACTCAGCTAGGGAGAATGAGCACCTTCTGATGCTGCTCTGACAGACGTGCTGAGGAAATAATGAGTCGGTAGCTTGCTGGGGAGAAGCTTTCATTCCCCACGTTGCGCTTTGAATACCTGTAATCCTGTTATGACAAAGAAACGTACAAGTACCCTGAGGTATCCCTTACTGGATCCCATCATAGGAGTTTAGACACTCCCGGAAGCAAATATATTTCCTGTAAGCATGTAATTTTAGAAAAGACGCATCTGTATTTATGCAATCAAAATTTTAAGGACATCGGACATTTTTTCAAATGAAAATAAAATGTACGAGACGAAATGTGACTGAAAATCTGATTTTATTAATTTGGGTGCCCTGAATTGGCAAATACAGTCGAGGAAATAGATCCCCTGAAATGAGGAGATTGTTACAAATTGAGAAACAAAAAGGTGCTGGAAATGTTGATGACGCTTCAGTGTGCTTCCCTTCTGCTATGACTCGTATGACATTGATGTTCTTCTCATCTTGCTTTCTGAAGAAGGCTGATTCTGACTGATGCTTTAACCCTTCGAAACTTGCCATGTTGTAAGTGATACAGACGAATTCAGAATGCAGTTGTTCGCTTATTCCCTTACTTTGCGTGGATCGCCCTTTCGGGTTTTCAATCTACCGAGATACCCATTTTTTCCTGAGTTGTCCAATGCGGCTTTTCAACTCAGTGGGTGTACATTTTTTACTTATTTTCCCTTATTTTTGCCCGAGTCTTTTATTCTGTTTTTGACTCGCCGGGATGCCCTATTTTTGCCTGGACTTACATTTTGTTTTTATGTCCAGCGGGTCATTTTATGCGAAGTATTTTTTAACTGCATCTGAATTCACAGGGGACAGCAAATCTTCACCATCCATAGTGCTGAGCATCATTGCTCCACCAGAGAAAACTTTCTTTACTGTGAATGGACCATCATAATTCGGAGTCCACTTGCCCCTGTGGTCTGTATGAGGAGGAAGGAGTCTTTTCAGCACAAGTTCTCCTACTTGTTATTCCCGAAGCCTGACTTTCTGATCGAAGGCTTTCTTCATTCTTTTCTGATACAGCTGCCCATGACAGATTGCAGCTAACCTCTTCTCTTCGATCAGACTCAGTTGTTCATATCGGGATCGGACCCATTATACTTCATTCAACTTGACATCCATCAGTACCCGCAAGGAGGGTAGTTCAACTTCAACAGGTAGGACTGCCTCCATACTATACACAAGCTGATACGGTGTTTCCCTAATGGATGTTCTGATTGACGTACGGTAACCATGCAAGGCAAATGGTAGCATTTTGTGCCAGTCTTTGTATGTGACCACCATCTTCTGCACAATCTTCTTGATATTCTTGTTAGCTGCCTCTACAGCGCCGTTCATCTTTGGTCTACAGGGAGAATAATTGTGGTGTTGGATCTTGAAGTCCCGGCACAGTTCTGCCATCATTTTGTTGTTCAAGTTGGAACCATTATCAGTAATGATTCGCTTGGGCACTCCATACCGACAAATGATGTCTCTCTTCAGGAATCGGGTTACCACTTGCCTGGTGACATTTGCATATGAGGCTGCTTCAACCCACTTGGTAAAATAGTCAATGGCTACTAGGATGAATCTGTGGCCATTTGAAGCAGTCGGTTCAATCTTGCCAATCATATCAATGCCCCACATGGCGAAGGGCCAAGGTGAAGACATCACATTCAAAGGATTCGGAGGAACATGCACTTTATCTGCATAAATTTGGCATTTATGGCTTTTCCTGGCATAAGCACAACAGTCTGCATCCATTGTGATCCAGTAATAGCCTGATCTTAACAACTTTTTAGCCATTGCATGCCCTCCAGCATGGGTACCAAAAGATCCTTCATGCACCTCGTGCATCAACAAGTCTGCCTCTGCCTTATCCACACATCTGAGAAGTACCATATCAAAGTTTCTCTTGTATAAGGAACCATCAGCATTCAGGAAGAAACTACCAGCTAGCCTTCTTAATGTCTTCTTGTCATTGGATGATGCCCCAGGTGGGTATGTTTGATCCTCCAAGAAGAATTTGATGTCATAGAACCAAGGCTTATCATCTCTAGCAAGGTCTGCTGAGAATACATATGCTGGTCTGTCAAGCCTGGACACTGAGTTCTGAGGCACAAAGTTGGTAGTTTGAACTTTGATCATGGATGAGATGGTAGCCAGAGCATCTGCAAACTGATTTTCATCTCGAGGGATATACTCAAATTTGACTGTGGTGAAGAACGTGAGTAACCTCCTTGTATAATCCCGGTAAGGTATCAGATGCCCCTGGTGAGTATACCATTTGCCGTTGGTTTGATTGATTACCACAGATGAATCTCCGAATACAGTTAAAGTCTTGATCCTGAGGTCAATGGCTTCCTCAAGACCCATAATACAAGCTTCGTATTCAACTTCGTTGTTAGTGCAATTAAAAGTGAGTTTTGTCGAGAAAGGCATGTGAACTCCCTTAGGTGCAATGAGTACTGCACCAACACTACGACCATTCATATTAACAGCCCCGTCAAACATCATAGTCCATTCCTCCTTTGGGTCAGGCCCTTCAGTATGAATAGGCTCTTCGTGATCTTTTGCTTTAATGAACATGATGTTTTCATCAGGGAAGTCAAATCTCATAGGCTGGTAATCATCAATGGGTTGCTCAGCAAGATAATAAGACAATACACTTCCTTTGATGGCTTTCTGAGATGTGTACTGAATGTCATATTCTGTGAGACTCATTTGCCATCTTGCAACCCGTCCGGTAAGTGCTGGCTTCTCAAATATGTACTTGACTGGGTCCATCTTTGAGATCAATAAGGTAGTGTGGGTCAACATATACTGCCTTAGTCAGCGAGCAGCCCATGCTAAAGCACAACAAGTTTTCTCGAGCAGTGAATAACGTTGTTCACAGTCGGTAAACTTTTTGCTTAGGTAGTAAATTGCATACTCTTTTCGACCAGACTCGTCATGCTGGCCCAGCAAACACCCCATTGACTCTTCTAATACTGTCAAGTACATTATTAGAGGTCTTCCTTCAATTGGAGGCATAAGGATTGGAGGCTCTTGTAAGTATTCCTTGATTTTATCAAAAGCCCTCTGGCAGTCTTCATTCCACCTGACCGTTTGTTCCTTTCTCAACAACTTGAACAAAGGCTCATAGTTTGCAGTAAGGTGAGATATGAACCTTGAAATGTAGTTCAATCTACCTAGGAACCCCCGAACTTCTTTTTCAGTTTTTGGTGCAGGCATCTCTTGGATGGCTTTGACTTTATCATGGTTAACTTCAATCCTTTTCTCACTTACAATAAATCCCAGCAGCTTACCGGATCGCACCCCAAATGTGTATTTGTTGGGGTTTAACTTTAATTGGTACTTCCTCAGCCGCTTGAATAGCTTCAAAAAATTCACCAGGTGGTCTTCTTCTGTGAGGGACTTGGCAATCATGTCATCCACATAACATTCAATTTCTTTATGGATCATGTCGTGGAATAGTGTTACCATAGCCCGTTGATAAGTGGCACCAGCATTCTTCAGTCCGAATGGCATTACCTTATAATAGAATGTGCCCCAGGGTGTGATGAAAGTTGTCTTCTCCATGTCTTCAGGTGACATCTTGATCTGATTATATCCTGAAAATCCATCCATGAAGGAGAACACCGAGAACTGAGTTGTATTGTCGACCAATACATCAATGTGAGGTAATGGGAAGTCATCTTTCGGGCTGGCTCTGTTCAGATCCCGGTAGTCCACACACATCCTTACCTTGTCGTCCTTCTTAGACACAGGTACAATGTTAGCAACCCACGGCGGGTAACTAGTTACAGTAAGGAAACCGGCGTCCCACTGTTTTTGTACCTCTTCTTTTATCTTCATTGCCATATCCAGGCGAGTACGGCGCAACTTCTATTTTACTGGAGGGCAGTCTTCTTTTAGAGGCAGCTTCTGCATAACAATGTCGGTATCCAGAACTGGCATATCCTGATAAGACCAAGCAAAAACATCCACATACTCCCGAAGCATGTCAATAAGTTGCTCTTTCACTGAATCTTGCAGACGGGCCCCGATTTTCACTTCTTTCAAGTCTTTTTTTGTACCAAGATTATCGTCTCAACCTCCTCCTGATGAGGAGTGATGACCTTCTCCTCTTGTCTTAACAACCTGGCTAGTTCTTCAGGTAGCTCATAATCTTCTTCAACCTCTTCACCGGCTTGATTAATCAGATTATCAAAGTCATACGAAGTCATAGCGGTGTTGTTGTCGGTGCAGTCTGGAGGGCACTCTCTGCAAGGGTTTAGATTTGTTCATTTTAGTGATCAGTTTTATCTTGCTTAGAAAAAGTGAAAATGAAGTTATTATTATTTTTTTGAAAAACATTGCCATTTTATTTTTGTACAAAAAATGAAAAATGAAAAACAGTGAGCGGAAAAAGAAAAGACTCATTTGCAAAAGATGTCCTGATATTCATTAATTGATCGTTTGCACAAAATACAAGATGGCCCGATTACAAAATGAGCCCTGACATCTTGGGCAAGATGCAGGACTTGATGCATGCTTAAAGAAAGGAAATAATAATTACTCTACAGGAGTAACTCTTATAATTTCCTGGGAAGACCAGTTTGAGACTTGGTTCCCCGGGATCCTTGGACGTATCTAGCTTTCCAGGTTGCGTTCGTCTTCTGACTCATCTTCCAAACTATTCACAACATTCGGGGTAAGCATCCCCCCGCTGACAAACTTGGGCTCTGTTGCAGCCTCTGGTTGATCTTGTCGAGTTGGTCTGTAACCCAACCCGAATCGGTCTTCTTTCTTCTCAATTGGAAGAAGCTTGCCCCAGCCTTGAGCGGTACCCTCCTCAACAACCTTCCGGGCCTGTTGATATGAAGTGACGGAAGTCCCAGACACAACAGACGCATCATTAATATTAAGGGCCTCAAACCCCTGACTCATGGTCTCATGGATCTCCCCATCCATTTCTATGTACTTATACGTAGCCAGCTGGCTAACAAAGATGTCCTCCTCCCCACAGATGGTGATGATTTGGCCCTCCCACTCGAATTTTAACTTCTGGTGAAGGGTAGACGTAACAGCGCCAGCGGCGTAGATCCAGGGTCTACCTAATAGACAGTTGTAGGCCGGTTGTATGTCCATCACAAAGAAGGTAGTTTTGAAGGTCTGCGGGCCAATCAACACAGGAAGATCGATCTCTCCAAGCACCGATCTTTTAGATCCATCAAATGATCTCACTACCAAATTACTCGAACGCAATTCCAAGCCATCATACTCCAACTTCACCAAGGCTTTCTTTGGTAGAACATTGAGTGAATACCCAATGTCCACTAGTACGTGAGAAAGAACAGCACCCTTGAATTCCAAGGTGATATGCAAAGCCTTGTTATGGTTGCGCCCCTCCGTTGTTAAATCAACATTTGTAAATCCCAGTCCATGACTGGTTTTGACATTTGCAACCACGGTTTCTAACTAATTAACAGTAATCTCCTCTGGCACGCATGCTGCGTGCAGGACCTTCAATAATGCATTCCTGTGAGCTTCAGAACACATTAACAGTGATAATATGGAGATTTTAGAGGATGTTTGGTGAATCTTGTCCACCACCTTGTAATCACTTATTTTTATTATTCTCATGAACTCGTCTACATCTTGTTCAAAAGATGTCTTCTGAGTCTCTTTGGCAGATGGCTCTTCAGATACTACGTTCTTTCCTTTTGCCTTGGTAGTAGCTTCTGCTTCAGCATTAGGTCTTGGTGTTTGTGAGGCAAAAAGGGGTCCGCTTCTGGTGAAGCCTCCGCCTCCCCCAACATTATCAATTTGTGGTGAAGAGGTTGATGAATCCAAGGTGATTTTCTCCTCATTGCAGTAAAGATCAGAGCCGTAGTGCCAAGGTATGGCATTACTGCTTTCATAAGGAACAGGCCCCGATATCGTAATGGTAACTGAGCTGATTGTTGCAGTGGAAGGTACTGTAATGGTGTGCGGATCATAGTATATTGTGACTGGAGGTCTGGCAGGAGGTGCCACAATTTTTTGTTGGAAATTGATGCTGGGAGGAACATTTGATGGGTCATAGTAGATTGTGACCATTGAAACATCTTCATTAATGTTTGTTGGCGTTGTAGAATATTCCTTTGATAAAATGGATGCTGATGTTGTAGAAGAAACAATTGTTGAAATTTGACTTGTTGAAGTGATGGACGGAGTAATTGTTGGTGATGTTGATGAATCAGTAGGAATGATTGTTGTTGCTGTTGTAGGAGAATTTGTTGTTGCTGAAGGAATGTTTGTTGATGTTGTAGGAGATTCCATTGTTGTGGAGACAAGAGTTGCTGCAGGAGCTGTTGAAGTAATTTGAAAGATTCCATCTTGGATAAGGCCATCTATGCCAATCCTTAGCTTTTCACAACCATTACTAGCAGTCTTACACAATTCACAGCAGGCCCCACAGCCCGGGAACACTTGGCATCTTAAAAGTTGAACTTTGACTTCAGCCAGTGGTGTTTGAATATGTGTAACATTAACAATCAATGTAGATGGTTGGTCCTCCTCAATGGCATTAATCCTAGGCCCACCATGATTAGGCATAGGATTTCTGTTGACGTTCGGAGGAGGTGCGAAGTTGAGGGCTTTAGAATCAACTAAATCCTGCACCTTCATCTGTAATGCCCTACACTTCTCAGTATTGTGACCAGGTGCATTGGAGTGGAAGGCACACCTGGCATTGACATCATAATTCTTTGGGAGATTGAGAGGATCTGGTGGTGCCAACGTCCTTAACTCAACTAGGTTAAGCTTCAGGAGTTGTGGCAAAAGAGCAGCATAAGGCATAGGGATAGGATCAATCACCCTATTTACCCGAGATGGTCTTTGTTGAAAGGGACGCTGTTGTTGGTTGCTATTGTTGTTGTTGTAGGTTCTCTGTTGCGGGAAATGAGATGGCTGCTGATAATGATGTTGTTGTTGTTGAGGATATAATGGTTGTTGCGGAACTGGAGCTGGGATGGTAACAGCTGCTACTGACCTGTGAGAATACTGGGGCCTGCCCCTGCCTGCATGGATGGAATTAGTTTCACCCGTCCTTCGGGGTCCTGCAAAGGGTTTTCTGGGGTTACTGGAAGAACTTGCACCGTTGTCGGAGATCTTGTCCATCTTCAGGAGACTCTCAATTCTCTCACCAGCTATCACCACATCAGCAAAGCTGGTAGAGGAGAAAGCAGCAAGTCTGTTAATATAAGTCCCTTGCAAAGTGTTCATAAACATGTCAGCCATCTCTCTTTCTGACATGGGTGGCTGGATAGCAGCAGCAAGCTGTCTCCACCTCTGAGCATAATCCCGAAAGCTCTCCCTTGAAGACTGTGACATGCCCATTAGAAGAGTTATATTGGGAGCCATGTCCAGGTTGTACTGATATTGCCGGATGAAGGCTTCAGCCAAGTCCTTCCAACACCTTATAGTGGCTCTAGTCAAATGTGAATACCATTCTCTTGAAGCTCCAGTCAGACTGTCCTCAAAGTAGAACATCCATAACTTCTCATCCATGGTATAAGCCTTGAGCCTTCCCAAGAAAGATTGTAGGTGAGTACGTGGACAGGAGGTACCATTATACTTTTCAAAGCATGGGGGTTTGAATTTTTGGGGAATTCTCACCCCATCTACCAACCCCATATCCATCACGTCGAAACCCAAAGAATTTTGAGATTCCAAAGATCTTAACTTTTCAGCAATCTCATCTCCAACCCCTATAACAGTAAATTGTTCCTCTTGGGGATCCTCTTGTAGGATTCTACCCCCAGCAGTATTACCTTGCACATTCCTTGGGATGTTAACCTCTGGATTCAGATGGGGTCCATATTCTGGTGGGTCAATACGAGGCTGCCCCCGTTCATTGTTGCTGGTTCCCCCTGTTCCAAGATGAGGTTCCTCAGGTGTCTGTCTTTCTACCAATTCTCTCAGTCTTTCTTGGCTCTGGGCTAAGCCAATCATGACAGCCAGGAATTGAGACATCTGGTTTCTCATTTCTACTCTCTCATTTGCCATTTGATTTCTGACCTCATTTAGGTCCTGATGTACTTGCTCCATCTGAATGCCTGAAAGGTTGTTACGTGTAGGGTACCGGTGTGTGCGGTTGACAGGGAACACTCGGCGACGAGCAATGTTTCATGAGATCACAAAAAAGTTAGAAACAATAATAATAACAAAACCTACAAAACAAAAACAAAGTTAGTATGCAATGCAGCATGCTTATTTGTTTTCCAAGGTATCCGGTTTGGTTCTTGGTTTTGACCTTTCCAGACCTCGAGGAAGATGCTTGATGTGTTGAGAAAAGAAACCCAAAGGAAACAAACTAAATATATTACAAATGATGAAAAATACATAGTCTGTTTATAATACATGCCCATGGTGGGTCAAAAATACAACAAAAAGGAAAAGTACATCAAAAGAAAAGAAATATAAGCAAAAGGAATCAGACATCCAGTCCATAGTCATCTTCCCTAACTTCCTTTAGGAGTGCCTCAGTCACCGGACCAGCTGGGTGCTCTGTAATGGTCCTAATGTGGAGGTTCCTGGTAGAAATGGCAGTAGTCAGCTTCTTATGCCTGTCCTGGTCCTTTGATCTCTTCAATCCTGCTCTGAGCTTCAACTCTGATATCTCTTTCTGTGCAGCCAACAGAGTTTCTTGCTGCTTCTTCTCATTGGCCTCTAGCTGTTCAATCTTGGCTTGAGTCTTCTGGTCCTCTTGTGCACGAGCTTCGGTGATCCTGACCCACCTAGCCTGGCTCTCTTGCAGATAGTGCTCAGCCCTAGCTTTCTGAATCTTGGCCTCCTTGCAGGTATTCTTCAATATCTGTTCCCCAGCCCTTGCTTTCCTTATATAGTCCTCTGTCTTTTCAATTTTGGCAAGGTGCTCAACCCTGAGCTTCTCCAATCTCTCAATGTCCAAACGACCATCACTTCTTTCCCAAAGGGTCTTCTTCTAGGCTTGGGATAGCTGCTCATTCCTTTCCTTCAACTTTTCAAATTCCTCCAGGCTAACTGTTGCTGCAGGCTGTACTATGGATTGTCAAGGTGTGTCTTCCCAGGTGAAAGGCATTCTGGTAATATGAGCTCTAGTACGGGACCAGTCATAGTACTGAGCTGAAGCAATATTGTTACATTTTCCAAGAATAGCTACCCCTTTTGTCTGGATGTTGTCCCAAGCCCAGGATACTTGTCTGACAACAGCTGAATTAGGTTGCACTTCACAATATAGGGTCTCAGCTAAATCATGTCCTCTGGGAGGGTGAACTAAGGCATAACCCAGTTGTCTCTTAAACAGTAAAGGATTGTAGTTGATGAAACCCTTCACTCCTATCAGAGGCACATTTGGGTATTGTCCACAGCTGGTGATAATGTCCTTGCCCTTGGTGCTCTGGGTGCACCATCTGATATCATCTAAAGTCAAGGCAATGAACCTCTTGGCCCAATTCTTCTGCTGGTGTGGGTTCAAGAAAGCATCTGATTTAGGCAGGTGTCTGAGCAGCTAAGAATAAAACAAAGGAGCACAACATCTAACCAACTTCCCCCTCTGTTTCTCATTCCTCTGATGAATAGAATAGTACAAATCTCCTAGCAGTGTAGGTACTGGGTTCTTCAGAAGAAACAGATGGATGGCATTCTTACTGACAAATTTAGGCTCATCTGCAAACAGTATAGCCCCGTATATGCTGAGGTCTAACAGTGCACAGACTGCCCTCCACTCTCCCAATGAAGCCTTCAGGATGGCCTGAGAAATCAAGAAGTCCAAATGCAAACCCAGAATCCCAACTTTTGTTGTCATACTTTTCTCAATAAGGGCAGGCTCCAAGTATAGTGCCCTTGCTATCTCTTTATTCCTAGGAGCAGTCATCTCTGGGTTGAAGGGGATTCGACCTCTGATAGGTACTCCAATCAATAAAGAAAACTCCTCCAGCAGAGGCCCTAATTGAAAGTCTGGAAAGGTGAAGCATCTCAATGGAGGGTCATAGAACTGCAAGCATGTGTGAATCATGATCCTCTGAGAAGGATCCAGGTCCATAACCATATCCAAGATACCTCCATAATGTTCTCTAAACAGAGGGATGTGATCAGGGGTGATGAGTGACTGGACCTGCCTGATACCAGTCAACACAGGCTCAAAAAAGTGGTAGGATATGTTGCTCTTCCTGGGAGTAGTCATGAGTGCTGCTGAAGAAGCTGAAGATAAGTGCTGATGAAGATCACAGACTGAGATGCTGAAGGTGGACCACTAACAGACTGATGCTGGTGAGGATGGAAATGACTGAAGCAGATAACTGATGAAGATAGCTGAAGCAGAGGTCTATGCAGAAGAAGGGGTCAAAACCAAAACCAATATAATGAGGTGGATACCCTGAAAAGCAAATAAACAAATGTCAAATGATGCAATGATGAGATATGCAAATGATATGTAGGGGTTTGTGATCAAGAGCTGGATCTGATCATCTGTCTTTATATAAGGCCCATGTGAGTTCAAAAGTCCAGATGAAGGCTTAGAAATCCAATAACCAGGGTGGGGGACTCAAATAAAGAGTCACATGTCCAGGGTTAATCACAAGAACTGTCCAAAGTTGAGTACTCTTAAACAAAACAGTAACAGGGTATGATGTGGCCAAGGGTTCCTGCAAACCTGTAAATAACCCAACCCCCCTCATAGGTAATGTTCTAGAACAAGGATCCTTCGACTTGGATCAGTTATGAGAAGTGTAAACACTTCTAACCCGAAGGTACAGTGTTTACAATAACCATAAAAGATCCTCCTCTAATTCAACTCAGTTTCTGAAGGTCATAATAAAGGTCATCCAGACTTAGCAGGCTTCCCAGATAACCCTAGCACTACAGGAAATCTGTAGCACAGAGTTCTCAAGAAGAAACCCACATCTGAACAGTGTTTCATATTCCCGCACCAGACCGAAATGGAATGGGAAAGAACATGAACCACTCTAGCCTAGGTGTCACTCAGGTCCCAGGTACATGACCTTAACCACTCAATGGAACCCCACCCACCAAAGAAAACCAGATCCAGCAATGACAGTATGATGCATATAAAAATTGTAAAGAAAGCAGTAAATAAAGCTGTACATAAAGCAATAAATAAAGTAAAAAAAATAAACACACATAGCGCATATCACCCCAGTAAACACAAAATCAAACACGCGCTAGGAGGAACCCACAAAAAGAACCAGAAGCCCTGGTTACAGAATAAGAGTCCCCAGCAGAGTCTCCAAGTTGTCGCTCCCACTAAATGACACCTGGTCAGATAGGGTACAGACGCGAACGGTCGGCGAGAGAGAGAACATGAAGATGAACTGAAAAGAGTCGCCAGCTAGGCATTTTTATCCCAAAGGAAAGGTAATGCTGCATAAACCTAAGAAAAGATGGACAAGACGGTCGCGAAACAGAGAAACTGAGAAAGGGGGTTGGTTACAGCCTGGGAAGGTTTTAGCACCCAGATTGTCCTCCGTACTCGACGGGATCCACGCTTGAAAGATTGTGTTTAAAAGGGTAGTGTCAGTGTTATTTTGTGTGCAAGAGCTGGAAAAGAAATGCAGGTGTCAGTGCAAAAGAAATGTGAAGTGAAATAAAGGAGTGTCAGTGCAGAGGAAGAATATGAAGCTCAAGACTATGAGGCTTAAAGAATAATGCTGGAAAAGGGGGGGGGGATACAGAGACTTTTGTTCGATAATTGTTAAGTTATGCCTACGTATCATCTCGTGCAATGAGGAAGTCAGAACACCGTAGTTCGACTCAAAGAGACTGAAAGATAAATTGACTGATGAACTGCTTACTTGTGTATGCTCAAGTGTATGACCTATCTGGATCAGGTGCAAATTGTCTTGCATTAGACGGAAGAAGCGAGTTCTCATTTGTGAGTGAGGATGATGAGAAAAGAATCCCGGAGGAGACGATTATTGTTTTTTTTTGGTGTTTTAAATCTTTTATTGTTTTTTGTGTTTGTCATAAGAAAATGAGCTTAAGCCTAAACCAAGGGTTAGTAGACTCATCACATCTTCCCTTTGATTAGGGGTAATGAGAATACCTTAAGTGTGAAGTAAACACCTCACACTTAATCACCATGATGTAGGGTTAAGATCTTTAACCTACTTGCATTTATTTAGATGTTTTTTGGAGTTTTTGTTTAGTGTTAAGTAATGAGTTTAAGACATAATCAAGAATTTAATGGACTCATTACACCATCCTAATAGAAGGATAATAAATGAGAACATTTAAGCTGAGAAAGGCTCCTCAACTTAATCCATGATTAGGGATTAACCTCATGACAAAACAAAGCCTTTATTAAAGTGGATTTTAGTTAATGGTAAGATTAAGAAGTGGATTTTATGGTTTGTAAGACAACTTGAGGAGGACTTGTCCATTAACACTAGGGTTAGTCCTTCTTAACCAATTAAGGAATAATTAGAACCCTAATGCAAGGCCCAAGTTACAAGCATGATGTCTTAGTGATTTATTAGATGAATTGATTAAAGGATTTAAACACATTAAGGGTTTAACACTTAGGATTAAAGTTATACACTCCATCCTAAGAGAAGGATGCATGCATAAGCTTAATCACAAAGCCTTAAAACCTTTAAGGTTTAGTCCTTGATTAAGAGATGAGAAGCGAAGACACAAAGATGCCACAAAGGTAAAACTAATGGAGGACTAATCAAACCCTAATTGTGATCATGCTTGGGCATTCCTAGGGTTTATGAGGCTTGCAAGAAGTCTTCAAGAAGGGCCACTAAGGAAGAAGCAGGATGAAAGGAAAAGAAGCAGAAAGAAGCAAGTCAACTTACTTCACTTAAGAAGATAAGTTGATTAGAGAAAGAAAGTGAGGAGGGAACATGAATGAGAAAGTTCACTCTAATACAAAGATAAAATGCATAAATGATGCATAAGAGAGATGAGAATGCAAATGAAGCATGTAAGAAGCATGAAAGTTCATGAAGCATGTAAGAAGCATGAAAGTTCATGAATGCATATGACATCAAATGAAAACAAAAACATGGCAAATGGATGATCCAATGATCAAGCATGATTTCAAGGTGTTCTAAGATGTCCTATATGTCATGTGGATGTGCAAAATGTCATGGAAATTTCATGTATGCAAGCTTATGTAAGATGAATGCAAGTAAAGATGCAAATTAGGGTTTATGTACAACATGAGATACAAAATTCAAAATCAGAAGCAAATGGTAAGATAAAAAATTGAAAATGAAACCAAAAGAACCCTAAACCTATACAAGTTCACTGCCCAAAGGGGAAAGTCAGAAGCTAAACCCTAAGGGACTTATGATTTTTCTATGTTTCTAAGGTTTTAAAGGTGATCCTAAAGGGAAAATGCCAAACAAATTGAAAATGCATTATAAAAATGAAACAAAAATGTTTTTAGATGCTTGAAAGAATGCATGACATAATGCAAAAAGAACCATTTACAAACTCAACTTGGATCAAAAGTTATGAATTTTTGAAGTTAGGGTTAAAACTATTCAAATTAAAGAACCCTAATTCAAATGAAAATTGCCAAAGTATGATCAAAACCAAAAAGAAATTTGTTTTGTGAGTTTGTAAATGTTTCAAAATGTTCTCTGAATTTTTTGTGATTTTTGGAAACCTAAATGCATTTTTAATTAATTAAAAGACTTTAATTAATTAAAAATAACATTTAAATATTTTAAAAATGCTTTTTAAATGCAAAAAATAAAATAAAAATCATTTTTGGGTTGAGAAAATTATTTAAAGTCAGCATGCAAAAAAATAAATTTTTTGGGATTTTTCTAGATATTTTAAAATAAATATGCAAAATAAATGAGAAAAATATGAAATAAAACTGGATTAAATGAAAAAAGTAAACCAATCTAAAGGCCAGGATTTAAATGAAACGCGCGGGAGTTGACTTGCGCGTGAATGGACGGTCCAGGTTCAAACTGGCAAATTTAAATTTAAAACCTAATTAATTAACTTAACTAAGTGGATTAGGGTTAAGTGGGACGATCTGGGCCATCAAACACACGCGGGAAACAAGATCGTACACTCCAAATTCAAACTAAACCCTAAACCTGATTACAAACCCTAATTACTCTCAGGTGGCCGGAAATGACCTCCGGTCATCTTCTCCGGCCACCTTTTCCTTGAGAAAACCCTATCTCACTCCCCAGGCTACAAAAACGTGCCAAAATCTCCAGAACTCATCATTGATCAACAACAAAACAGAATCCATCAACAAATCTCATTTATTTTGCTTCAATACCAAGATTCAAACAGAAACTTAAAAACTGAAAAAAATTTAGAACATGCATACTCACTCAAATCTTAATCATTCTTCACCATTCAAGGCTCATTGTGATCAGGGGAACACACTCTACCATTCTATAACTAAAAAAACAAATTCTGGAAAAATGTTTCAGGGAGTTACCTGAGCTTGAGCTTTCTCAGTTTGGGACTTTTAGACCTTTTCTCTTTGCGCAAACCACTCCCCTTGAACTCCTGATGAAGCTTTGACACTTTGAAAGAGTTTAAATGGGGGGTTTTGAAGGTTTGTGCTTCAACTGGCCAAGAATCGTATTTTCGCTTATGGTGTTTTCAGGCTGTTTTAGTAGGTGGAAAATGATCAGATGGTGATGGTGAGTTAATCTATGAAGTTTGTTTGAAGGTTTTTGGCTTGAGTGCTGAGTTTCAAAGAAAAATGCATAAGGGGAAGTTTTGATGAATGCTGAGTTGTGTGTGTATTCAGGCTTGCTTGTTGTCTGTGTTGAGTTGCTTTTGGTCCATGTATCAAGTCTTGATAGGTCAGAGAGTTGTTGGTGGCCTATGCTGATTGGTATGGCTCAAATTGCATAAAGTCAAGAAAGTTTTCCTTTGAGGTATGGGCTCATGGCAGGCTGGTTGTGAGGTATGGCTCGAGTCAGCTGGCTTTAGGGAGGTCCATGGAAACTGATTTGAGGAGCTGGCACAAGTGGATATCAAGATTTGTGTCATTTTGCAAATTCATGAAGTTTTGGCCCCTTTTGAATTACTTGATGATCAAGGCATGAAAATGAGTGATTCCTTGGGAAATTCTGAGTTTTAGGTCAAGTGTCATGTTTGTGTAAGGATTAGAAGTCAATTAGAGGTCACATTTTTCCTTGGTATGAGTTTTTGAAAGTTTCCCTCTTTGGTGCATAAGTGAAAATTTAGTGATTTTTGCCAACTTTGACAAGGCATAACTTGTGTTCCATAATGAATTGATCAAATGCCTTCCCCATTGAATTTCTTCATGAAAATTGGTGTGTTGGATCCTTATAACATATAGAGACCAATAGAAACAAGAATGACCAAAAAATTTGGAGTTATGGCCTCTAAAACCAAAACCCTAATTTTAGGTCATTTGTGCAGTTAAGCTTGTCTCTGCTTCCATGCCTTCCTCAGTTCTTGTGATTTTCTGACTTCCTTGATCTTGGGAGGATATAATATGATACTTGAACATACATGTACCCTCTTGAGATGATTGAAGACCTTTGGAGTGGCTTAGATGACCCTTGGATTGCTCAGATCACAAACCCTAGATGCATATGAACTTGAGCCAATGCAGTGAAGCAAAAATGCAATATGAGATGATATGATTGAACTAATGCAAATGTGAAAGATCACAAGCCATGGTGTGAACTTAGTGAGGGCAAATTTGGGGTGTTTACACCTATGAAGAAGAAGGAGGATAGATTTGGTTTGGGTTACAAACCATTCCGACTAAATCAAGCAGAGGCTGCAAAGGAGCCCAAGTTCGTGAGTGGAGGAATGCTAACCCCAGATGTTGTCAATAACATGGAAGACGAGGCTGAAAGCAACCTCATCCTGGAGAGCTGGATTCATCCAAGGATCCCGGGCCAACAAGTCCTTAACTGTCTTCCCAGGAAATTATAAAGTTACTCCTGCAGAGTAATTATTATTTCCTACTTAAGCATGCATCAAGTCCTACATCTTGCCCAAGGTGTCAGGACTCATTTTGTAATAGGGCCATATTTGTATTTTGTGCAAATGAAATATCAATGAACAATGGACATCTTTTGCAAACAATTTCCTTTTTCGCTCACTGTCTTTTCATTTTTATTATTTTTCGCACAAAACAATAAAATGGCAATGTTTTCAAAATAATAACTTCATTTACACTTTTGCTAAACAAGATTAAAATTAATCACTAAAAAGAACAAATCTCAACCCTTGCAGAGATAATCTTCCAGATTGCACCGACAACAACACTGTGTAATACCTCAAAGTTTTCCCTCTCATTTCCTCAACATTTTGCATAGCCTTTTGCATTCATAAATTCATAAAATAACTAAAAACATTGCATCATGTATTGCATAGTTGAGGCATAGGCATGTGGTCAATGGTTGGAGCAACTGAAGGCATTACAAAGGCAACTGAAGGCCCATAAAGCTTCTCAACCTTGTGCAAAGGGTTCACAACATCCCACAAGTCTTCACTTAAAGCCACGAGCCATGGAAATATGGGGTTTAATTAAAGGACGCAAGTAGTACAACATCTCCTGATGAAAAGGGTCAAATTAGGGTCTCACTTCTATTGGGTTGCGGCATGAAATTTCGATTCAAAGAGGATTCCTTTGTATTATATATGATGTCAAAGGCCTAGGGTTCAAATCTCGTCCACAAATTCATTTTGGAAGGGGTTCGACAGGCCAGACGACTGAAACTCGAGGAATCGGGGAAAAAGCAACCGAGCTAGGTAAAAAAGGTCGATTCCTGACCTTTAAGATCGATATCATGAAATTAGGGTTACAATGATCCAATGGTTCAAATTTGTTCAAGAAACGATGGAGGAATCATAAAAAAATCAAAGAAAAATCATTTGAAAAGTGGTTGGTTTTGCATTTCCCTCCACTTCTCCTTCCACTTTCTTTCCACACTTCCTTTCATTCTTTCCCTCTTGTTTTTCCATTTCAATTTCAGTCCATTTCCCTTGTAAACTTCTACCATGTTCTACCATCTTCTAGAATGTTCCTTCTCCTAACCTAGCTCCATTGCTAAATCCTAACCTCATTACCAAACCATAATTTTGGATCCCAAGCCTAATTTTTGGGCCCCAAACCTAAGCCATATTTAATCCATTTTCATCCAAACCAAAAGGGATACACACACAATTTTCATTTTCCAAATTTCTCATTCTCTCACAATCACTTTTTCTCTCTCACTTTTTATCTTTTTTACCTCCTTTCACTAAAGCTTTTTTGAATAAGCTCTTCAAGTTTCACATTGAAACTTGAAGATCTTGAAGCTTAGCCTCAACCTCCATTGATTTTGTGGATTGTGGAAGAAGAAACTACTCAATTTTGGTGAAGGTTTCGACTTATCGGAAGCACACGAAGGTTCAAGAATCAAGAACGCATTTATTTTGCAGTTTCGCGGTTTTCTTGGTTTTCTCTTCGATCAAGCTCTGATTCTTGCAACAATTACCGAAGCACTTCTCTGCTTCGTAGGTTGGTGATCTAAATTACTTCTTCTTTAAGTTATTCTCTTCATCTTTCCATTTCGGCATTCTTTAATTGCTTTTCGTTTTGATTGCGATCGATTATGTATTGCTTGCGTGTGTGATTGTTATTGGATTAGGATTTAAGGTGTTGATAGTTATAGGTTCTATCATGTGTAAATAAGCCCCAATTAAGTAGAAATTAGTGTTAGCATGTTCCTAGGTATGTTAGGGATCATTAGAAGAAATATTGTGGCCAAAAGCACTTATTTCAAAAGCATTTTTCACTTTCTGTTCAGCGTTAACCGGGTAATGCATTTGGTTAACCGGTTAACGCATGCGTTTTTGGCAAAAATGCTGTATTTTTCTGTCTGTTAACAGGTTAACCAATTTGGTTAACCGATTAACGCTGTTCATTTTTGGATTTTTAGCTTATTTTCTTGTTCAATCTTGCTTCCTAGTGCTTCTATGATTCATGTATGTTTAGGTATTGATTTTAGGGAATTTTTGAGTCTATTTCCAGTGGCCAATTCATTTGTTTCGAGTCGTTTCGACATGATTTCGTTCACTTTTCTATGTTTTGTGTTAAATGTGCAAATGTGATATGATTGATTCTTGATGTTGTTTTGCTACACTTTAATCATTTGTTTCACATGTTAATTGCTTGCTTAAATTCAACATATGCTTCATGATTATTGTCATTGCTTGCTTGATTGATAAAGTGATTAAATGCCATGTTGATTTTTGCCAAAAGTGATTAAATGCTTCACATGTTCATGCAAGTTTCTTGTGCTTAATTGATCATATCTTAACATGAGTTCAATTCTGATTTTTATGCCATGCATGTGTAACACTTGATGCTTGTAGTGATACTTGTTCAATCTCATGATAAAATGCTCATTTGTGCAACATGAAAAAGTATGTTTGTTCTTGATTAATCATTGTCATTTTTAATCAAATAAGTGATGTAAATAAATTCACATGTTTGAGTTCATTTTGTGGTGTATGTAGATCCATGTTAATTCATATTGATGTGTTGTTTATCATTCACTTTGTGCACATAAATAAAAATAATCAAATCTGGATTTTGCATTTCATAGTTGTTTTTGCATATAAGTGTTGTAAAATGTATGCTGTTTGTTTGTTTGCATGTTGTATTTGACCTTTTACACCTATCTTTTCATGCTGCATGCTGGCTGTAAAAAGCTGATTTGTGTTATGCATTGTTTTCATAGCTGATTGTGTGTTTGAGTGTTGTAAATAGTTGCTGAATTTTAGTTTAGCATAGTGTAGGCACCTTTGAACTTAAGATTGAGTCTAGTTTAGGTCCAAGTTGCCTTAGGATTTGTTTGGTACGTGTTTACCTCATTCCTTTTTAATAAATTGCACACTAACCTTTGTTTTGTAGAGGGGAAGATTAAGATAAGTTTCCTTCAAACTATTCTTTTATGCATTTAATTTGCATTTAATTTCCTTTACTTTTCATATTTGTGTTTGGTAGGATTTCCCCCTCTTTTGTAGAATCAACTTAACTTCTCTGGGAAGTAAGTTGCATTCTATTCTTTTTTTCCTTAGGATTAGAATACCTCATAAACCATAGGACCATCACTTTGATAAATAACTTAGGGTTGGTCTTAGTCCCCCTTAGTTTTGTCCTTTTTCCGACTTGAGTCCTTCTTTCTCATCTCATAAAAGAAAAACAATAAAATACTAAATAAAAACCGAATGTTCTTGTACGACACGAGACTTTGTTGCAGAGTGCTTATACGTGTCCTGTTTCGGGGCTAGGTGTAAGTACCTATCGCGATGGATAGGTCTTAGTATGAGAATGTTCACAAACAAATTAAAAAAAAACATTTCTCATAAAAGAGAAAAACAAACAATAAGCCACTATCCTGCGGGAACTTCTTTTCTCATCTCATTCACTCACAACGCGAACTCGCGACGGCTTGTCTCGCATGCAAGACGGTAAAAGAACTCGTACCAGACGAGCCTGCAACACCTGAGCATAGACATACGCAGTTCCAGCGCATAAAAAACACAAATAAATAGTTCCCGCCTTAGTTAGGCGAACTACGTCGACTCTGATCCTCATTTTCTCGATGAGGTACGTAGACAGCGGGGTAGGGCCCGTTCGAGCACATTCCTTATTTTCCCTACATTTTCCCCTTTCTTTCTTTCTTTCTGTTCTCTTTCTCCAGTTTCCCTTTCTCATTTCCATTCTCATTCCAGTCAGCAATTTTATTCAGCAGCAATTATTTCTCACCCATTGAAACCAAACAAGCAAGCGTGGATCCCGTCGGGTACGGCGGATGATCTGGGGTGCTAATACCTTCCCAGTTCGTAACCGACTCCCGAACCCAGATCTTTGGTTCGTAGGACCTTGTCCTTTCCTTCTTCCTCAGGTTTGTGCAGCATTACCTTTCCCATTCTTTCGGGATAAAAATGCATGGCTGGCGACTCTACCTTTTCCGTGCCACTTTCGTGTTTGTACCAGGATGAAAATTCCGGGAGCGACAGTTGGTGACTCTGCTGGGGACCGAACCCAGAATCTCTGGTTTCCCTTGTAGAGTCAATCCTAGCGCCTGTTTGGTTTTGTTTCTTTGGATGTTTATCTGTTTGTTGCTGTTTGCTTTAGTTTAGCTTTACTGTTTTTATTTACAGTTTTTACTTTACAACTTTACTTTACCGCATTTATTTACCGCTTTCAGTATTTATTTCCCATGCATCATATTATACTGGACTGTCTGGCTGTGCTAGTTTTCATTTTTTTTGTGGGATGGGAGTTACTGTGAGATAAGCCAAATACCCGGCTTGAGTGCACTATAAAATTAACGTGGACAGACATTGTACTTCCATGGTATCTCACCATGATGAGTGGCGATGTGCTCCACACCCAGATTGCGACCGTCTTGGAACTATTCTGTGTGGGGATTACCCCCCCTTCAGGGTACGACCTTGATAGTTATGTGCATCTGGTGACCGATCTTCGAGGACCTTAATGGGAACACCCCTCTCCAATGATGACAGTGGCAGACCACATTTGTTGGCAAACCCACTCGCATCCGAGGGTCCATTGGGAACTCGCATAGGATGGCCTGGTTCTCTCATAGGAATCTAGTTAAAGCAAATTGTTTGTATGACGGTAGTATTGTACCCTTCGGGATGAATGTACTATTGTTTCTCGATTCAGTGCTTGAAGCTGGGGACTTGTGAGTGATGCTTGTTTTTTCGGACTCAACTGAGGCCTCCCTGATTAGTACATAAAGCCAAACTGATTCCCTGATTTGGTCATGAGCCATTTCTCAGAAATGGTGAACGTATTATTGATATTCAGCTTTGAGAGTCCGTGATGTTGACCCGAGTAGCACACCCGTGAGATTGGGAGGGGTTTACAGGTTTGCAGGAACCCTAAGACCTTCAGCATACCCGCTTTGCCTTTGGTTCAGTTTTGTGATCTAGATTTCTGGTTCTAAGATATGGATTCCGGATCAGAGGGATTGTTATTGTGACATGTGGATATTGTGACCTTGCACCAACACCTGATTATATGATTGGCACATCACAGACACTTCACTGATCACATGCCTTGCCTTTCATAAGCATCATAGCATCATTAATCATTTTTGTTTCTTTTATTCTCAAGGTTTGCACTACTCTCAGTTCCTGGTCGTATACTTGCTTCAGAATGGAAGATATCAGAAAGAAGAATATTTTCTAAAAAATTTTTGATACCAAGGTGGACTTGCACAAGCAGATGGTGTCTCTCATTACCCCGGGTCATTTGGGATTTTTCAAACAGCGATATGGTGATATTTTGGATATGGTGTTCAATCTGGATGGTTCACAAAGGAGTGTCATCCATACCTTGTTACAGTATTATGACCCTAGACTCCGATGTTTCACATTCCCTGATTTCCAGCTAGGTCCATTACTAGAAGAGTATGTTGAGATTTTGGGACTGCCTATCAAAGACCAAATTCCTTTCAATTCAGAAATGACAAGACCGACTCATGCTGACATCGCTAAAGCTCTTTATTTGATCCCGTCAGAGATATCTGCTAATCTGGTTGCCACCAAGGCAAGAGTACTTGGTTTTCCCTTAGAGTTTCTGGTCAGAAGAGCTGAAAAATGTGTCGTAGAAAAGTAGTGGGATTCAGTTTGCGCCATCTTGGCGTTATCTATGTATGGGATAGTTTTGTTTGCTGACATGGAGAAGTTCGTGGACATGAATTCCATTAATTTTTTCATGATGAAGAATCATGTACCCACTCTCTTGGGAGATTTGTATTATTCAGTACACTATAAGAATGAGAAGAGACGAGGTGGCTTGGTTAGGTGTTGTGCCCCGTTATTTTACACATGGTTTATGAGGCACATCCCTGTTACTGGAGTATTCACGGATCCCAAAGTAATCTGGTCGCAAAAACTAAGCACGTTGACCGCCAAAGACATTAGATGGTTCACCTTAAGGCTAAAAGGGAAAGAGCTCATCTCCAGTTGTGGAGGGTATCCTAATGTTCCCCTCTTATGAGTAGCTGGGGGAATTAATTACAACCCCATACTTTTGAGAAGACAATTAGGATATGCTTTGAAGAATGTTCCCAAAGATTCGGAGTTGGATCAGACTTTTTATTTCCCTGTGAAGGACAATCTCCCCTTGGTACGGGAAGCTGCAGGTGCTTGGAAATTGATTAATAGAAAGGGTATAGAACGCTTGGGCAGGAGTAATAACCAAATGTTTCCCGAATTTGAAGCTTGGGTAAGAGAAAAATCTCAAGTGACTCTAATCCCTTTCTCCGCACCGTTACTACCACCTACCACAATTCCTTTAGAAGATTATCAGAAGTTGGAAGCTTTGGTCAAGCAGCTTAGGGTTGAGAATCAGGAGGCTTACAATTCTTGTCAGAAATTGATGATTCAGAACCATCAGTTAGAAGATAGACCTCTCCAAGCTGAGGAAACGGTTCGTCTCAAGAAGAAGGACTTCGAGAAAAGGGAGCTATACTTCAGGAAGAGAGGATTGGCTGAGATCCATAAGGCGAGTCAGCGCCGAAAGGATAAGAAAGAACTTAATGAGGCTAATGAAGCCATCACACTTTGGCAAGAGAAGTGGAGTGATAATCAGAAGAAGCAAAAGGAAGTAGAAGCTGAATTCGAGTTGATGATCAAGAACCTCCAGGATGCTTTGGTTGAGCAAGAGAAGTTAGTTCGGAAGGCACAAGAGCAACAGAGAGAGTATCTTCGTCAGATGACAAAGAGTCAACAAATAGCTGAAGATGTCCAGAAAGAAGTTGAAGAGCTGAAGCTTCGTGCTGATGTGAAGAAGTCAATGGTCGAGCCAGATCCAAGCAAAGAGAATGAGATGACTTTCCTGCAGCAGATTGAAGAGTTACATGCTTCCTTTTATCTAAGGGATCTCCTCATCCAGAGACTCATCCAGGAGCCTGATCATCCAGAAATCCTTCAGTTGTTCCAGAATGTCAAGCGTCTTAGCTGGAGGCTGCAAGACTTAGAGCTCCCTAGAGTTTAGTTTCATGCTATTGTACTTGGATTACCCACAGGCTTGTTGTGGGATTCCTTTTATTTGATTTACTTTGTTGTTCTTTTGATTGGAACCCTTCGGGGAATTTGTTGTTTCAAACTTCAGTTTATGTGATTTACTTGCTTTGAATCTTTTGTTTGTTGTTTGTTGCACCGACACGGGGTAATGAGCACCAATTCTCCATGGTTGTCACTGTATTTGAACATCGCTTGGGTCTTCTTTCCAATTATTATTCTCCAAATACCCGGACCGGGAAAGGAAAAAGCCTTGGGAATAAAAGGAACACATTTCATTGCATACGCATCATTTGCATTTCTTTGTTTTTGCAGGTTTTTCTATATGATGCTTAATTTATCTGTTTCAGGCAAAGATTGCGAGAGCTGCCAAGACTCGACATCTTCGGCAGAATATTCCACATTGCTATGCAACTCGCAACAACCAGAGGACAGTCGTGGACGCTATGCAAACAGAGCTTAATGAGTTTCGCACCAGAATGGGAGAATTCATGGTGATGATGCAAGGGATGGCTCAGGGACAACAAGAGTTAAGGAATGCAGTTCAGGGGCTTAACCCTCCTCAGACTAATATCCCTGTAACCACTCTTGACGTGCAAGTTACTCCTCCCAACACCAACAATGGCCCAGGTGGACCTCAAATTCTAGAGTAGGGCACAACAACTTTCATTCCGGTACTAGACAAGCAGGATGATCAGTTACCTTCTTTCAACAATGACATGGGGTTCGGCGGAGAAGGAAATCTTCAAGACTTTTTGGTGCTTGCTGAGAAAGTCAAAGCCCTCGAGTGTAGTGACACTTTGGGGATAGATGTATCTGACATGGGCCTAGTCCCCGGGGTGGTTATTCCTCACAAATTCAGGCCGCCGACTTTTGATAAGTATAACAGTAGCTCCTGCCCAAAGACTCACTTGCAGGCATTCTACCGGAAAATTGCTGCCCATACTAGGGATGAAAAGCTCTGGATGTACTACTTCCAGGATAGTCTCTCCGGAGGGTCCTTGGAATGGTATATGAAGCTAGAGAGAAGCTCTGTGAGAAGTTGGAAGGAATTGGGAAAAGCATTCCTCAAACAGTATCAATATAATATCGACATGGCGCCCAGTCGTACTCAACTTCAAAGTTTGACTCAGAAGAACTCCGAGAGCTTCAAAGATTACGCACAAAGGTGGTGTGAAGTGGATGCTAGAGTGCAACCACCTTTGCTGGAGGGAGAAATGGTAGACCTGTTCCTGTATACCCTCCCTGGGCATTTCATGGAAAGGCTAGTTGGATGTTCCTCAAGTGGGTTTTCAGATATCATCTTGACTGGCGAGAGGAAAGAAAGTTGGATCAAGCAAGGGAAGATTCAGAACGGAGGCGCTTCAAGTTCTGGTATTAAGAAACCCTTCGTGAAAAGAAGAGAAGGAGAGACTGGTGCAGTGTACGCGCAGAGGTGAGGAAGCAACAGAGGGTTTTATCAGCAAGTGGCCCATGTCACTATCTCAGCTCAACCTGTTCAACAGCAAGTCCAACAACCACAGCAACAACGCCAACAAGGGTATCAACAAAGAGCTCCTCGTCCATATTACCCCCAGAAGCCCAGAGAAAGACATTTCGAAGCTCCGCCGATGTCCTATTCACAGCTTTTGAAGAACCTCCTACAACTTCAGATGGTTCAACTCCGAACTCTACAACCCCCGAAGCCAGGCCAAATCCCTTAGGGTTATGATACAAACGCCAGTTGCGAATTTCATTCCGGAGCTCCCGGGCATACCACAGAGAACTACAAAGCACTGAAGCATGTTGCTCAAGACCTACTGTATTCTAAAGCAATCAAATTTTCTCCTACTCCTAATGTAATTTAGATCCTCATGCCTCCTCACGGAGGTACGATTGGGGCAGTTGATGAAGGGGAAAATTTAAACTTGGTGCATGATGTCAAAGACTTGCAGACTCCGTTGATTGTTGTTAAAGTCTTCTTCTCACAAAAGGGTATTTTTCCTGGGTGTGAAGTTGATTGTCCAGGATGTGTTGAAGCTATAAATGGTTGTGAGCAGTTGAAAGCAGGGATCCAGAGCATGATTAATGAAGGAGTGTTGTAGTTTGACAAGGTTGTAAAGGAAAGTGAAGTCTCTACAATAACCATCTTCTATCATCCATCTCAAGTTCCTCCACAGGCCAGAGTAGCACCGATAACCATCACCACTGCAGGACCAGTACTGTATCAGAATGATAAAGCCATTCCCTAGAATTATGGTGGTGAAGTATACTGTAACGGCCAGAAGCAAGAGTTAGCCACGTCTAGTACAACCCTGGTTCAATTGGAAAATGTTGGAGTAGGGGGCTTCACCAGAAGTGGGAGATTATTCGCGTTGGAAACACTAATAAATAGTGTGATACCACCCAGGGACACCGCAGAAGCCCAGGCTAGGGCGAGAGGGAAGCAGTCAGTGGTTGTCAATGATCCTGCACCAGCAACTGATCCAGACTTTACTTTCGATAAAGAAGCTGAAGAATTCCTGAGGATTATCAAAAAGAGCGACTACAAGATTGTGGACCATCTGCAGCAGACTCCGTCGAAGATTTCCATTTTGTCCTTGCTCATGTGTTCTGATTCTCACAGGAAGGCTCTCCTGAATATTATGAACAAGGCGTACGTGCCTTAGGATATTTCAGTAAATCAGTTGGAAGCAGTGGTATCTAGTGTTAATGCCAGTCACGGATTGGGTTTCACAGACTTGGATCTGACTTCTGAAGGGCATGCTCATAATCGGGCACTGCATATCTCTTTAGAATGTAAAGGTGCAATTCTCTCTCACGTGTTGGTAGATACTGGATCGTCGTTGAATGTCTTGCCCAAGAAAGCACTGATGAAGTTGGATTATGATGGAGTAGTTCTAAAGCCCAGCGACCTGGTGGTTAGAGCATTTGATGGGTCGAGGAGATCAGTGTTCGGGGAGGTGGATTTACCAATTAAAGTAGGTCCAGAAATCTTCAATACCACGTTTTACGTAATGGATATACAGCATGCATACAATTGTTTGCTTGGAAGACCTTGGATACATTCAGCAGGAGCCGTATCGTCCACACTTCATCAAAAGCTAAAGTTTGTCTCGGAGGGTCAAATTGTAACTATTAGTGGGGAAGAAGACATTTTTGTTAGTCATCTGGCTTCATTCAAGTATGTGGAGATGGATGGCGAAATAGTTGAGACCCCATGTCATGCTTTTGAGCCCCTGAAAACTGAACAAGCGTCTGTCGTGGCGGTTTCTCCTAAAGAATCGAAGAAGGGGGTTTTTGTAGCCTCTTATAAGCAAGCTCTTGAGGTGGTAGAGTCAGGGGTGCGAGAAGGCTGGGGCAGTCTAGTAGAAGTGCCAAAAAAAAAGATATGTTCGGGATTGGTTACCATCCTGGGAAGTCATCGTCTGGACCAAGTGATAGAGGTCGTCAAGGCCCAATTACTTTCACGAGTGCGGGAGTGGTGGATTATGGAAACATCAGTGCTATGCAGGATGACGCAGTTGATAGTGACTGTGACATAGATGAGTGGATCAGGCCTGCTGTTCCAGGGACTCGGCTTAGCAATTGGACATCAGAAAGGCTTGTTTCAGTCACCTCTTTCGAAGAGTGATAATTTTTGTTTCTGTTTTTCCTGTATTCAAGCACTATGCCTTGCCCGGGGCATAATAGCTCTTTGTAAGGGTTCTTTTGTTCTTAACACAATTTACAATCATAAATAAAGCTGACGTTTCACATTCATTCATGTTGTTCTTTGTCTTTCATTTTTGCTTTTGCTTTTTCAAAAAAAAAAGTTTTAAAATGGCAATGTTTCTCATTTTCTCAAGTTGTTGCTAAAGCCTTGCATGAATCACCATTCATGCAGGTGCTCGTCACCGGATCTTATCAATAACGACCCTGCTATGGCTAAGTATGACTTCTGTCGCTCCCACCAAATGAGGCTAGGTCAAATGGGGTACAGACGCGAACGGTCGGCGAAAGGGATGAGAACACACAAGGGTGAACTCAAAAGACAAGAGTCGCCAGCTAGGCATTTTTATCCCGGAGGAGAGGTAATGCTGCATAGACCTAGAAAGATATGGATAAGACGGCCGCGAACCAGAGAAACTGAGAAAGGGGGTTGGTTACAACCTGGGAAGGTATTAGCACCCAGATTGTCCGTCGTACTCGACGGGATCCACGCTTAAAAGATTTGTGTTTAAAAGGGGTAGTGTCAGTGCAATCTGTGTATCAAAGCTGGAAAGAATGCAAGTGTCAGTGCAAAAGAAATGTGAAGTGTATAAGAGAAGTGTCAGTGTAAGAACAAGGGTATGAAGCTCAAGACTATGAGGCTCATGGAATAATGCTGGAAGGAGGGGGAATATACAGATACTTTTGTTCGATAACCGTTAAGTTATGCCTACGTATCCTCTCGTGCAATGAGGAAGTCAGAACACCGTAGTTCGACTCAAAGAGACTGAAAGATAAATTGACTTGTGAACTGCTTACTTGTCTATGCTCAAGTGTATGACCTGTCTGGCTCAGGTGCAAACTGTCTTGCATTAGACGGAAGAAGCGAGTTCTCGTTTGTGAGTGAATGAGATGAGAAAATAATCCCGGAGACGATTATTGTTTGCTTTTGATGTTTTCAATCTTTTATTGCTTTTTGGAGTTTGTCATAAGAAAATGAGCTTAAGCCTAAACCAAGGGTTAGTAAACTCATCACATCCTCCCTCTGATTAGGGGTAATGAGAATACCTTAAGTATTAAGTAAGCACCTCACACTTAATCACCACGGTGTAGGATTAAGATCATTAACCTACTTGCACTTATTTAGATGTTTTTGATGTTTTTGTTTAGTGTTATGTAATGAGTTTAAGCCATAATCAGGGATTTAATGGACCCATTACACCATCTTAATAGAAGGGTAATAGATGAGAGAATTTAAGCTGAGGAAGGCTCCTCAACTTAATCCATGATTAGGGATTAACCTCATGACAAAACAAAGCCTTTATTAAAGTGGTTTTTAGTTAATGATGAGATTAAGAAATGGATTTTATGGTTTGTAAGACAACTTGAGGAGGACTTGTCCATTAACACTAGGGTTAGTCCTTCTTAACCAATTAAGGAAGAATTAGAACCCTAATGCAAGGCCCAAGTTGCAAGCTTGATGTCTTAGTGATTATTAGATGCATTGATTAAAGGATTTAAACACATTAAGGGTTTAACACTTAGGATTAAAGTTGTACACTCCATCCTAATAGAAGGATGTAGGTATAAGCTTAATCACAAAGCCTTAAAACCTTTAGGGTTTAGTCCTTGATTATGAGATGAGAAGAGAAGACTCCAAGATGACACAAAGGTAAAACTAAATGGGGGACTAATCAAAACCTAATTGTTATCATACTTGGAGATCCTAGGGTTTGTGAGGCATAAGAGAGAAAGAATCTTCAAAGGCCACCAAGGGGGAACAAGATAGAAAAGAGATGAGATGAGAAGAGAAAAGAGGGAAGAGAGGCACAAGAGAGCAAGATCACTCAAAGACAAGTAAAACTGAAGCAAGGATGTAAAATGATGAGGTGAGAAGAGGTAGGAGGTGAAGGCAAATCCACCTCCCAAACAAACTTACCATTAACCTGAAAAGTTAGTACAAGATGCATAAGGGAAGGAATGAGATGAAACAATGCATATGGATGGGCAAAGGCCAAAGTCAGAAACATACACATGATTCAAATGATGTCAAGAGATGGTGCAAAGTCATACAAGATGCATATATGTGAGCATACAATAGAATGGATGCATATGGAGCATGCCTTGAACCATGAAAGTTCATGAAAGCTTATGAAATGCAATGAAGGTATGACATGTCAAATGAATGATGTAATGATCAAACAAGATTCTAATATGTCCTAAGGTATCTTATGAACCATGTGGATGCACAAAATGTCATGTAAAGTTCTTGAATGCAAGCATATGAGAGATGGATACAAATGAAGGCACAAATTAGGGCTTATGCATAACACACAACACAAAATTCAAAATCAGAAGCAAATGACATTATAAAAATTTGAAAATGGGATCAAAGGAACCCTAACCCTACACAAGTTCACTGCCCAAAGGAGGGGACCTAACTTTTAACCTAATGGGGGTTATGAATTTCTCAAGTCAACTAGGGTTTTGGGATACCTCACAATAAAAAATGCAAAACAAATTGAAAATGAAAGGTAAGCTCAAACCAATTTTACCCTAAAACATACATGATATGAAAGATGCAATGCAAGAAGAACCATCATCAAACTCTTCATGGTTAGGCAGAATGAATTTTTCTAAGTTAGGACCAAAATATTGCCCTTAAATGAATTTAATTCCAATGAAAATTGTCAAAATACATCAAGGACCTAAATGAAATTTTTTTTGAGAGTTTGATAATGTTTCTAAATGTTTTAAAATGCAATGTGAATTTTTTGGTGATTTTTAAATACCTAAATTCATTTTTTAATTAATTAATTTTCATTAACTAATTAAAAATAAACATTTAAATGATTTAAAAATGATTTTTAATGCAAAAAATTAAAATTAAAATATTTTTGGGTTCTGAAAATTAATGAAAGGTTTGACAAATTTTTCAGAATTTTTCAAAGTGTTTTCCTATTTTTAAAAATTCGTGGAAGTTAAATATAAATAAAATGAAATAAAAATAGATAAAATGGAAAGTATGTGCAATGGAGAGTCCAGATTGAATATGGGCTTAAAATTGTTGACTTGGCGCCACATCCAATGGCCCAAGTTCAAACCTGACTAATCCCATTAATTAATTTAATTAAACATTATTAAATTAGAATTAGGGTTAATGACTCAATCTCATCCATTGAAACGCGTGCGGGAAGCAGAATCCAATGGCTCACATTCAAACAAAACCCTAAACCTGATTAAAACCCTAATGGCTTTCAGGTCACCGTAGAAGAGCTCCGGTCGTCTTCTCCGGTGACATCCCTCACTGAAAATTTCTATCTCTCTCCCTAAGCTATAAAAACATGCCAAAATCTCCAGAACTCTTCCTCTAACCTCAAATAACAAGAATCCATCATCAATAACAATTTATTTTACTCACACAAGGAGAATCGAAGAAGATCAGATTTAGGGCAAAAGTTTCAGAGCAACATAAAATGCTTGTCTCTGGCTCATTTTCAAAAATAAATACATCCCCATGATCAGGGCAACACATAGAACAATATTTTAACAAGAAATCAGAGTTCTGGAAAAATTGTTCATCATGTTACCTGAGGTTGAGCTTTCGAATTCTGGGCTTTCTGACCTTCTGCCTTGTGCTTTTCCACTCTAATGAACTCCTTGAGGCTTCTGGTAAGCTTGGAATGAGTTTATATGGAGGATTTTGAAGCTTCCAGTTCAGGGGTGGTGAAAATCGTGTTTCTGTTTGTGGTGGTCTTAGGCTGTTTTGATGGGTCAGGGATGATCAGTGAAGCCTTTTGAGATGAACGGTGGAAGAAATTTGGAGAATGAATGGCTGAGTTATGGGATTCGATAGAAAATGCAAGAGGGATTTTTGTGAACTCTAGCAATGCTGTGGATTCAGGCCCTCTTCTTGTGTGTTTTGAGTCTCTTTTAGTCCACATATCAAGCTGTGATAGGGCAGAGAGTTGGTGGTGGCACAGTGTGATTGGCATGGTCCCTTTTGCAAAAGGTCAAGTCTATGTGTCCTTTGAGGTATGGGATGTTTCAGGGCTATAGCAAGGGCATGTCTGCTGTAGCTTGATTCAAGGATGACCATGGAAATGAGTTTGAGGCCAATTAGCAAGTTTGTGAGAAGTTGTGGGAGGTTTTGCAAATTTGTGAACCTTTGGCCCTTTTGAGATTTCTTAAAGCATAATTCATGAAACTTGGAGATTCTTTGGTGTATTCTGAATTTTAGGTCATGAACTATGTTTGTGTAATGCTTATAAGTTGATTTGAAGTCATGAGAATGCTTGGCATGAGGTTTTGTAACTTTCTTCTTTTGGTGCAAAAGTGAAAAATAAGTGATTTTTCCCAACTTTGACAAGCCATAACTTTTGATCCAAAATGAATTATAATTAGTTCTTGTACTTTTTGAAAATGGGGAGGATCTTTTATACAACTTTCATGACCAAAGTTTTCTCATTTGAAGCATTTTTGAATCAAAAAGAGGAGGTTGAAAAACTTTCCCAAAATGGCAAGTTTACATTATAAGTCACTTTCCCCAAAAGGCAACTTTGCAAATGGCTTGAAATTCTTCAATTTTGTGAACTTCTAACATATTCTATGATCAAATAAAGATCATACACATTCAAAATTATGGAGAACACCCTTTGGTTGGGTCACTGGGGGCCTCAGATGCCCTGATTTTGCACTGACTTGCTCAAGAAGTCAACTCTTGATCAGATGCCTTCCCCATTGAATTTCTTCATGAAAATTGATATGCATGATCCTCATAACATATAGAGACCAATAGAAACAAGAATGACCAAAAAATTTGGAGTTATGGCCTTTGAAACCAAAACCCTAATTTTAGGTCATCTGTGCAGTTAAGCCTAACTCTGCTTCCATGTCTTTCCCAGTTCTTGTGATCCTTTGACTTTCTTGACCTCGTGAGGATATAATATGATGCTTGAACATACATGGACCCCTTTGAAGTGATTGATGACCTTTGGAGTGGCTCAAATGGCTCAGGGATGGCTCAGATCACAAACCTTAGATGCAGATGGCTTTGAATCAATGCAGTGAATCAAAAATGTGGTATGAGATGCTATGATTGAATTTATGCAAATGAAAATATCACAAGCCATGGTGAAATGAGTGAGGGAAAATTTGGGGTGTTTACAGCTGCCCCTATTCAAGCATGAGTTAGCTGTGCAGGATGTAAGCAACGGCTTAACAGGCAAACAAGATAACTTGTGGTTGAATACCAAAGACAGTCCAAAATTTGCACTCACTGGATGAAGAAGAAAAGGGATATAGATTGTAAAAGAAAATAAAGTATAATTATAAAGTGCGGGCGACAGAGGACGTCCGTCAAGCAGAGGACGACTGCTGGGGATGAAGCAATGACGGGGACGACCGACATGCTGGGGGAAAATGCGGGAAATAAAGCAATGACGGGGACGGCCGACAAGCTGGGGATATAAGAGATTATGATGGGGACGACCATCAAGTTTAGGACATGAATGAAATAAATGATGAGGTACGGTCATCAAAGGTGAAGTACGATCACCTAGCATGGGACGGCTGCTCTATTAGGGTTAAGATGAGGGACGATCATCTAAGGTGAAGGACGATTACCTGGCAGGTGATGGCTGCCGAAAGTATTACGACATAGGACGAATGTCGGATAGAAAAAGTCGACGATGGGGACGGCCATCGGATAAGTATGATGAAGGACAATCATCAATAGGTGAAGGACGATCACCTAGCAGGGTACGGCTGCTCTCAGGGTTTATCATGACATAGGACGAATGTCAGATAACAAGATCAACAATGGGGACGGCCATCGGATAATATGATGAAGGACGATCATCAAGAGGTGAAGGATGATCACCTAGCAGGGCACGACTGCTAAAAATATCACGACATATGACGAATATCGGATAGGAAGGGGTTCTAATGAATAGAGACTCCGCTGGGAATGATGAAGGACGATCATCAGAAAGGTGAAGGATGATCACCTGGCAGGGTACGGCTGCCAAAAGGTATCATGACATAGGACGAATGTCAGATAGAAAGGTAATAGTGAATCAAGATCTTCCGAGGACTATTCTGGGGAACGGTAGACACAGACGAGTGTCTAAAATCAAGAGGACATAAGTGTTTGACACGGTGTATAGATTAAAGATACGGACGAGCATCCTTAAGACTATGATACGGACGAGTATCAGTAGAAACAAACGCTTGACGCATGTTCAGAGATGATGATACAGACGAGTATCAACTAGTTAACAAAGAACACTGACGAGTCTTGATTCTGAGGGGATTTAAGTGGTATATATAAGATACAGACGAGTATCTGTATGAGTGAACATGAGTGAGACACATACGAGTGTTCAACTTGCTGGGGAGAGCATGACACGGACGGGTGTCGAAAAAAAGTGTATTATAAATAAATATTTGATTTATACTGGGGAAGGTGACACAGACGAGTGTCAGGGAATTGTATATATATGTATCTGTGAGTGCAAAGGGGACGCTTTGGCTTTCTGCTGGGGAAATGACACAGACGAGTGCCAAAAGGAGTATGTATGTGTATTTGTGAGTGTAAAGGAAATGCTTTGGCTCTCTGGTGGGGGATTGGGAAATATTTTGTATATTGTTGATGGACTGTCGGTATTCACAAGCGCTCAGTTCGACACATGGCTTATGATAATGCAATATGTTTGATTTTTGCCGTAATGCTCCGTATTAGACGGAATGCTACGCTCTGTGGGAAAAATATGATGCGGATGCTATGATTATGCAAAGATACCGATCTGGGATCCGGATCCCGATGCTGTGGAGATCTCTGGCTGATCTGCTTGAAGTGGATATCCTAGCTGGGGGGTAAGATCATTGGTAGATCTGACATATATGACTCTGCATGGGGAAGTAGGTCATTGATAAACCTATCTTGGTAATGAGGGACCCAGCTTGGGTCTGTAGAAGCTTTCGTCACTCTGTTGTGAGATCTTCGGGCATTGTTCTTCTGGATAGAGGCTGAAACTCTGTGGGGAGATAGTTCCCTGTCTGACACTTGGTTGAGGAGGAATGATGACTGGGAACTCAGTTGGGGATAAAGCATCTCCGGTGCTTAGACGTGCCGAGTAAATAATGATTTGGCAGCTTGCTGGGGAGAAGCTTTCATGCCCCATGTTGCGCTTTGAATACCTGCAATCCTGTTATGACGAAAAACGCACAAGTACCCTGAGGTATCCCTTACTGGATTCCATCATAGGAGTTTAGACACTCCTGGGAGTAAGTAATAAATTTCCTGCAAGCATGTAATTTAGAAAAAACGCATCTGTACTTATGCAATCAACATCTTAAGGACATCGGACATTTTGCAAATGAAAATAAGATGTACGAGACGAAATATGACTGAAGATCTGATTTTATTAATTTGTGTGCCTTAAATTGGCAAAATACAGTCAAAGAAACAGATCCCCTGAAATGAGGAGATTGTTACAAATTGAGAAACAAGAAGATGCTGGCAATGTTGATGACGCTTCAGGGAGCTTCCCTCTCGCTATGACTCGTATGACATTGACGTTCTTCTCATCTCACTTTCTGAAGAAGGCCGATTCTGACCGAAGCTCGAACCTTTCGGAGCTTTCCATGTTATAGGTGATACAGACGAATTCAGAATGCAGTTGTTCGCTTATTCCCTTATTTTGCGTGGATCGCCCTTTCAGGTTTTCAATCCACCAGGATACCCATTTTTGCCCGAGTTGTCCAATGTGGCTTTTCAACTCAGCGGGTGTACATTTTTTTTTGATTTATTTTCCCTTATTTTTGCCCGAGTCTTTTATTCTGTTTTTGACTCGCCGGGATGCCCTATTTTTGCCTGGACTTACATTATGTTTTTATGTCCAGCGGGTCATTTTTATGCGAAGTATTTTTTAACTGCATCTGAATTTACAAGGGACAGGAAGTCTTCACCATCCATAGTACTGAGCATCAGTGCTCCACCAGAGAAAACTTTCTTTACTATGAACGGACCATCATAATTCGGAGTCCACTTTCCCCTGTGGTCTGTATGAGGAGGGAGGAGTCTTTTCAGCACAAGATCTCCTACTTGGTACTCTCGAATCCTGACTTTCTGATCGAAGGCTTTCTTTATTCTCTTCTGATATAACTGCCCATGACAGATTGTAGCTAATCTCTTTTCTTCAATCAGATTCAGTTGTTCGTATTGGGATCGGACCCATTCTTCTTCACTTAGCTTAACATCCATTAGTACCCGCAGGGAGGGTAATTCAACTTCAACAGGTAGGACAACCTCCATACCATACACAAGCTGATACGGTGTTGCCCTAGTGGATGTTCTGATTGACGTACGGTACCCATGTAAAGTAAATGGTAGCATTTCATGCCAGTCTTTGTAGGTAACCACCATCTTCTGCACAATCTTCTTGATATTCTTGTTAGCTGCCTCTACAGCGCCATTCATCTTTGGCCTGTAAGGAGAAGAATTATGGTGTTGGATCTTGAAATCCCGGCATAATTCTGCCATCATTTTGTTGTTTAAGTTGGAACCATTATCAGTAATGATTCGCTCGGGCACGCCATACCGACATATGATATCTCTCTTCAGAAACCGGGCTACCACTTGTTTGGTAACATTTGCATACGAGGCTGCCTCAACCCACTTGGTGAAATAGTCAATGGCTACCAGGATGAATCTGTGACCATTTGAAGCAGTCGGTTCAATCTTGCCAATCATATCAATGCCCCACATGGCAAAGGGTCAGGGTGAAGACATCACATTCAAAGGGTTGGGAGGTATATGCACTTTATCCGCATAAATCTGACATTTGTGGCATTTTCTGGCATAAGCACAACAGTCTGCATCCATCGTGATCCAGTAGTACCCTGATCTTAACAAATTTTTAGCCATAGCATGCCCTCTAGCATGGGTACCAAAAGATCCTTCGTGTACCTCGTTCATCAACAAGCTTGCCTCTGTCTTATCAACACATCTGAGAAGTACCATATCAAAGTTTCTTTTATACAGGGAACCATCAGCATTCAGGAAGAAACTACCAACTAGCCTTCTTAATGTCTTCTTATCATTGGAAGATGCCCCAGGTGGGTATGTTTGATCCTCCAAGAAGCACTTAATGTCATGGAACCAAGGCTTATCATCTTTAACAACATCTGCTGAGAACACATATGATGGTCTGTCAAGTATGGATACTGAAATCCGAGGCACAAAGTTGGCAGCTTGAACTTTGATCATGGATGAAATGGTAGCCAGAGCATCTGCAAACTGATTTTCATCTCGCGGGATATACTCAAGCTTGACCGTTGTGAAGAAAGTCAATAACCTTCTTGTATAATCCCGATAAGGTATCAGATGATCTTTGTGGGTGTACCATTTGCCGTTGGTTTGATTGATTACCAGAGCTGAATCTCCGAACACAGTCAAAGTCTTGATCCTGAGGTCAATGAGTACTGCATGTGAACTCCCTTAGGTGTAATGAGTACTGCACCAACACCACGACCATTCATATTAACAGCCCCATCAAACATCATAGTCCACTCTTCTTCTGGGTCAGGCCCTTCAGTGTGAACAGGCTCTTCGTGATCTTTTGCTTTCAAGTACATGATGTCTTCATCAGGGAAGTCAAATCTCATTGGTTGGTAATCATCAATAGGTTGTTCAGCAAGATAATCAGACAATACACTGCCCTTGATGGCTTTCTGAGATGTGTATTGAATGTCATATTCTGTAAGGATCATTTTCCATCTTGCAACCCGTCCGGTAAGTGTTGGCTTCTCAAAAATGTACTTAACTGGATCCATCTTTGAGATCAATAAAGTAGTGTGGGTCAACATATACTGCCTTAGTCGGCGAGCAGCCCACGCTAAAGCACAGCAAGTTTTCTCGAGCATTGAATAACGTTGTTCACAGTCGGTAAAATTTTTGCTTAGGTAGTAAATTGCATACTCTTTTCGACCAAACTCGTCATGCTGGCCCAGCACACACCCCATTGACTCTTCCAATACTGTCAAGTACATGATTAGAGGTCTTCCTTCAACTGGAGGCATAAGGATTGGAGGCTCCTGTAAGTATTCCTTGATTTTATTAAAAGCCTTCTGGCAGTCTTCGTTCCACCTGACCGTTTGTTCTTTTCTTAACAGCTTGAACAGAGGTTCATAGGTTGCAGTAAGGTGAGATATGAACCGTGAAATGTAGTTCAATTTTCCTAGAAACCCCCGAACTTCTTTTTCAGTCTTCGGTGCAGGCATTTCTTGAATGGCTTTGACTTTATCAGGGTCAACTTCAATCCCTTTTTCACTTACAATAAATCCCAGCAGCTTACCGGATCGCACCCCGAATGTGCATTTGTTGGGGTTTAACTTCAACTGGTACTTCCTCAGACGCTTGAATAACTTCAACAGATTTACCAGGTGGTCTTCTTCTGTGAGGGACTTGGCAATCATGTCATCCACATAACATTCAATTTCTTTGTGGATCATGTCGTGGAATAATGTTACCATAGCCCGTTGATAAGTTGCACCAGCATTCTTTAGTCCGAATGGCATCACCTTATAACAGAATGTGCCCTAGGGTGTGATGAAAGTTGTCTTCTCCATGTCTTCAGGTGACATCTTGATCTGATTATATCCTAAAAATCCATCCATGAAGGAGAACACCGAGAACTGAGTCGTATTATCAACCAATACATCAATGTGAGGTAAAGGGAAGTCATCTTTCGGGTTGGCTCTGTTCAGATCCCGGTAGTCCACACACATCCTCACCTTGCCGTCTTTCTTAGGCACAGGTACAATATTAGCAAGCCACGGCGGGTAACTAGTTACAACAAGGAAACCGGCGTCCCACTGTTTTTGTACCTCTTCTTTAATCTTCATTGCCATATCTGGGCGAGTACGTCGCAGCTTCTGTTTCACTGGTGGGCAGTCTTCTTTCAGAGGCAGCTTGTGCATGACAATGTCGGTGTCCAACCCTGGCATATCCTGATAAGACCAAGCAAAAACATCCACGTATTCTCGAAGCATGTCAATCAGTTGCTCTTTTACTTAATCTTGTAGACAGGCCCCGATCTTAACCTCTTTCACTTCTTCTTCTGTACCAAGATCAACCGTTTCAATCTCCTCCTGATGAGGAGTGATAACTTTCTCCTCTTGCATTAACAACCTGGCTAGCTCTTCAGGTAGCTCATAATCTTCTTCAACCCCTTCATCAGCTTGATTGATTGGATTGTCAAAGTCATACGAAGCCATAGCGGTGTTGTTGTCAGTGCAGTCTGAAAGGCACTCTCTGCAAGGGTTTAGATTGGTTTGTTTTAGTGATCAATTTTAATCTTTTTTAGAAAAAAGTGAAAATGAAGTTATTTATTTTGAAAAACATTGCCATTTTATTTTTGTACAAGAAGAAAAATGAAAAGACAGTGAGCGAAAAAAGAGACTCGTTTGCAAAAGATGTCCGATATTCATTGATTAATCCATTTGCACAAAAATTACAAGATGGTCCGATTACAAAATAAGTCTTGACATCTTGGGCAAGATGCAAGACTTGATGCATGCTTTAAAGTACAAGAAATAATAATTACTCTGCAGGAGTAACCCTTATAATTTCCTGGGAAGACCAGTTAAGGACTTGGCTCCCCGGGATCCTTGGACGTATCCAGCTCTCCAGGTTGCGGTTGCTTTCCTCCTCGTCTTCCAAATTGTTCCCACCAAATGAGGCTAGGTAAAATGGGGTACAGACGCGAACGGTCGGCGAAAGGGATGAGAACACACAAGGGTGAACTCAAAAGACAAGAGTCGCCAGCTAGGCATTTTTATCCCGGAGGAGAGGTAATTATGCATAGACCTAGAAAGATATGGATAAGACGGTCGCGAACCAGAGAAACTGAGAAAGGGGGTTGGTTACAACCTGGGAAGGTATTAGCACCCAGATTGTCCGTCGTACTCGACGGGATCCACGCTTAAAATATTTGTGTTTAAAAGGGGTAGTGTCAGTGCAATCTGTGTATCAAAGCTGGAAAGAATGCAAGTGTCAATGCAAAAGAAATGTGAAGTGTATAAGAGAAGTGTCAGTGTAAGAACAAGGGTATGAAGCTCAAGACTATGAGGCTCATCGAATAATGCTGGAAGGAGGGGGAATATACAGAGACTTTTGTTCGATAACCGTTAAGTTATGCCTATGTATCCTCTCGTGCAATGAGGAAGTCAGAACACCGTAGTTCGACTCAAAGAGACTGAAAGATAAATTGACTTGTGAACTTCTTACTTGTCTATGTTCAAGTGTATGACCTGTCTGGCTCAGGTGCAAACTGTCTTGCATTAGACGGAAGAAGCGAGTTCTCGTTTGTGAGTGAATGAGATGAGAAAAGAATCTCGAAGGAGACGATTATTGTTTACTTTTGATGTTTTCAATCTTTTATTGCTTTTTGGAGTTTGTCATAAGAAAATGAGCTTAAGCCTAAACCAAGGATTAGTAAACTCATCACATCCTCCCTATGATTAGGGGTAATGAGAATACCTTAAGTATGAAGTAAGCACCTCACACTTAATCACCACGGTGTAGGATTAAGATCATTAACCTACTTGCACTTATTTAGATGTTTTTGGTGTTTTTGTTTAGTGTTATGTAATGAGTTTAAGCCATAATCAGGAATTTAATGGACCCATTACACCATCCTAATAGAAGGATAATAGATGAGAGCATTTAAGCTGAGGAAGGCTCCTCAACTTAATCCATGATTAGGGATTAACCTCATGACAAAACAAAGCCTTTATTAAAGTGGTTTTTAGTTAATGATGAGATTAAGAAATGGGTTTTATGGTTTGTAAGACAACTTGAGGAGGACTTGTCCATTAACACTAGGGTTAGTCCTTCTTAACCAATTAAGTAAGAATTAGAACCCTAATGCAAGGCCCAAGTTGCAAGCTTGATGTCTTAGTGATTATTAGATGGATTGATTAAAGGATTTAAACACATTAAGGGTTTAACACTTAGGATTAAAGTTGTACACTCCATCCTAATAGAAGGATGTAGGTATAAGCTTAATCACAAAGCCTTAAAACCTTTAGGGTTTAGTCCTTGATTATGAGATGAGAAGAGAAGACTCCAAGATGACACAAAGGTAAAACTAAATGGGGGACTAATCAAACCCTAATTGTTATCATACTTGGAGATCCTAGGGTTTGTGAGGCATAAGAGAGAAAGAATCTTCAAAGGCCACCAAGGGGGAACAAGATAGAAAAGAGATGAGATGAGAAGAGAAAAGAGGGAAGAGAGGCACAAGAGAGCAAGCTCACTAAAAGACAAGTAAAATTGCAGCAAGGATGTAAAATGATGAGGTGATAAGAGGTAGGAGGTGAAGGCAAATCCACCTCCCAAACAAACTTACCATTAACCTGAAAAGTTAGTACAAGATGCATAAGGGAAGGAATGAGATGAAACAATGCATATGGATGGGCAAAGGCCAAAGTCAGAAACATACACATGATGCAAATGATGTCAAGAGATGTTGCAAAGTCATACAAGATGCATATATGTGAGCATACAAGAGAATGGATGCATACGGAGCATGCCTTGAACCATGAAAGTTCATGAAAGCTTATGAAATGCAATGAAGGTATGACATGTCAAATGAATGATGTAATGATCAAAAATGATTCTAATATGTTCTAAGGTGTCTTATGAACCATGTGGATGCACAAAATGTCATGGCAAGTTCTTGAATGCAAGCATATGAGAGATGGATACAAATGAAGGCACAAATTAGGGCTTATGCATATCACACAACACAAAATTCAAAATCAGAAGCAAATGACATGATAAAAATTTGAAAATGGGATCAAAGGAACCCTAACCCTACACAAGTTCACTGCCCAAAGGAGGGGACCTAACTTTTAACCTAATGGGGGTTATGAATTTCTCAAGTCAACTAGGGTTTTGGGATACCTCACAATAAAAAATGCCAAACAAATTGAAAATGAAAGGTAAGTTCTAACCAATTTTACCCTAAAACATACATGATATGAAAGATGCAATGAAAGAAGAACCATCATCAAACTCTTCATGGTTAGGCAGAATGAATTTTTCTAAGTTAGGACCAAAATATTGCCCTTAAATGAATTTAATTCCAATGAAAATTGTCAAAATACATCAAGGACCTAATATAAATTTGTTTTGAGAGTTTGATAATGTTTCTAAATGTTTTAAAATGCAATGTGAATTTTTTGGTGATTTTTAAATACCTAAATGCATTTTTTAATTAATTAATTTTCATTAACTAATTAAAAATAAACATTTAAATGATTTAAAAATGATTTTTAATGCAAAAAATTAAAATTAAAATATTTTTGGGTTCTGAAAATTAATGAAAGGTTTGACAAATTTTTTCAGAATTTTTCAAAGTGTTTTCCTATTTTTAAAAATTCGTGGAAGTTAAATATAAATAAAATGAAATAAAATTAGATAAAATGGAAAGTATGTGCAATGGAGAGTCCACATTGAATCTGGGCTTGAAATTGTTGACTTGGCGCCACATCCAATGGCCCAAGTTCAAACCTGACTAATCCCATTAATTAATTTAATTAAACATTATTAAATTAGAATTAGGGTTAATGACTCAATCTCATCCATTGAAACGCGTGCGGGAAGCAGAATCCAATGGCTCACATTCAAACAAAACCCTAAACCTGATTAAAACCCTAATGACTTTCAGGTCACCGGAGAAGAGCTCCGGTCGTCTTCTCCGGTGACATCCCTCCCTGAAAATTTCTATCTTTCTCCCTAAGCTATAAAAACATGCCAAAATCTCCAGAACTCTTCCTCTAACCTCAAATAACAAGAATCCATCATCAATAACAATTTATTTTACTCACACAAGGTGAATCGAAGAAGATCAGATTTAGGGAAAAAGTTTCAGAGCAACATAAAATGCTTGTCTCTGGCTCATTTTCAAAAATAAATACATCCCCATGATCAGGGGAAACACATAGAACAATATTTTAACAAGAAATCAGAGTTCTGGAAAAATTGTTCATCATGTTACCTGAGGTTGAGCTTTCGAATCCTGGGCTTTCTGATCTTCTGCCTTGTGCTTTTCCACTCTAATGAACTCCTTGAGGCTTCTGGTAAGCTTGGAATGAGTTTATATGGAGGATTTTGAAGCTTCCAGTTCAGGGGTGGTGAAAATCGTGTTTCTGTTTGTGGTGGTCTTAGGCTGTTTTGATGGGTCAGGGATGATCAGTGAAGCATTTTGAGATGAATGGTGGAAGAAATTTGGAGAATGAATGGCTGAGTTATGGGATTCGATAGAAAATGCAAAAGGAGGGATTTTTGTGAACTCTAGAAATGCTGTGGATTCAGACCCTCTTCTTGTGTGTTTTGAGTCTCTTTTAGTCCACATATCAAGCTGTGATAGGGCAGAGAGTTGGTGGTGGCACAGTGTGATTGGCATGGTCCCTTTTGCAAAAAGTCAAGTCTATGTGTCCTTTGAGGTATGGGTTGTTTCAAGGCTATGTAAACACCCCAAATTTTCCCTCACTCATTCAAACCATGGCTTGTGATATTTTCATGTGCATAAGTTCAATCATAGCATCTCATATTGCATATTTGCTTCATTGCATTGGTTCAAAGTCATCTGCATCTAGGGTTTGTGATCTGAGCAATCCAAGAGCTTTTTGAGACACTCCAAAGGTCATCAATCACTTCAAAGGGGTCCATGTATGTTCAAGCATCATATTATATCCTCTCAAAGTCAAGAATGTCAAAAAATCACAAGAACTGAGATTGGCATAGAAGCAGAGCCAGGTTTCACTGCACAGATGACCTAGAATTAGGGTTTTGGTTTCAAAGGCCATAACTCCAATTTATTTGGTCATTCTTGTTTCTATTGGTCTCTATATGGTATAGGGATCATGCATATCAATTTTCATGAAGAAATTCCATGGGGAAGGCATCTAATCAAGAGTTGACTTTTTGAGCAAGTCAGTGCAAAATCAGGGCATCTGAGGCCCCCAATGACCCAACCAAATGGTGTTATTCATCATTTTGAATGTGTATGATCTTTATTTGATCATAGAAGATGTTAGAAGTTCACAAAATTGAAGAATTTCAAGCCATTTGCAAAGTTGACTTTTTGGGAAAATGACTTGTAATGGAAACATGCCATTTTGGGAAACTTTTTCAACCCTTGCTTTTTGATTCAAAAATGCCTCAAATGGGAAAACTTTGGTCATGAAAGTTGTAGAATGGATCATTCCCTTTTCAAAAAGTACAAGAACTTGTCCTAATTCATTTTGGATCAAAAGTTATGGCTTGTCAAAGTTGGGAAAAATCACATAATTTCAAGTTTTCTACCAAAGAGGCAAAGTTGCAAAATCCCTTGCCAAGGCAAATTGAGACCTCAAAGTGACTTCTAAACTTCACACAAACATGAACCAATGTCTAAAAGACAGATTGCATCAAGAGTTTGCTCATTTTTATGACTTGTGGATCAAGAAACTTCAAAAGGGCCAAAGTTGAACAAAAGTTGCAAAACCTCACTCAAACCCTAATCCATGAGCTGGCTGACTTCAAAATTGATCCTATGGTTATCCTCACTTCTTGCTGCGTAGGACACCCCTCTTGTCCTTGGCTAGCCATGAGCCCATACCTCTCTTACACAAAGCTTGACTTTTTTTGCAAAAGACCCATACCAATCACCATAGGCCACCAACAACTCTCTGACCTATCACCACTTAATACATGGACCAAAAGCAGCTCAACACACCACACACACAAGCCGGAAACTCTCTCTAAGCCAGCATTCTCATTTTTCACCTCTTATGCAACTTCCTTCGAAACTCATCATACAAGCATCAAACATTAAAACAAACTTCAAAAAACACCTCAACATACTCCCCTGATCATTTCCCTGCCCTCATTCATCTCTGAAACATCCTCAAACTGAAACACGATTTCTCTCCCTCACTGAACAGAACTCACTCAATCTCTCAAACCAGCCAAAAGAAACTCCAACCAAGCATTGCAAGATTCTCAGGAGGTCCATTAGAGGCGTTTTGGATCAAAGGGGCAGCCAAAAAGTTCCAGAAATCAAAGCTTCAGATCAGGTGAGCTCAAGAACATTTTTTCCAGAAACATGTTTTTAAGTTCCTAAATTATTCTCTATGATTCACTGATCATGCTGATATGTTTTGTTTCGAAAATGATTGAGTATTGAGTATGTATGATGCTTCTGAAACTTTTCTGACCTAAATGCATTTTGCTTCGATTCAGCTTTGTTATGAAAAATAAATGTGTTTTGATTGTTGATTCTTGCTCTATGATGTTTGGGGGGTGAATTCTGGGCAGAGAGATTAGGTTTTAGGGACCTGGGGAAGAAGTTAGCAACTTTCAGGTGAGGGTCTGGCCGGAGAAGACGACCGAAAGTCTTCTCCGGCCACCTGAAAGTGATTAGTGTCTTAATTGCGTTTAGGGTTCAGTTTGAATGTGGAGCGTAGATTTGGTTGACTTTGTTTGACTCCCGCGCGTTTTAATGGCCTGGATTGTTTCATTAAAACCCTAATCCACGTCATTAGTTAATTAATCAGGTTTTTATATTAATCTAGCCAGTTCAAATGCCAGCCGTAGGATAGCGCGCCAGTCAACTCCCGCGCGTTCAGTTTGAATACCAGCCACTGGATCTGTTGACTTCCCATTAAATCAATTTTAATTTCATTTTTCTTTCATTTTCTTTCATATTTATTTTAAAATAGTTAGAAAAATCCCAAAAATATTTCCTTTTGCATTTTTGTTTCAAATATTTTTCTCAATCAGAAAATATTTTTATTTTTATTTTTTGCATTAAAAATTATTTTTAAATCATTTAAAACTTTATTTTTAATTAATTAATGAAAAATAATTAATTAAAAATACTTTTAGGTATTTAAAAATCACAAAAAAATTCATGTAACATTCAAAAACATTTAGAAACATTGTCCAACTCTCAAACCAAATTTATTTTTTTTTCTTGATGCATTTTGATTATTGTCTTTGGAATTAAATTCATTTTGAGGTAATATTTTGGTTCAAACTTTGAAAATTCATTTCTGTCTAACCTTTGAGAGTTGGACAATGATTCTTTTTGCATTGCATCTTGTATAACATGTAGTTTGTAGGATAAAATTGGCATGAATTTATCTTGCATTTTCAATTTGTTTTGCATTTTTCTTGACAAGGTACCTTAAAACCCTAGCAATCTTAGAAAATTCATAACCCTCATTAGGTTAAGAGTTAGAACCCCTCCTTTGGGCAGTGAGTTTGTATAGGTTTAGGGTTCCTTTGATTGCATTTTCAAATTTTTATCATGTCATTTGCTTCTGGTTTTGGATTTTGCTTTGTGTGTTGATCATAAACCCTAATTTATGCCTTCCTTTGCATCCATCTTCCATTTGCTTGCATACCATGACTTGCCATGACATTTTGTGCATCCATTTGATTCATAATACATCTTAAGACATATTAGAATCATGTTTGATCATTGAATCTTTCATTTGCCATGTTATATGTCTTTTGCATTCCATAACTTTTCATGAACATCCATGGTTCAAAACATGCTTCTCTTGCCCCCATATGCTTGTATGATCATTCTAATGCCTTGCCTCATGTTTGCATCATCTCTTAGAATCATTAACATCATACTTATGCTTCTGGTTTTGGTTTGCATCATCACATTTCATCTCATTTGCATTGCATTTCATTTCTTTACTAACTTTTCAGGTGGTAAGTTGTATTGAGAAGTGAATTTGCCTTCACTTCTCACAATCTCTTTTCATCTCTCTTATGCATCATTGCTGCATTTTATCTTGTGCTTTAGATTGAGCTTGCTCATTCTTTTCCATCTTACCTTCTTTCTTCAAGCAACTTGACTTCTTGAGTGAAGCAAGTTGTTTTGCTTCTCTTTGTTTCTGGATCCTTTCATCTGCTTCTCTCCTTGGTGGCTCTTTGAAGTTTCTTTCTTTCTTAAACCCCACAAACCCTAGGAATGACCAAGCATGATAACAATTAGGGTTGATTAGTCCCCCACTTAGCTTTTACCTTTGTGTCTCTTTGAGTCTTCTCATCTCATCTCATAATCAGGGACTAAACCCTAAAGGCTTTAAGGCTTTGTGATTAAGCTTATGCCTGCATCCTTCTATTAGGATGGAGTGTATAACTTTAATCCTAAGTTTTAAACCCTTAATGTGTTTAAATCCTTTAATCAATTCACTTAATAATCATCAAGACATCAAGCTTGTAACTTGGGCCTTGCATTAGGGTTCTAATTCTTCCTTAATTGGTTAAGAAGGACTAACCCTAGTGTTAATGGACAAGTCCCCCTCAAGTTGTCTTACAAACTATAAAACTCACTTATTCATCTTATCATTAACTAAAATCCATCTAATAAAGGCTTTATTTTGTCATGAGGTTAATCCCTAATCATGGATTAAGTTGAGGAGTCTTCCTCAGCTTAAACATTCTCATCTATTATCCTTCTATTAGGATGGTGTAATGAGTCTGTTTAATCCCTGATTATGGCTTAAACTCATTACTCAACACTAAACAAAAACAACAAAAATATCTAACTAATCACAAGTAGGTTAATGATCCTAATCCTACACCATGGTGATTAAGTGTGAGATGCTGACTTCACATTTAAGGTATTCTCATTACCCCTAATCAGAGGGAGGATGTGATGAGTTTACTAACCCATTGGTTTAGGCTTAAGCTCATTAACCTATGACAAACTACAAAAAGAAGTAAAAGACTGAAAACCCAAAAACAAACAATAATCGTCTCCTCCGGGATTCTTTTCTCATCTCATTCACTCACAAACGAGAACTCGCTTCTTCCGTCTAATGCAAGACAGTTTGCACCTGAGCCAGACAGGTCATACACTTGAGCATAGAAAAGTAAGCAGTTCACAAGTCAATTTACCTTTCAGTCTCTTTGGGTCGAACTACGGTGTTCTGACTTCCTCATTGCACGAGAGGATACGTAGGCATAACTTAACAGTTATGGAACAAAAGTCTCTGTATATTCCCCCTCTTCCCAGCCTTATTCTTTAAGCCTCGTGGTCATGAGCATTTCATTCCTGGTCTCACACTGACACTTCTCTTATACACTATACTTCTTTTAACACTGACACTTGCATTCTTTCCAGCTTTGATACACAGATAGCACTGACACTACCCCTTTAAAACACAAATCTTTTAAGCGTGGATCCCGTCGAGTACGGCGGACAATCTGGGTGCTAATACCTTCCCAGGTTGTAACAACCCCCTTTCTCAGTATCTCTGGTTCGCAATCGTCTTATCCATATCCTTCTAGGTTTATGCAGCATTACCTTTCCCCCGGGATAAAAATGCCTAGCTGGTGACTCTTTGTCTTTCTGAGTTCACCCCTGTGTGTTCTCTTCCCCTTTCGCCGACCGTTCGCGTCTGTACCCCTTCTGACCTGAGGTGTCATTTGGTGGGAGCGACAGGCTATAGCAAGGGCATGTCTGCTGCAGCTTGATTCAAGGATGACCATGGAAATGAGTTTGAGGCCAATTAGCAAGTTTGTGAGAAGTTGTGGGAGGTTTTGCAAATTTGTGAACCTTTGGCCCTTTTGAGATTTCTTAAAGCATAAGTCATGAAACTTGGAGATTATTTGGTGCATTCTGAATTTTAGGTCATGAACTATGTTTGTGTAATGCTTAGAAGTTGATTTGAAGTCATGATAATGCTTGGCATGAGGTTTTGCAACTTTCTTCTTTTGGTGCAAAAGTGAAAAATAAGTGATTTTTCCCAACTTTGACAAGCCATAACTTTTGATCCAAAATGAATTATAATGAGTTCTTGTACCTTTTGAAAATGGGGAGGATCCATTCTACAACTTTAATGACCAAAGTTTTCTCATTTGAAGCATTTTTGAATCAAAAAGAGGAGGTTGAAAAACTTTCCCAAAATGGCAAGTTTACATTATAAGTCACTTTCCCAAAAAGGCAACTTTGCAAATGGCTTGAAATTCTTCAATTTTGTGAACTTCTAACATCTTATATGATCAAATAAAGATCATACACATTCAAAATGATGGAGAACACCCTTTGGTTGGGTCACTGGGGGCCTCAGATGCCCTGATTTTGCACTGACTTGCTCAAGAAGTCAACTCTTGATCAGATGCCTTCCCCATTGAATTTCTTCATGAAAATTGATATGCATGATCCTCATAACATATAGAGACCAATAGAAACAAGAATGACCAAAAAATTTGGAGTTATGGCCTTTAAAACCAAAACCCTAATTTTAGGTCATATGTGCAGTTAAGCTTGGCTCTGCTTCCATGTCTTTCCCAGTTCTTGTGATCCTTTGACTTTCTTGACCTCGTGAGGATATAATATGATGCTTGAACATACATGGACCCCTTTGAAGTGATTGATGACCTTTGGAGTGGTTCAAATGGCTCAGGGATGGCTCAGATCACAAACCCTAGATGCAGATGGCTTTGAATCAATGCAGTGAATCAAAAATGTGGTATGAGATGCTATGATTGAATTTATGCAAATGAAAATATCATAAGCCATGGTGAAATGAGTGAGGGAAAATTTGGGGTGTTTACAACTTCGACAATCCAATTTATCAAGCCAATGAGGAAGGTGAAGAGGATTGCGAACTACCTGAAGAATTGGCCAGACTTCTTAAACAGGGGGAGAAGATGATTCAGCCGCACGAAGAAGCTGTCGAAGTAATAAACCTGGGTACTGAAGAAGACAAGAAAAAAGTCAAGATCAGGGCTGCATTAGAAGAATCTGTCAAGACTCGTTTGATTGTTATGCTTCGAGAGTATGTTGATGTCTTTGCATGGTCCTACCAAGATATGCCTGGTTTAGACACTGACATTGAGGTACACAAGCTGCCTCTCAAAGAAGATTGTCCTCTTGTAAAGCAGAAGTTGAGGCGCACATGTCCTGACATGGCAATTAAAATAAAAGAAGAAGTACAAAAACAGTTTGATGCTGGGTTCTTGGCCGTGACCAGTTACCCTCCGTGGGTTGCCAACATTGTGCCGGTTCCCAAGAAAGACAGTAAAGTCAGGATGTGTGTAGATTACAGGGATTTGAATAGGGCCAGCCCCAAAGATGACTTCCCTCTACCTCACATAGATGTGCTTGTCGATAATACTGCTTAGTTTTCCGTGTTCTCCTTCATGGACGGATTTTCCGGTTATAACCAGATTAAGATGTCTCCCGATGATATGGAAAAGAGAACCTTCATCACTCCATGGGGCACCTTCTATTACAAGGTTATGCCATTTGGTTTGAAGAATGCTGGAGCCACTTATCAACGGGCGATGGTGACACTATTTCACGACATGATCCATCATGAAATTGAGGCTTATGTTGATGATATGATAGAAAAATCCCAAACAGAGGAAGAGCACTTGGTTAATCTAGCAAAGTTGTTTGACAGACTCCGAAAGTTCAGGCTGAGGTTGAATCCGAATAAGTGTACCTTCGGGGTCCATTCTGGCAAGCTACTCGGCTTCATTGTTAGTGTGCGAGGAATTGAGGTTGATCCAGCCAAAGTGAAAGCCATACAAGAAATGCCTGAGCCGAAGACTAAAAAGAAAGTATGTGGTTTCTTAGGGAGACTAAACTACATTGCACGGTTTATATCTCATCTAACGGCCACGTGTGAGCCCATCTTTAAGCTTCTGAGGAAGATCCAGGCAATCAAATGGAACGAAGACTGCCAGCAAGAATTTGACCGAATCAAAGAATACTTGCTAGAACCTCCAATTCTTATGCCTCCAGTGCCAGGGAGACCTTTGATTATGTATCTTATTGTGCTTGAAGGATCGATGAGATGTGTGCTGGGTCAGCAGGACGAGTCTGGTCGAAAAGAGCATGCCATTTATTACCTTAGAAAAACATTTACCGATTGTGAGACGCGTTACTCACTACTCGAGAAAAATTGTTGCACTTTAGCATGGGCTGCTTGCCGACTAAGACAGTACATGCTGACTCACACTACTCTCTTAATTTCCAAGATGGATCCTGTAAAATACATTTTCAAGAAGCCAGCTTTGACAAGAAGAGTAGCCCGGTGGCAGATGATACTAACAAAGTATGATATACATTACACTTTGCAAAAGGCAATCAAAGGAAGTGTATTGTCAGAATACCTAGCTCAGCAGCCAATCGATGATTATCAACCCATGAGGTTCGAGTTTCTGGATGAGGACATCATGTTCCTCAAGTCAAAAGACTACAAAGAACCACTTCCGGAGGAGGGGCCAGACCCTGAATCCAAATGGAAGTTGATGTTTGACGGAGCTGTGAACATGAATGGAAGTGGAGTAGGTGTTGTTATCATCTTGCCAGAAGGGGTCCATACACCTTTAGCTGCTCGGTTGAATTTCGAATGCACTAACAATGAGGCAGAGTATGAAGCTTGTATCATGGGGAATGAGGAGGCAATCGACTTGCGAGTCAAAAACCTTGAGATCTTCGGAGATTCTGCTTTGGTGGTGAATCAAGTCAATGGAAAATGGCTGGTTCATCAACCTCATTTGATTCCTTACAGAGATTATGTCAGGAGGTTGTTAACTTTCTTCACCAAAGTCAAGCTGAATTATATTCCTTGAGATGAAAACTAATTCGCCGATGCTCTAGCAACTTTGTCGTCTATGATTAAGGTTTGTCAAGAGAATTTCGTGCCTCAAATTACGGTCTCCCATCTCGAAAGACCTGCTTATGTCTTTGCAGTCGACGATGGTGAAGATAACAAGCCTTAGTATCATGATATCAAGAAATTCCTGAAGGCTCAAGAATACCCAGCTGGGGCATCTAGTAAGGATAAGAAGACCCTTAGAAGACTGGCAGGAGGTTTCTTCTTGAATCAAGATGGCGTGTTGTACAAGTGAAACTTCGACATGGTTCTGCTCTGATGCATGGATAGACACGAAGCAGACCTGTTGATGCAGGAGGTCCATGAAGGCTCCTTTGGTACCCATGCTGGAGGACATGCTATGGCCAAGAAATTGTTGAGATCGGGATATTATTGGATCACCATGGAATCCGATTGCTGTAAATACTCCCGTAAATGCCACAAGTGTCAAATTTACGCTGATAAAGTCCATGTGCCTCCGAATCCGTTGAGTGTCATGTCTTCACCATGGCCGTTCGCTATGTGGGGCATTGATATGATTGGCAAGATCGAGCCGACAGCTTCTAATGGTCATCGCTTCATCCTGGTTGCTATAGATTACTTCACGAAGTGGGTCGAAGAGGCGTCTTACACCAATGTCACTAAACAAGTGGTAGCCCGGTTTATTAAAAGAGATATCATTTTCCGGTATGGAATTCCTGAAAGGATCATTAATGATAATGGTTCTAATCTAAACAACAAGATGATGGCTGACTTGTGTCGAGATTTCAAAATAGAGCATCACAACTCTTCTCCATATCGCCCGAAGATGAATGGCGTCGTCGAGGCGGCCAATAAGAACATCAAGAAGATTGTGCATAAGATGGTTGTACCATACAAAGACTGGCATAAGGTGCTACCATTTGCGTTGCATGGGTACAGAACGTCAGTACGTACTTCAACAAGGGCAACCCCGCTTTCACTGGTGTATGGTATGGAGGGAGTCCTACCAATTGAGGTGGAAATCCCCTCGTTGAGGTTGATGATGGACATTAAGCTAGATGAAGCTGAGTGGCTCCGATCCAGATATAATCAGTTTAGCCTCATTGAATAGAAACATCTAGCAGCTGTATACCATGGACAGTTGTATCAGCGGCGGATGAAGCAGGCTTTTGACAAGTAGGTACGACCATAAAGGTACATGCCAGGTGACTTAGTGCTGAAAAGGATTCTTCCTCCTCTTAACGATCACAGGGGCAAGTGGACACCCAACTATGAGGGACCGTTCATGGTTAAAATGGTTTTCTCAGGTGGAACCTTGATGTTGACAACCATGGACGGAGAAGACTTCCAATCCCCTGTCAACGCAGACGCAGTAAGAAAATACTTCGTGTAAAAAGGACCCGCTGGATAAAAACAGAATAAAGATCCAGGCAAAAATGGGCATCCCGGCGAGCCAAAAATAGAATAAAAGGCTCGGGCAAAAGTTAGGGAAATCTTGAAAAAAATTTACACCCGCTGAGTTGAAAAGCCACATCGGACAACTCAGGCAAAAAAGGGTATCCCGGTGGATTGAAAACCTGAAAAGGCGATCCATGCAAAAGAGGGATTAACATAAACGACTTCAATCTGCGAGACCCATAACCTATCTACAGTTGAGACTATCCTAAGGGTTGAAGATCAATTCAATTACTTTTCTCAAGGGGCAGAGCGAGCGGAGTGTCTTGAAGATATACGAGTCATAACCGGGTTGAAACTTGATGAGATCCACTTCTCACATTGCCAATAGGATAGTTTGTTTTCCTTTTTGGTTGTTTCCTCTTTCCAGGGAACTACTTCCTTTGTATTGCCTATTCATGGCCATTTTTTTCCGAATCAATAAAAATTCAACTTCAGTCAATCTATGACTATTTTGCTTCTTGTTTTTTCATCTAACATTGATTGATTGCGAAAACGTCCAGCAAATTGTGATTTGTATTGTGTTGTGAACATTTTAATGCTTTTTAACTCGTGCAGGAGGACAGAAACATTTAATACAACTCTGAAAGAGTGTCAAGATGCCCAAATAATGATTCATACTACGAGCCTGGGGGCAGGCAGGTCCCAAACTAACTCTACATGTTGCAAGCACTATTGATTGTGTTTATGCAGGTACAGGTACATGTGTTGCTAACAGAGCTAAAAACATATTCCCAGGAGGAACATTTCTTTATGCTTGACCAAGAGCAGGTGTCTCCCAGGGTGTCTCCAATCATCCCCAGTAAAGTGGAGATTGAAATTTCTCCCAGCATGGTAGCAGAATATGGGTGTCATCCCCAAGCAGAAGTGTCTCTTCAGACAGGGGCAATTCCCAGCAGTATAAGGAGTGTCTTTCCTCCCCAGCAATTGCTTCCTCAGTAGTGTCATGCCTTTGGTTCCCAGCCAAGTCAGGAGGTCCTCACTTCCCCATCAGAGTTCAAGAAGGGTTCATCTCCAGTAGGGTATTGGCACTCCAATCTCAAAGTCCAATTTATTTTTGGCAATGGCGGTTGTTCAGAGCCGATGAATCATTGACAGCCTTCCCCGCAAAGTTGTTTCTTCCTCACCATGATGGACCAGATCAATGCAGTGATCATCATTTCTTCCCAGTCAAGCCGTTTGGGATACTTCTAGTCTCCTTTCTGGGAGATCCTTTGCATTTGCATTTTGCAGAATCGTCATTGCATGTGCATCCTCCAAAGCGTAGCATTTCCATCATCACGGAGCACTATGCCATAAATTCAAACATATGCATGCCAGGATGGGCCAGTTTTGAGGTATATTACGAACATATTCTTAACCTGAAGTACTCCGCACAGAGGATACCGATATTTTTTCAGACACCCTTGTCTTTTCAAGTCAATGTTTGTCACTTATTCCGCATCTTGTTTGGTACAACAGTTGTGTCACAGGTTATTGTTTTGAACAACGGTCCTGTTTGTCGGGGCTCTCATTTATGTACAACAATCCCGTTCCATCTTGTCATATTTCCATTGTGTTTCTGGTTATCGACTGAGGCCGATATACCATGGAGGTTCCATTCGAGGATGGTTTCGTGTTAGATCCGAGGATCTTTTGAGAGTTGTCATTCGAGGATGGCATTATTTTCTTCAAGTCCTTCCGAGGTTGGTCTTGTTGTTGTGGCTATCATTCAAGGGTGATAGACCATTTTGAGCTTATTGATTGAGGTCAGTTTGTCTCTTTTGCAAAGTCTGTCTGAGGTCGGTCTTTGTGTTTCTAGTTATCGACTGAGGCCGGTATACCATGGCGGTTCCATTCGAGAATGGTTTTGTGTTAGATCCGAGGATCTTTTGAGAGTTGTCATTCGAGGATGGCATTCTTTTCTTCAAGTCCTTCCGAGGTTGGTCTTGTTGTTGTGACTATCATTCGAGGATGATAGACCATTTTGAGCTTATTGATTGATGCTAGTTTGTCTCTTTTGCAAAGTCTGTCGGAGGTCAGTCTTTGTGTTTCTGGTTATCGACTCAGGACGGTATACCATTGCGTCTCCATTCGAGGATGGTTTCGTTTTAGATCTGAGGATCTTTTGAGAATCGTCATTCGAGGATGGCATTCGTTTCTTCAAGTCCTTCTGAGGTTGGTCTTGTTGTTGTGGCTATCATTCGAGGATGATAGACCATTTTGAGCTTATTGATTGAGGTCAGTTTGTCTCTTTTGCAAAGTCTGTCTGAGGTTAGCCTTTTTGTTTCTGGTTATCGACTGAGGCCGGTATGCCATTGCTTCTCCATTCGAGGATGGTTTCGTGTTAGATCCGAGGATCTTTTGAGAATCGTCATTCGAGGATGGCATTCTTTTCTTCAAGTCCTTCCGAGTTTGGTCTTGTTGTTGTGTCTATCACTCGAGGGTGATAGACCATTTTGAGCTTATTGATTGAGGTCAGTTTGTCTCTTTTGCAAAGTCTGTCTGAGGTCAGCCTTTGTGTTTCCTGGTTATCGACTGAGGCCGGTATACCATTGCGTCTCCATTCGAGGATGGTTTCGTTTTAGATCTGAGGATCTTTTGAGAATTGTCATTCGAGGATGGAATTCTTTTCTTCAAGTCCTTCTGAGGTTGGTCTTTTTGTTGTGGCTATCATTCGAGGATGATAGACCATTTTGAGCTTATTGATTGAGGTCAGTTTGTCTCTTTTGCAAAGTCTATCTGAGGTCAAACTTTGTGTTTCTGCTTATCGACTGAGGCCGATATACCATTGCGTCTCCATTCGAGGATGGTTTTGTTTTAGATCCGAGGATCTTTTGAGAATTGGCATCTGAGGATCTTTGTTTTGTAGGTATTTTTGTTGTTGTTTCTCACTTTATTGTGGTTTCAGGAAACATTGCTCGTAGGAGGGTCTTCCCTATCAACAAAGTTCACCGGTATCCTACAAGAAACAACCTTCCGAGCTTACAGATGGACCAGGTTTAGCAGGATTTGACGGACGTAAGAAACCAGATGGCTAATGAAAGAACTGAAATGAGGGCTCAGATGAGCCAATTCATGGCAATAATAACTGGGTTGGGCCAAAGCCAAGAAATATTAAGAGAGTTGGTCGAGTGACAAACTCCTGAAGAAAATCACCCAGGTACAGGGGGTACCAGCAATAATGATCATGTACAACCACATACTGAACCCCCGGAGTTTGGGCCTCATCTCAACCCTGATGTTAATGCTATCAGGAATACCCAAGGTAATACTGGAGGGCGTGCCTTGCAGGAGGACCCTCAAGAGGAACAATTCACTGTAGTTGTAGCAGGAGATGAAATCTATGATCGTCGTCTAGACGAGATAGCAAAAAAGCTAAGATCCCTGGAGTCCCAAAACTCCTTAGGATTTGATGTTATGGATATGGGGCTGGTAGAGGGAGTTAGAATTCCTCACAAATTCAAACCTCCCTGCTTTGAAAAATATAATGGGACATCTTGCCCTCACACCCATCTTCAATCCTTTTTGGGAAGATTGAAGGCTTACACTATGGATGTTCTATTTTGAAGATAGCTTGATCAGGGCATCCCGTGAGTGGTACTCTCATTTGACTAGAGCAACAATCAGAAATTGGAAAGATTTGGCCGAGGCTTTCATACGCCAATATCAATACAATTTAGACATGGCTCCTAACAAAACTCGTCTAATGGGCATGTCACAATCCTCCAGAGAAAGCTTCAGAGAGTATGCTCAGAGATGGAGACAATTAGCCGCTGCTTTTCAACCTCCAATGTCAGAAAGAGAAATGGCAGATATGTTTATGAACATCCTTCATGGGACATACATTGATAGGTTGGCTGCTTTCTCTTCCATTAGCTTTGCTGACGTGGTCATAGCAGGAGAAAGAATTGAGAGTTTGTTAAAAATGGGTAAGATTTCTGATAATGGCGCCAGCTCTAGAAGCACAAGGAAACCTTTTGTGGGGCCTCGCAGGTCGGGTGAAACCAACTCAGTACACATGGGCAGAGGTAGGCCCCAATATATTCCAAGATCAATTGCCGCTGTCACAATTCCCACTCCACCACCTCAACAACAATACACTCAGTAACCACAACATTTCCCTCAACAAAATTTTTCTCAACAAAGGTCCTACAATAACAACAACAACCAACAACAACGTCCTTTCCAGCAAAGGCCATCTCAAGTCAACAGGGTAATCGATCCTATATCGATGCCTTATGCCACTTTGCTACCACAACTTTTGAAGTTGAATCTCGTTGAATAAAGGACTCTAGCTCCACTAGATCCTCAGAAGCTTCCATGGAATTACGACGTCAACGCCATATGTGACTTCCATTCTAATGCACCTGGCCATACCACAGAAAAGTACAGAGCTTTACACATGAAAGTCCAGGATCTAGTTGATTCAAAGGATTTAAATTTTGCACCATCTCTTAACGTCACAAAGAATCCTATGCCTAGCCACGGTGGGCCCAGAATAAATGTGATTGAGGAAGATCAACCCATGAACCTAATTGAAGATACTGCAAGTATTCAAACACCTCTGGCAGAGGTTAAAGCTCAGCTTTTAAAATGCCAGGTGTTCCCAGGTTGTGAGGCCTGCTTTGAATCTTGCAAAATGTTCGCCAATGGTTGTGCAAGCCTAAGAAGTGGCATCAATGGCCTTATCAGAGAAGGTATCCTGCAGATAACATCAATGGTTTCAGCGTCTACAACATCAGCAATTCCTCCTACAGCAACAACAAACACTCCTCCTACAACTTCGAAAACAATTGTTCCGACAAACTATGCTACAAAGTCAACAACCATCTCCTCTACAACTTCAACAAATACTAGTTCAGCAGCAACCGCTTCTACAACTACAACAACCATTACTAATGACATCTCCACAGTCACCATATACTACGACCCGACAATGGTCCCTGATTCCAACAACTTTCAACAAAAATCTCAACAACAACCCAGCTTCAGTCTTTCACCGCCACCATCAGTCAGAAGTCATGTTACCATTTATTACGATCCACCGACAATAACAGTTCCTACTTCCACTGCAGTCCGTCCAGTCACCATCATGGTACCTGGACCCATTCCTTATGAAAAAGATAATGTTGTGCCATGGCACTATGGTTCAGACCTCTACTGTAACAGGGAGAGAGTCGTTCTTGATTCTTCAACTCATACACCACAGATCGATAATGTCGGCGGAGGCGGAGGCTTCACTCGAAGTGGACGTCTTTTCGCGTCACAAGTTCCAAGAGTTAACACTGAGGCAGAGGCTGCTGCCAAAGCTAAAGGCAAAAATGTGGTGCCTGAAGAACCAGTTTTGAAAGAAGCTCATAAAATGTCCTTTGATCAGGATGTGGATGAATTTATGAGAATAATCAAGAGAAGAGATTACAAGGTTATGGATCAGCTCCATCAGACTCCTTCTAAGATCTCCATTCTATCATTGTTATTGTGTTTCGAAGCTCATCAGGATGCATTACTTAAAGTCCTACACGTAGCCTAAGTGCCTGAGGAGATCACGGTAAATCAGCTAGAGACAGTGGTTTCTAATGTTAATACTAGTCATGGGATAGGCTTCACCAATGCTGATTTAACTACGGAAGGTCGTCATCATAATAAAGCTTTGCACATCACTCTAGAGTGTAAAGGGGCTGTGCTTTCACATGTTCTAGTTGACACTGGGTCCTCACTTAATGTCTTGCCAAAGAAAGCCCTTGTTAAGCTTGAATATGATGGTATAGCTCTCCGACTAAGAAATCTGGTGGTTAGAGCTTTTGATGGTTCCAAGAGGTCTGTTCTTGGAGAGGTGGAACTGCCTGTGATAACTGGCCCGCAGGTCTTTCAAACTACTTTCTACGTGATGGACATTCAGCCGGCCTATAGTTGTTTGTTGGGTCGACCATGGATTCACGCCGCTGGCGCAGTTACATCGACCCTTCACCAGAAATTAAAATACGAGTGGGAAGGGCAAATTATCATAATATGTGATGAAGAAGATATTTTTGTTAGCCATCTGGCCACCTACAAATACATTGAGATGGATGGTGAAATCCACGAGACCATGAGCCAAGGTTTCTAAGCACTGAACGTCAACGAGGCGACAACTGAAGTATTTGTTGCATCCTAGGAAGATAGTATGGGTACTTCAATTGTCTCCTACCAACAAGCTTGGAAGGTTATTGAAGATGGAAACGCCCAAGGCTGGGGCAGGCTGCTACCTATGGAGAAGAAGGAGGATAAATTCAGTTTGGGTTACAAACCATTCCGACAAAATCAAGCAGAGGCTGCAAAGGAGCCCAAGTTCGTGAGTGGAGGAATACTAACCCCAGATGTTTTCAATAACGTGGAAGACGAGGCTGAAAGCGACCTCATCCTGGAGAGCTGGATTCGTCCAAGGATCCCGGGCCAACAAGTCCTTAACTGGTCTTCCTGGGAAATTATAAGAGTTACTCCTGCAGAGTAATTATTATTTCCTACTTAAGCATGCATCAAGTCCTACATCTTGCCCAAGGTGTCAGGACTCATTTTGTAATAGGGCCATATTTGTATTTTGCGCAAATGGAATATCAATGAATAATGGACATCTTTTGCAAACAATTTCCTTTTTCTCTCACTGTCTTTTCATTTTTGTTATTTTTCGCACAAAACAATAAAATGGCAATGTTTTCAAAATAATAACTTCATTTAGACTTTTTCTAAACAAGATTAAAATTAATCACTAAAATGAACAAATCTCAACCCTTACAGTGATAATCTTCCAGATTGCACCGGCAACAACACTGTGTAATACCTAAAAAATTTCCCTCTCATTTCCTCAACATTTTGCATAGCATTTTGCATTCATAATTTCATAAAATAACCAAAAACATTGCATCATGCATTGCATAGCTGAGGCATAGGCATGTGGTCAATGGTTGGAGCAATTTAAGGCATTACAAAGGCAACCAAAGGGCCACAAAGCTTCTCAACCTTGTGCAAAGGGTTCACAACATCCCACAAGTCTTCACTTAAAGCCACGAGCCATGGAAAGATGGGGTTTAATTAAAGGAGGCAAGCAGTGCAACATCTCCTGATGAAAAGGTCAAATTAGGGTCTCACTTCTATTGGGCTTCGGCATAAAGTTTCGATTCAAAGAGGATTCCTTTGTATTATATATGACGTCAAAGGCCTTGGGTTCAAATATCGTCCACAAATTCATTTTGGAAGGGGTTCAACTGGCCAGACGACTGAAACTCGAGGAATCGGGGAAAAAGCAACCGAGCTAGGTAAAAAAGGTCGATTCCTGACTTTTAAGATCGAGATCATGAAATTAGGGTTACAATGATCCTATGGTTCAAATTTGGTCAAGAAACGATGGAGGAATCATAAAAAAATCAAAGAAAAATCATTTGAAAAGTGGTTGGTTTTGCATTTCCCTCTACTTTTCCTTCCACTTTCTTTCCACACTTCCTTTCATTCTTTCCCTCTTGTTTTTCCATTTCAATTCCACTCCATTTCCCTTGGAAACTTCTACCATGTTCTACCATCTTCTAGAATGTTCCTTCTCCTAACCTAGATCCATTGCTAAATCCTAACCTCATTACCAAACCATAATTTTGGATCCCAAGCCTAATTTTTGGGCCCCAAACCTAAGCCATATTTAATCCATTTTCATCCAAACCAAAGGGGATACACACACAATTTTCATTTTCCAAATTTCTCATTCTCTCACAATCACGTTTTCTCTCTCACTTTTCCTCCTTTTTCCCTCCTTTCACTAAAGCTTTTTTGAATAAGCTCTTCAAGTTTCACATTGAAACTTGAAGATCTTGAAGCTTAGCCTCAACCTCCATTGATTTTGTGGATTGTGGAAGAAGAAGCTACTGAATTTTGGTGAAGGTTTCGACTTATCGGAAGCACACGAAGGTTCAAGAATCAAGAACGCGTTTATTTTGCAGTTTCGCGGTTTTCTTGGTTTTCTCTTCGATCAAGCTTCGATTCTTGCAACAATTACTGAAACACTTCTCCGCTTAGAAGGTTGGTGATCTAAATCACTTCTTCTTTAAGTTATTCTCTTCATCTCGCCATTTCGGCATTCTTTAATTGCTTTTCGTTTTGATTGCGATCGATTATGTATTGCTTGCGATTTGTGATTGTTATTGGATTAGGATTTAAGGTGTTGATAGTTATAGGTTCTATCATGTGTAAATAAGCCCCAATTAAGTAGAAATTAGTGTTAGCATGTTCCTAGGTATGTTAGGGATCATTAGAAGTAAGATTGTGGTCAAAAGCACTTATTTCAAAAGCATTTTTCACTTTCTGTTCAGCGTTAACCGGTTAACGCATTTGGTTAACCGGTTAACGCCAGCGTTTTTGGCCAAAATGCTGTATTTTTCTGTCCGTTAACGGGTTAACCAATTTGGTTAACCGGTTAACGCTGTTCATTTTTAGATTTTTAGCTTATTTTCTTGCTCAATCTTGCTTCCTAGTGCTTCTATGGTTCATGTATGTTTAGGTATTGATTTTAGGGAATTTTTGAGTCTATTTCTAGTGGCCAATTCATTTGTTTCGAGTCGTTTCGACATGATTCCGATCACTTTTCTATGTTTTGTGTTAAATGTGCAAATGTGATATAATTGATTCTTGATGTTGTTTTGCTACACTTTAATCATTTGTTTCACATGTTAATTGCTTGCTTAAATTCAACATATGCTTCATGATTATTGTCATTGCTTGCCTGATTGATAAAGTGATTAAATGCCATGTTGATTTTTGCCAAAAGTGATTAAATGCTTCACATGTTCATGCAAGTTTCTTGTGCTTAATTGATCATATCTTAACATGAGTTCAATTCTGATTTGTATGCCATGCATGTGTAACAATTGATGCTTGTAGTGATACTTGTTCAATCTCATGATAAAATGCTCATTTGTGCAACATGAAAAGTATGTTTGTTCTTGATTGATCATTGTCATTTTTAATCAAATAAGTGATGTAAATAAATTCACATGTTTGAGTTCATTTTGTGGTGTATGTAGATCCATGTTAATTCACATTGATGTGTTGTTTATCATTCACTTTGTGCACATAAATAAAAATAATCAAATCTGGATTTTGCATTTCATAGCTGTTTTTGCATATAAGTGTTGTAAAATGTATGCTGTTTGTTTGTTTGCATGCTGTATTTGACCTTTTACACCTATATTTTCATGCTGCATGCTGGCTGTAAAAAGCTGATTTGTGTTATGCATTGTTTTCATAGCTGATTGTGTGTTTGAGTGCTGTAAATAGTTGTTGAATTTTAGTTTAGCATAGTGTAGGCACCTTTGAACTTAAGATTGAGTCTAGTTTAGGTCCAAGTTGCCTTAGTATTTGTTTGGTATGTGTTTACCTCATTCCTTTTTAATAAATTGTACACTAACCTTTGTTTTGTAGAGGGGAAGATTAAGGTAAGTTTCCTTCAAACTATTCTTTTATGCATTTAATTTGCATTTAATTTCCTTTACTTTTCATACTTGTGTTTGGTAGGATTTCCCCCTCTTTTGTAGAATCAACTTAACTTTTCTAGGAAGTAAGTTGCATTCTATTCTTTTTTTCCTTAGGATCAGAATACCTCATAAACCATAGGACCATCACTTTGATAAATAACTTAGGGTTGGTCTTAGTCCCCCTTAGTTTTGTCCTTTTTCCGACTTGAGTCCTTCTTTCTCATCTCATAAAAGAAAAATAATAAAATACTTAATAAAAACCGAATGTTCTTGTACGACACGAGACTTTGTTGCAGAGTGCTTATACGCGTCCTGTTTCGGGGCGAGGTGTAAGTACCTATCGCGATGGATAGGTCTTAGTATGAGAATGTTCACAAACAAATTAAAAAAAACATTTCCCATAAAAGACAAAAACAAACAATAAGCGACTATCCTGCGGGAACTTCTTTTCTCATCTCATTCACTCACAACGCGAACTCGCGATGGCTTGTCTCGCATGCAAGACGGTAAATGCACTCGTACCAGACGAGCCTACAACACCTGAGCATAGACATACGTAGTTCCAGCGCATAAAAAACATGAACAAATAGTTCCTGCCTTAGTTAGGCGAACTACGTCGACTCTGATCCTCATTTTCTTGATGAGGTACGTAGGAAGCGGGGTATGGCCCGTTCAAGCTCATTCTTTATTTTCCCTACATTTTCCCCTTTCTTTCTTTCCGTTCTCTTTCTCCAGTTTCCCTTTCTCATTTCCATTCTCATTCCAGTCAGCAATTTTATTCAGCAGCAGTTATTTCTCACCCTTTGAAACCAAACAAGCAAGCGTGGATTCCGTCGGGTACGGCGGACGATCTGGGGTGCTAATACCTTCCCAGTTCGTAACCGAATCCCTAACCCAGATCTTTAGTTCGCAGGACCTTGTCCTTTCCTTCTTCCTCAGGTTTGTGCAGCATTACCTTTCCCATTCTTTCGGGATAAAAATGCATGGCTGGCGACTCTACCTTTTCCGCGCCACTTTCGCGTTTGTACCAGGATGAAAATCCCGGGAGCGACACACTGCTATGACCTTGTATGACTTCGATAATCCAATTAATCAAGCATATGAAGGGGTTGAAGAAGACTATGAGTTACCTGAAGAGTTGGCCAGGTTGTTGAGGCAAGAAGAGAAAGTGATTACTCCTCATCGGAAGGAAATTGAAATTGTTAATCTTGGTACCGAGGAAGATGTGAAAGAAGTGAAGATTGGGGCCAGTCTGCAAGCTCCAGTAAAGGAACAGCTCATCAGTATGCTTCGGGAATATGTCGACGTCTTTGCCTGGTCCTATCAAGATATGCCAAGTCTAGATACGGATATTGTCATGCACAGGCTACCCTTGAAAGAAGATTGCCCTCCAGTTAAACAGAAGTTGCGTCGCACTCGCCCAGATATGGCCATGAAAATCCAGGAAGAAGTACAAAAGCAACGCCGGTTTCCTTGTTGTAACTAGTTACCCGCCGTGGGTTGCTAACATTGTACCCGTGCCTAAGAAGGATGGCAAGGTACGTATGTGTGTGGATTACCGGGACCTGAATAGAGCTAGCCCGAAGGATGATTTCCCATTACATCACATTGATGTATTGGTGGACAACACAACTCAGTTCTCAGTATTTTCTTTCATGGACGAATTTTCTGGGTACAATTAGATCAAGATGTCACTCGAAGACATGGAGAAAACAACTTTCATCACACCTTGGGGCACATTCTGTTACAAGGTAATGCCGTTTGGACTGAAGAACGCCGGTGCCACTTATCAACGGGCTATGGTAACATTATTCCACGATATGATCCACAAAGAAATCGAATGCTATGTGGATGATATGATTTCCAAGTCCCTTACTGAAGAAGACCATCTAGTGAATCTGTTGAAGTTGTCTAAGCGTCTGAGGAATTATCAACTGAAGTTGAACCCCAATAAATGCACATTCGGGGTACGTTCCGGTAAGCTGCTGGGATTTATTGTAAGTGAAAAGGGAATTGAGGTTGATCCCGAAAAAGTCAAAGCTATTTAGGAAATGCCTGCACCTAAGACTGAGAAAAAAGTTCGAGGGTTCTTAGGTAGATTGAACTACATATCAAGGTTCATATCTCATCTCACTGCAACCTGTGAACCCCTGTTCAAGCTGTTAAGAAAGGAACAAACAGTCAGGTGGAACGATGATTGTCAGAAAGATTTTGACAAGATCAAGGAGTACCTGTAAGAACCTCCAATTCTCATGCCTCCAATTGAAGGAAGACCTCTAATCATGTACCTGACTGTATTATAAGGGTCAATAGGGTGTGTGTTGGGCCAGCATGACGAGTCTGGTCGAAAAGAGTATGCAATATACTACCTAAGCAAAAATTTTGACTGTGAACAACGTTATTCACTGCTCAAGAAAACTTGATGTGCTTTAGCGTGGGCTGCTTGCCGACTAAGACAGTATATGTTGACTCACACTACCTTTTTGATCTAAAAAATGGACCTCGTCAAGTACATATTTGAGAATCCAACACTTACCGAAAGGGTTGCAAGATGGAAAATGATTCTAACAGAGTATGATATTCAGTACACCTCTTAAAAAGCCATCAAGGGCAGTGTATTGTCTTATTATCTATCTGAGCAACCCATTGATGATTACCAGCCCATGAGATATGACTTCCCTAATGAAGACATCATATACTTAAAAGAAAAATATTGTGAAGAGCCAGTTCACACTGAAGGGCCTGATCCAGAAGAAGCATGGACTATGATGTTTGACGGGGCTGTCAATATGAATGGTCATGGAGTTGGTGCAGTGCTCATTACACCTAAAGGAGTTCACATGCCTTTCTCGGCAAAAATCACCTTTTCTTGCACTAACAATGAAGCGGAATACGAAGCCTGTATCATGGATCTTGAAGAAGCCATTGACCTCATGATCAAAACCTTGAATGTATTCGGAGATTCAGCTTTGGTAATCAATGAGACCAACGACAAATGGTACACTCATCAGGAGCATATGATTCCATACCGTGATTATACGAGGAGATTATTGACTTTCTTCACAACATTCAAACTTGAATACATCCCTCCAGATGAGAATCAATTTGCAGACGCTTTAGCTACCATTTCCTCCATGATCAAAGTACAAGCTGCCAATTATGTGCCTTGGATTTTGGTATCCAGATTGGACCGACCGGCATATGTATTCTCTGTGGACACTGCTAGTGATGACAAGCCTTAGTATCATAACATCAAATGCTTCTTGGAGAATCAGACATACCCACCTGGGGCATCATCCAATGATAAGAAGACATTAAGAAGGATGGCCGACAGTTTCTTCCTCAATGCTGATGGTTCATTATACAAGCGAAACTTCGACATGGTCCTGCTCAAATGTGTTGATAAGAAAGAAGCATACCTGCTAATGAAAGAAGTACACGAAGGTTCTTTCGGCACCCATGTCGGAGGACATGGAATGGCAAAGAAGTTGTTAAGATCGGGTTACTACTGGATCACAATGGATGCAGACTGTTGTGCCTATGCCAGAAAATGCCACAAGTACCAGATCTACGTAGATAAAGTGCATGTGCCTCCAAATCCTTTGAATGTAATGTCTTCACCTTGGCCCTTCGCTATGTGGGGCCTTGACAAGATTGGAAAGATTGAACCGACTGCTTCAAATGATCACCGATTCATCCTGGTAGCCATTGATTACTTCACCAAATGGGTCGAAGCAGCTTCGTATGCAAACGTCACCAGGCAAGTGGTAGCCAAATTTTTGAAAAGAGACATCATTTGTCGATATGGAGTTCCCGGGCGAATCATTATTGATAATGGTTCCAATTTGAACAACAATATGATGGTAGAACTTTACCGGGACTTCAAAATTCAACATCACAACTTTTCTCCTTACAGGCCAAAGATGAATGGCGTTGTTGAGGCCGCTAACAAGAACATCAAGAAGATTGTGCAGAAGATGGTAGTCACCTACAAAGACTGGCATGAAATGCTACCATTTGCCTTACATGGGTACCGAACCTCCATCAAAACATCTACTGGGGAAATGCCTTATCAGCTTGTGTACGGTACGGAAGTTGTCCTACCTGTTGAAGTTGAGCTACCCTCCTTACGGGTAATGATGGATGTGAAACTGGACGAAGCATAATGGATTCGGTCTCGGTACAACCAACTGAATCAGATTGAAGAGAAAAGATTAGCTGCCATCTGTCATGGGCAATTATATCAGAAGCGAATAAAGAAAGCCTTTGATCAGACAGTCAAACCTCGGGAATACCAAGTGGGAGAGCTTGTTCTGAAGAGAATCCTTCCTCCTTATACAGACCACAAGGGCAAGTAGACACCAAACTCTGAAGGTCCCTATGTGATAACCAAAGTCTTTTCGGGTGGAGCACTGATGCTCGCAACCATGGATGGTGAAGACTTCCCGTCTCCTGTGAATTCAGATGCAGTTAAAAAATACTTCGCATAAAATGACCCGCTGGACATAAAAACAAAATGAAAGTCCAGGAAAAAATAGGGCATCCCAGCGAGTCAAAAACAAAATAAAAGACTCGGGCAAAATTAAGGGAAAAATAAAAACAAATGTGTACACCCACTGAGTTGAAAAGCCGCATTGGACAGCTCAGGCAAAAATGGGTATCCCGGTGGATTGAAAACCCAAAAGGGCGATCCACGCAAAATCAGGGAACGCAACTGCATTCTGAATTCGTCTGTATCACTCACAACTGCATTCTGAATTCGTCTGTATCACTCACAACGTGGCAAGCTCCGAAAGGACAAAGCGTCGGTCAGAATCAGCCTTCTTCAGAAAGCAAGATAAGAAGAACGTCAAGGTCATACATGTCATAGCAAAGGAAGCTCACTGGAGCGTCATCTTCAACATTGCCAACACTTTTATTTTCTCAATTTACAATAATCTCCTCCTTCCAGGGGATTCTCTTCTTTTGACTATACTTGCCAACTCAAGGCACACAAATCAATAAAATCAGAGTTTTCAGTCACACCTTGTTTTGTACATCTTTTGTTTCGTTTACAAAATGTCCAATGTTCATAATACAACACTTGCATAAAACATATGAGCTATTTTAATAAATGCTTGTAGGAAATATATTACTTTCAGGTAAATCTAACTCCTATGACGGAATCTGGTTAAGGATACCTCAGGACATTTGTGCGTTTTCCTTTGTCTTAACAGGTTGCAGGTACTCAAGACAGGCAATCTTTCGCAACATGGGGCAAATCAAGCATGAATCCCCAGCATACTACTTCCCAGAAGTTATCTCCTCCCCGAGCGGGACCTCCCGAGCAGTGCCTGACAGTTTCTTCCACAACAAGGTGGTCCAAGAACTTTCTTTTCCCCACCGGAGATACCATATTTCTCTCATCCTCAGCAGAGTTGGTGGAATTGATTCCCCACAGAGTTGCCTCCCCCATTAGAGCAATACCTGAAACATATCCCCAGCGGAGTTGCTAAAACTTCATCATCCCCATTGAGGATTCTCCCTCCGGAAAGATCTATCAATGATCTATTTCCCCAAGCAGAGTTCTCCCTCCGGACAGATCTATCAATGATCTCTTTCCCCAGCTGGGTTATCCCTCCAAGCAGATCAGCCAGAGATCTTTATCCCCGCAGGATCCGAATCTTGGATCAAGCTTCTCGTTTGCATAATCATAGCATCCGCATCATATTCACCGAAATAAGCATAGCATTCCGTCTAATATGGAGCATTACGGATAAAATCAAACATTTACATGATCATAAGCTAGGTTCGAGCCAATCACTTGCAAAACCCATCATCACTTCATCAACAATATACAAAACTCATATCCCTTGGACATAAAAGCCAAAGCATCCCCTTTGCATTCTCAAAACACAAATGCCTGTTTATATTTATACATGCTCTTTTCGATACCCGTCTGTGTCATCTTATCCCCCCGTAGGTCGCCAGAATACCTTTTGCACTCTCAAATACATGATATTGGTTCATAACTTGTACATATTCCTTTTGACACTTGTCCGTGTCATATTTCCCTAGCAAGTCAAACACTCGTCCGTGTCCCTTGCCCAATCTTGCGACACTCGTCCGTGTCTTGCACATACTTCACCAGCAGGTCATACTTGTACATATATATAGAAGTCATTGATACTCATCCGTATCTGGTATATATCACCTCCCCGGCAGATTCAACACTTGTCCGTGTTCCTTGCTTAACCGATTGATACTCGTCCATATCATCATCCTTAAGCACACGTCAGCGTTGTTTCTACCGATACTCGTCTGTATCATGGTCCTAAGGATACTCGTCCGACTCTTTAATCTATACACACCGTCAAACACTTGTACCTTTTATTTAAGTGTAAGCACTCATCCGTTTTTACCACTCCCCAGTAAGTCGCCAACAAAACAACTTTCTTCTATCTGATATTTGTCATATGTCATGATGCTTTCGGCATCTGTCCCCTGCCAGGTGATCGTCCTTCACCTTAGGATGACCGTCCCTCATCCTCTCCCCAGTGGAATTCCCATTATTAGAACCTTCTATCCGACATTCATCCTATGTCGTGATAAAGAGCAGTTGTCCCCTGCTAGGTGATCGTCCTTCACCTTTTGATGACCGTCCCTCATCATTTATCCGATGGTCGTCCCTGTAACACCCCAAATTTGCCCTCTCCTGTTTATCATCATTTCATCATAAGCATAACACTTAGCATATCATTTTCACATATTTTGCACTGCATCATTAGCATAGAAAGATGAAGCATAGCATCCACAGCATAGCATAAGGCTGACATGGATTTCCTCCAGGTGTGGTTGCTCAGCCCGCAATTCCATGGATGTTTGACCTGGTCGTGGTCAAACCTTCATGAGATTTCTTCAAATGCAAATCACGTTTGTTAGTGACTTGTATATCAAGTATTGGGGATTCAGAGTTAAGTTGTGTTATGCGTTGTTCTCCAGATGACTATTTCAGTTGAATTTTAATAGTGAATTAGAACATCTGATCAAGGACTCATAAAATAATCAGTGGTCTTTATGGAAGCAGGGCAGTTTTGAGCCGAAAAGTGAAGATCATGGTTGTGTGCATGTGTTGGTAGTTGTTTCATGTCACGAAAATGGTCCATGAATCATTTTGTTCTTTCCAAACCAAGTTCGTTTTGTTAGTGTCATTATTTCCATATTCGTCCATTTTTCAATTCCAATTATTTTTAATATCCGTTACTTCCTTATTCGTGTTTTCATTCATCCAAGCAAATACATTTTTAATTTCCAAGGCCATATTCTATTCAAAACCAATATCCATATGTCAATTAACTCGATGTCAATTTCTTTGTTCTTTATTCTTTGTTTTTCATATCATAGAGTATATTTGGAGATATTTATTTCATTTTTTCTCTTTTGGTTCTTTCATAAACTCGTCAATCAATTTTATTAGACATTAAATAAAGTGGTCCTGCAGTATTCACATGGACCCCATGCTGCCCCAATTTCACCTATCATCAATAACACATTCAGCAACTATGCACCAAAAGAAAAAGTCACTCATTATGCGCAAGGTGTTATACACGCATACAACAAGGTTCTACGCAAGGCAAAACGGATATTACAGCATCAAGGAAAATGGGAAGAAAATGATATCAAAAAAATTGAGAAAAATAATATCAGAAATTTAAAAAGGGAATTAATTAACAAAAACGAAAAGAAAAAGGAAAATGAGGGAAGGGTGATAATGGATTGAGATTGAAAAAAGAAAGAAAAGTTTTTTATAACATAATCATTCCCCTCACAATAACAGTTTTGTTCATGGATCTCCATCACATATAGCATACAAGAACGAATTCATTCAGGATCACTCTCTGGAATCTTCAATCACAAAAAAATAACAGAAATAACAGAAATCTTTCTCTGACTCTCTCAAAAGAATCCAGCGAGAATTCTCTCTCCATTTCTCTTGAATCTTCATCAACTTTCAACCAATTCTTCATAATCTTCATGAGTTCACTTCCATATTGATCGATTCTCTTCGAAATTCATCACCAAGAACGCATATAATTGATCCTAGCTTCATCGATCATCCGCAATCTTCATCGATTTTATTCGCAGCATCTTCATCAACACTGTGGATTAAGCTTCGGCTTTCGATCCAAGCGTATATCCAGCATTCTGTTTCAACTGCTCCAATCGATTCAGTCTCTTCAACCGACTGAATTCGTCACAGTAGCATCGATAAACCTGCGAATTAATCCAGTATACGTTCATATCAACTCAAGAGGAACAAAACGTAATTACGAAGCTGAAGCAAAGCTCCATAGCAATAACAAAGTTGCGAGTCAGTTTTGAAGAAGTGAAGAGTTACCGAATCGAGGCTGATATCCTTGTAGCTGTCGGCATTGTCAACTGAAGCTCGTAATCTCGTATCAACTTCACGGCAGCTTCTTCAATTCCTTCTGTTAACAGGTACGAATCTCAGCTTGTAGATGTATCTGTTTGCGGTTTGTGATTTGTTATCGTGACTCTAAATATGTGGATATGGTGTTTGAGTTGAGTTTTGAGTATTTTGTTTCTGGATTCATGTTGAGCACGATTAGGTTAGGGTCGTTTAGAGTAAATTAGGGCTATAGTTGATGGCAGATCTATGATTGGAAGGAGATTTGGTGAATTCCGTTTGCGGATTCGTGCCGGTGAGAGGTTCTTGGTGAAGGTTTGTTCGTAGTTAAGTGGTTAGGTTATGTTAGAGGAGAGGTTGAGAGGGGCTTAGGTTAAGCGGAGTCAGCGGCGGAGAGTTTGTGAGGGCGAGGTCGTGAGGAGAAAAGTGAATCGGAGGTGAGGGCGAGAACGAAGGATAGGCGCTGGTTTGGTCCATCCTTTGGATGTCGTTGATCGGAAGGGAGGTGATGGTTCGCATTGATTGTGTTAGGACAGAAGTTGAAAGGCGGCGGTGAGGACGTTGGAAGAACAAGATGAAGGTTGACGGAGGTGAAAGGAGCATAGTGCCGTAAGGTTGAAGGAGAATCGGCGTCGGCGTCAGTTAGGGTAAGGTTGAAGAGGAGGCTTCGGCGGCGGCACTAGGGCAAAGGGGAGAAGGAGATGAATAAAGCTGAGACGCTGGGAGAGGGTAGTTGTTGGTCTTCTATTTTTGTTTTGATTGTTTGAGTACTTGTTGATTTTGTTTTTATCAGTGTAGGGAAATAAATGTCAATTAGTTTTTTTTATTAAGGAATTAATATAAAGAAGAAGTAAGAATTGGATAAGAGGTTGAAGAGATTGAGGGTAATAGATAAGGAAATCTGGTGCTTTTGATTTGGCCCCTACCGGCGGTGACACTTGTCACCGTCCGGTAGGCTTTCCCCTCCAATCGTGTCTGCAGCAACAGCCTGGACTGGCGAATTCCTGGGCCTAAAACGAGTTGATTTTCGCACCCCACTTCTTTTCAGGCCCATTCACTTTCAGTTAAAACTTTTACTCTTCACACCTCATTTCTATTCCATTGTTAATTTCTTTGTTAGTTTATTTTTCTTTTATGCAGTTTAGTTTCATTTATTTTAAAATACCATAAATCATCCAAAAATTCTCAAATAAATCATGGACCTTCCTTTGTGTTTATAGTTTTTTATCTCATTTTTATTTTATTTTTTTCATGGATTAGAGTGCCAGAATTAATTCACCAAGGTGCATAGCTTCTTTTGCTTCATTTCCTGACCAGTCTGTCTTGTCTATTTTCTATAGCTTTCAATATTTGTAGTATTGATCCCATTCTTTTTGCATTGTGTTCCTGAGATCTTGTAGTTTCCATGTAATTTTTCTCTGAATTTTTAGGAAATAATTTCTTGATTTTTGATCTGATATCTGGTGATGTAAGTTTTCTGTCCTAACTTGTGTTCGTAGCTCCATTTGACCTGGTTCCTTTCTGAATTTTTGCAAATCCTTTTGACAAGTTGATATGACATGTTTGAAGATCATTTGGTTTCAGTTGTAGATTTTTTAGATGGCTGGTTTATTATTTGTGGATTTTTGTTCTCACCTTGTCCCATTTTGCCTCGTTTGGTTCATAAGATTTCTTATAGGCTTAGAAGGGCACTTGTGCCAACTTCTTCTTCTCATTTGGGATTCCTTTGGGGTGTGGATACCTTCCTGGTCCTAGGATAGGTCTTGTTTATTCTGAATTTTTGAGTTTTGCTTCTTATTCAAGTCATTTGTTTCTTTAAATGTTTAAACTCCATTTTTTGATTCCGTTGCTTCTATTTTGACATTGTTTGGTATTGTGTGACTTCTTTCTTCATCTTGATGGCCTCTTAGGCCATTCTTCATATCAATTTGATTCTGTTTTTGAACTTTGTGCTTGTATTTTGTACGTTTTGCATTACATCTTTCATAAGTGCGCATTTGTTTCCATATGTATTCATGTTGCCTCATTTTAAGTCATAAGTCTCTCATTTTCATTTCTTTGAGTTGAATGGGCATTAAGCGTTTGTTTACTTCACTTCACTTCTGATTTTTGGATGATGTCATGTTAATTTGCTCATTTTTGTTTCATTTGTGCATACTAACCTTGCAGGGGCTATGGTAAGTGTGAGATGTGGGAATTGAGTTCCACATCTCTAATTCTTATTTCTTCCTTTTATGTTTATGTGGACTAACTCTCTTTGTTTGGCCTAGGCCTTTCTCATCCCTTCTTCTATCTTCTTCTTCCTTCTTCATTAGGATAGAAACCTCACTAATCCTTAGGACATCCATGCATGTTAACACTTAGGATTATTTTTAGTTCCCCTTAGAATTTTTCCCTTGTGATCCTTTGGTGTCCTCTCTCTTCTCATCTTCAAACTTAATTTTAATTCACTTAATAAAGGTTGAGTACTTTCATGTGACATGAGACTTTTCTATGAGATGCTCACATGCGTTCCATTTCGGGGCGAGGTGTGAGTCATCACTCGTGGTGGATAGGTCTTAGCATGAGTACCTTACAAAGAAAAAGATAAAAAACACTTCTTAACCAAAAAACCACAAAAACACTTAATAATGGTAATAGGCCAGTGTGCTTAAGCCTTCACTTGTGGGACTAGCTTTGGGGATTTCCTCCATAGATAGGTGTGCCTCTTGCGCATTCCATTTCGGGATGATGTGAGACGTACACATCCCATTGAGTAAGACTTAGGTACACTGACCTATGCAAACATTCACTCATAAAAGCTTCTAAAAAACACCAAACAAACAATAAGCGTCTTTCCTTCGGGAATTCTTTTCTCATCTCTTTCGCTCCGTACGCGAACTTGCTCCCACTTGTCACTTTGCAAGACGGTTACGCATTCGTCGTCCGAGTCTGCAACACCTGAGCAATGGCATAAGCAGTTCAAGCTTTAATTCACAAGCAAATTTCCTTTGTAACCCCTAGTTAGGGGAACTACGGCGTCTCTGATCCTCATTATCCCGATGAGGTACGTAGGCAGCGGGGTAGGGCCCGTTCAAGCACATTCTTTATTTTCCCTACATTTCCCCTTTATTCCCATTTGTTAATTCCATTTCTTTCTCATTTCCATTCCATTTCAGATAGTCATTATTTCATTTCAGCAGCATATTATTTCTCACCCTTTGAAACGAACAAGCAAGCGTGGATCCCGTCGGGTACGACGGACGATCTGGGGTGCTAATACCTTCCTAGGTCATAACTGACTCCCGAACTCAGATCTTTGGTTCGCAGGACCTCGTCCTTTCCTTCTTCCTCAGGTTTGTGCAACATTACCTTTCCCATTCTTTTGGGATAAAAATGTCTGGCTGGCGACTCTAACCTTTCCGCGCCACTTTCACGTTTGTACTAGGATGAAAATCCCGGGAGCGACAGCTGTCGACTTTTCTTGGTCATATCAAGATATGCCAGGTTTAGATACCGACATCGTGATGCATAAGCTACCCCTAAGAGAAGATTGTCCTCCTGTAAAGCAAAAATTGAGAAGAACTCGCCCGGATATGGCGATGAAGATTAAAGAGGAGGTTCAGAAGCAGTGGGATGCCGGGTTCCTTGCTGTGACTAGTTACCCACCGTGGGTAGCTAACATCGTACCAGTACCTAAGAAGGACGGCAAGGTCCGGATGTGCGTTGACTATCGGGATTTGAACAGAGCAATCCCAAAGGACGATTTTCCGTTGCCACACATTGACGTGTTGGTCGACAATACTGCTCAATTCTCGGTGTTCTCCTTCATGGATGGATTCTCCGGTTATAATCAGATAAAAATGGCGCCGGAAGACATGGAGAAGACAACGTTCATTACCCCGTGGGGGACATTCTACTATAAGGTCATGCCCTTTGGTCTGAAGAACTCCGGGGCAACTTATCAACGGGCGATGGTCACGTTATTCCATGACATGATCCACAAGGAGATCGAATGTTATGTTGATGATATGATTGCAAAGTCTAAAGACGAAGAGGAGCATTTGGTTAACCTAAAGAAGCTATTTGATAGATTGATCAAGTACAAACTGAGGCTGAATCCGAACAAGTGCACTTTCGGAGTGCGTTCCGGAAAATTGCTGGGTTTCATTGTAAGTCAAAGAGGAATTGAGGTAGATCCTGCTAAAGTGAAAGCTATTCAAGATATGCCTGCACCGAGGACAGAAAAGGAAGTGCGCGGGTTCTTAGGTAGATTGAACTACATTTCTCGGTTCATATCTCATCTAACTGCCACGTGCGAACCAATATTCAAATTGCTAAGAAAAGAGCAAACGGTCAGGTGGAACGATGATTGCCAAAGAGCTTTCGACAAAATAAAGGAATATTTGCAGGAGCCTCCAATTCTGATGCCTCCAGTGGAAGGAAGACCGTTAATCATGTACTTGACCGTGCTAGAAGGGTCAATGGGGTGTGTGCTCGGCCAACATGACGAGTCTGGTCGAAAAGAGTACGCCATTTATTACCTTAGCAAAAAGTTTACCGACTGTGAATTCCGATACTCACTGCTCGAGAAAACTTGCTGCGCTTTGGTATGGGCTGCTCGCCGACTGAGGCATTACATGTTAACTCATACCACACTTCTCATTTCCAAGATGGATCCTGTCAAGTACATCTTTGAGAAACCAGCATTGACCGGAAGGGTTGCTAGATGGAAGATGATTTTAACTGAATACGACATCCAGTACACTTCTCAGAAAGCCATCAAAGGAAGTGTATTGTCGGATTACCTTGCGCAGCAACCTCTTGAGGATGACTATCAGCCGATGAAGTTTGATTTCCCTGATGAAGACATCATGTACCTCAAGACAAACGATTATGAGGAACCACTTCCAGAGGAGGGGCCTGACCCTGAATCCAAATGGAAGTTGATGTTTGATGGGGCAGTCAATATCAATGGTCGTGGAGTTGGTGTTGTACTAATTACTCCTGAAGGTGTCCACTTACCCTTCGCTTCCAGAATTACTTTTGGCTGCACCAACAATGAAGCAGAATACGAGGCGTGTATAATGGGAATAGAGGAGGCAATTGATCTTCGGATTAAGAACCTCGACATATTCGGAGATTCAGCCCTCGTCATTAACCAAATTACCGGCAAGTGGTATACGCATCAAGAGCATCTAGTTCCGTACAGGTATTATGCTAGGAAACTATTGACGTTCTTCACAACAGTTGAGCTCAAATACATACCACGTGACGAAAATCAATTTGCCGATGCTTTGGCCACTCTCTCGTCGTCGATTAAAGTCCTGTGTTGGAATTTTGTGCCCAGAATTGACATATCCAGGCTTGACTCTCCATCTTATGCTTTCTCTGTAGACGCCGTGTCTGACGAGAAACCTTGGTATTTTGATATCAAGTTATTCCTGGAAAAGCAAGAGTACCCAACAGGGGCATCTTCCAAAGACAAAAAGACCTTGAGACGACTTGCTGCTAGTTTCTTCTTGAACACAGACGGGGTTTTGTACAAGAGAAACTTCGATATGGTCTTGCTCAGATGCGTGGATAGACACGAAGCAAGCCTGTTGATGCAGGAAGTCCATGAAGGATCTTTTGGTACCCATGCAGGAGGGCATGCCATGGCAAAGAAATTGCTGAGATCAGGGTATTACTGGATGACAATGGATGCAGACTGTTGTTCATTCGCTCATAAATGCCATAAGTGCCAAATATATGCAGATAAAGTGCATGTTCCTCCTAACCCGCTCAACGTCATGTCATCTCCTTGGCCTTTCTCTATGTGGGGCATTGACATGATCGGGAAGATCGAGCCAACTGCTTCGAACGATCATCGCTTCATCCTGGTCGCGATTGATTACTTTACCAAGTGGGTAGAAGCAGCGTCTTATGCCAACGTCACTCGTCAAGTGGTGGCAAGATTTCTGAAAAGAGATATCATATGCAGATATGGAGTGCCCGAAAGGATCATTACTGACAATGGTTCTAATCTCAACAACAAGATGATGGCAGACTTGTGTCGGGACTTCAAAATACAACATCACAATTCTTCTCCTTACCGACCAAAGATGAATGGTGCGGTAGAGGCAGCTAACAAGAATATCAAGAAGATTGTGCAGAAAATGGTTGTCACCTACAAAGATTGGCATGAGATGTTACCGTTTGCTTTGCATGGGTACTGAACGTCAGTCAGGACGTCAATAGGGGCAACTCCCTTCTCTCTGGTGTACGGCATGGAAGCAGTCCTGCCTGTTGAAGTAGAGATCCCTTCACTGCGCGTAATGATGGATGTCAAGCTGGATGAGGCTGAATGGGTGCGTGCTCGTTACAATCAGCTATGTCTAATTGAGGAAAAGAGATTAGCGGCTATCTGTCATGGTCAGCTTTATCAGAGGAGAATGAAGCGGGCATTCGATCAACGAGTACGTACTCGAGAGTATCGAGTGGGAGAGCTTGTGTTGAAGAGGATAGTTCCTCCAGGTTCAGATAACACGGGCAAGTGGACCCCAAACTACGAAGGACCATTCATAGTGAAGAAAGTCTTCTCAGGAGGAGCACTGATGCTCACCACTATGGATGGAGATGACTTCCCATCCCCTGTTAACTCGGACGCAGTTAAAAAATACTTCGCATAAAGAGACCCGCTGGACACAAAAACAGAATGTAAGTCCAGGCAAGAAAAGGGCATCCTGGCGAGCTAAAAACAGAATAAAAAGCTCGGGCAAAAATTAGGGAAATAAATATAAAAAATGTACACCCGCTGAGTTGAAAAGCCACATTGGACAGCTCAGGCAAAAAAGGGTATCCCGGTAGATTGAAAACCCGAGAGGGCGATCCACACAAAATAAGGGAATAAGCGAACAACTGTGATCCAGGTTATCTGAACCACATCATCGTTTCGTACAGCTTGACAATGTCAGAAGGATAGGAAATAGTTCCCTCGTCCTCTCAGAAAGCCAAAGCAGAATGGAGAGTATCAAAGACATGCAGGTCATAGCAGAAATGGAACTCCTTGGAATGCCGTGTACATTGCCATTAGGATAGTTTTGTTTCTCAATTTTTATAGTGGCTACCTCTTTCCAGGTGGTTGCTTCCTGATGTAAAATCTTTGCCTATTCAGAGGCCATTCAATAAAAATAATATTCAGTCAAAAAGCTGTGTGTGTTTATTTTTGTTTGCAAAATGTCCTGAATTTTTGGCAAAAATAGCATTGCATCTAAATATGGTGATAATTTTGAAAAGAAAACTGACATGCAGGGAAACTGTAACCCTCTTTGAGTGACGGGTGACGATGGATGAACAGATCATTCCATGCAAATCCCCAGGGCACACTTGTGTTTTCATTTGTTGCAGGTTGAAGGATGGCGTCACATTCTCAAGCAATTTTTACTCTCCCCCAGTAGAGTATCTCCCCAAGCAGAGATTTCTTCTCCAGCAGGTATCTGAAAGTCTGGCATCTCGAGCAGAGATTTTCTCCAGTTAAGCCGTGGCAGCAGCCCAAGCAGTTTTTCCTTCCCCAAGTAAAGTAGCAGGCCATGTTTCCCCAGTGGAGTATGCCAGTAAGTATCTGAAAGCCTAACGTCACCAGAGTTGGAATCATCAGTATTCTATCCTCAACACGAGACCCCTCAGAGTATTGTCTAAGCAAATGCTTCCCCAGCCAGAGTATTGTCTAAGCAGCTTCCCCAGCCAAGTCTGAAGATGATCCTGTCCCCACAGAGTTCATATTTGATTTTCACCTCCGTCCGTGAAATATTTCTCAGCCAAGTTGCCATACTTTTGGGTATTTGATGAGATAGCCAGGTATTCATCACCTCAGTCAGAGTGGGTATCCAGACCTCTTGACTTGTCTTCCCCTGTAGAGTTGTATCTCTTGTTGCCGATCAGGCATTCGTTTGTTGCTCGTCTGCAATCTTCAACACTCGTATGTGTTATCCCTAAGCAAAGTTTTCCCCAGCAGGGACATATCACTGCTTTATTGCTGCTCGTCTGCATCTTTCAACACTCGTCCGTGTTAGCCTTTTGGTATTGCTCATTTGCTTTCTCCAGCAGTGGTCCTTGATTACTTCGATTTAGCTTGTCTGCAATTTCAAACACTCGTCTGTGTTTGATTATATCAGTTGTTGATTACTCGTCTGCAAATTCCATCACTCGTCTGTGCTTTGAGATGTATTATTTTGCTGTTGATTCTCAACACTCGTCTGTGTTACGATACCTCTGTTATTGCTCGTCTGCAATTTCCAGCACTCGTCTGTGTTTGGTTATGATAGTTGTTTGTCCGCCACTTCTCGAAACTCGTCTGTGTTTTGACATGATATTTGTTGTTGCTCGTCTGCAACCTTCCAACACTCGTCTGTGTTTGGCATTGGACCCTTTGTTGCACTCGTCTGTGCCTTGATATGTATTCTCTGTGGTTGCTCGTCTGCAACTGTCCAGCACTCGTCTGTGTTTGTTTGAAGCTCGTCTGCTTTTATTCCCCAGAAGTCGTTTGTGTTCTGAAACGTCTGCCTTGCTTGGATACTCGTCTGTATCACCCTCATCACTCGTGTGTGCTAGCTTACATCTGTATGTGGAGATTTGCTGTTTACCCTAATATTTATGTGACTACTTCAAATGCTCGTCTGTGTTTGAATCTCTGGTATTCGTCTATACCAGTTGCTGATACTCGTCTGTATCATTGCCTGAAATGCTCGTCTGTGTTTCTCAGATCATCGTCTGATACTCGTCTGTATCATTGACTTATGGCACTCGTCTGTGTTATCTTGATGATCATCCAATACTTGTCTGTATTGAAGAGGTTTAGAATCCTGACAGTGGGAATTAATGTCAAAATTGATACCGGTCCTGGCGTAACAGGTAAATCCGAAGGAGGCTCGTCTCTCTCAAGCACCAATTATGGTTGTTGCACCTGGCGTCACAGGTTTGCTCAAAGAAGACTCGTCTGTCTTATACCATATATCCGCGGATAATATATGAAGAAGGTTCGTCTACCTTGAGTGCATGTCTATCCCACAGACTTAAGTGCATTGCCGGTCCTGGCGTAACAGGTAAATCCGAAGGAGACTCGTCTGTCTCATGCTATATGCAGTGTTTGAGGACTCGTATGTCCAGTTCCTGGCGTCACAGGATTGTTTGAAGACTAGTCTGTCTCAAGTCATATATTCTGCAGTGTTAGAGGACTCGTATGTCCAGCTTCTGGCGTAACAGGTAAATCCAAAGGAGACTCGTCTGTCTCGTATGCTTGAGGTGTTTAAGGATTCGGCTGTCCAGCTCCTGGCGTCACAGGATTTTTTTTTTGAAGGCTCGTCTGTCTCAGTTACAAGTTCTTGCAATGTCTGAGGACTCGTTTGTCCAACTCCTGGCGTCACAGGATGGTTTGAAGACTCGTCTGTCTTAGCACTCTTATTCCAGATATCAGTTTCAACTTGGAAGAAGCTCGTCTGCTTTTTCTCCCCTTCAGCCACCAAAGCATAATTTGGTTGGGTTTATTTCCCGGTGTTGCATTCTTCGTCAGAGTGCAAATTTCTGGTCTTCTTGGTATTCAATCACAATTTATCTTGAATGGTCAATAGCTCGTGCTACCGTCCTTTTCAAATTAACTGATGATTGAATAGGGGCAGCTGTAACACCCCAAATTTGCCCTCTCCTGTTTATCATCATTTCATCATAAGCATAACACTTATCATATCATTTTCACATATTTTGCACTGCATCATTAGCATAGAAAGATGAAGCATAGCATCCACAGCATAGCATAAGGCTGACATGGATTTCCTCCAGGTGTGGTTGCTCAGCCCGCAATTCCATGGATGTTTGACCTGGTCGTGGTCAAACCTTCATGAGATTTCTTCAAATGCAAGTCACGTTTGTTAGTGACTTGTATATCAAGTATTGGGCATTCAGAGTTAAGTTGTGTTATGCGTTGTTCTCCAGATGACTATTTCAGTTGAATTTTAATAGTGATTTAGAACATCTGATCAAGGACTCATAAAATAATCAGCGGTCTTTATGGAAGCAGGGAAGTTTTGAGCCGAAAAGTGAAGATCATGGCTGTGTGCGTGTGGTGGTAGTTGTTTCATGTCACGAAAATGGTCCATGAATCATTTTGTTCTTTCCAAACCAAGTTCGTTTTTTTTAGTGTCATTATTTCCATATTCGTCCATTTTTCAATTCCAATTATTTTTAAAATCCGTTACTTCCTTATTCGTGTTTTCATTCATCCAAGCAAATACATTTTTAATTTCCAAGGCCATATTCTATTCAAAACCAATATCCATATGTCAATTAACTCGATGTCAATTTCTTTGTTCTTTATTCTTTATTTTTCATATCATAGAGTATATTTGGAGACATTTATTTCATTTTTTCTCTTTTGGTTCTTTCATAAACTCATCAATCAATTTTATTAGACATTAAATAAAGTGGTCCTGCAGTATTCACATGGACCCCATGCTGCCCCAATTTCACCTATCATCAATAACACATTCAGCAACTATGCACCAAAAGAAAAAGTCACTCATTATGCGCAAGGTGTTATACACGCATACAACAAGGTTCTACGCAAGGTAAAACGGATATTACAGCATCAAGGAAAATGGGAAGAAAATGATATCAAAAAAATTGAGAAAAATAATATCAGAAATTTAAAAAGGGAATTAATTAACAAAAACGAAAAGAAAAAGGAAAATGAGGGAAGGGTGATAACGGATTGAGATTGAAAAAAGAAAGAAAAGTTTGTTATAACAGAATCATTCCCCTCACAATAACAGTTTTGTTCATGGATCTCCATCACATATAGAATACAAGAACGGATTCATTCAGGATCACTCTCTGGAATCTTCAATCACAAAAAAATAACAGAAATAACAGAAATCTTTCTCTGACTCTCTCAAAAGAATCCAGCGAGAATTCTCTCTCCATTTCTCTTGAATCTTCATCAACTTTCAACCAATTCTTCATAATCTTCATGAGTTCACTTCCATCTTGATCGATTCTCTTCGAAATTCATCACCAAGAACGCATATAATTGATCCTAGCTTCATCGATCATCCGCAATCTTCATCGATTTTATTCGCAGCATCTTCATCAACACTGTGGATTAAGCTTCGACTTTCGATCCAAGCGTATATCCAGCATTCTGTTTCAACTGCTCCAATCGATCAGTCTCTTCAACCGACTGAATTCATCACAGTAGCATCGATAAACCTGCGAATTAATCCAGTATACGTTCATATCAACTCAAGAGGAACAAAACGTAATTACGAAGCTGAAGCAAAGCTCCATAGCAATAACAAAGTTGCGAGTTAGTTCTGAAGAAGTGATGAGTTACCGAATCGAGGCTGATATCCTTGTAGCTGTCGGCATCGTCAACTGAACCTCGTAATCTCGTATCAACTTCACGGCAGCTTCTTCAATTCCTTCTCTTAACAGGTACGAATCTCAGCTTGTAGATGTATCTGTTTGTGGTTTGTGATTGGTTATCGTGACTCTGAATATGTGGATATGGTGTTTGAGTTGAGTTTTGAGTATTTTGTTTCTGGATTCATGTTGAGCACGATTAGGTTAGGGTCGTTTAGAGTAAATTAGGGCTATAGTTGATGGCGGATCTATGATTGGAAGGAGATTTGGTGAATTCCGTTTGCGGATTCGTGCCGGTGAGAGGTTCTTGGTGAAGGTTTGTTCGTAGTTAAGTGGTTAGGTTATGTTAGAGGAAAGGTTGAGAGGGGCTTAGGTTAAGCGGAGTCAGCGGCGGAGAGTTTGTGAGGGCGAGGTCGTGAGGAGAAAAGTGAATCGGAGGTGAGGGCGAGAACGAAGGATAGGCGCCGGTTTGGTCCATCCTTTGGATGTCGTTGATCGTAAGGGAGGTGATGGTTCGCATTGATGGTGTTAGGACAGAATTTGAACGGCGGCGGTGAGGACGTTGGAAGAACAAGATGAAGGTTGACGGAGGTGAAAGGAGCATAGTGCCGTAAGGTTGAAGGAGAACCGGCGTCGGCGTCGGTTAGGGTAAGGTTGAAGAGGAGGCTTCGGCAGCGGCACTAGGGCAAAGGGGATAAGGAGATGAATAAAGCTGAGACGCTGGGAGAGGGTAGTTGTTGGTCTTCTGTTTTTGTTTTGATTGTTTGAGTACTTGTTGATTTTGTTTTTATCAGTGTAGGGAAATAAATGTCAATTAGTTTTTTTATTAAGGAATTAATATAAAGAAGAAGTAAGAATTGGATAAGAGGTTGAGGAGATCGAGGGGAATAGATAAGGAAATCTGGTGCTTTTGATTTGGCCCCTACCGGCGGTGACACTTGTCACCGTCCGGTAGGCTTTCCCCTCCAATCGTGTCTGCAGCAACAGCCTGGACTGGCGAATTCCTGGGCCTAAAACGAGTTGATTTTCGCACCCCACTTCTTTTCAGGCCCATTCACTATCAGTTAAAACTTTTACTCTTCACACCTCATTTCTATTCCATTGTTAATTTCTTTGTTAGTTTATTTTTCTTTTATGCAGTTTAGTTTAATTTATTTTAAAATACCATAAATCATCCAAAAATTCTCAAATAAATCATGGACCTTCCTTTGTGTTTCTAGTTTTTTATCACATTTTTATTTTATTTTTTTCATGGATTAGAGTGCCAGAATTAATTCACCAAGGTGCATAGCTTCTTTTGCTTCATTTCCTGACCAGTCTGTCTTGTCTATTTTCTATAGCTTTCAATATTTGGAGTTTTGATCCCATTCTTTTTGCATTGTGTTCCTGAGATCTTGTAGTTTCCATGTAATTTTTCTCTGAATTTTTAAGAAATTATTTCTTGAGTTTTGATCTAATATCTGGTGATGTAAGTTTTCTGTCCTAACTTGTGTTCGTACCTCCATTTGACCTGGTTCCTTTATGTATTTTTGCAAATCCTTTTGACAAGTTGATATGACATGTTTGAAGATCATTTGGTTTCAGTTGTAAATTTTTTAGATGGCTGGTTTATTATTTGTGGATTTTTGTTCTCACCTTGTCCCATTTTGCCTCGTTTGGTTCATAAGATTTCTTATAGGCTTAGAAGGGCACTTGTGCCAACTTCTTCTTCTCATTTGGGATTCCTTTGGGGTGTGGATACCTTCCTGGTCCTAGGATAGGTCTTGTTTATTCTGAATTTTTGAGTTTTGCTTCTTATTCAAGTCATTTGTTTCTTTAAATGTTTAAACTCCATTTTTTTATTCCGTTGCTTCTATTTTGACATTGTTTGGTATTGTGTGACTTCTTTCTTCATCTTGATGGCCTCTTAGGCCATTCTTCATATCAATTTGATTCTGTTTTTAACTTTGTGCTTGTATTTTGTACGTTTTGCATTACATCTTTCATAAGTGCGCATTTGTTTCCATATGTATTCATGTTGCCTCATTTTAAGTCATAAGTCTCTCATTTTCATTTCTTTGAGTTGAATGGGCATTAAGCATTTGTTTACTTCACTTCACTTCTGATTGTTGGATGATGTCATGTTAATTTGCTCATTTTTGTTTCATTTGTGCATACTAACCTTGCAGAGGCTATGGTAAGTGTGAGATGTGGGAATTGAGTTCCACATCTCTAATTCTTATTTCTTCCTTTTATGTTTATGTGGACTAACTCTCTTTGTTGGGCCTAGGCCTTTCTCATCCCTTCTTCTATCTTCTTCTTCCTTCTTCATTAGGATAGAAACCTCACTAACCCTTAGGACATCCATGCATGTTAATACTTAGGATTATTTTTAGTTCCCCTTAGAATTTTCCCTTGTGATCCTTTGGTGTCCTCTCTCTTCTCATCTTCAAACTTAATTTTAATTCACTTAATAAAGGTTGAGTACTTTCATGTGACATGAGACTTTGCTATGAGATGCTCACATGCGTTCCATTTCGGGGCGAGGTGTGAGTCATCACTCGTGGTGGATAGGTCTTAGCATGAGTACCTCACAAAGAAAAAGCTAAAAAACACTTCTTAACCAAAAAAACACAAAAACACTTAATAATGGTAATAGGCCAGTGTGCTTAAGCCTTCACTTGTGGGACTAGCTTTGGGGATTTCCTCCATAGATAGGTGTGCCTCTTGCGCATTCCATTTCGGGATGATGTGAGACGTACACATCCCATTGAGTAAGACTTAGGTACACTGACCTATGCAAACATTCACTCATAAAAGCTTCTAAAAAACACCAAACAAACAATAAGCGTCTTTCCTTCGGGAATTCTTTTCTCATCTCTTTCGCTCCGTACACGAACTTGCTCCCACTTGTCACTTTGCAAGACGGTTACGCACTCGTCGTCCGAGTCTGCAACACCTGAGCAATGGCATAAGCAATTCAAGCTTTAATTCACAAGCAAATTTCCTTTGTCACCCCTAGTTAGGGGAACTACGACGTCTCTGATCCTCATTATCCCGATGAGGTACGTAGGCAGCGGGGTAGGGCCCGTTCGAGCACATTCTTTATTTTCCCTACATTTCCCCTTTATTCCCATTTGTTAATTCCATTTCTTTTCTCATTTCCATTCCATTTCAGATAGTCATTATTTCATTTCAGCAGCATATTATTTCTCACCCTTTGAAACTAACAAGCAAGCGTGGATCCCGTCGGGTACGACGAACGATCTGGGGTGCTAATACCTTCCTAGGTCGTAACCGACTCCCGAACTCAGATCTTTGGTTCGCAGGACCTCGTCCTTTCCTTCTTCCTCAAGTTTGTGCAACATTACCTTTCCCATTCTTTCGGGATAAAAATGTCTGGCTGGCGACTCTAACCTTTCCGCGCCACTTTCGCGTTTGTACTAGGATGAAAATCCCGGGAGCGACAGCCCCCATCATTGATCTTGTTATCCGACATTCGTCCTATGTCATGATAATCCCCGAGAGCAGTCGTACCCTGCTAGGTGATCGTCCTTCATCTTCTGATGACCGTCCCTCATCATTTTATCCGATGGTCGTCCCCATCATTGATCCTTTCTATCTGACATTCGTCCTATGTCGTGATATTTTTAGCAGTCGTCCCCTGCTAGATGATCGTCCTTCACCTTTGATGACCGTCCCTCATCATTATTTCATTTATTCTTTAACCCGATGGCCGTCCCCATCGTTGTTTACTTTACTTTCCAAGCCTGATGGCCATCCCCATCTATGCTTGTCTAAATCCACAGAGAATTTTATTACCCGATTGTCGTCCCCATCGTGGTCTCTTTATTTCCCTAGCGTGTCGGCTGTCCCCGTCATTGCTTTGCTAACCGTTTTACCCCCAGCAGTCGTCCTCTGCTTGATGGCCGTCCTCCATCGCCTTCATTTGATAATCATACTATACCATCTTTTACAATTTATATCCCTTTTCTTCTTCTCCCCAACGAGTGCAAATTTTGGACTATCTTTGGTATTCAACCACAAGTTATCTTGTTTGTCTGATAAGCTAGACGCTTCGAATCATGTTGTTCTTGAGTGATAAATGTTATTTGATGCTGGATTCATGCTTAGGGATGTTAGAGGATCATTTCGGGAGCTTTAGAGGGTTTGATTTATCCTAGGGAAGAAGTTAGGTTGAGTGGGCTGCCGAAGAAGATGACTGGAGCTAGCTCCGGTCACCTGAAAGTGCTTAGGTTTCTTAATTAGGGTTTAGGGATCAATTTAAATGTGGGCCGTTTGATTGGGTTTTCGCGCGTGGATGAAGGGCCCAAATGCCTTGTTAAAACCCTAATCAGTTAATTAGTTTTAATTAATTAGGATTAATTTTAAAAATGCCAGATCAAATCCTAACCACCCATTAGCGCGCCAGTCAATTCCCTCCCTTTTTGTTTGAATCTCAACCACTGGATGCGCTGACTTCCATTTTAATTGCATTTTATATCATTTTTCTTTATTTCTTTTGCATAATTTATTTAAAATAGTTAAAAAAATCACAAAAATATGACCTTTTGCATTTCTGATCCAAATATTTTTCTCAACCCAAAAATGATTTTTATTTTATTTTTTGCATTAAAAAGTATTTTTAAAATATTTAAATGTTATTTTTAATTAATTAATGGATTTTAATTAATTAAAAATACATTTAGGTTTCTAAAAATCACTAAAAAAATCATGAACCATTCCAATACATTTAGAAACATTTTCAAACTCTTCATACAAATTTCTTTTTAGGTTTGATCATAATTTCATAATTTTCTTTGAATTAGGGTTCTTAAAAATCACATTTTCTAACCCTAATTTGAAAAATTCATTTCTGCCTAACCATGAAGTGTTTGAACTTGGATGCCCCTAAAGGGTATTCCTGAGATTTCATAAAACATTTGATATCGTAGTACCAAGGCTTATCATCGTTAATAACATCAGCTGCATACACATAAGAAGGTCTTTTGAGACGAGACACCACGATTTTGGGCATATAGTTCCCTTGTTGGACCTTAATTATGAAAGATAAGTGATCGGTAAAATAGCAAGTGTATTATTTTATCGATGTAGTAATAATAGGGGTTATCCCCAAAGTCGGTCTCTTGAGGACTGCACAGGTAATATAGGTTTGTATGATACGTTTGAACAAAAATTCTCTGGTTTGTTGTATGTTAACTCTTGCAATTATAAGGTAAAATAAAAGTCCTTAATAAGATAGTGTTATGAAAAATATGAGAATTAAACTAGGGAAGGTGTATGAAGACCTTGTAATGACATAAAACTTGATTATCAACAATCTTTCCCAAAATGATAAATCATCACCACCTTTTAAGGTTGGTTTTCAGAAATTCCTTTAAAGAAAACCCTTTGGTATTCCCCTTATACCCCAATTCCTTGATTGTATAGAAAGATTACCAAGCTTTTTAAAATATCAAAAGTCTACGGTTAAATTATGACATCCCAATTCCTTGGTGATGTCTAATAAAATAATGTTGCACGAAAAGACGTTAACATTGGTATTCCTACCTATAGCTAGCCTTAGATCAAAAAATGTATTTTCCAATTAAGGTTTTGCATTAAGAACAATCAAAAAACATAACGAAAATAATCAAACAAAGGAAATTATAATAATCAAACTCAATTGTCATTACAAAGGAAATCAGGGACACCCCTAGCATTGGGGGGTTTAGCCTCTCATATTCATAATAACGATAACAAAAACAAAATCAAGAAAACGAGACATTACAATAAGGTTTGGATCAATTGGATCGTCAATTGCTCCCGCTCTTGATGGATCCTTCTTCTCCATCTGGTTCTCTTTTCTTTTTCTCAAGCGTAAAAGTCATCAAATTCAACGTCACTCTTTTTCCAAACACATTGTACCTAAGGTACCAGATCTCCAACAACATCGCGAAATGCCCAAACTGTCCTCCTAAATAACTTTAATCGGTAAGAGCAAAATACTTAAAATTTGACATCCAGGGGCCCTGACACGGGCTGTGTCAGGCAACACGGGTGGCCGTGTCAGGCCACTGATCACATATTTCACACGTCCAACTTTAGGGGCCCTGACATGGGCTGTGTCTTGTGACACGAGCACCCTTGTCAAGCTTCTGACTTGCTTCCCTACTTATTTAAGAGCTCCTTGTCATAGGCCTTCTGACACGGGCACCTGTGTCAGGCTTCTGGTATCTCTTTTATCAACATTTTTCTGCACTCGGAAGTCTTCGCAATGGCGTCTGATTACCAGCTTGTCACGAGCCTGAAAACACACTGACAAAACAACCAAATTACACGCACCAACGGTAAAAATGATCAAAATATCGACACATGACCTGCTTGACAAAATATGAAACTAAGATGAAAATATAATCAAAAGACTAAAATACAAACGCAAACATACGAAACGAACGAAATAAATTGTTTGAAATATACTACTAAAGACCGCTGATCAAATCCCCCGAACTTGAAATTTTGCTTGACCTCAAGCAAAAAGATTGCATAAACTCATTAATTAACAATCCACTGGCTTAAAAATTGCGAGTTGAAATGATGATACTCGTACGTGAGTTTTCGTTCCAAGTCACCGGACGGGTACTTCCAGGTACTTCTCTCTCAATAAAAATATCGCACAAACACTGAACCATGAAAACACCACGGACCTCAATCTTCTTTTCGGTAACCTCTCCGACTATGCTTTGGGCTTAGGTCTTATCTTTCAATTTTCCACCATTTTCATTCGCACAATCACTTTAAGGCTTTATTGATTTTTCATTGTATGCACAAGATTGATCAATATATATATATATATATATATATATATATATATATATATATATATATATATATATATATATATTGGGCACCGTTATTTACTTGTCCCTTAGGGACGACTTTTAGGTTCAACCGTCGTTAGGCTGAATAACCGGGCAAGGGTTACCCAACTTAGAAGGATCGATTGTATACTTGAGTCACCTTTTTTTTTCGGTGCCTTTTCTATAAAAAAAAATTCGATCAACCTTGCACAAACAATTAGTATAGATTAAGCCCGATTGTCAGAATAAACTACTTAGGGAGTACTTCTCAAATCAAAGTACAATGGCACAAATCTACATGTCAAACTCATTCCTTACTCAGACGACTCAGTGTGTTTGTGTTATACTTTAACTTAAAGATTTCTCTAATTTTCTCAACCGGTTTCTTTTCACTCGACTCTATATACCTTCACCTCACTTCACTCGCAAAAACAAAATGATCCATACTACCAGCATTAATTTTCTCAGCTCAGCTCGGGGGTGTTTTCACAAACGACTTCGATCGTAATTTAAAACAATTAACCACAAACACTATAGACACCAAATAAACTTAACATAAATGAAAGAAAAACAAAACAAAAACACTTAAATAAATACACCCCCCACCCCACACACCTGAACTCAACATTGCCCTCACTGTTGAGGAACTAGTGCAGAACAGGGCTCACAGTGCCTCACTGAGGAGGAGGAGGAGAAGGGTGAGGATCTTGCAACCTCATCAGTTTCAACCATTCATGCATTTCACCAATGAGTTTCCCTTGGAAGATCTGCTCATTCCCATATCAGGTCTGCTTGTCTCCTTGCTTTTTCTGCTCACTCCGGAGGTAGCACATTTCATTCTGCATCCAATCCTATTATTTTTTAGTTATGCTCCATGAACCAGTATCCTGATCCGTACATGCAAAATTGTCAAACTGCTCTTCATTGTCCTGCATAGGACTCTCATACAACCAATTAGCCTTTTTTCAATGCTAATAAAATCTAGAGCAGGTATGGCTAACAAATGTCGATTTCTACTTACCAAAAGAATAATAGTCATTATAAACAGTAATCATACCTTGGATTGTAAGGGTTGCTAAGTCGATCTTTGTTTTACCTGAAATTGTAGGTTCCCCCATTAACAGTGGACTGTACCCGAGGTGATCAGCAATCTGTGTCATCATTCCTCCTACAGAAATTTCACCAGAAGAGGCGTACGCAACGCGCTTCAGGTGATCAGTTGCGAATGCAGCTACATTAATGAGCTCTTTGTGTGCCATGCCATAGAGGAAGAATAACTCCTTCTCTGTGGCCACCCCAGTACTGTCTCCTCTGCCAAAAAGGGTGTAAGCCAACTCCTTTTGGGCGTACCTAAAGCAAGGTTTGTGAATCCCTGACGCTTTTTCCGCCTTTGCGACATAGTCGGTTCTTCCCATGATAGCCTTCCAAAAGTCTCTTGCACTAAAATTTGTTGGGGGAGCTCCGGGTCCGAAACTAGGAACTTTTAGAACCGCTCCTAACTCAGCAACTGACAGTGAATGGTCAGTGTTAAACATGCGGAATTTCAACGTGCCAAAATACTCTTCATCAGACCCTATCCACCTGTGTTTCAGTTGAAATTCTAGAATACTTAAAAACTCAAGTGTTAAACCCTCATATGTAGGCGCTTCAAATTGCATAAAACTCAGGTTAAAATTATTGTTAAGGCTTCATGTGAGCTTCATGGCATCCCTTATGACTTCAATAATCCCTATGTCAAGTTTCAAAGCTTTCCCAAAGAGCTTGCCCAGTCAGATGATCAGATATGCAAAAATCAGTCAAAGTAGTTAAAAAGTCAAACTGAGGTCAACTGTGGTCAAATTAAAGTCAAACTTCAAGATTTTTGCCAACATCAATATTATGAAGTAAAATTCATCATTTGATCAAGGGTTGATCATGATTCATCAAGGAAGTTTCAGATCATCAAGAATCAGGAGTTTCTAAATTAGGGTTTTCTAAGGAAAAGTCAACTGAACTTTGACCAGCCATAACTTTCACATGCTTCATCAAAAATTTCCCATTCAAATCTCATTGTGAAGAAAATTGAATTCTCAACAACTTTATGTCTCACAAGCCAAGCCTAAAAATGCTTCATTTGGAAGGTATGAGCTAAAACATTACAGGTCATTTCAAAAGTCAACAAAAAGTCAACATCTTCCAAAGGGCATAATTTGAAAATGGTAAAAGATATGGACATTATACCAAAGAGGTTTGTTAGAGGACTCTTTAAGATTTCTAAAATGTCCAAGAACACCTTCATAGCCTTAAAATTGAGGGATTTATGCCTTGTCAAAGTTGGGAGATTTTCAAGGGGTGTATGAAGAAAATAAGGGCTTAAATCTAATTATTTCCAAATGGGCTTATCATTTTGCAACCCAATCTTCATGATAACATCAAGCACGACCCAAATATTTTCTGATTTTTATAATTTATTTATTATTTGTTTGGATTTTATTCATTAAAATTCATTTTAAATCAAAATAAAATATGAAAATACAAATATTCGATTTGATTATTCTTCTAGAAGCTCTTAAACATCATTTAAGTTGATTTGATACTCTTCAATTTCGTGCACAACCAATTTGGAAACATATCATTTGATTTTTTTTGATATTTTTGACCATAGCTTTCTTCACAATCAAGTAACCTCAAACCATTGCCAAAAGCCCCAATTTCTAACCTAAATTCACTCTATTATATATACACAACGAAGACATAAGGGGAAGAATTTTTTTTTTGGGGAGAGGACAAGAAAATCATATTCATATTTCAAAATTTCACACAAATTTCAAAAGAATCCTTGAAGCATATTCATGTTTGAAGGTTGCAAACGAATCCTTGAAGCATCTTGAACATATCCCAATCATCTTCATCATCAAATTGATGCCATAATGCCCAATCCGAATCGTTTTTTTTTCTTTTGTTTTTTTCATGCTTTTCGATTTCATATATATATATACTCAATATAAATTGCATTTAACCATTGATTTGTGTTTGTTGTGAGGTATGATGATTTCTGGACAATTACTTTGAAGTTTCATTGTGGATTCAAGAAGGTCACGAGGAAGAAGATGATGGATTTGGCGCGCTGAAGATTTTTTCAAATATTATGTTTTATATTTTATTTCATTGTTTGATTACGTAAACAGTTTCTATCACAAGCTCGCGCTTGTCCCAGTGGCAAAGGACTCAATGAAGGGCAAGGGCATGGGTTCAAACCTAGCTTATGGCATTTTTATTTATTTATTATTATTTATTTATTTACATTTTATATAATTTCTTATTATATAATATGTATTTCCTATGTTATTTCCCAAAAGTACCCACAACCTAGTGGCAAGGAACTGTGGTTTAGAGCCACAACATTTTGAGGAAGAAACATGGGTTCTTCATAATTTTCTTTTTTTAAAATTTCCTTAATTACCTTAATTTATCTTTTAAACATGGTTAACCTATTTTTTTAATTAACCTTTTTTCAACAAATCTTTTTTTTAAATTAAATTTAGGTTAACATTTTTATTTTTATTAATATTATTACTTTTATATTTAGGTTTATAATTAAACCCTAATTATTTTCATAATTAAAACCTCAATTTTTTTTAAAACCTAAATCAATCTTTAAATTTTTTTAATTTAATTAATTTTCATAATTAATTTTTTTTATAATTTATTTAAGTGTTAGGTTATTTTAATATAAACTGATTATATATTTTCTTTTGTAAAACCCAGCCTTGGGACATTTTTTTACTAACATATTTTTTTCTCATTTTTATCCTATAATAGGTATTTGTTATACTTATTCAAACATAAGCGTGCGCTTGTCCCAGTGGCAAAGGACTCAATGGGAAGGCAAAGGGCTATGATATTTTTTGCCAAATTGGTTATTTATCTCCCTTTTCTTTTATTATCAAATTATATATTTTCTTTTAAATTAAAACCTTAATATTTTTTAATTAATTTGAAACTTATTTTTTTTATAAACCTTAATTTCTTAATTTTTTTCATAAACCTTAATTTTTTCCCTAAACCTTAATTTTAAACCTAAGTCTTAATTCTTTTTCTTCATAAACTTTAAACCTTAAAAATTTAGCCTTAATCTTTATCTTAAAACCCAGATTCGCCCTAAAAAATTTTACCCTAAAATTTGTCCTAAACCTTAAAATTTTTTAATTCTTTAAATTTTTCTCAAATTCTAACCCTAATTGTTTCCTTAACCTAATTTGCAAACTTTTTTCTAATTTATTCACTTATTTTTATGTTATTCATTATTATGTAATTATTTCGTAATTGTAATAATTTAGTTTTATTTTCCACCATTATTATTATTATTATGTAACTTCCCCTAAGCCATGTAATAATGTAGGAATCTTATTTTCTGCCTTTTAATTTCTGCTATTTATTTTTCATATTAACAGCGTGGTTAGTAATTTAGGGAGTGCAAAAACTAACTGTAAATAATTAAACTTAGAAAATTAAATTCAAGACAAATATCTGAATAAATAAATCATCCACACACGTAAGTCGATCTTTGATCGCCATCTGCACTTCCTAGGGTATTCCTCTTGGTTTCCTTATCTAAATGGTCAAGTCCCTCGAATATAGGGGAGTCTTAAGCAAAGTCCATTCACTTATAAAATCATCAAGTCCCTACAGATTTAAAAGATCAAGTCCCTTCAAGGTTGCCTACGGAATAATGATCTTGTCCCTTCGAATAAATGATGATAGTCCCTACAAATTGCTAAAGACACCCCTTAAGTTGCCTTCATTGACCATATGATGACCTTACGCCCGTCCCTTAAACAAATCAAAGGTAATGACTACTTATTCCTTAATAATAGGGATAGTCTTACCCTTGAAAGGACATATAAGAACATGAATGACTTAGTCTAGGGTAGGTATCTCATAGTTACTTGCTCACTCTTCAAAAATACTTTTCACACCTCACAATATTTTCAAAACATTTTCAAACAAGGCTTTGTATACATCCATACGAGGATCATTACAAAGTACTTAGAAATTTTCTAATCACACACTACACTTTCCAAAAACAATTAAAGTGAGCTAAGTAACTAAGAGCCCATGGATAACCATGGATATAAATGGTGCTAACACCTTCCCTTTATATAACCTACCCGCCGAACCCAAGTCTTTTCAAAAAATGGTCTTTCCTGCTCTTTTATGTCCCTTCCTTATGGATAAAATAAAAGTCGGTGGTGACTCTTGCTATCCGCAACATGACTAAAAGTCAGTTCTCCCACCGTGTTACAGAACTGGCGACTCTGCTGGGGACTTACTAAGTAAAAGAGGGGTACCCTTAAGAATTAGATCACTTAATTGTTTGCTTTGTTTGCTTTATATTACTTGTTGGGCTTTTTGTGTGAAAGATCCTAACCCGGATCTAGTGTACCCTAGGTAAATGGCAATAGACCAAGGAAACTGTACGGCGTATACCGATATGGTTGATCTGGTGGCTATAGTTAGTGTGACTTCTTGGTTGGTGCTTATGTTCCTTAAGTAAGTTAAGGATAATATGGGGCTGCCATATGTTTTCAAGACATTAATTGACCTTTAGAACCCTAGTAATCCCATCTTGGCCTTTAGAAAGTAGTGAGATGGCCAGCTTTGGAGAAGTCTAAAGTTGGTTGATACTCGATACTACACTCATTGAGATCCTAAACTTGGAGGGTTTTGGTTGGCAAGTAAATTGCCTACTGAACAACCACCCTTGCGAAGGATCAGTGATATTGAGATCCCTTAGAACCTGGTTACTTTTGTAGGACAGGATGAACCGACTAAACTTCAGAGGAGGGTACTTACCTTTAAAACTCATACAAGCCTTCAAACCTAGGGCTATTGTGTGACTTGTTTGTGTGTGCCACATGTTTGTAATTGATCATAATATCATGACATCATAAGCATAGTATTTTAACTAACCATTTCAAGGACCAAAGTATTTATCTTTGTTCTTTGTTGCAGGTCATGGCTTCTGCTCGTAGGAATACAATCCGGATCAACTTTGTAGGGATACCTTCTAAGCATAAGGAATTGGTCTCTCAAGTTTCTGAAAGTTCCCAGTTCATCAAGAAACATGGTCACCTACTGGATCTAGTCACTTTAGGGTTCAATGAAGACATGATGAGTGTCCTATTCCAGTGCTTTGATCCTAAACATCATTGTTTCACATTCCCGACTATCAGCTGGTTCCTACAATGGAGGAGTTCTCCAAACTACTGGGTATACCTATCCTTGATCAGAGACCCTTCAAAGGCTTAGAGAAGGAGCCTAAACCTGAAGTCATTGTTGCAGCCCTACATCTGAAGAAATTAGACATTGTCCTAGAAACGAGAAGCGGAGTTAAGGGTGTTCTTGCTAAGGTATTGATGGAGAAATCGCAAGTGTTCTTGAAGGCTATGAGTTATGATGCTTCTGAGGAGATCCTAGCCCTATTGATCTATGGCTTAGTGTTGTTCCCTAATCCATACCAGTTCATAGACGTACACGCCATCAACATATTTCTGACTCGCAATCCATTGCCTACATTACATGGAGACATCTTACACTCTCTTCACACTCGTACTACGAAGGTAAGGGGAACTCTGATGTGTTGCATATCTATATTGGCTAGGTGGTTTATTTCTCACCTCCCTCAATCAGTGATGAAGAATGAACAAGGGTTAAGGTGGTATAAGAGGATTATGTCACTTTCTCGTTCAGACATTCATTGGTGCTCTCAATCTATGGAGAATGTTACTATCATTGACCGTTGTGGGGAGTTCCCAAATGTGCCATTTCTAGGCATAAGAGGGGGCATTACCTACAACCCTTCTTTAGCACTACGTCAGTTTTGTTATGCTCGGAGTAATGGTCCTCATGACATGCTTATTCAGGGTATTATGTTCAACTACGACAACGATCCTCAGGGTTATCGTCAAAGGTTTGTACGAGCTTAGAACAAGGTAAATAGGATTGATAGTAAGACTTTGGAGCCAAAGTATTCTATTCCTATGGATCCTTATCTCAGATGGGTGTGATCTCGTGCTCAGACTCTTATGATGCCATATCCTACTGTTCTACCAATCACTATGGAGCCTGTTGCTGAAGGAGATGTTCCTTATACCATTATTCATCCAGACATGCCCACTGATCTGGAAGAGTTGCAAAAGTCATGGATTCAATTGCGTGAGCAAAGGGATACTTTTGAGACTCATTTCAAAGCTGGTCAAGAAAGAATTCTGGAGCTAACAAGGCAACTTTACGAGGAGCAAAACCTCAACAAGTACCTCCACACAAAAAGGAAGCGTCCATGGGAGACTTAAAACCCCATATATTTATCTCTTTGTACTTTATTGTTATTTCCTTGTAAGCCCAAGTGGCAAAAATTATATTAAATATTTACTAAAAAAATTTTGTTTTTATTTTATTTAAACAAATTTAAATCCTGCGATCCTTGAAAACATTGCATATGCATCTACATACCATCTCATTTCATAACAGGTTTCCATAGCAGGTTTCTCAATCTTCTCGCTGTTTATTTCAACAGAAATGACTCTCGAACAATCTATCAAAGATCTCCAAGCTCAGAATGCTCAGTTTCAAGAAGTGATCCTGAATTTGTCCAAGGGGAAAGAAGAGTTGAAAGCACTCCTCTCTGAAAATCATGAAAATAACAAGAATGGTCGGTTGGAACAATTGCAAGCTGAGATGGCAGAAATGAGGATCCATATGAATGGTCAGGTGGCTCTTATCCAAAGTTTAGCTCAGGGGCAAGAAGAGCTAAGAATCTTTGTCAACAAGCTTCAAGATAACAGAGTTAGGGACCTAATCATCAGTCAACCTCCGATGAAACAAACTGACTTAGTTAAAAGGAGGATGAGTATAAGAGAAGGGAAGAGACCAGCTGCTACTGATAATTCTTTAGTTGAAAAAAGAATATCTTGTAGGTCTAATCCACCACAACACAAGGAGTGTAGAATATAGTTCACCCGATTCAACACGCCAATGTCACAAGCTTTGCAATGATTGTTGGAAATGAGGTTGATTATCTTGAAAGACGCTCCTCGAAAAACCAATATTTCTTCTCTTCTCGCTATCATCCCAAGGCAAGGTGTATGTATCACTCCAACTGTCCCGGGCATGATACTAATAGTTGTTGGGCATTGAAGAAAATGATTCAAGACCTGATTGACGAAGGAATCCTCGAGGTTACGCCAGAAGGCCAGATTGAGTTCTTCTATCGCCCATCAAACATCAAAGCGCCCAGATATTCGGAGTAACCAGTTTAGAGGAAGAGACTTTGAGAACATTTGAATTTTCATTTGTAATTTCTTTTTTTTGTTTAAACACTTACTATTATGCTAAACTTTTGTTTTCATTAATGCATTGCATATGTTTGTCTTGAATTAATCCATTTGTTTCACTATATTTTGAACTATTCTTCATATTTCTATTTTGTGATATTTAACTCCTGATAAAGTTATAAGCCTGTAGAGGGAGGATGACAAAAACAATACCATAATCTTAGGCAATATGCTTTTGAACAGATTATGCTAACGATGTACATGCATTATTTCAATCCTAAACAGTGGAGATATAAGGAAGTTAATCCCTAGTCAACTATTTTGAGCCTATGAAGTAGGAGTTTTCCATCTCACTCAAGTTAAAACCCTTAATCATAACCTGGGGTAGGGTAGTTCCTCAGTTAACTCAATTATGCCAGTTGTCCTTTTGTATACAACTAATGATGGTTCCCTGTAATCACTAAAGTCTGCAAGTCAATATCTAGCAAAAGAAAAGCTCACTAAGTCAAAACCTATGAAGGGGACTTAGTAAAAAATTAAGACATCCTGTTGACTATAACCTTGAAATAAACAGTTCAGGCAAAAAGAAGGGATAATAAAGTCAAAAAAAGAAAAACAAAAGAGGTCATTATAAATACTCAACAAAGAAAGATGACTCAATGTTCAAATGAATTTTTTGTTTTTGAATCATCACAAATGTCAGTGTTACAATTTCAAACTTCTTTGGAGCTTCAATGCATAAGTTAACCGAACATAGGACTGAAGAACATCACGAAGAATGGGTTAGGTACAAATAAAATTTGAGCCTTTATCCTTTGTTTCTTAAACCGTGAACCAGGCTACGTTATAACCCTTTAAAAGTCCTAACTGAAGCATGGTTAGTTTGAAAGCGTATTTCCACAAAAAGGTATCCTGACTCCTTTAGGGCTTATTATAAATCTTGAGTTAATATCACAGTTTTTACAAACATTGTTTTACTAAAATAACTCTTTTTCAAAACTTCAAGACAAACATAAGCATTGCATTTTGAATATCATTGTTTACATATAACTAAGTGTTTGACACACAGAGGATCTTACAGGATGAATGTTCAATAAACCAAAGTGCTTCCAATAGACAAAGTTGCTTCCTGGATCAAAGCCAATGTATACAAGGGGCATAGTCACTGTTTCCCAGTCAAGGGGGCATACCAAGTTACTATTCAATTCATTTGGGGTAATTGATGCGTGTTTTTCGCAAGTGTACGAACATGTCAGAGTAATATAAAAGATTGTCGAATCCACAGAGACCAAATGTCAATCTATCGTACCTGTTGTTATGGTGTGTATCTAAGGCAACTAAATATAAGGGTTTTAGTAAGGGTGCAATGGTAAATAAAATTATAATTTTAAATAATAAATAAAAGACAGGCTCTAATGTAATTCACGTAATCAATGATAATCCAGTACTTGTTAATGGAACTACTTATGGGCAGTGTTTTCTCCTTTGAAAAGAACTAATTTAACAGGAACTGTCGCTTTCGCGTATTTAGAACTGAGTTGTACTCTCTAATCAACCCCTCCTATTGTCACGGATAAAAAGGTGCATACTGCGTTAGAGTAGTAAACCTATTTTTAAGAAATGTAGCATCTTGACTAAGTTGAAAAGTATTTTAACCTGGACTTCTTAGCAAAAAGAGGTTCTTATGAACCAGACTCTAAATCTCATAACGCGTCCGAAAATCGTTTTAAAATCTCTTTTCTTTTTAATCTAAAATCTCCTAATGAACTATACAAAGCGCTTTTGGCTGTTTTTGAAATAGTTAAAAACAATAACTTGAATTGAAAGATAAAATAGCCCTTAGGTGTTTCCACGAACAATTATACGGATTACTGGTTCAATTACGATCCTTACATTCTAACCTTTATGGAATTAGTTAGACATGATAAAGTAAAGATTCTTTTTATAGTTTTTCATAAAAGTAATTTAGTGCGAGTGCGGAAAGTAAATGAATTTAGTGCGAGTGCGAGAAATAAAGGAATTTAAAGCGAGTGCGAGAAATAAAGTAATTTAAAGCGAGTGCGGGAAATAAAGGAAAGTAAAGCGAGTGCAGGAAATAAATAAAGTAAAGCGAGTGCGGATAATAAATAAAGTAAAGCAGTGCGAGAAATAAATGAAAGTAAAGAAATGCAGAAATAAATAAAGTAAAATACGAACTTGAATTAAAATGGCGGCAGGATTAACTTCCTCCAGAGTGCTCCAAAACTCGATCGCACAGACAGATTACAGACTCGATCACTCGATTGCAGAAACACCCCGATGTGGAATGGTAACTGCTTTATAACTGATATATGCCTAGAGAAATCTAATTCTGGATGAAGAAAAACGAAAATCTAAGGTCCTATTTATAGGAAAACTGAAAGCATGAAAAGACTGGGATGCCCCTCCACTAAAAAGTGGAGGTTACTGATTTTTGTCTTGTGGCGCCCGCCACAAGGTCATGGCGCCCGCCATGGTGTTGACAGGGGATGAGAGAGTGGGGATCGTGGGTCTTGGCAGTTGAGGAGTGGTCTTGAGACGTGGCCACGTCATGGCTAACCCCATGGCGCCCGCCACGGTGGGTGCCGTAAGTGCAAAACGCTGAATTTCTAGGTTTTCGTCCGTTTCCACTCCTTTTTCGCTCCTTTTCTCGATTCAAGCCCCGATTATTATAAAAACCTGAAAACATAAGAAAACAAAGTAATAACATAACAAAACAACAATAAAAGCTCAGAATGCATGCGAAATCGGAGTCAGAAACACGGTGAAATTTAGTGTGATCAAATTCTCCCACACTTAAACCTTTGCTTGTCCTCAAGCAAACATTAAAGCTTAAGAAAAATATGGTGTCAACACGTGTCTTTGGGCTAAAGGGCTTCTAAGTTCAAGTCAGGATGCAGTGACAGATACTAACTAAGTGAACCAAGGGTACCATAGTAACACAAACACAAACTTCAATCCTATATTAACCACTCCATATCATCCCACAATACCTAGGCCTATCTTCTCATCTTTTTTTTTGTGTCCTTTTCATTCAGGCGCAATCACATTAAGTCCATTATCCGTACATGCCTCATAGTAGAGTGACCGGTTAGTGATTCTGATCCATAACATAAGGTTTCTGGCACATAAGCATGTGTAAACCTGTTTTTATTTCGCCTAAATGTAGCTGCGGGGGATCGGATCGTAATCCGCCCTACCAAGTTCAGTGCCAGATACCTCTGAACCAACTAACAATAGGTGACTTGCAATTTTTTTCTTTTTGTGGCAAAAAATTTTTTTTTTCTTCTCTTTTTTCGGTTTAAATGACTTTGTGAGGGTCACCTATACCAGAGTTTGCCTTTTTTTTTCTTTTTTATTAGCACTGGATCATTCACTTATGTTCATCGGCCCCCTACGTAGAGCATGCTTAGGCCGGAGCTGACTGCTAAAATAAACTACTTAGGACAATTTTTTAAATGATAATAAAGGCCATGGTGGTGGGGTTTAGGAGTGATTCCTATATTCAAGAGGTCTATGGTGCTAAAATGGTTCTGATGTTTCAAAAAGTTGACCTGAGTCACCACATCCTAATCTAAACCTGTCTCAAAGCCCAAAAAACATGTGAAACAACATTATTTTCTTTTTAAAATTTTTCTAGTAAGGCTAAGGAAATGGGAAAAAATGAAGATGAACTAAAAATACACTATACTGGTGACTCGTCAGACTCATGCATTATCTAAGAAAAATAAATTACTGAAAAGGGAAATAACTGAAAGGAAATAATTAACTAAAAAGGAAAATGACAGAAAGCAATAAAATCCCCTCCCACACTTAAATCGAACATTGTCTCCAATGTTTCGAAATAAGATAAGGGGGGTAACCTGAAAAAGACTACTGAGGAGGAGCACTGGTGCCCTCGCCGTCCTGCTGTGATGGTCTGGAACGACGGGATCTACTACGATGCTGGTCCCTCCGGTCGAGTCGTGCTGATAAAGCAGCCTGAGCACTTCGGACCTCTCGAAGGTTACCTAAGATGGAACCTTGAGTGGCCTCTACAAGCTGGTAGTGTCGGCTGTTGAACTCTCTCTGACGGTTCTGCTCTAATGAGATATCGTTCAAGGTACGGAAAACGTTGCTATAATCACGATCTGAAACCAATCGTGATTGTTGCATGAAGCTCATGTTGTCCGTCAGCTGTTGTGAAATAGTAGAGAGAAGGCCATCACGCCTTTCTTCTCTAGCTGTCATATCACGCCACATCTCCTCGGTGACAAAGAATCCAGGAGCAGTACCTGCAACAGGGTTAGAGGAAGATGGTGCGGTGTGTGACTGTGAAGGACGATGGGGGGACATGTGAGGGATGGGAGACTGCTCTCTCCGATCATACTCTTCATCAGTGTCATGTGCCTCCCCATCGGGAATATTAGGAGGAAGTGGACCCAAAACACGTGGAGCATTAAGATCATAGGTCCAGTTCCTTTCATCACGTACATCAGTACGTCTATTTTAAATCCTCCTTTTGGGCCTTCCTTGCACTTTTGGTCTTCGGGGGGGGGGGGGTCTGGATAGCGTTTTCTTCTGCTTTTCAAGGCATGAGGCTTGCATTTTTTTTTTTTGAAGACAAAAATGAAAATATTTTTGTCTTATATTTTTTTTCTTTGCACGACAAAAAATAAAATAATTAAAATTCAAAAAAGAAAAAGAAAAAATTAACATTAGTGCATAATATGTATATATATAATGAATTCAAAGTACATGAAAATATAAAAGCTGCAATAAAGTAAAATATGTCTGGAAATGCGATAAATAAAATAAAGCGTATAAATGGAGATTAAATACTAGGGGTAGCGCTGTCAGTGTAGAATGAGTCATGTGGTAGGCTTCTTCTCCTGGCTTGATCCACGAATCTCAGCTATCTCCCTCCGAAGCTCTTCAATCGCCTGATATAGAGCATCGGCCTCTGAGGCATGAGTGAGATCAGAAACCTGCATCTGTAACTCCAAGTCTGCCACTTCCTGCTTGAGCAGGGCAGTCTCCTTACGGAGCTCATAAATCTGTGTTTGTAGGTTAGGTGGCTGCAGAGACATATTGTTAGACATAACAGTGATTCGGGGAGTAAGAGGTGTAGGAGTGTACTCAGCGGCGGGAGGCGATTTCGGCTCTTCGACAGTCTCTCCATAACCCTCTAGAGCATAACTCCAATTTTCAGGATCATGGAAACTGGTCATCAGCGGATCTGGTAATGTAAAATAGTGTATCTCTTCTCCGTCGATCAGCAATCTAAACATGTTGGGCTCAAAAGAAGCCTTCCTCATCAGTCCTCTATCAAGACAAAAATCAATATCCAGGGTGGTGTAGCAGCAGAAGGTCCTGAGGTGCAATAACTTGCGAGACAAACCCAATGCAGTAGCTATCTGTGTAACAATCCCACCGACATGTATGATGCCTACGGATGATCTGGCAACACTAGCAAGGCCCTTTAACAGAAAGTTGCCACAAGCAACAGGGCGAGACTGAGTCGCACAAAACAGTAGGAAAATCTCCTCTTCACTTAGCAGTGTCTCTGTATCTGGCAAACCTAGGAAAGAATGTGCTAGAATCATCTGGAAGTACCTCAATGCAGGGTTGTGGATTACCTGAGAAAACTGGGTAGAAGGATCTTGGCTTCCTCCACCTGATATTTTAGTCCAAAACTTTTCCACTTCTCTGCTCATAAAATACCCCATCGGAGTCTCTAGAATAGCATCAGGAGTAGTCTGGAAACCTAGTAAATCACCAAACTCTTTGTGAGAGAATGAGTAGTCAATCCCGAACAACCTGAAAACAGCGAGTCCATCGGGTCCAACCCAAGGGTCATGATGAAACGAGCTGAGGAACTCAAGAGTCAAGTTCCTATAAGTGTTGTTCCTGTAGTCAAACTGGCCCCAGTGGAGTTGATGGCATAAAAATCTGACGCTTGGCTCTATCCCCAAGGCATCCATGCAGTCATGGTCAGGGTACCTGGTAGGAGCCATAGGGCGTCTCATGTGGACATGGTAACGCTCTCTCTGTGCGTCATCTCTAAAGGCCACGTGCATGTCATCAGGGTTCTGCATTCTGTACAAGGTTAGCAAACAAGTCTTGAAAGCACATAAAACATTCAATCGTTAGTCCTGACATATTAATTAAATAAACAAATTAAAATAAAGTAAAAATAAAAAGTACATAAATAAGAAAACCATGGGTTGCCTCCCATGCAGCGCTTGTTTAACGTCATTAGCTCGACGACCGATATTTAAACATCATTGGAAGGATATGGTGGATCACTCAGAGTATGGCAGGTGTATGTTGTTGGGATGTCACCTCCTTCGTAGGGCTTCAACCTCTGTCCATTGACGATGAACGGTCTACATGTCTGGTTCTTGATTTCAATAGCACCGGATCTTAGGATCTTAGATACTTCGAAAGGGCCAGTCCATCTCGAACGAAGTTTTCCTGGAAAAAGTCGTAACCTAGAATCGAACAGGAGAACAGGATCGCCTATTTTGAAGTCTCTTCTTATGATTCTTTTGTCATGCCAAGCTTTTGTTCTTTCTTTGTATATGATGGCATTTTCGTAGGCAGATTGTCTGAGCTCTTCTAATTTGTGAATGTCAAGGATACGTTTCTCACCAGCTGTCAAGTAATCCAAATTCAAAGTTTTGATGGCCCAATAGGCCTTATGCTCCAATTCAAAAGGTAGGTGACATGATTTTCCATAGACCAGTTGATAAGGGGTTGTTCCTATAGGAGTTTTGAATGCGGTTCTATAGGCCCATAATTCTTCTTGAAGTTTCTGTGACCAATCTTTTCTAGATATAGAGACAGTCTTCTCGAGGATTTGTTTTATCTCCCTATTAGATACTTCCACTTGTCCATTGGTCTGTGGGTGGTATGGTGTTGCTACTCTATGCTTAACTCCATACTTGCTTAAAAGTTTATCAAATATTCTTGATATGAAGTGTGATCCTCCATCACTTATGACTAAACGGGGGGTTCCAAACCTGGGAAATATATAATTTTTGAATAATTTGATGACTACTCTGGTGTCGTTTGTGGGTGCGGCGATAGCTTCAATCCATTTAGACACGTAGTCAACGGCTACTAAGATGTACTGATTTCCAAAAGATGGTGGGAACGGTCCCATAAAGTCTATACCCCATACGTCGAAGAGTTCTACTTCTTGGATATTCCTTAACGGCATTTCATTACGTCTTGAAATATTTCCTGTGCGTTGGCATCTGTCACACTTGACAATGAAAGCATGGACATCACGCCACATAGTAGGCCAGAATAGGCCAGCTTGAAGAATCTTGGCGTAGGTCTTAGATGTGCTTGCATGTCCACCATAGGGTGCAGAGTGACAATGCTCAATTATATTATTCACCTCTTCTTCTGGAACACAACGGCGGAAAATGCCATCTTTACCTCTCTTGAAAAGAAATGGTTCGTCCCAATAGAAGTTTCTCACATCACTATAGAACTTCTTCTTCCGGTGGTAGTTTAGATCAGGGGGTATGATGTCAGCGGCTAGGTAATTAACAAAGTCTGCATACCAAGGTACATTGCTTATAGCTAAGGATTTGTGAAAATGCTCATGAGGGTCTGGGTTATCTTCTTCAATGGTTTCTAGTTGGGCTATCAGTCTATCATAGGCAAAATCGTCATTTATGGGTACTGAGTCAGGTTTCAGGTATTCTAGCCTAGATAAGTGATCAGCTACCACATTATCAGTGCCTTTCTTATCACGGATATCCAAATCAAACTCTTGCAGTAATAGAATCCATCGAAGTAACCTAGGCTTGGCATCCTTTTTGCTTAGTAAGTAACGAATGGCAGCATGGTCGGTGTAAACTATAATCTTGGCTCCTACTAGATAAGATCTAAATTTGTCTATTGCAAAAACTACAGCTAGGAGCTCCTTTTCGGTTGTTGCGTAGTTGAGCTGTGCAGCGTCTAGGGTTCTACTGGCATAATAAATTACATGTAACTTTTTGTCTTTTCTCTGACCTAGAACGGCTCCAACAGCATAATCACTGGCGTCACACATTATCTCAAACGGTTCTGACCAATCAGGGGATTTCATTATAGGTGCTAAAATCAGAGCTTGCTTCAGAAGATTAAATGCTTCAGTACATTTTTCATCGAAGATGAATTCAGCATCTTTCATCAAAAGACCAGTTAAGGGCTTTGTTATTTTGGAGAAATCCTTGATAAAACGTCGGTAAAATCCGGCATGTCCAAGAAAACTTCTTATCTCCCTGATAGTCTTCGGCGGTTTTAGATTCTCTATGACTTCTATTTTTGCTTTATCTACCTCTATACCTTTCTCGGAAACTATATGTCCTAAAACAATCCCTTTGGTGACCATGAAATGACATTTCTCCCAATTTAGCACAAGGTTTACCTCCACACATCTCTCCAGGATTTTCTCAAGGTTGACAAGACAATTTTTGAAATCCGATCCACAAACTGAGAAATCGTCCATAAATACTTCCATGATTCCATCCAAATAATCGGCAAAGATAGACATCATGCAGCGTTGGAAAGTTGCAGGAGCATTACAAAGTCCAAAAGGCATTCTTCTATAGGCAAAAGTTCCAACTGGGCATGTAAAGGTAGTTTTTTCTTGATCTTCGGGGTGAACAGGTATTTGGAAGAATCCTGAATATCCATCTAAGTAACAAAAGTAAGAGTGTCTGGCTAGGCGCTCCAACATTTGGTCTATGAATGGTAATGGGAAATGGTCCTTCCTAGTTGCTTTATTTAATTTTCTATAATCTATGCACATACGCCAACCTCCATCGGTTCTTTTTGCTACAGGTTCACCCTTCTCGTTTTGCACGACTGTGATGCCTCCCTTTTTAGGTACTACATGAACAGGACTCACCCATTTACTGTCCGAGATCTGATATATTATACCTGCCTCTAGTAACTTAAGAACTTCAGTCTTACCTACAGTACTCATTATAGGATTTATTCTTCGTTGGTGTTCTCTGGAAGGTTTTGAATCTTCTTCAAGCAGAATCCGATGCATGCATACGGATGGGCTTATTCCTTTTAGATCAGAGATCTTATATCCTAAGGCTGAGGGGTACCTACGTAAAACATCTAATAATTGATCGGTTTCTTCTTGGTTTAAGGTAGCACTGACTATAACTGGACGGTTCATATCTTCATCGAGAAATTCATATCTCAGGTTTTTAGGCAGTTCCTTAAGTTTTACGGTCGGTTTCATAGGGCAAGGCATAGGATCTGGGGTAAGAGATAAACATTCGTGAAGGTTATCATCAATGTAGGGTCTTTTATAATTGTCATCTTCCAAAATAAGGGTTGATGGCAATTTTATAGATTCAATTTCTTCTTCTTGTTCTAATTCCCTAATGCATTCTTCGATGATATCTAAGGCATAACAAGCATCTCCTATCACAGGTGCCATAAGAAATTTTGAAAGTATAAATTCTATCTTCTCGTTACCTACCTCAAAAGTTAGTTTTCCTTTTTTGACATCTATTATGGCTCCAGCAGTCGATAAGAACAATCTACCTAGGAGGATTGGTATGTCGTCATCTTCTTTAATGTCCATGACAACAAAATCAGTAGGTATAAACAGCTGACCTATCCTAACAGGGACGTCTTCAAGTATGCCTATACGGTATTTAACGGATCTATCGGCTAATTGAAGTGACATCTTAGTAGGTTGTAATTCTCCTAAGTTTAATCTCTCATAAACTGCTAAAGGCATTAAGCTCACACTAGCTCCTAAGTCTAGAAAAGCTTTTTCGATGACATGATTTCCCAAAATACAAGGAATGGAAAAATTTCCGGGATCTTTATCTTTCTTTGCTAACCTATTTTCGGAAATAGAATTACATTCCACGGGTTTCGGATCTTCAAGTCTACGTTTATTCGTAAGTATGTCTTTGAGAAACTTAGCATAAGAAGGTATTTGGGTGATGGCTTCTGTAAAGGGGATTTCTATGTGAAGTTTTTCTATAACCTTAACGAATTTTTGATATTGATTATCGATTTGGGTTTTCTTTAATCTTTGAGGGTATGGTATTGGTGGTTTGTATGGCGGTGGTGGTACATAGGTTTTATTTTTAGGTTCTTCTCCTTTTTCTTGACTTTCCGGGGTTTCAGGCTTCTCTGGTTCCTTTTCCTCATTCCTCTCAGAAGTTTCGGGCTCACTTAATCTAGGGTTCAAAGGTTCCTTATAAGCGGTTCCACTTCGTAGAGTAATGGCATTTGCTTGCCCTTTCGAGTTTTGTTGAGGTTGTCCAGGGAACTGTCCTCCAGGTGTAGTCTGTGGGGCTTGGTTTAACGCTACCTGAGAGATCTGGGTTTCAAGCATCTTATTATGAGTAATGATTTGATCAACCTTGGTTCCTAATTGGGTAATTAGTTCGTTAACATGGATGTTTTGGTTCATGAACTCTTTGTTTTGTTGTTTTTGAGCAACGATAAAATCTTTTACAACTTCCTCAAAGCTCGGGCTTGGTGGTACATGTTGCATAGGTTGATTTGTTCTTGGGGCTTGGTAACCTTGTTGTCTCGGAGGTGCGGTATTTTGAATAGGGTTATTATTTTTGTAGGAGAAGTTTGGGTGATTCCTCCATCCAGGGTTATATGTGTTTGAAAATGGGTTCCCTTGGGTATAGTTTACTTGCTCAGTGTTGGTTTCATTCAACAGATTGCATTCGGCGGATTGGTGTCCTTGCGTTCCACACATCTCACAATTCGGCGAAACTGCGGCTACAGTATTCGGAGTTGTATACATATGTTCGACTTTAAGGGCCAACGCGTCCATTTTAGCCTGCATCATGTCTATAGAGCTTAGCTCATGTATTCCTCCTTGGGCTTCCTTCTTTTCCACTGTCGCTCGTTCTACTCCCCATGATTGATGGTTTTGGGCCATATCCTCGATAAGGGCACTAGCTTCAGGGTAAGGTTTGTTCATCAGTGCGTCACCAGCGGCAGCGTCGATGGTCATTTTAGTGTTATAATGAAGTCCATTATAGAAGGTTTGGATGATTAGCCAATTCTCTAAGCCATGATGTGGGCATGCTCTTAATAGTTCTTTATATCTCTCCCAGGCTTCGAACAATGACTCTCCTTGGTGTTGGGTAAATCTAGTTATTAGGTTTCGAAGAAGAGCGGTCTTACTTGGGGGAAAATATCTAGCAAGAAAAACTTTCCTAAGGTCATCCCAAGTTGTTATTGAATTGGGTGGAAGGGAATATAACCATGATAGAGCTTTATCTCTGAGGGAAAAGGGAAATAATCTTAAGCGTATTGCCTCAGGAGAAGCTCCATTGGTTTTAAAGGTGTCTGCTAACTGAAGAAAGTTTTTTAAATGTTGGTTCGGGTTATCAGTAGCGAGACCTGCGAATTGTCTCTGTTGCACTAATTGCAGCAGGGATGGTTTAAGTTCAAAATTATTGGCTGGGATAGCGGGGTTTACTATACTAGAACTAGGTTCCTCGTTTGATGGTTGGGCGAAGTCCTTAAGAGGTCTTCGGTTTTGATCTTCGGCCATAGCTCTCCTATTCCTATGGAAAAACAAACGTGCGCGAGCGTAACGTTCAGGTTCAGCTAGAGGGTCTACTAAACTTCCGGCACTGCGAGTATTTCGCATTGACCGGTGGGTAACAACCTTAGTCTAAACGGTATAACTACAGGGTAATGAAATTTGACGAAATTGGTCCCCGGCAACGGCGCCAAAAACTTGATGCGTGTTTTTCGCAAGTGTACGAACACGTCAGAGTAATATAAAAGATTGTCGAATCTAAAGAGACCAAATGTCAATCTATCGTACCTGTTGTTATGGTGTGTATCTAAGGCAACTAAATATAAGGGTTTTAGTAAGGGTGCAATGGTAAATAAAATTATAATTTTAAATAATAAATAAAAGACAGGCTCGAATGTAATTCACGTAATCAATGATAATCCAGTACTTGTTAATGGAACTACTTATGGGCAGTGTTTTCTCCTTTGAAAAGAACTAATTTAACAGGAACTGTCGCTTTCGCGTATTCAGAACCGAGTTGTACTCTCTAATCAACCCCTCCTATTGTCACGGATAAAAAGGTGCGTACTGCGTTAGAGTAGTAAACCTATTTTTAAGAAATGTAGTATCTTGACTAAGTTGAAAAGTATTTTAACCTGGACTTCTTAGCAAAAAGAGGTTCTTATGAACCAGACTCTAAATCTCATAACGCGTCCGAAAATCGTTTTAAAATCTCTTTTCTTTTTAATCTAAAATCTCCTAATGAACTATACAAAGCGCTTTTGGCTGTTTTTGAAATAGTTAAAAACAATTACTTGAATTGAAAGATAAAATAGCCCTTAGGTGTTTCCACGAACAATTATACGGATTACTGGTTCAATTACGATCCTTACATTCTAACCTTTATGGAATTAGTTAGACATGATAAAGTAAAGATTCTTTTTATAGTTTTTCATAAAAGTAATTTAGTGCGAGTGCGGAAAGTAAATGAATTTAGTGCGAGTGCGAGAAATAAAGGAATTTAAAGCGAGTGCGAGAAATAAAGTAATTTAAAGCGAGTGCGGGAAATAAAGGAAAGTAAAGCGAGTGCAGGAAATAAATAAAGTAAAGCGAGTGCGGATAATAAATAAAGTAAAGCAGTGCGAGAAATAAATGAAAGTAAAGCAATGCAGAAATAAATAAAGTAAAATACGAACTTGAATTAAAATGGCGGCAGGATTAACTTCCTCCAGAGTGCTCCAAAACTCGATCGCACAGACAGATTACAGACTCGATCACTCGATTGCAGAAACACCCCGATGTGGAATGGTAACTGCTTTATAACTGATATATGCCTAGAGAAATCTAATTTTGGATGAAGAAAAACGAAAATCTAAGGTCCTATTTATAGGAAAACTGAAAGCATGAAAAGACTGGGATGCCCCTCCACTAAAAAGTGGAGGTTACTGATTTTTGCCTTGTGGCGCCCGCCATGGTGTTGACAGGGGATGAGAGAGTGGGGATCGTGGGTCTTGGCAGTTGAGGAGTGGTCTTGAGACGTGGCCACGTCATGGCTAACCCCATGGCGCCCGCCACGGTGGGTGCCGTAAGTGCAAAACGCTGAATTTCTAGGTTTTCGTCCGTTTCCACTCCTTTTTCGCTCCTTTTCTCGATTCAAGCCCCGATTATTATAAAAACCTGAAAACATAAGAAAACAAAGTAATAACATAACAAAACAACAATAAAAGCTAAGAATGCATGCGAAATCGGAGTCAGAAACACGGTGAAATTTAGTGTGATCAGTAATCAGGTCCAGATTCAACAATGCTTAATAGCCAGGGGCAGTTCTCTTCATCTATCTGAATTACCAAGGGTAACATTGCAGAGTTCACAATGCCAGGGGCATATTATTGTGGTGTATTCTGCTTATTTCTCTTGAGGTAGCTCCTTTCAGATACTTCCATTATGGAACAATTCATCCTCAACCAAGGGGAAACGCTCTCTTTCCAAATCTAATACTCGGAGTGTATATGGTCCATCACAATTTGAAGGCACGTTCCTCTGATTGTATTACCTTGATATTGGATTCTCAGCAGAAGCCATTGTGTAAATTAACTATCTATGCCAGTAGTATCAGATGGTGTCAGTATAATGTCTTCGGATCTAGCAATGAGAATTTCTGGGAAATTATCCAGGAAAGTTAAGAACCTCAGAAGCTCTATATCCAATTGGTTATACACTCTCAAAGTTGAAATGATTATGTTTACGAGTTCAGGTTTACTTTTCCCTCTTTATTCAAAGAAGAAATGTTTTCCGAATTCAGGTTTACTTTTCCCCTTTTACTAAATTGAGAAATGTTAGTTGGTTATGTTTGAATGTATATATGTTTTTGAATATGATTGATGTTTACCAGAAATGCATAAAATACAATAATAACATTTAGTAAGAACGAATGGAGGTAGGAATTCAACGGATCTTCGCCGGTTCATCCCCACAAAATAATCTCTACGAATATCCTTACAGAATACCTCAAGTAATATATTACACTTTCAGCTTGACGAAGTCTTTAAGCAATGTCATATCCTCCGAAGAATTGATATTTAACTACGTAGGTCTCCCGGATCTATGTCCATCTCTTTTATCCTCAGTCAGGATATTCAGGAACCTAATCCTTCAATAAGAAGTACGAGGAGCGAAAACGGAAATTCCTAAGTACGATACTTTTAAACAAGATGGGAACGAAGTCTTCATGCTTCTCAGCAACAAATCGAGATTTATTTTCCCCAGCCAACAATTGTTATATGAAGCTACTGATTAGCTTCCCGACATAATTCATTCGTACATACATCATATCATATCATATCATATCATATCATATCATATCATATCATACGCATTCTCATAAAATATTATCTTGCAGATTGTTATATATATCATTATATTTGCACCAAACTAACCTTGTTTTTCAGGTTAATTCTCCAGTAGACAAACTTCATCAACAACTTACCTTGGGCTGTCGTTTATTCTTCCCAATGGTTATCTTGTTACCTCGGGCCTTCATTTATTCTTCCCAAAGGTTATCTCATTTTAGGCCATCGATTATTCTTCCCAAAAGTCAACTTACCTTGGGTCGTCGTTTATTCTTCCCAATGGTTATCTTGTTACCTCGGGACGTCGTTTATTCTTCCCGAAGGTTATCTCATTTTGGGCCGTCGTTTATGCTTCCCAAAATTAAACTTACCTTGGGTCGTCGTTTATTCTTCCCAATGGTTATCTTGTTACCTCGGGCCGTCGTTTATTCTTCCCGAAGGTTATCTCGTTTTGGGCCGTCGTTTATTCTTCCCAAAAGCCAACTTACCTTGGGCCGTCGTTTATTCTTGCCAATTGTTATCTTGTTACCTCGGGCCGTCGTTTATTCTTACCGAAGGTTACTCATTTTGGGCCGTCGTTTATTCTTCCTAGTGGTTATTTTGTTACCTCGGGCCGTCGTTTATTCTTCTCGGAGGTTATCTCACCTTGGGCCGTCGTTTATTCTTCCCAAGGGTTGTTATCTCATTTTTTTGGGTCGACATTTATTCTTCCCAAAAAGTTATCTTCATATTTAAGAAACATATCTGAAGACTCTTTATCTGAATGACATCTTTAAGCCCATTCAAGCATCACAATCAACCAACAGTATCATTCTACACACCAATGTGTGCAAATTTTTGGGCTTTTTGTGTCCAATCCTCTTTAATCTTCAAGTCACGAATGGCGTACATGCCAATCTAACTCCTCAGATTTACGAAAATTGAACAAGGGGCAGCTGTTGCACCCCAAACTTTTCCCTCCCACAATCAAGACAGCCACTCTTAAGATTTCTAGATGATCATAAGATCCTCAAGACTCCCAATTGATCAAGAAGTGTAGAAGTTTCCCCAGACAATACCTCCTCCTAAGCCAAGTGTCCAAAACTAGGGTTTTGTGTTTCCTCAGGTTAAAATGATTTTTAAGGCTTCAAGTGAGCTTAATGGAATCTCTTATGACTTCAATAATCCATATGTCAAGTTTCAAAGCTTTCCCAAAGAGCTTGCCCAGTCAGATGATCAGATATGCAAAAATCAGTCAAAGTAGTTAAAAAGTCAAAATGAGGTCAACTGTGGTCAAATTAAAGTCAAACTTCAAGATTTTTGCCAACATCAAGTTTATGAAGTAAAATTCATCATTTGATCAAGGGTTGATCATGATTCATCAAGGAAGTTTCAGATCATCAAGAATCAGGAGTTTCTAAATTAGGGTTTTCTAAGGAAAAGTCAACTGAACTTTGACCAGCCATAACTTTTACATGCTTCATCAAACAATTCCCATCCAAAGCTCATTGTGAAGGAAATTGAATTCTCTACAACTTTGTGTCTCACAAGCCAAGCCTAAAAATGCTTCATTTGGAAGGTATGAGCTAAAACATTACAGGTCATTTCAAAAGTCAACAAAAAGTCAACATCTTCCAAAGGGCATAATTTGAAAATGGTAAAAGATATGGACATGAGACCAAAGAGGTTTGTTATAGGACTCTTTAATATTTCTAAAATGTCCAATAACACCTTCATAGCCTTTAAATTGAGGGATTTATGCCTTGTCAAAGTTTGGAGATTTTCAAGGGGTGTATGAAGAAAATAAGGGCTTAAATCTAATTTTTTCCAAATGGGCCTATCATTTTGCAACCCAATCTTCATGATAATATCAAGCACGACCCAATTCAAATATTTTATAATTTTTATAATTTATTTATAATTTATTTAGTTTTTTTACCTTTTGAGTCTCCTTGAGTCTCTGCTTCTCATCTCAATAACAAAGGCTAAACAGTTAAAGTTTTAGGGCTCTGTATTAGGGTTATGCATGTATCCTTATCTTAGGGTGGAGTATATAATTGTAATACTTAGTGTTAAATCATTAAGTTATTTTCACCTTCTAATCAAAGCACCTAATAATTATCAATACTTAAGCTTGTAACTTGGGCCTTATATTAGGGTTACATCTCTGCCTCTGGGTCAGAGGGACTAACCCTAGTGTTTAATGGACAAGTCCCCCTCAGGTTTAGTCTTACAAACATAAAATTCACTTCTTAATCTAACCTCTAATCAAAATCCACTTTAATAAAGGTTTGTTATATAATGATTTTAATCCCTGACCATGGATTAAGTTGAGGTATCTTCCTCATCTTAAGTGTCTTCATCTATCATCCTTCTCTTAGGATGGTGTAATGAGTTCACTAATCCCTGATTAGAGATTAAACTCATTACTTAACACAAAACAAAAATCCAAAAAAACACTTGATAATTACAAGTAGGTTAATGATCTTAATCTTGTATCATTAGGGTAATTAAGTTGGGATATTCATCTCACACTTAAGTAGACTCATTATCCCTAGTCAGGGGTGATATAATGAGTTTACGACCCTTGATTAAGGCTTAAGCTCATTATCCTATGCAAAACACCAAAAACAAATAAAAAACTGAAAACACAAAAACTAACAATAAACGTCTCCTCCGGGATTCTTTTCTCATCACACTCACTCTGAAAACGAGAACTCGCTTCTTCCTTCTAATGCAAGACAATCAGCACTCGAGCCAGACGAGTCATACACTTGAGCATAAACAAGTAAGCAGTTCACACCAAAACACAAGTCTCTTTGAGTCGAATTACAGTGTTCTGACTTCCTCAGTGCACGGGAGGATCTGTAACACCCCATTTTCTACCCACGAGATATAAAACAAAATCAGAGTCGAAAATGAAATTCTGTGATCAGGTATGAGATGTCCTAAGAGATGTCCCAACACTTGACAGATTTAACCAAAACTTAAATAGCAAGAAAAGTAAACAACACAGAAGTTTGTTAACCCAGTTCAGTGTATAACCACACTTACATCTGGAGGCTACCAAGCCAGGAGGAAATCCACTATAAGTAATATTAATTCTAGACTTAAACCACCCTGTTTAATCTATCACTTAATAACTACCCAATGCAATTTCTACCTAAGTCACAACTTAGATAAGAGTACCCTACTCACTCCCCCTCAATCACACAGTGATTTTGTTTACAAGTTTAATGAAATTGAAGTCATACTTCAAACAAAAACAGCTTGATCTTACTTCACAGTTTCAATCAAGTCACAAATGCACTTTTGCTTAAAAGCTCATAAAGTGGTACAATAAAAACAACCTGCTATTAAAAACTAGACACCCTATTTTTTCTTCTTGAATTCGTACACAATTCTATGAGTTTCTGTTGCTTAAATAGGTATCTGTAATTTGGGCTTTCTGTAGGATGATCCAGCCCTAATGCGTATGCAGCTTCCACCTTGAATTTAGGGTTTGTTACTTCCTAGATTCTAGGTGATTTAGGTCTTCTGTTTTAATCTGAATCTTCAATATAAAACTCCCTACAGATGCGCCTTGTTCTGTTTTTATCCATCATTAATTAATTCCAGATAACTCTCCTTAAATATCTCTGATTAGTTAGTCAATAATTAATTCTGGTAGCAGGTTTGAGATGTCTCAACATCTGTTGGGACATCCTGAAAAACTGAACTTAAGTCATTAATACAATGTCCCAACATCTGGTAAGACATCCTGAAATAAGTTCATATACTCTGTTTGATAATGTCCCAACATTTGATAGGACATTCTGAACTGAATTCAATAATTCTTGTTGGTCAAAAATTCTGCCAATTCAAGACATCTACAAACTCCCCCTTTGGCTAATTTTTGGCTAACATCTTTTCTAGTTTTCAGAGTGCAGCAGAAGTTCTTTTATCAGAGTATAATCCTACTTTTCTGTTGATTCATATTTGAGATTACTCCCCCTCAAACATATATGTGTCCAGTCTTGTTGCAACAGAAAAAAAACTTATTCAGTTCAGAAGCAAACATAATTCATTCATAATCAAATAACATTACAATTTGTTGTTGTTCTCCCCCTTGTTAGACACAAATTATGGGGCCAAAGACACTAATCCAGAAATACAATGCTGTCATTACAATTGTCATCACATACAATGATCACTCAGATTCATCACTCTCAGTTTCTTCCTCAACTTCAGTTTCTTCATCAGCTTCACTTTCTTCATCAGAGGAAGCTTTCTGATCTCCTTCACTCTCCAGCCTTTGGATGATTTCTTCAAGTTTCAGCTTCCTTGCTTCAAGTTCTTTGCATGTGCTTTTTAGCTCAGCAATTAATGCCTTCTTGGAGATTGGAGTCTTAGCAGTTGAAGGACCTGCAGATGTCCCAGAAGGTGCTTCAACATCCGCAGCATGATGACTGAGGAATAATTTGTAGTGAAAAGCCAGGAGGCTTTCTCTTTTGCAGGCTGTATCCTTTTCAGTGAGGATCCCAGGGTATTGATTGAGCACTATACCACACATCAATGAGGGAAAAGCTATTGGCAGCTTTGTTGCAGAAGAGCTGGCATGCTTCAAGGTCTGATCAAAAATGTAAGCTCCATAGTCCAGCTTGGTCTGAGTTCCCACAGCATAGATAAACCTGGCCAGGCCAGTGGATATTGAAGATGTGTGGTTGGTAGGCACCCAGTTTGCTGTACCAATCCTGTTCAGCATAGCATATTTTCTTGTTAGCATGCTCACTGAGAGCTTTCCCTTCACTGGCCATGCCTTGACCTGGTTTGTAGTGATAACCTTGCAGACTTGGTTATCTGTCTTACCTAGCTCATTTGGTCCATCTGTTTCTCTTCCTAGGTACTGGTTGATGATCTGAGGAGAAAACTCTACACACCTACCTCTAACAAAGACTTTTCTAAATTCAGAGGACTTACCATTGGCACAATCCTCCTGGAGATTAACAATGAATTCTTTGACAAGAAGTTCATAGCAGGGAGAGAGATCTGAGACTATTTTGAAGAGGCCTGCAGCAGAGATGAGATCAATCAGTTCAGTGCACTCAAGTGCATTGCTGCTCAGCTCTCTTTCTAGGGCAACCCTTCTTTGGTACACAAACTTCCATCTGTTGACACTAGAGACATGATGGAATGATATGTTGTCCAAGGGGGCTTCTGGAACAACAGATGAAGCCCTAGATGGTGCTGGTTTCTTTTTGGGAGGAGATGTTGGGACATCTGATTCAACATCTGAGTCTGATGGGGTGACAACTTTTCTTTTCTGAGTTTGGACTTTACTCCATTGTTTTGTTGGACCAAAGGCAGCTTTAGCTTTGCCTTTCTTTGGGGAAGCTTTCTTCTTCTCAGGAATTTCAGGTTCAGGTTGCATCTTGCCTTTTCTAGACCTGATCCTTTTGGCTATGCTAGGTCTTACAGAGGCTATGATCTCTGTATCAGAGTCCTGCTCCAGGTTCACCACTGGAGGAGATTGAGCAGTCTCCTCTTCAGCTGGTTGATCAGCAGATATGTGATCTTCAGTTGAGGCTTTGGTCTGATCCTCAGAGTCTTCTTCATCTCTTTCATTTGAGGCCTTTTTCTGGTCCTCAGTTTGTTCCATATCAGCATCAGATGAGTTCTTTTTCTCATCTTCAGATGTTCCAACATCTATTGGGACATCCTGTTGAGCAGGAGTGTCCTCTGCAGCTTGAGCTTGTTCTTCTTGAGGGGCAGGCATGGTGTTCAGAGGAATAGAAATCCCACTAACTACTCTCTGTTCAAAAAGAATTTTGTTGACTATCTCCTTGATGGAAGCATCCACATAGTCAGAAGATTTTGAAGGCATGTTGGCTGGAGAAGGAATGCCTCCTTTGGCTTTGCTGCAGACTTGATCTTTAGCTCTCTTTGGAGTTCTTGGCTTTTTAGTGTGAGAAGCACTTCCTCTGAGTTCGTCCAATGGGGTTGATTTCATTGGTACTACAGAGATGGGAGTTGCATGAACTACGTCTTCTTTGTTGAGAATTTCTTCAGAAGTGTTAGGGTTTTGAGACATTGTTAAGGAATATGGATGAAGAGCTTTAGGGTTAATGATTTCTGAAGAATAGCTAGTTAATGATATTCGCTTGTGATAGAATGATGAGAATCTTGATAGCTGATTATAAGTAGTTACTAAATAAGTAGCCGTTACATTGCAAATTATTAGGAATGGAATTCCCAAGGTTCTTGTCCAGACTGGTTTTGCCATCTGGAACTTATGCCATACAATGTCATGTGACATGTTGGCACATCTCATTAACTGCTAAATATCACATAAACAGATTCCCAGTTTGCCCCTTAAGTTCTCAAATTGTGTAGCATCCAATGCTTTGGTAAAGATATCAGCTAACTGCAGATTTGTAGCTACATGCTCCAATGAAATCACCTTTTCTTCTACAAGATCTCTGATGAAATGATGTCTGATATCGATATGCTTGGTCCTGCTATGTTGGATAGGATTCTTTGATATGTTGATTGCACTTAAGTTGTCACAGTACAATGTCATGACATCCTGTGGGACATTGTACTCAGTGAGCATTTGCTTCATCCAAACCAACTGAGAACAACTGCTTCCAGCTGCTATATATTCAGCTTCAGCTGTAGATAAGGATACACAATTTTGTTTCTTAATGAACCAAGAAATCAAATTGTTTCCTAGAAAGAAGCATCCTCCTGAGGTGCTTTTTCTATCATCAGCACTTCCAGCCCAATCAGCATCACAGAAGCCAGTAAGAATTGGTTTACATCCATGAAAGTACATTATGCCATAGTCACAAGTACCATTAACATATTTAAGAATTCTCTTGACTTGATTTAGATGACTGACTTTTGGATCAGCTTGATATCTTGCACATACACCTACTGCAAATGCTATGTCAGGTCTGCTAGCAGTCAAGTATAACAAGCTTCCAATCATGCTTCTGTATAAGCTTTGATCTACATTCTCACCCTTTTCATCTTTAGTCAGCTTTAAATGTGTGGGGGCAGGAGTTCTCTTATGAGTAGCATTCTCCATTCCAAATTTCTTGACTATGTTCTTGGTATACTTGCTTTGGGAGATGAACATTGAGTCTTTCATTTGCTTTATTTGCAGACCAAGAAAGTAGGTTAACTCTCCTACTAGGCTCATTTCAAATTCAGATTCCATCTGCTTGACAAAATGTTTGACCATCCTTTCAGACATCCCACCAAAGACAATATCATCAACATATATTTGAGCAATCATGACATTCCATTCTTCATCTTTAACAAACAGGGTTTTGTCAATTCCACCTTTTCTGTACCCTTGCTTGATAAGAAATGTGGTCAGTCTTTCATACCATGCCCTTGGAGCTTGCTTCAAACCATAAAGTGCCTTCTTTAGTTTGTATACATGATTTGGACAGCTTGGATCAACAAATCCTTTAGGCTGTTCTACATATACCTCTTCATTAAGATAGCCATTTAAAAAGGCACTTTTCACATCCATTTGAAATAGCTTGAACTTCAAGATACAAGCAATTCCCAAAAGTAGTCTAATTGATTCAAGCCTTGCTACTGGTGCAAAGGTTTCATCAAAGTCTACTCCTTCTATTTGAGTGTATCCTTGAGCTACAAGTCTAGCTTTGTTCTTTGTAACAACTCCTTGTTCATTTGACTTGTTCTTATACACCCATTTTGTTCCAATCACATTTATGTCATCAGGTCTAGGAACAAGATTCCACACTTCATTCCTTGTGAATTGACCTAATTCCTCTTGCATAGCACAAATCCAGTATTCATCAGTAAGAGCTTCCTTGATGTTTTTAGGTTCTATTTTGGAAACAAAACAAGAACCTGAACCTTCTCTTGATCAAGTTCTCACACCTCTGTTGGGATCACCAATTATCAAATCTTTGGGATGATCCTTCTGTATTCTGATGGAGGGAGGTTTGCTGGATTCTTCTGTCCTTGTATCAGTTTGAGTGAAGTTATAATGATCATTCTTTTCTTCAGCTTCAATCTTGATATCAGCAGATGTTCCAACATCTTCTGGGACATCTGTAGGAGCATCATCAATTATCACATTTATGGACTCCATGATAACCTTGGTTCTAGAATTAAATACTCTATATGCTCTGCTATTTATGGAGTATCCAAGGAAAATCCCTTCATCACTTTTAGGATCCATTTTTCTTCTTTGTTCCCTATCTGCCAGAATATAACAGTTACTTCCAAATACATGGAAGTACTTAACTGTGGGTTTTCTTCCCTTCCAGACTTCATATATTGTGGACAAAGTTCCTTTCCTTAAAGTAACTCTGTTATGGATGTAACAGGCAGTGTTCATAGCTTCAGCCCAGAAGTACAGAGGTAACTTTTTAGCATGGATCATAGCTCTTGCTGATTCTTGAATAGTTCTATTCTTCCTTTCAACAATCCCATTCTGTTGAGGAGTGATTGGTGAAGAATATTCATGATTGATTCCTTCTGAAGAGCAGAAATCTAAGAACTTTTGGTTCTCAAATTCTTTTCCATGATCACTTCTTATTCTGATCACACAGCTGGATTTTTTCCTTTGTAATCTTTGACATAATTCTTTGAATACATCAAATACATCAGACTTTTCTTTGATGAAATTTATCCATGTATATCTTGAAAAGTCATCAACCACAACATAGGCATATCTCTTACCACCAAGTCTTTCAACTTGCATAGGTCCCATCAGATCCATATGCAAAAGTTCCAAAACATTGGAAGTTGTCAGATGTTGGAGCTTTGGATGGGACATCTTGGTTTGCTTGCCTATTTGACATTCACCACATATTTTGCCATCATCAATCTTCAGTTTAGGAATACCTCTTACAGCATCCATGGATATTATCTTCTTTATGCCTCTGAAATGAAGATGAACTAGTCTTTGGTGCCATAGTTTCACTTCTTCTTCTTTAGCTAAAGAACAAGTTGAAGTGAGACTGAGATTTTGGGATTCCCACATGTAACATTTGTCTTTAGATCTGGCTCCTTTCATGACAACCTCTTGTTCTTTGTTAGTCAATATGCATTCAGTTTTGGTAAAGTTTACACTGTACCCTTGATCACATAATTGACTTATGCTGATCAGGTTAGCAGTTAAACCTTTAACTAGCAGCACATCATCTAGTCTTGGAACATCTTGACAATCCAAGGTTCCAACTCCCTTGATTTCTCCTTTAGCTCCATCTCCAAAGGTCACATACCTGAATGAATGTGATTTTAAGTTTACTAGCAGATTCTTTAATCCAGTCATGTGTCTTGAACATCCACTGTCAAAGTACCAGTCTTCTTTAGCTGATACTCTTAGTGATGTATGTGCTATATATGCAGTACTTTTCTTTGACCATTTGAGTTGAGATTTCTTTTGATGCCTCTGCCCTGTGTGTTGTTCATCAGCTGATCTCCAAGCTTGATTGTTGATCTTGTTCTTGTAGCTTTGATCAACTTCAGTGCTAGCTTTTGGTTTCCATACCTTCTTGATGTTTTCTGTCTTCTGCTTAGGAGGTTGCTGATTTCTTTGATGTTTATGCAGCACTTTCTTGGTAACTTCTATTTTCTTCTTGGAAGGTTGCTGATACATCTGATTTGGATATCCATGCAGCTTATAACAATGGGGTTTGATATGTCCAAATCTTCCACAGTGATGGCATCTCCATCTTTGATACTTCTTCTTCATTTTGTTCTTTTCAGAATGTTGAGACATCTGTTGGAACATTATGTTTGACTTTGTGTTCTTTTCCTGATGTTGAAGCATCTGTTGGGACATCTTGTTTGACTGTATGGATTTTGAAGTTGTTTTGCTAGAGCTAGCTTCATCTTTATTTACTCTGTTAAATCCCAGTCCACTTTTATCCCCTGAGTGCTTATTGTTGTTGAGAATAACATCCAGTGTATTTGAGCTGCTGTTCAACATTCTAACAGATTTGGACATATGTTCCAACTTGGAGTTGAGAAGACTTACTTCACTTTTCAAGGTGTCAATGATCTCTTGATCATTTTCTTTTTCATCTTCTAATGCCTCATTCTGCTTCTTTAGCTTTATAACCTCACTGCATATTTCAGAGCTTCTTTTGTATAGATCTTTGAATGCTTGCTCAAGTTCTTCATAAGTAAGTTCTCCATCACTGGATTCACTTTCAGACTCACATAATCCAGCTAAAGCAGTGATATGCTTAGCTGATTCTTCTTCTGAATCACCTCCTGAGTCTTCATCAGACCATGTCACAGAGAGTCCTTTCTTTTGCCTTTTTAAGTAGGTAGGACATTCATTCCTGATGTGTCCATATCCTTCACATCCATGGCGTTTGACTCCTTTTTCTTGACTGGTCTTTTCAGAATAATTTGACCTTCTGTTAGCATCATAAGGTCTCCTGTTCTCAGAAGAGTTTGTGTATCTTCCACTGGGTTTGGATTTTCCTTCCATTCCTCTGAGAATCTGTTTGAATTGTCTTCCAAGCATAGCAAGGTTGTTTGATAAGCTTTTATCATTTTCTGATTCATCATCTTCTTCTTCATCAGTATTTGACACCAAGGCTATGCTTTTGTTCTTTTTGACATTTGTGTCATTCATTCCCATCTCAAAAGTTTGAAGGGAACCAATGAGTTCTTCAACTTTCATAGAGCATATGTCTTGAGCTTCTTCTATTGCTGTGACTTTCATGTCAAATCTTTTTGGCAAAGATCTGAGGATTTTTCTTACAAGCTTTTCATCAGTCATTTTTTCTCCCAAAGCTCCAGAAGTATTAGCTACTTCTAAAATGTTCATGTAGAATTCATGAACTGTCTCATTTTCCTTCATTCTCAAGTTTTCAAATTTGGTGGTGAGAAGTTGAAGTCTTGACATCTTTACTTTTGATGTTCCTTCATGAGTTGTTTTGAGAGTATCCCACACATCTTTGGCTAGCTCACAATGATGTACAAGTCTGAAGATGTTCCTATCAATGCCATTGAATAAAGCATTTAAGGCCTTTGAGTTGCCTAGTGCTGAATCTTCTTCTTCCTTACTCCATTCTTCTTCAGGTTTCAGCACTTTTGATCCATCTTTGGTATCTTGGACAGGATAATCCCATCCAATGTTGACTGCTCTCCATGCCCTGTTGTCAAGTGATCTTAAGAATGCAATCATTCTTGGCTTCCAGTAGTCATAATTAGATCCATCCAGAATAGGTGGTCTATTTACTGACCCTATATCTCTGTCCATGTTACAGAATTTGTATTCCCTAGATCTCACCCAGTATAAACAGGCAGGGTGCCTGCTCTGATGCCAATTGAAATTCTGTGATTAGGTATGAGATGTCCTAAGAGATGTCCCAACACTTGACAGATTTAACCAAAACTTAAATAGCAAGAAAAGTAAACAACACAGAAGTTTGTTAACCCAGTTCAGTGTATAACCACACTTACATCTGGAGGCTACCAAGCCAGGAGGAAATCCACTATAAGTAATATTAATTCTAGACTTAAACCACCCTGTTTAATCTATCACTTAATAACTACCCAATGCAATTTCTACCTAAGTCACAACTTAGATAAGAGTACCCTACTCACTCCCCCTCAATCACACAGTGATTTTGTTTACAAGTTTAATGAAATTGAAGTCATACTTCAAACAAAAACAGCTTGATCTTACTTCACAGTTTCAATCAAGTCACAAATGCACTTTTGCTTAAAAGCTCATAAAGTGGTACAATAAAAACAACCTGCTATTAAAAACTAGACACCCTATTTTTTCTTCTTGAATTCGTACACAATTCTATGAGTTTCTGTTGCTTAAATAGGTATCTGTAATTTGGGCTTTATGTAGGATGATCCAGCCCTAATGCGTATGCAGCTTCCACCTTGAATTTAGGGTTTGTTACTTCCTAGATTCTAGGTGATTTAGGTCTTCTGTTTTAATCTGAATCTTCAATATAAAACTCCCTACAGATGCGCCTTGTTCTATTTTTATCCATCATTAATTAATTCCAGATAACTCTCCTTAAATCTCTCTGATTAGTTAGTCAATAATTAATTCTGGTAGCAGGTTTGAGATGTCTCAACATCTGTTGGGACATCCTGAAAAACTGAACTTAAGTCATTAATACAATGTCCCAACATCTGGTAAGACATCCTGAAATAAGTTCATATACTCTGTTTGATAATGTCCCAACATTTGATAGGACATTCTGAACTGAATTCAATAATTCTTGTTGGTCAAAAATTCTGCCAATTCAAGACATCTACAGAAAAGTTTTCTACAAATGGAATATTACACATTCAACTTTAACAATCTTCCACATTTTAAGGGAATCATAACAAATACGTAACACTTGCTCTTAATTTTTAACAAACCATGCCATTCACTCCAATAATTTAACTTCATAAATTCCTTACGCAGCGGATTCATAAAATAATTCTTAGCATCTTTAAGCAACATAATAACGACTCAACATAAGGAGTAAACAACTATAATCCTTCAAACAATTTAAAATTTAATAATAATTAAAAGATCAACAAAGTAGACACGCGACAATTCCCCCGAGTGCTACGTATCAGAGTGACTGACCACCGACTATGTAGATGTTTAGAATTGGCAGAATTTTTGACCAACAAGAAATATTGAGTTCAGTTCAGAATGTCCCATCAGATGTTGGGACATTATCAAACAGAGTATAAGAACTTATTTCAGGATGTCACACCAGATGTTGGGACATTGTGTAAATGATTTAAGTTCAGTTTTTCAGGATGTCCCAACAGATGTTGAGACATCTCAAACCTGCTACCAGAATTAATTAATGACTAACTGATCTGAGATATTTACGGAGAGTTATCTGGAATTAATTATGGATGGATAAAAACAGAACAAGGCGCATCTGTAGGAAGTTTTATTATGAGGCTTCAGATAAATCAGAAGAACTAAATCACCTAGAATCTAGGAAGTAACAAACCCTAATTCAAGGTGGAAGCTGCATGTGTTTTAGGACTGGATTAACCTACAGAAAGCCCAAATTACAAACACCTATTTAATCAACAGAAACTCACAGACTTGAGTATGAATTTCAGAAGACAAAATAAGGTGTTGTGTTTCAATAGCAGGTTGTTTTTAATTGTACCACTTTATGAGCTTTTAAGCATAAGTGCATTTGTGACTTGATTGAAACTGTGAAGTAAGATCAAGCTGTCTTGTTTGAAGAATGTCTTCAATTTTATTAAACTTGTAAACAAGATCACTGTGTGATTGAGGGGGAGTGAGTTGGTACTCATATCTAAGTTGTGTCTTAGGTAGAAATTGCATTGGGTAGATATTAAGTGAAAGATTAAACTGGGTTGTTTAAGTCTAGAATTAATATTACTTATAGTGGATTTCCTCCTGGCTTGGTAGCCTCCAGATGTAAGTGTGGTTATGCACTGAACTGGGTTAACAAACTACTGTGTTGTTTAATTTTCTTGCACTTTAAGTTTTGGTTAAATCTGTCAAGTGTTGGAACATCTCATAGGACATCTCATACCTGATCACATAATTTCAATTGGCATCAGAGCAGGCACCCTGCCTGTTTATACTGGGTGAGATCTAGGGAATACAAATTCTGGAAACATGGACAGGGATATAGGATCAGTAAATAGACCACCTATACTTGATGGATCTAATTATGACTACTTGAAGCCAAGAATGATTGCATTCTTAAGATCACTTGACAACAGGGCCTGGAGAGCAGTCAACACTGGATGGGAACATCCTGTCCAAGACACCAAAGATGGATCAAAAGTGTTGAAACCTGAAGAAGAATGGAGTAAAGAGGAAGAAGATTCAGCACTAGGCAACTCCAAGGCCTTAAATGCTTTATTCAATGGCATTGACAGAAACATCTTTAGACTTGTGCATCACTGTGAGCTAGCCAAAGAAGTTTGGGACACTCTCAAAACAACTCATGAAGGAACATCAAAGGTAAAAATGTCAAGACTTCAACTTCTCACCACCAAGTTTGAAAACTTGAGAATGAAGGAAGATGAGTCAATTCATGAATTCTACATGAACATCTTAGATATAGCCAATACTTCTGGAGCCTTGGGAGAAAAGATGACTGATGAAAAGCTTGTAAGAAAGATTCTCAGATCTTTGCCAAAAAGATTTGACATGAAAGTCACAGCAATAGAAGAAGCTCAAGACATATGCACAATGAAAGTTGAAGAGCTCATTGGTTCCCTTCAAACATTTGAGATGGGAATGAATGACACAAATGTAAATAAGAACAAAAGCATAGCCTTGGTGACAAATACTGATGAAGAAGAAGATGATAAATCAGAAACAGCTGAAAGCTTATCAGACAACATTGCTATGCTTGGAAGACAATTCAAAATGATTCTCAGAGGGATGGAAGGCAAATCCAAACCCAGTGGAAGATACACAAACTCTTCTGAGAACAAAAGACCTTATGATGCTAACAGAAGGTCAAATTATGATGAAAAGACCAGTCAAGAAAAAGGAATTAAATGCCATGGATGTGAAGGATATGGACACATCAGGAATGAATGTCCTACCTACTTAAAAAGGCAAAAGAAAGGACTCTCTGTAACCTGGTCTGATGAAGACTCAGGAGGTGATTCAGAAGAAGAATCAGCTAAGCATATCACTGCTCTAGCTGGATTATGTGAATCTGAAAGTGAATCCAGTGATGGGGAGCTTACTTTTGAAGAACTTGAGCAAGCATACAAAGATCTATACAAAAGAAGCACTGAAATATGCAGTGAGGTTATAAAGCTAAAGAAGCAGAATGAGGCACTAGAAGATGAAAAAGCAAGTGATCAAGAGATCATTGACACCTTGAAAAGTGAAGTAAGTCTTCTCAACTCCAAGTTGGAACACATGTCCAAATCTGTTAGAATGCTGAACAGCAGCTCAAGTACACTGGATGTTATTCTCAACAACAATAAGCATTCAGGGGATAAAAGTGGACTGGGATTTAACAGAGTTCATAAGGATGAAGCTAGCTCTAGCAAAACTACTTCAAAGTCCATACAGTCAAACAAGATGTCCCAACAGATGCTTCAACATCATGAAAAGAACACAAAGTCAAACATAATGTTCTAACAGATGTCTCAACATTCTGAAAAGAACAAAATGAAGAAGAAGTATCAAAGATGGAGATGTCATCATTGTGGAAGATTTGACATATCAAACCTCATTGCTATAAGTTGCATGGATATCCAAATCATATGTATCAGCAACCTTCTAAGCAGAAAATAGAAGTTACCAAGAAAGTGCTGCATAGACATCAAAGAAATCAGCAACCTCCTAAGCAGAAGACAGAGGTCATCAAGAAGGTATGGAGACCAAAAGCTAGCATTCAGGCTGATCAAAGCTACATACCCAAGAACAAGATCAACAATCAATCTTGGAAATCTACTGATGAACAATACACAGGGCAGAGGCATCAAAAGAAATCTCAACTCAAATGGTCAAAGAAAAGTGTTGCATATATAGCACATACATCACTAAGAGTATCAGCTAAAGAAGACTGGTACTTTGACAGTGGATGTTCAAGACACATGACTGGATTGAAGAATCTGCTAGTAGACTTAAAGTCACATTCATCCAGATATGTAACCTTTGGAGATGGAGCTAAAGGAGAAATCAAGGGAGTTGGGACCTTGGACTGTCAAGATGTTCCAAGACTAGATGATGTGTTGCTAGTTAAAGGTTTAACTGCTAACCTGATCAGCATAAGTCAATTATATGATCAAGGGTACAGTGTAAACTTTACCAAAACTGAATGCATAGTGACTAACAAAGAACAAGAGGTTGTCATGAGAGGAGCCAGATCTAAAGACAACTGTTACATGTGGGAATCTCAAGACTTCAGTCTCACTTCAAATTGCTCTTTAGCTAAAGAAGAAGAAGTGAAACTATGGCACCAAAGACTAGGTCATCTTCATTTCAGAGGCATAAAGAAGATAATATCTATGGATGCTGTAAGAGGTATTCCTAAACTGAAGATTGATGATGGCAAAATATGTGGTGAATGTCAAATAGGCAAGCAAACCAAGATGTCCCATCCAAAGCTCCAACATCTGACAACTTCCAAAGTTTTGGAACTATTGCATATGGATCTTATGGGACCTATGCAGGTTGAAAGCCTTGGTGGCAAGAGGTATGCCTATGTGGTGGTTGATGACTTTTCAAGGTATACATGGATAAATTTCATCAGAGAAAAGTCTGATGTATTTGATGTATTCAAAGACTTATGCCAAAGAATACAAAGGGAAAAAGCCAGCTGTGTGATCAGAATAAGAAGTGATCATGGAAAAGAATTTGAGAACCAAAAGTTCTTAGATTTCTGTTCTTCAGAAGGAATCAATCATGAATATTCTTCACCAATCACTCCTCAACAGAATGGGATTGTTGAGAGGAAGAATAGAACTATCCAAGAATCAGCAAGAGCTATGATCCATGCTAAAAAGTTACCTTTGTACTTCTGGGCTGAAGCTATGAACACAGCTTGTTACATCCACAACAGAGTTACTCTAAGGAAAGGAACTTTGTCCACAATATATGAAGTCTGGAAGGGCAGAAAACCCACAGTTAAGTACTTCCATGTGTTTGGAAGTAACTGTTATATTCTGGCAGATAGGGAGCAAAGAAGAAATATGGATCCTAAAAGTGATGAAGGGATTTTTCTTGGATACTCTATAAACAGCATAGCATATAGAGTATTTAATTCTAGAACCAAGGTTATCATGGAGTCCATAAATGTGATAATTGATGATGCTCCTACAGATGTCCCAGAAGATGTTGGAACATCTGCTGATATCAAGATTGAAGCTGAAGAAAAGAGTGATCATTATGACTTCACTCAAACTGATGCAAGGACAGAACAATCCAGCAAACCTCCCTCCATCAGAATACAGAAGGATCATCCCAAAGATTTGATAATTGGTGATCCCAACAGAGGTGTAAGCACTAGATCAAGAGAAGTGATTTCAGGTTCCTGTTTTGTTTCTAAAATAGAACCTAAAAACATCAAGGAAGCTCTTACTGATGAATACTGGATTTGTGCTATGCAAGAGGAATTAGGTCAATTCACAAGGAATGAAGTGTGGAACCTTGTTCCTAGACCTGATGACATAAATGTGATTGGAACAAAATGGGTGTATAATAACAAGTCAAATGAACAAGGAGTTGTTACAAAGAATAAAGCTAGACTTGTAGCTCAAGGATACACTCAAATAGAAGGAGTAGACTTTGATGAAACCTTTGCACCAGTAGCAAGGCTTGAATCAATCAGACTACTTTTGGGAATTGCTTGTATCTTAAAGTTCAAGCTATTTCAAATGTATGTGAAAAGTTCCTTTTTAAATGGTTATCTTAATGAAGAGGTATATGTAGAACAGCCTAAAGGATTTGTTGATCCAAGCTGTCCAAATCATGTATACAAACTAAATAAGGCTCTCTATGGTCTGAAGCAAGCTCCAAGAGCATGGTATGAAAGGCTGGCTACTTTTCTTATCAAGCAAGGGTACAGGAAAGGTGGAATTGACAAAACCTTGTTTGTTAAAGATGAAGAAGGAAATGTCATGATTTCTCAAATATATGTAGATGACATTGTCTTTGGTGGGATGTCTGACAGGATGGTCAAACATTTTGTCAACCAAATGGAATCTGAATTTGAAACGAGCCTAGTAGGAGAATTAACCTACTTTCTTGGACTGCAAATAAAACAAATGGAGGACTCCATGTTCATTTCCGAAAGCAAGTATGCTAAGAACATAGTCAAGAAATTTGGAATGGACAGTGCTACTCATAAGAGAACTCCTGCCCCCACACATTTAAAGCTGACTAAAGATGAAAAGGGTGATAATGTAGATCAAAGCATGTACAGAAGTATGATTGGAAGCTTGTTATATCTGACTGCTAGCAGACCAGACATAGCATTTGCAGTAGGTGTATGTGCAAGATATCAAGCTGATCCAAAAGTCAGTCATCTTAATCAAGTCAAGAGAATTCTGAAATATGTTAATGGTACTTGTGACTATGGCATAATGTACTTTCATGGATGTAAACCAATTCTCACTGGCTTATGTGATGCTGATTGGGCTGGAAGTGCTGATGACAGAAAAAGCACTTCAGGAGGATGCTTCTTTCTAGGAAACAATTTGATTTCTTGGTTCAGTAAGAAACAAAATTGTGTATCCTTATCTATAGCTGAAGCTGAATATATAGCAGCTGGAAGCAATTGTTCTCAGTTGGTTTGGATGAAGCAAATGCTCACTGAGTACAATGTCCCACAAGATGTCATGACATTGTACTGTGATAACTTAAGTGCTATTAACATATCAAAGAATCCTATCCAACATAGCAGGACCAAGCATATTGATATCAGACATCATTTCATCAGAGATCTTGTAGAAGAAAAAGTGATTTCATTGGAACATGTAGCTACAAATCTGCAGTTGGCTGATATCTTTACCAAAGCATTGGATGCTACTCAATTTGAGAACTTAAGGGGCAAATTGGGAATATGCTTATGTGAGATTTAGCAGTTATGGAGATGTGCCAACATGTCATATGACATTGTGTGGCATAAGAACCAGATTGCAACACTAGTCTGGTCAAGGACCTTGAGTATTCCTCTCCTAAAAAGTCTCAAAGTAACGGCTACTTTTATCATATCAGCTTGCTTCCAGCTATCCATATTCTCATCATACTCTCAAAAACGACTTACATTCTCTAACTGTTCTTCAGAAATCATCAACCCTAAAACTCTTCATCCACCTTCTTTGAAAATGTCTCAAAACCCTAACATTCCTGAAGAAATTCTCAACAAAGAAGATGTGGTTCATGCAACCCCCATTTCTGTGGTACCCATGGAGTCAACCCCAATGGACGAAATCAGAGGAAGTGTTCCTTGATCAGTCACCATTTATGCTAGACATTCCACTATTTAACCGTAAATAAATCAGGTAAACTGTGTAAACTGAAGCATTTTTCGTTAGAAATAAGCTCAATTCCATGATAGTAAGTGTGTTGTTACTGATGAGTTTCTTGAGGATATTTTACACTTTTTGGTATGTCAGCAGGTAAAAAGCTAGTTTGGAAGCTCAGGGGATCAAACGTCAGATGAGAAATCGAGCCCGAGCAAGAAAACGGAAGAAAAAGTCAATTTTTGGAGAACCTGCTGTCCATACGCGTATGACCTTACTTGATACGCGTATGGACCTTCCAGTACGCGTACCATACGCAAATGACCAGAGGGAAGGAAAATTCAGCCAAAATACAAGCTTCTGGTGATACGCGTAACAACTTGGTGATACGCGTAACAATTTGGGCAATACGCGTAACAGGCTGGCCAATACGCGTACCAGATGCTGTGTTACGTCCAATACGCGTTTCCTACTAGGCAGTACGCGTATGGGACAGCGCAGTACGCGTATGGAGCACAAATTCAGGAAAAATCCAACTGAATAGCTATTAAAAGGCCAGACCACAATTTTCCGGGGGTTGGACATTTTTGAGAGAAAATATACGCGTTTTGAGAGCTGGAGACTCAAGGAAGATCACGGGATTCATATGTTCAAGAGTTTTCCAACTATTGAAGATTGATTCCTCACGAAATTCTGTAATGACAACAATATTAATCTTTGTTTTTACTTTTATTATGAGTAGCTAAACCCCCATTGCTAGGGGGTGACCCTGATTCTGAATGTGACAGTATTGATGTTTATGAAAGTATTGCTTATTTCTTCTTTTCCATTAATTTGTTCTTATCGCCGTTCTTTATGCGTTATTTGTCGGACCAACGAATGATGATTCTTATGAATAGTGTAAGCGGGACAGCAATTATTCATTGACCTGGATAAGAACTTTGGATAGTAAAAATAACCTAGGACTAGGGATTTTCTATCTGACCGGTAATTCTTGATATGTGAATGCTTGAGTATGAACCTAATTGTTTATGGACATAGTAATTAGGTTACATAATCAAAGGTCTATTACTAAGGACTTAAGAATAGATACCCTTGAGGACCGGAATTAATTTGACAGGAATAGCTCTACGCCGTCATAAATTATATCTGTTACAAGAAGTTTCATTCACCGAACCCTAGCAATCTTCTCTCATTTGTATCTCGTTCAACCTTTTTACTTGTTTTATTTATTCGCAATTGGTAGTATAATTACACCACAACGCAAAAACCAAAGGCTTTTGTCTAATTGAAACAATCTATAAACTCTGTATCGTCAAGCAGTCCTTGAGATCGACAAACGGGGAATTTCCCTTTTATTACTACAGTGAGAAAAATAGTACACTTGCTATTTCCACATCATTCCTCATGCTAAAAATCCAAGAACTCCAAAAAGAACAAAAGATCAAGTTTGCAGCAAATCCAAAGGCATTCCTTCACCAGCAAATATGCCTCCAAAATCTTCTGAATATGTGGATGATTCCATTAAGGAGTTGGTAAACAGGATTCTTTCTGAACAAAGAGTGGTTAATGGCATTTCTATCCCTTTGAGCACCATGCCAGCTCCACAAGAAGATCAACAACCTCAGGCTGCAAAGGACACTCCTGCTCAACAGGATGTCCCAATAGATGTTGAAACATCTGAGGATCAACAAAAGGTCTTATCTGATGCTGCTGTTGAAACATCTGAGGACCAGAAAAAGGCCTCAAATGATAGTGATGAAGAAGAATCTGAGGATCAGACCAAGGCCTCAACTGAAGAGCACATCTCTGCTGATCAACCAGCTGAAGAGGAGACTGCTCAATCTCCTCCTATTGTGAACCTAGAGCAGGATTCTGATACAGAAATCATTGCCTCTGTAAGACCTAGCATAGCCAAAAGGCTCAGGACTAGGAAAGAAAAGATGCAAGCAGGACATGCAATTCCTGAGAAGAAGCAAGCTACCCCAAAGAAGGACAAAGCTAAAGTTGTATTTGGTCCTACCAAACAATGGAGCAAGGTGCAAACACAAAAGAGGAAAGCTGTCACTCCTCCAGATTCAGATGTTGAAGCAGATGTCCCAACATCTCCTCCAAAGAAGAAACCAGCATCCTCAAGGGCATCAACTGCTATTCCTGAAGCTCCCTTGGACAACATCTCCTTTCATCATGTTTCAAGTGTGAACAGATGGAAGTTTGTCTATCAAAGAAGGGTAGCACTTGAAAGAGAGCTGAGCAGTAATGCACTTGAGTGCACTGAGTTAATTGATCTCATATCTGCTGCTGGTCTCTTCAAAACAGTCTCCAACCTCTCTCCCTGCTATGAGCTACTTGTCAAGGAATTCATAGTCAATCTTCAGGAAGATTGTGCCAATGGTAAGTCTGCTGAATTTAGAAAAGTCTTTGTTAGAGGCAGGTGTGTAGAGTTCTCTCCTCAGATCATCAACCAATACCTTGGAAGAGAATCAGATGGTTCAAATGAGCTAGGGAAGACTGATAACCAGATCTGCAAGGTTATCACTGCTAACCAGGTCAAAGCTTGGCCAGTTAAAGGAAAGCTCTCAGTGAGCATGCTGACAAGGAAATATGCCATGCTAAACAGGATTGGTACAGCAAACTGGGTGCCTACCAATCACACATCTTCAATATCCACTGGCTTGGGCAGGTTTATTTATGCTGTGGGCACTCAAACTAAGCTGGATTATGGAGCCTACATCTTTGATCAGACTTTGAAGCATGCTAGCTCATCTGCAACAAAGCTGCCAATTGCCTTCCCTTCCTTGCTATGTGGAATAGTGCTGAATCAGTACCCTGGAATCCTCACTGAGAAGGACACAGTTTGCAAAATAGAAAGCCCTCTGGCCTTTCACTACAAGCTGTTCCTGAGTCATCATGCAGCAGATGTTGAAGCACCCTCTGGGACATCTGCAGGTCCTTCAAATGCAAAGTATCCAATCTCCAAGGCTGCATTGATTGCTAAACTGAAGAGCACTTGCAAAGAACTTGAAGCAAGGAAGCAGAAGCTTAAGGAGATTATCCAAAGGCTGGAGAGTGAAGGTGATCAGAAAGCTGCTTCTGATGAGGAAACTGAGGATGATGAAGAAACTGAATGTGAGGAGTCTGAGTGAATAATTGTATGTGAGGACAAATGTAATGACAGCTGCATTGTAATTTAGAATTAGTCTCTTTGGCCCCAAATTTATGTTTAACAAGGGGGAGAACAACAACAACAACAACAATGTGTAATGCTGTTTGATTATGAATGAAAAATCTGTTTGTTTCTGAACTGAATCAGTGTGGTTTTAATAAAAATTTCTGTTGCAACAAATCTGAATACATGTATGTTTGAGGGGGAGTAAACTCACTCATGACTTAACAGAAAAGGAAAGCTACACTCTGATAAAAAGAACTTCTGCTGCACTCTGATAACCAGAAAAGATGTTAGCCAAAAATTAGCCAAAGGGGGAGTTTGTAGATGTTTAGAATTGGCAGAATTTTTGACCAACAAGAAATATTGAGTTCAGTTCAGAATGTCCCATCAGATGTTGGGACATTATCAAACAGAGTATAAGAACTTATTTCAGGATGTCACACCAGATGTTGGGACATTGTGTAAATGATTTAAGTTCAGTTTTTCAGGATGTCCCAACAGATGTTGAGACATCTCAAACCTGCTACCAGAATTAATTAATGACTAACTGATCTGAGATATTTAAGGAGAGTTATCTGGAATTAATTATGGATGGATAAAAACAGAACAAGGCGCATCTGTAGGAAGTTTTATTATGAGGCTTCAGATAAATCAGAAGAACTAAATCACCTAGAATCTAGGAAGTAACAAACCCTAATTCAAGGTGGAAGCTGCATGTGTTTTAGGACTGGATTAACCTACAGAAAGCCCAAATTACAAACACCTATTTAATCAACAGAAACTCACAGAATTGAGTATGAATTTCAGAAGACAAAATAAGGTGTTGTGTTTCAATAGCAGGTTGTTTTTAATTGTACCACTTTATGAGCTTTTAAGCATAAGTGCATTTGTGACTTGATTGAAACTGTGAAGTAAGATCAAGCTGTCTTGTTTGAAGAATGTCTTCAATTTTATTAAACTTGTAAACAAGATCACTGTGTGATTGAGGGGGAGTGAGTTGGTACTCATATCTAAGTTGTGTCTTAAGTAGAAATTGCATTGGGTAGATATTAAGTGAAAGATTAAACTGGGTTGTTTAAGTCTAGAATTAATATTACTTATAGTGGATTTCCTCCTGGCTTGGTAGCCTCCAGATGTAAGTGTGGTTATGCACTGAATTGGGTTAACAAACTACTGTGTTGTTTAATTTTCTTGCACTTTAAGTTTTGGTTAAATCTGTCAAGTGTTGGAACATCTCATAGGACATCTCATACCTGATCACAGAATTTCAGACTCGACTAACAGTAACCGGCTACTTCTCAGGATCACCTGCACATTGTCACATAAGGACAACATTCAACAGAAGGGGTGAGTTACGAAAATTATAATCAGTATATGAAAAACAATACGGTAATTAAGGATCGTAAGCAAACACCACTCCTCAAATTAAATTAAATATCCATACAACAAACCAACAAAAATGAAACTCTAATGAGACTCGACTAGTCATGCATGTGGTACCATTCGGAGTAAAACTCCCAACTTAAAATTTGCCAATTTAACGAGGCATCAAGGCATAAGCCTTCAACTTTCAACTTTTGCCAATCCAGGCCAACGTGGTGTGAGCAAGAGCTCCGACTTAATGCATATGAATTTACATGACATACACGACTTTAAATCTCTGACAACATAATAATAATAGCAACACAACAATGTTTTCCACATAATCAACTTATAATCAACTTTGGCTCATCAAGTTTACAACTTAGTAACTTTAACAACTTTCCGTACACGGAATAACTTAACAACGCAGTCATACCTGTATCAACATTTCATAGCATAATTCCAACAAAATAACTCATCAAAATCAACTATAATATTACCTGACTTACTCCAACAAATTTCATTAAAATCCGAGCAACTTCGTTTTCCGCCTAATTCGGCCGATCCGGCTAATTCGACACTGATTTTTCTACTTTCTGCGATTAATGCGATTTTTTCCTACTAAACCTAAATTCCATATGTTCTATTAAAATCATCTGTCATAGAAATCGTACTGCCACCATTATTTCTGCTAACGTATTACACCTGCATTTTCTATGAAACTATGCACTACATTATTATTAAAAAACTTGGATTCTACTGTTCGAATTATATATATATATCAGAATATTAATCATCATTACTAAGTATAATTTATTTTAAGTCTATTAATGATTAACTTAACTGAAATAAAATTCCATAATAATTACTTAATGTTTAATAATTTAGATTATTATATTTTAATTGATATATATTAATTAAAGAAAGTGAAGTGCCTTTCATAAAAGGCAGGGTGGCCTGCGCCACCCTTGTTTCTTCCCCAAGTGTCTCGCGCCCCATGCATAAGAGTATGTGGGTGGAAAGGCCTACGGCCTGCGCCACACGCTTGTGGAATTCAAGACAAGGCCTCCTGGCCTGCGCCATACATTGCGTGTGAATTCAAGAATAAGGTCCTCTGGCCTGCGCCGCAGCATGGAACAAAATCACTAAACCACTTAATTTTTTTTTTAATAACATGGCACTGTATTGTTATGATATAACTAATTAATTAATGGTACTTGTTTTAATTCATTAATGGCCTTTCCTTCAATTAACTTAATAAATCACTAAAACTAACAATCAATTAATCAACTTTTTCACAATCAACATTTCCAATCACAACAATATAAGATTTCTACACAGCATCAAGAACAATAATTTAATTATTATGATCTAACTACCCACATCACCGAATTGGAATTCATATCCGACTATAATAATCGAACCCACTCTTACCTTAGATTGGATTGGAAGTTGTTCTTACGGTTGGCTTTCGGAATTTGCTTCTCCTTCTCTCACGTTCGTGCAGTAGTTTCCAATTCCTCTTTTTCTTCCTTAATTTTCTAACTTCCCCCTTTCTATCTCTTTTTGTTTCTTATAAATTATATTATTTTTATTTTAATAGACTAATAACTATTATAATCACTAATGGGCCTAACATAACACCCCCTTATTTCACTAATTCAACATGGTTTCAAGCCCACTACTTAAAATAACACAACAACTATTATAATTAATTCTAATAATATTTACTACGACTTCCGACTAATTTCTGACTTATCGATTAATTTTAGCTACAACGTTAAATATTCCTACTAACCACGATACTTACTTAAATATTAAAAATAATAAATAATTATTTGGGCGTTACAACTCTCCCCCACTTAAGATATTTTCGTCCTCGAAAATTTACCTGCTTCAAACAGCTCAGGATAGGATTCTCGCATCTTGCTCTCCAACTCCCATGTCATGCTTTCGCCCGCAGCTCCCAACCAAACGACTTTGACCAATATGATTTCTTTTCCTCGAAGAGTCTTTGTTTCACGATCTTCAACTCGTACAGGCTTTGTCTCCACTGTGAGATTATCCCACACTTGCACATCGTCCATACTAACCACATGAGACGGATCGGAGATAAACTTCCGAAGTTGCGACACATGGAATACATCATGCAAATTTGAAAGATTTGGTGGTAATGCCATTCGATAAGCAACTTTTCCAACTCGTTCCAAGATTTGATACGGACCAATGAAGCGAGGAGTGAGCTTTTTAGACTTCAAAGCCCTCCCAACACCGGTCACAGGCGTGACTCTCAAAAATACATGGTCACCAGCTTGAAATTCCAAATCCTTCATCCGCTTGTCATGGTAACTCTTCTGCCTACTCTGAGAAGCTTTCATCTTCTCTCGGATAAACTTCACTTTCTCGGTAGTTTCTCGAACTAACTCTGGTCCAAGTACTACACCCTCACCAGAGTCATGCCAATACAACGGAGTTCTACACCTACGACCATACAATGCTTCAAAAGGTGCCATTCCGATACTAGAATGGTAACTATTATTGTAGGTGAACTCAATCAATGGAAGATAATTGTCCCACGAACCTCCTTGCTCAAGAACACAAGCTCTCAGCAAATCCTCCAATGACTGAATAGTCCTCTCAGTTTGGCCATCATTTTGAGGATGATATGCCGAACTCAACCTCAACTGAGAACCCAACGAAACTTGCAGACTTTTCCAAAATTCTGATGTAAACCTCAGATCTCTATCCGACACAATACACATAGGAACACCATGCAACTTTACAATTAATCGAATGTAAATCTCTGCCAACTTCGCAATTGGGTAAGTGATGCTAATAGGTATAAAGTGAGCCGACTTCGTGAGCCTATCAACGATCACCCAAATCGAATCATGCCCTCTTAAAGTAACAGGCAACCTCGTTACGAAGTCCATAGAAATACTATCCCATTTCCATTCTGGAACTTCCAACGGTTGCATCAACCCAGCAGGCTTCTGATGCTCAATCTTCGACTTCTGACAAGTTAGGCACGCATACACAAAACGAGCCACATCTTCTTTCATTCCGGGCCACCAAAATATTTTCTTTAAATCTTGATACATTTTAGTAGCTCCTGGGTGAATACTCAAACTGCTTCTATGACCCTCTTCTAGAATACTTCTCTTCATAACTGCGTCATCAGGAATACAAATTCTTTCACCTAATTTCAACACACCTCTCGCATCAATCTTAAAGTCACTCTTTTCTGATTGACCACAACGATTAAGGATATCTACTAATTTCACATCCAATTTCTGTGCCTCTCGGATACTATCCATAAAATCATTATTAATCTTTAGCATTCCTAACATTACACTCTGCGGGGTTACTTCGCAAACTAAACTCATATCACAAAATTGCTCAATTAATTCCAACTCCTTAATCATCATTGCTGACACATGCAAAGTCTTTCTACTTAAAGCATCGGCCACGACATTTGCTTTACCTGGATGATAATTCAAACCGAAATCATAATCTTTAAGCAATTCTAACCACCTACGTTGCCTCATATTCAAATCTTACTGATCAAATAAATACTTTAAACTTTTATGATCACTGAAAACTTCGAATCTGGAACCATAAAGGTAATGCCTCCAGATTTTTAGCACAAACACCACAGCAGCAAGTTCAAGATCATGCGTAGGATAGTTCTTTTCATGAATTCTCAACTGCCGTGACGCATAAGCAATTACTTTATTATTTTGCATAAGCATACCTCCTAAACCCATCAATGAAGCATCACAGTAAATTACAAACGGTTCCTCCGAATTTTGCAAAGTCAAAACCGGCGCCGACGTTAATCTCCTTTTTAATTCATTAAAACTCTCTTCGCACTGAACATCCCACACGAAAGCTTTACCTTTACAAGTTAATTTAGTTAACGGAAGTGCTAACTTCGAAAATCCTTCAATAAACCTTCTATAATATCCAGCTAACCCCAAAAAGCTTCTAATCTCGGTAGCCGACTTAGGAGTTTCCCATTGCAATACAGCTTCTACCTTGGAAGGATCCACAGCAATACCTTTTCCTGAAATTACATGGCCGAGAAAACTGACTTCTCTTAACCAAAACTCACACTTGGACAGCTTCACATACAATTTCTTATCTTTCAAAACATCCAACACTAATCTCAAATGTTCCTTATGCTCTTCTTCTGACTTAGAGTAAATTAAAATATCATCAATAAATACTACCACAAAATGGTCCAAATAAGTATGAAAAATATGATTCATGTATTCCATAAATACTCCCGGCGCATTAGTCACACCGAAAGGCATCACAGAATACTCATAATGTCCATACCGAGTTTTGAACGCTGTCTTCTGAATATCTTCATCTTTCACTTTGATCTGATGATAGCCTGATCTCAAATCAATTTTACTGAACAGACAAGCACCCACTAACTGATCCATCAAATCATCTATTCTCGGTAATGGATACTTATTCTTAATCGTCACTTTATTCAGCTGTCTGTAATCAATACAAAGTCTCATACTACCATCCTTCTTCTTTACTAGCAATACTGGAGCTCCCCACGGCGATACACTTGGTCATATAAACTTTTTCTCAAGTAAGTCTTCCAGTTGCTTCTTTAATTCATACAATTCAGATGCCGACATTCTATACGGCGCCATCGAAACAAGCCTAGTACCAGGTACTAGATCAATTGTAAATTCAACTTCCCTCTCTGGCGGCACACTAGGGATCTCATCAGGAAAAACCTCAGGGAATTCTTTCACTACTAACAATTCATCAATCTTAGCTTTACTCTCAACCGACAGCGTCGCCATCAAGGAAAACATCTGAGCTTCCTCTTTTATCAATTTTCACAACTCTCTGAAAGATAATAAGCCAACTCCTTCCTCTTCAGGAGTGGAAAACCTCACCGACTTATGATAACAATTTATATGAACATAATTATACTCTAACCAGTTCATGCCAAGAATTACATCCATCCCAGCCAGCGGCAAACATACTAAATCAACATAGAAATCTTTATCGAAGATCGACAAAGGACACTTTAAACATACTAAAGAAGTAGCTATTGATCCCTTAGTTGGGGTCTCAACCATCAATTCACCATCCAAAGCGGATAATTTTAAACTCAGGCTTCGAGCATAGTTAGCAGAAATAAAACAGTGTGTAGCACCGGTATCAATAATAGTAATTAAAGGAGTACCATTTATGAAACATGTACCTCTGATAAGTCTGTCCTCATTAGAGGTTTGAGTTCTGGTCAATGCAAACACCTTTCCAGTCTAAGATTTCTTTGGCTTCTGACACTGACTTCCAATATGTCCTTCTTCGCCACAATTAAAACAAATCATTCCCTTGTGCTTGCAATCAACTATTGCATGCCCAGTCTTACCACAGCGAAAACACCTCTTTACTTCAGCAGTGCATACATTACTCTTATGACCTGCCTGACCACATTTGAAGCAAACTATACCAGCAGGAGCACCTCCCCCACTAGTTCTCTGAGCCGGGGCAGCTCTTTGTTTCCCTTTTCCAACTGGAGCATCATACAGCTTGCCACGGTTTTGATGTTGCTTGCCCCTGCGGTCACTGACAATCTTGTAATGAGCATTATTGTCCTCTTCAAATATCCTGCAGCTATCAACCAATTCAGTAAAAATGCGTATCTTCTGATACCCAACAACCTTCTTAATTTCAGAGCGCAACCCGTTTTCAAACTTGATGCACTTTGAAAATTCAGCACCATCACCAGTGTAATGAGGATAAAATTTGGACAACTCTACAAATTTTGCAGCATAATCAGTGACAGACATGTTTCCTTGCTTCAGCTCAAGGAACTCAATTTCTTTCTTACCACGGACATCTTCCGGATAATACTTTCTCATGAATTCCCTACGGAATACATCCCAAGTAATGACTTCACCTGCCACGGTCAATCTCTCATGAGTTTTAGCCACCAGTCATCAGCTTTGACTGCTAGCATGTGAGTACCATACCGAACCTTCTGAGCTGGAGTGCAATCCATAACACGGAAGATTCTCTCGATTTCTTTCAACCATCCCAAAGTTGCATCTGGATCATGCTTCCCTTTAAACACCGGCGGATTCTCTCTTTGGAAAGTCGCCAAGCTACGAGATCCAGCATCTCCACCAGCATTTGGCAAGTTCTGCACAGCTTGTGCCATCGCTTGCATTGCGGCAGCCATCGCAACATCATTTCTTCCAGCCATTTCAACTTATCACTAAAATACAACTAAAAGTTAGATTAGTAACAATACACCATTGTTAGACAGTAACGACACGACAACTGGCCGGACAGACCAACCTGCTCTGATACCACTAATGTAACACCCCATTTTCTACCCATGAGATATAAAATGAAATCAGAGTCGAAAAGTTTTCTACAAATGGAATATTACACATTCAACTTTAACAATCTTCCACATTTTAAGGGAATCATAACAAATACGTAACACTTGCTCTTAATTTTTAACAAACCATGTCATTCACTCCAATAATTTAACTTCATAAATTCCTTACGCAGCGGATTCATAAAATAATTCTTAGCATCTTTAAGAAACATAATAACGACTCAACATAAGGAGTAAACAACTATAATCCTTCAAACAATTTAAAATTCAGTAATAATTAAAAGATCAACAAAGTAGACACGCGACAATTCCCCCGAGTGCTACGTATTAGAGCGACTGACCACCGACTCGACTAACAGTAACCGGCTACTTCTCAGGATCACCTGCACGTTGTCACATAAGGACAACATTCAACAGAAGGGGTGAGTTACGAAAATTATAATTAGTATATGAAAAACAATACGGTAATTAAGGATCGTAAGCAAACACCATTCCTCAAATTAAATTAAATATCCATACAATAAATCAACAAAAATGCAACTCTAATGAGACTCGACTAGTCATGCATGTGGTACCATTCGGAGTAAAACTCCCAACTTAAAATTTGCCAATTTAACGAGGCATCAAGGCATAAGCCTTCAACTTTCAACTTTTGCCAATCCAGGCCAACATGGTGTGAGCAAGAGCTCCGACTTAATGCATATGAATTTACATGACATACACGACTTTAAATCTCCGACAACATAATAATAATAGCAACACAACAATGTTTTCCACATAATCAACTTATAATCAACTTTGGCTCATCAAGTTTACAACTTAGTAACTTTAACAACTTTCCGTACACGGAATAACTTAACAACGCAGTCATACCTGTATCAACATTTCATAGCATAATTCCAACAAAATAACTCATCAAAATCAACTATAATATTACCCGACTTACTCCAACAAATTTCATTAAAATCCGAGCAACTTCGTTTTCCGCCTAATTCGGCCGATCCGGCTAATTCAACACTGATTTTTCTACTTTCTACGATTAATGCGATTTTTTCCTACTAAACTTAAATTCCATATGTTCTATTAAAATAATCCGTCTTAGAAATCGAACTGCCACCATTATTTCTGCTAACGTATTACACCTGCATTTTCTACGAAACTATGCACTACATTATTATTCAAAAACTTGGATTCTACTGTTTGAATTATATATATATATATATATATATATATATATATATATATATATATATATATATATATATATATATATATCAGAATATTAATCCTCATTACTAAGTATAATTTATTTTAAGTCTATTAATGATTAACTTAACTGAAATAACATTCCATAATAATTACTTAATGTTTAATAATTTAGATTATTATATTTTAATTGATATATATTAATTAAAGAAAGTGAAGTGCCTTTCATAAAAGGCAGGGTGGCCTGCGCCACCCTTGTTTCTTCCCCAAGTGTCCCGCGCGCCATGCATAAGAGTATGTGGGTGGGAAGGCCTACGGCCTGCGCCACACGCTTGTGGAATTCAAGACAAGGCCTCCTGGCCTGCGCCATACATGGCGTGTGAATTCAAGAATAAGGCCCTCTGGCCTGCGCCGCAGCATGGAACAAAATCACTAAACCACTTAATTTTTTTTAATAACATGGCATTGTATTGTTATGATATAACTAATTAATTAATGGCACTTGTTTTAATTCATTAATGGACTTTCCTTCAATTAACTTAATAAATCACTAAAACTAACAATCAATTAATCAACTTTTTCACAATCAACATTTCCAATCACAACAATATAAGATTTCTACACAGCATCAAGAACAATAATTTAATTATTATGATCTAACTACCCACATCACCGGATTGGAATTCATATCCGACTATAATAATCGAACCCACCCTTACCTTAGATTGGATTGGAAGTTGTTCTTATGGTTGGATTTCAGAAATTGGTTCTCCTTCTCTCACGTTCGTGCAGTAGTTTCCAATTCCTCTTTTTCTTCCTTAATTTTCTAACTTCCCCCTTTTTGTCTCTTTTTGTTTCTTATAACTTATATTATTTTTATTTTAATAGACTAATAACTATTATAATCACTAATGGGCCTAACATAACACCCCCTTATTTTACTAATTCAACATGGTTTCAAGCCCACTACTTAAAATAACACAACAACTATTATAATTAATTCTAATAATATTTACTACGACTTCCGACTAATTTCCGACTTATCGATTAATTTTAGCTACAACGTTAAATATTCCTACTAACCACGATACTTACTTAAATATTAAAAATAATAAATAATTATTTGGGCGTTACAGGATACGTAGGCATGACTTAACGGTTATCAAACAAAAGTCCCCAGGTCTACCCCCTCTTCTCTTTCTAGATTTCTTTTCTTAGCCTCAGTTTGATCTCCTTTTCTTTTTGCACTGTCACTTTGTACATCCATCTCTTTTATATACAATTAGCACATACACTTCCCCCCTTTTTAAAACACAATCAGGTAAGCGTGGATCCCGTCGAGTACGACGGACAATCTGGTTGCTAATACCTTCCCAGGTCATAACCGACCCCCTTACCCAATCTCTTTGGTTCGCAACCGTCTTATCCACTTCTTTCTAGGTTTATGCAGCATTACCTTTCTTTCGGGATAAAAATGCCTAGCTGGCGACTCTATTCAACCTTCAACATCCGACCGTTCTCGCCGACAGTTTGCGTTTGCACCAAGATGAAAGTTCGGGGAGCGACAGAGTGCAAGAAAACATTTACATATTGTGATCTTCCAATGGAGATTTCCTCATGAACAAGACATCAAATGAGGCAATGTTTGTGATCCAATTGAAGAATATATTTCAGTGAATCTATTTGAAGTTCAACCCAATATTGTCGTACCTCGAAAAATACGATCCTCGCGAATGCGGTCGCGGCTGGGCTGACTTGAGAGTCGCCACCTAATTTTATTTATTCCCAAAGAGGGAAAGGGAAAATATAGATAAAACCCGGGAAGAAAGGATAAAGACAAGGTCATCGGAACCATTGCCTGGGTTCGGAAGTCGGTTATGCAGGGGGAAGGTATTAGCACCCCCTACATCCATCATACTCGATGGGAACCTTCTAAGTTGTCACGCGCGAAAGGATGTCTATGCCTAATGAATTACTTGCTAAAAGAGGAAAAGGATTCAAATTTTATTTATCTTTCTTTAGGAGTCGAATTGCACTAAAGACTATGGATAGTTTATTCCGAACCAACAAGCCAAGTGTCTTGCGACGGAATAATCGGAGCGAATAACGAAAGCTCGTAATCCTCCTTTCTACCACTTAAGGCTCGTGGCGTAAAATTTCTCTCATATTATTAAAGTGTTTTAATACCTAAGACCACTTGACGTTGGATCAAGGGTTTGGATTTAAAGAAACATTTTGGTAGGTCGATTGCAAGGCATAAAGCGATCGCGAAGGGTGAGTGCAAAAATGGAGGTTAAGGGTTAAATGGTTATGCGAGATCGATTCATAATACTAAGCTAAGGTGGAGCCATTGGAGCTCGAATTAAACCGAAAGCGACAAAATGTTGCTCTTTAACTATCTTAGAATCGATTCAAATTTAGAATCATTCTATGAGAAGTCGAGCGTTACTTTTATAATCAAATGATTATTTAAATAAAAGAAATGCGATAAAAATAATAATTAGTCTCATATTGATTTAAATAACATCGATTTGTTGAAATCGAATATTTAAATCGTTTGTTATATCATCGACCATAAAAATAAAATAAAGTCGAAGTAATAATAAAATAATAGTTTGGCCTCATATTTAATTTAAATAACGTCGATTTATTTGAAATCGAATATTTAAATATTTATTCATCGGCCGGAATAAAATAAATAGAAATAATGAGAAATAATAAGAAAAATAAAAGTGTGGCCTCAAATTAGGGGATAACGTCGATTTATTAGAAATCGAATATCACCATTTATCATTGGCCGATTAAATAATAAAATTGATAAATGAGAATGGTTCTAAAATTAATTAGAAAACCATAAGAAATGATAGAAAACGGTCTCATATCAATTTGGACAACGTCGATAAATCGAATGTCACAAATCGGATAATAATATCATAGACCAAATAATGAATATAAATAAATCGATAAACCGATAAATAAATAGGAAATATAAAAATGGCCTCAAATTGGTTTAGACAACGTCGATTAAAAAATCGAATATCAATAAACCATTAGTTATATCATAGGCCCGAAAAAATGAATATAAAAACAATGAGAAAATAATGGAATCGGTCTCAATTTAATGGATAACGTCGATTAATAATCGAATATCACATTTTATCATCAACCGAATAAATCGAATAATCGATTGAATAATAATGAATAATAAAATTGAAAATGACCTCATAACAACTTTGATAACGCCGATTTAGAATCGAATATCAAAAAGTTGCAATTATTTCATTGGACCTAAAGTAATAAAACTAACAGTAAATCTAATAAAATTAACAATAATAACAGAAATTATATATATAAAAAGAACAATGAGATTTAGAGTCGGAAAAAAAACTAAGAAGTGAAAGAATAGAATTATGGATAAAGGAATATATGGAAAGTAAAAACATCAGCCCAAAGAATAAATATGTTTGCTTACCGATCTGCAAACAAAAAACAAGGGTGGACTCACAGCAAATCGTAACCATTGGATTCAGATCCAAGGTCCAAAAGCAACACTCCAATGACTTATATGATGAGTTGGATCAAATTATAAACAAATGTCTAAGCAATCAACGGGTCAGATCCATGGTTCCACGTGCATTTGGTCCACCATCATCGCACGAATTTCAACCCTAGCTAGTACACATATCACGACGCGTGTCCAATAATGAGGGCGGAAAATGGCCATCGGAAGGAGAAGCAATGTGATATACACTTTATGGAAGTGGAAATGGAAGGGTCATAATATCCTTCTGTTTTCAATACTTTTAATGACAATAAAAACAGACTTTAAATCACACAAATCCTATGGTCCATTCAACGAGAGAGAAGAACAAAGAAAAGAGGTCTCAGAGACCTCCATCAACCTTTTGACCCTCTCTCCTTTTCTCTTCACCAGGTTACACAAGTTTTAAACTTAGTCATGGCTTTTTCAGAACTACGCCTCACCAACACATAGGCACGAATCAAGCACATCATGCAAAACCTCATTCCCAAATCGTAAACCCTAACCCACATGTTCATCAATGATGAAAATCAAAGCCATAACATTAAAGGTCGAGCAATAAAGGATATCAACAACAACAATCAAAAAATGAACAAATCAATCAAGTTATAGTAAAAATGTCAAGAGATGAAGAGTTTACCAAAGTAAAAGTTGGACAATGCAGAATCGTGAATTAAACCAAACACAGACGCTGAAGATATAGCAAACAGGTACTCGATGTTTTTCTTCGTTCTTGTTCGAATCCTTCTCCTCTTCTATTTATTTCTTTGATTGTTAATTCCTTCTATGTGTGTCATTGTTGTTTGTTGTGTATGAGTGGAGTTTAGCTCGAACTATCTCAGAGTTTCAGTGAGAAACTCTGAGTAGTTTTCTGAATTTTGAACTTTGAATGAATTAGTGTTTTAGGGAGCAATTTCAGCAGAGTTTCATTAGGTATTTTTTCGCTTTCTGTGTTTGAGCAGTGGCTGCTAGGGTTTTCAATATCTAGCCTTATGATTGCCAATGATTGGCTTTTATAATGAGAAAATGAGGGCATAGAATATGTGAGATTGAAGGATTTTTGTTGTGAGGAAATCGTGTGAGGGTGAGATATGAGGTCCGAAAATCTGTTAGAAAGAATCTTCAGATGATTTTGTGTGGGGATTGAGTGATTGTGATAGCTGGAATTTGTTTGTAGTGAGGTAGTTTCCTTCTAGAATGCTTGTGGACCCTCTGAAAGTTGATTTTCACTGCTGTGAATTTGTTCTTTTTACTGCTATGAGGCTTTTTTCACTGCTAGTAGAAACCGTAAATTTGTGTTATTTCTGCAATATTTGTATTCTTCATTTTATTTCAGATATCACACCCAAGAAATCCATATCTCAGTTTATTGATGTGGTTTGCAGGTAAGAGACAAATGCACAACAAGGCACAGTCCATGGTGGTTAGCCGTGATTTGGAAATTGATGCCAGGGGAATTTTGAAAGCTTGGGTGAGATGTTTATGACAAACAGGCAATGGCACAAGAGAAATGGCATTTTGGATTGCTTCTAATCTTCTCAGACTGTGGTTATGACTCGATTTCTCTCCCTGTTATATTCATTGAAGTGTACACTGCATTCTAACTCATCTTTTTTGCTTATCAGGTGCATTATAACCAGGGTGTGGACAAGCTTGAAAGTGGAGCCTTTGAGAGATAGGAGAGGCTTGGCCTCTGTTTGGGTGCAGAGATGCTAGGTTGAGTTCGGGTTTGTTCCAAGAAGCATCAGAGCTCAGTAAAGATATTAACATGGTGATTTTCTGAAGATGGAACAAATGGTTGATGATCAATTGTAACCTAGGCTGACGTGAAAATGCGGCTCCACAAGTTTGGTTCCTGTAACAGCGTTTGACTACATTTACTCTATTTTCGCCGCCGTACTCTCCTGCTATTGTAAAACCTTAACTCGCTATTAAAATGATTGGGCTTTACCAATATTAAAGTAATCTTCGGATTAACTCAGTTAACTTTGATTCTTGCTGCAGAAGTAGGATTTGAACTTGAAGTTATAGCTTTGGTTACCATTTTCGACACTACTGAATTTCTGTTTGTATCAACGGATGAGCAGGTCCATTTCAATGCAAACTCTGATACGAAACCAAGGTGATTGACTTGCAATGTTGTTTAGTACTTATTCTAAACGAAACTCTGTTCAATAGTAACTTGTGCACCTGATATGACAGGTTTTGTGGCCTTTCTTGCTGCTGTTTTTTCACTGCATTTTACTGCTGTATGCTTTTTTCATATACCTTAGTTCCTTGGTTAATTAGTGCAACAATCTACACTCTTATGATCTGATTATTTGCGAAACTTTTCACCATTTGCCAGGTCCACAGGAGCCCTTATTTTTGGAATCAACTATGTGGCAATGCTTCAGGTTGAACTTCAAATGTAATAATGTCACTACTGACTTGTTCTTCATTATTAGATTTCTCAAGTATGCTTTAATTTTACTCAGAATTTCTTTTGCTAATATCTTCTCATAATGTATCTTGTTAATATCTTGCAGATGCAATTCTTTGCTCATAATTCATTTTGCTGCAAGTTTTCCACACCGAGTTTACTATTAATACCATGAGCAGTAGGTCCAAACATGCTCTTTTCTTGAATATCCTGTCTTGAAACTAAAGGTCCATCATTTGTGTTACTTTGATCTGAGAATGCAGCATATTGGTGAGCTGGAAATGAATTACCACCGTCTGTCATATGTGGCAGCGTAGGTTTGTTCCCATGAACATGAGAGTATTGCTTGTATTGGTTTGTATTAACATTTGTTTTCTTTTTTTTTTCTTTCACATGAACAGTTCTTGGGACATAACTTGGAGGGATTGATGAGGATTTCGCAGAAAATTACGCCTTTAGCTTGAAGCTGCTTGTGAATTTCCGGTGAATCCTTACTTGTATTGACTAGCTGTATTTAGCCTTTTGTTTACAACTTGTGTATTTAGTAGTTTGGATGAAATAAAATTGAAGATTATGATTTTTACTTGTAATGACATTGTCTGGAGAAATTTGAATAATGGATATGTATGATGACTTGAAACAAATCGTGACACCATAGCTTGCACTAATCCAAACATAGTACGCCAACTTCTTCTCATAATTATGGCCTGGCAGAATTTGAAATAAAGCTTGGAATCCAATCATGTCCTGACATAAATTGATCTCATGTCTTTGTAATAATTTTCTTCAACTGTGACTTGCTTAGTTTGTAATACAACTTAGAATTCATTAATCTTGATGATTTTCTCCTTTGAACTTCTTTGAACTAAGTGTAATGAAAATGGAACCCAATCTTGCAACCACACTTGAAATAGACTTGAGACAAATAGCCTTGAGTTTGAAAATAAGGATTTTGAACTTGCTTGTTGAGAAAACTGGTAACCATACTTATATCAAAGATTAATTGGAAATGGATCTATACTTGTAACACTTGAAAAATGTCATGCTTGAAATAGATCCATGAATCAAAAAAACCAATCTCAAATCTCCCTCGATTTATTTGTTGAAAACAAATTTGGAGTGAATTCTTGAGAAGTTTAAACCAATTTTGTTTATCAATGCGAACATGGGCCTTGGATTGTAAACTTGCACCTCTCTTACACTTGAACTTGCCCATTAATCAAATCTTGAAACATGAACTTCAGAAAGAAATGAACTAAATTCATTAGCCATGAAGCCTTTGGAGATAAAGATGTGACCCAACAACTGGCCAATGAAATTTTCTTCTCGGCTAGATCTTGATAGTCATTTGGTATGGCCTGAGCTTAAACAAACAACAAGACCAATGAAACAACAAACACATTTTTTTTTAATTTTGTATAATGGTTAGTAAATAAAAATAAATATGCAGGTAGGACAAATTTGGGGTATGACAAATATGATACATGGTCTCTAAAAACCTCAAAAAATCCATTGAAGTTCATGCCATGATGCTGCAAACATAGCCTGCATAGTCTTCTCTTAGCCTGGCAAGATGCCTTGTGTATTTGCAGTTTGAAGACCTACACTTTGCCTCTCCATAACTTTTAAACCATTGATCAAATGAGAAATCTTTGAACATCAAAGTTATTGGAAACATGGCAATAAACAACTTTGTAGTTCAAAGAAATTTCATTTGAGGACTATAAAATGGAGAAAAATGACTTGCATTATGACCCACCACCTGTTTGATGGAATGCCTTGCCTGGCACGCGTGCAGGAGGCAAGGCCTGCCCTGGTTTTTGCACTCTCTTGCCTTGATTTGCATCAACTTTAAATGATCATATCTCACTCCATTTTGATGCTATGAATGAGTTCCACCTATGGATTTGAAGCTTAGGATGCCCTCTTTAATTGGTTCAAGGTAGAATTTAATAGCCCTTATATTTTGGGAGAAGGCCTCTCTTGAAGATGCTGCAAAAATGGCCAAAACTTGCCATTTTTGGAAACCCTAATTTTCCAAAAATGGTAAGTTTTGGTTTTCTTGATTTCTCTTGATTCCTCCATCATTTCTTGATCAAATTTGAACCAGAAGATCCTTGTAACCCTAATTTCATGATTTTGATCTCAAAAAGTCAGGAGTTGACTTTTTCCTCAGCATGGTTGACTTTCCCCCAAATCTCTGATTTTCAGTCATCTGGCCAATTGAACCTCTTCCAAAATGTTTCTATGGATGCAATTTGAACCCTAGGCACTTGACATAATATATAAGACAATGGAATCCACTTTGAATCAAAATTTCCTTGAGAGACCCAGTAGAAGTGAAACCCTAATTTGGCCCCTTTCATCAGGAGATATTGCACTGCTTGCTTCCTTTGATCATTTCAAATCTTTCCATGGCATGTGGCTTCAAGTGAGGACTTGTGGGATGTTGTGAACCCTTTTCACAATGTTGAGAAGCTTTGTGGCTCTTTGGTTGCCTTTGTATAACCTTCAATTGCTCCAATCAATTGATCACATGCCTATGCCTCAACTATGATACACATGATGCAATGTTTTTGATTATTTCATGAATTTATTTATGCTAAATGCTATGAAAAATGTTGAGGAAATGAGAGGGAAAATTTTGAGTTATTACAGCTGCCCCTATTCAATCATCTGCAAGCCTAAACGAATAATTGCAACAACTTTTAGACGTGCAAGGTATGGAGTGATTTAGTACTTGAATAAAACCTGGAAATTTGAACTCTGTGGATGAGGAAAATGTCATCTGCTTTTGGTTATTATTTTTTTTGTTTTGACCTCTGAATAGGTAACGGAAATAGAACAAGGTGGAGTGGGATCGTTGTACATAAACGAGAGCCCAGGCAAACAGGAGCGTTGTACAAAACATGAACCTGCGACGTGACTGTTGAGCGAATCAAGCCACGGAATGGGGGCCTGTTGTACAAAACATGGCTTGAAAACGATACCATTGTACAAAACAGAACTCGATAACAAAATGGGATCATTGTACATAAACGAGAGCCCAGGAAAACACAATCGTTGTACAAAACGAGAACCTGCGACGTGACTGTTGAGCGAATCAAGCCACAAAATGGGAGCCTATTGTACAAAACAGGGCTTAAAAAAACGAGACCATTATACAAAACGGAAATCGATAACGGAATGGGATCGTTGTACATAAACGAGAGCCCAGGAAAACATGACTGTTGTACAAAACGAGAACATGCGACGTGACTGCTGAGAAAATCAAGCCACGGAATGGGAGCCTATTGTACAAAATAGGGCTTGAAAACGAGACCATTGTACAAAACGGAACTCGATAACGGAATGGGATCGTTGTACATAAACGAGAGCCCAGGAAAACAGGACCGTTGTACAAAATGAGAACCCGCAACGTGACTGCTGAGCGAATCAAGCCACGGAATGGGAGCCTGTTGTACAAAACAGGGCTTAAGAAAACGAGACCATTGTACAAAACGGAACTCGATAACGGAATGGGATCGTTGTACATAAATGAGAGCCTAGGCAAACAGGACCGTTGTACAAAACGAGAACCTACGACGTGACTGCTGAGCGAATCAAGCCACGGAAAGGGAGCATGTTGTACAAACCAAGGCTTGAAAACGAGACCATTATACAAAACGGAACTCGAAGGTAACGCCAAAACAACGACTTGGAAAGAGAAGGATGCCTGGCAAATGGAATTGATATCCTCTGTGGGGAGTATTTCGGGTTGAGAAGATGTTATGGGTCGTATGTAATATACCTCAAAACTGGCCCATGTTGGCATGCATATGTTTGGATTTATGGTGTAATGCTCCATGATGATGGAAATGCTACGCGTTGGAGGATGCAAATGCAATGATGATTATGCATATGCGAAGAGATCTCCTAATAAGGAGACTGCAAGTATCCTAGGTGGCCTGACTAGGGAGAACTGATGATCACTGCATTGATCTGGTTAAACCTTGTGAGGAGAAAAGAACCATGCAGGAAATGTTGTTTATGATACACCGGCTCTGAATTGCCGTCACTGCCAAAAATAAATTGGACTTTAAGATTGGAGAGCCAAGACCCTGCTGGAGATAGACTCTTCTTGAACTCTGATGGGGAAGTGGAGACCTCCTGATTTGGCTGGGGAGTCAGATGTATGGCACTACTGGGGAAGCAACCTGCTGGGTAGGACAAACACTCCTTGTATTGCTGGGGATTTCCCCTATATGGAAGGAAAACCTCTGCTTGGGGATGATATCATCCTTCTGTCATAACTGTTGGGTAGGCAATTCAACCTTCACCTCTATTGGGATAACAGGAGACACACGGGAAGTCACTTGTTATGGCTCAAGCATGTTGTTGAGATATTCCTCCTGAAAATCCACTTTAGCTTTGCTAGCAAAACCTATACCGGCACCTGCATAAACACAACTGATAGTGCCTGCAACATAAAGAGTTAGTTTGGACCTGTATGCCCCAGGCTCATGGTATGAATCACCATCCCTGCCACCTAACACCCTTTTTAGAGTTGTATTAGATGGTTTTGTCCTCCTTCATGAGTTAGAAAGTATTTGAATGTTCACAACACAATACAAATCATAGTTTGCTGGGCATTTTCGCAATCAATCAATGTTAGATGAAAAACAAAAACAAAAAGCAAATGGTCATAAGTTGACTGAAATTGAATTTTATTGATTTTGAACATGGCCATGAATAGGCATTACATCAAGAAGCAATTCCCTGGAAAGAGGAAATTTCCCAAAAGGAAAATAGAATATCCTATTGGCAATGTGAAAAATGGATCTCATCAAGTTTCGACCTGGCTATGACTCGTATATCTTCAAGACTATCCGCTTGCTCTGCCCCTTGAGAAAGGTGATTGAACTGGTCTCCAACCCTTAGAATAACCTTAATTGCAGATGGATCACGAATTTCGTAGATCGCAGTCGTTCGTGTTAGTCCCTCTTTTGCGTGGATCGCCCTTTCGGGTTTTCAATCCACCGAGATACCCTTTTTTGCCTGATCTTTCCAATGTGGCTTTTTAACTCAACGGGTGTACATTTTTTTTAATATTTCCCTAATTTTTACCCGAGCCTTTTATTCTATTTTTGGCTCGCCGGGATGCCCATTTTTGCGTGGATCTTTATTCTATTTTTATCCAGCGGGCCCTTTTTAAACGAAGTATTTTCTTACTGCGCTTGCGTTGACAGGGGAATGGAAGTCTTCTCCATCCATGGTTGTTATCATCAAGGCTCTTCTTAAGAAAACCTTTTTAAGCACGAATGGTCCTTCATAATTGGGGTGTCCATTTGCCCCTGTGATCATTGAGAGGAGGAATAATCCTTTTCAGCGCCAAATCACCGGGTATGTACCTTTGAGGCCGTACCTTCTTGTCGAAAGCCTGTTTCATCCGCCTTTGATACAATTGTCCATGGCATACAGCTGTTAGGCATTTTTCTTCAATGAGGCTCAGTTGATTATACCTGGACCAGAGCCATTCAACTTCATCTAGCTTAATGTCCATCATTAACCTCAACGAGGGGATCTCCACTTCAACTGGTAGGCCTGCCTCCATACCATATACCAAAGAGAATGGGGTTGCCCCGGTTGAGGTACGCACCGATGTTCGATACCCATGTAGCGCAAATGGTAACATCTCATGCCAATATTTGTACGTCACAACCATCTTCTGCACGATGTTCTTGTTGGCCACCTCAACGGTGCCATTCATATTTGGGCGATACGAAGAGTTGTGATGTTCTATTTTGAAATCCCGACACAAGTCAGCCATCATCTTGTTATTAAGGTTAGAGCCATTATCAGTAATGATTCTTTTGGGAATTCCATACCGGCAAATGATATCTCTTTTGATAAACCTGGCTACCACTTGTTTTGTAACATTGGCATAAGACGCCGCTTCGACCCACTTCGTGAAATAATCTATAGCAACTAGGATGAAGCGATGACCGTTGGAAGTTGTTGGCTCAATCTTGCCAATCATATCAAGTCCCCACATGGCGAACGGCCAAGGTGAAGATATGAAACTCAAGGGATTCGGAGGTACATGGACCTTATCAGCATAAATCTGGCACTTGTGGCATTTGCGGGAATATTTACGACAATCGGATTCCATGGTGATCCAATAATATCCCGATCTCAACAGTTTCTTTGCCATAGCATATCCTCCAGTGTGTATACCAAAGGAGCCTTCATGAACCTCTTGCATCAACAAGTTTGCTTCGTGTCTATCCACGCATTTGAGCAGAACCATGTCAAAGTTTCGCTTGTATATCACATCATCTTGATTCAAGAAGAAACCATATGCTAGCCTTCTGAGAGTCTTCTTGTCTTTACTAGATGCCTCAGTCAGGTACTCTTTAGTCTTCAAGAAGTGCTTGATATCATGATACCAAGGTTTGTTATCTTCACCATTGTCAACTGCAAAGAAATAGGCAGGTCTTTCAAGATGAGAGACCATGATTCGAGGCACGTAATTCTCTTGGAAAACTTTAATCATGGATGATAAAGTTGCTAGCGCATCAGCGAACTGATTTTCATCTCGAGGAATATAACTCAGCTTGACTTTGGTGAAGAAAGTTAGCAACCTTCTGGTATAGTCTCTATAAGGAACCAGGTGAGGTTGATGAACTAACCATTTGCCATTGACTTGGTTCACCACCAGAGCAGAATCTCCAAAGATCTCGAGATTCTTGATTCACAAGTTGATTTCCTCTTCAACTCACATGATGCAAGCTTCATACTCCGCTTTGTTGTTAGTACATTCGAAAGTAAACCGAGCAGCGAAAGGCATATGGACACCCTCTGGTGAGATAATGACAGCACCTACTCCGCTTCCATTTATATTCACAGCTCCGTCAAACATCAACTTCCATTTGGATTCAGGGTCTGGCCCCTCATCCAGAAGTGGTTCTTCATAGTCTTTCAACTTAAGGAACATGATGTCCTCATCCAGAAACTCGAATTTCATAGGTTGATAATCGTCAATGGGCTGCTGAGCCAGGTATTCTGACAATACACTCCCTTTGATTGCCTTTTGCAAAGTGTACTGGATATCATATTCTATTAGAATCATCTGCCATCGGGCTACCCTTCCTGTTAGAACCGGCTTCTCGAAGATATACTTTACATGATCCATTTTGGAAATCAGGAAAGTGGTGTGAGTCAGCATGTACTATCTTAGTCGGCGAGCAGCCTGTGCCAAAGCACAACAAGTTTTCTCGAGTAGAGAGTAGCGCGTCTCACAATCGGTAAACTTTTAGCTAAGGTAATAAATGGTGTGCTCTTTTCAACCAGACTCGTCTTGCTGACCCTACACACATCCCATTGATCCGTTGAGTATGGTAAGATACATGATTAAGGGTCTCCCTGGCACTGGAGGCATGAGAATTGGATGTTCTAACAAATACTCCTTGATTCGGTCAAAGGCTTGCTGACAGTCTTCATTCCATTTGATAGCCTGATTCTTTCTCAGAAGTTTGAATATAGGCTCACACGTGGCAGTTAGATGTGAGATAAAACGTGCGATGTAGTTTAGTCTCCCTAGGAAACCACGTACTTGCATCTCAGTTCTTGGCTCAGGCATCTCCTGGATGGATTTTACTTTGGTTGGATCAACCTCAATTCCCCGCTCACTAACAATGAAACCCAGTAGCTTGCTGAAACGGACCCTAAAGGTACATTTGTTCGGATTCAACCTCAATCTGAACTTCCGAAGTCTGTCAAACAACTTTGCTAAATTGACCAGGTGCTCTTCTTTTGTTTGGGATTTTGCTATCATATCATCGACATAGACCTCAATCTTATGATGAATCATGTCGTGAAATAATATCACCATTGCACTTTGGTAAGTGGCTCCAGCATTCTTAAGACCAAACGACATGACCTTATAATAGAAGGTGCCCCAAGGCGTGATGAAGGTAGTCTTTTCCATATCATCGGGAGACATCTTAATCTGGTTATAACCTGAAAACCCGTCCATGAAAGAGAACACTGAAAATTGAGCAGTATTATCAACAAGTTCATCTATATGAGGAAGAGGGAAATCATCCTTAGGGTTGGCCCAGTTCAAATCCCTGTAGTCTACACACATCCTGACTTTACCGTCTTTTTTAGGGACCAGCACAATATTGGCAACCCATGGAGGGTAACTGGTCACAGCCAAGAAACCATCATCAAATTTCTTATGTACTTCCTCTTTAATTTTGATTGCAATATCAGGGCGTGTGCGCCTCAACTTTTGCTTCACTGGCGGGCAGTCTTCTCTCAAAGGCAGCTTGTACACCACAATATATGTGTCTAAACCAGACATGTCTTGGTAAGACCAAGCGAAGACATCAACACATTCTTGAAGCATGGAAATTATACGATTCTTGATAGATTCTTCTAACGCGGCCCCGATCTTTACCTCTTTCTTGTCTTCTTCGATACCCGGGTTTATCACTTCGATGGCCTCTTCATGCAGATGAATCATCTTTTCCTCATGTTTAAGAAGACTGGCTAACTCTTCAGGCAGTTCGCAATCTTCTTCACCTTCCTCATCGGCTTGGTAAATAGGATTGTCAAAGTCATACTTAGCCATAGCAGGGTAGTCATTGATAAGACCCAGTGAAGAGCACCTTCATGAATGGTGATTCATGCAAGGCTTTAGAAGGAGTTTTTAAAAAATGAAAACATTGCCACTTTAAAACTTTTCTTTCTTTTTTAGAAAACAAAATGAAAAAAATATGAAAGACAAGGAACAACATGGATGAATGAAAAATGTCCGTTTTATTAATGATCATGGTATTGTATTAGGAACAAAAGAACCCTAACAATAAGCTAATATGCCCTGGGCAAGGCATAGCGCTTGAGTACAGGAAAGACAGAAACAGAAACCATTACTCTTCAAAGGAAGTGACTGAAATGAGCCTTTCAGATGACCAATTGTTAAGCTGAGTCTCTGGAGCACAAGGTCTGATCCACTCGTCCAAGTCATAATCACTATCACCTGTGTCACCTTGCATTGCACTGATACTCTCGTAATCCACCATTCCTGCACTCGTGAAGGTAATCGGGCCTTGACGACCTATGAAGCTTTGTTCAGTTGATGAATGCCCCGGATGGTAGCTAACACCAAACATGTCATTCTTTTCTAATACTTCTACCGGCTTACCCCAGCCTTTTCGTATTCCTGATTCCACTACCTTCAAAGCCTGCTTGTAAGATGTTATGGAAACTCCTCTCTTTGACTCTTCGGAAGAAGCTGCTGATGAGGATGCTAATTCAGTCTTCAGGGGCTCGAAATCTTGACAAGGAGTCTCAACTATCTCACCGTCCATCTCAAAGTATTTAAATGAAGCCAGATGACTGATAAAGATATCCTCCTCTTTGCAGACCGTTAAGATTTCCCCTTCCCAAACGAAGTTCAGTTTCAGATGAAACATAGACGATACTGCTCCTGCCGAATGTATCCAGGGTCTCCCTAGAAAACAACTATATGCAGGTTGTATGTCCATTACATATAATGTGGTATTAAAGACTTGTGGGCCTACCTTGATTGGCAAGTCCACTTCCCCGAACACTGATCTTCTCGATCCATCAAACGCTCGAACCACCAGGTCACGGGGCTTCAGAATAACTCCGTCATAATCCAACTTCATTAATGCCTTCTTGGGAAGAACATTCAGTGATGATCCAATATCCACCAACACATGAGATAATATAGCACCCTTACACTCCAAAGAAATATGCAGTGCCCGATTGTGGGCCCGACCCTCAGATGTTATGTCCATGTCGGTAAAACCCAATCCATGTCTGGCGTTGACACTGGACACCACAGTTTCTAATTGGTTCACTGAGATATCCCGAGGTACATAAGCTTTATTCAGTATGTTCAAGAGAGATTTTCTGTGAGATTCGGAACACATTAACAGAGATAAGATGGAGATTTTTGATGGAGTCTGTTGCAAATGGTCCACGATTTTATAATCGCTCTTCTTGATGATTCTTAAAAACTCTTCAGCTTCTTTGTCAAATGTAATGTCAGGGTCAACCACATGTGTGGGCTCATTAGCAGTCACTGGTTGCTTCCCTATATCCCTATCTTGGGATTCTGCAGTATCTTTGGGTGGTATTATACTGTTTCTCAGTGTCTCCGGTGCAAATAACCTTCCACTCCTAGTAAAACCTCCTACTCCAACATTTTCTACTTGAGCTGGAGACATACTTGGTGTGGCCAAATCTTGCTTTTGGCCGTTGCAATATACTTCACCTCCGTAATGCCAAGGGATGGCCTTATCACTTTGATACATCACTGGCCCTGCAGTAGTGATAGTTATTGGTGCCACTCTGGCTTGAGGAGGAGCTTGTGATGGATCATAGAAAATGGTCACCGTAGAAACTTCTTTCTCTTTTGAAACTTTGTCAAACTGCAGGACCCTTTCATTTATCATACTCTGTAACCCCTTTTTCAAGTGTTCACAACTATTAGGAGCTTTAGCACAATCTCGACAATCAATCTTAAAACCCGGAAAGATACATTTTTGGGCCAAACAAGCTTTGACAGTACTTAACGGAGTTTGCAGGTCATTGACATCACGCACCAAATTCAGATTCTTTCCATCATCAATTGCCCCAACTGTACCTCCATGATGAGGCATGGGGGTTTATATCACGTTCGGAGTGGGAGCGAAATTAATCTCTTTGGAATCTAACAAGTCTTGAACGACGTGCTTCAGGGCTTTGCAGTTCTCTGTAGTATGATTGGGGGCTCCGAAATGGAATTCGCATCGGGCATTTGTATCATAACCTTCGAGGAGTTGCCCCGGCCTAGAAGGTTGAAAAGTTCTGAGCTGGATCATTTGGAGCTGGAGGAGATTATTCAAGATCTGTGAGTAAGACATAAGTGGAGTTTCAAGATGCCTTTCTCTGGTCTTCTGAGAATAATAGGGACGGGGAGCCCTCTGTTGCTGATAACCTTTTTGACGTTGTTGTTGCGGTTGTTGCACTTGTTGTTGATTAGGCTGAGCTGAGATAGTGACAGGAGCCACTTGCTGATAAACACCTATATTGCCTCTTCCTCTTTGTGCATACATTGCCCCAATCTCTCCTTCACTCTTCTTCATGAAAGGTTTCTTGACACCGAAAGTTGAAGCACCACCATTCTGGATCTTTCCCTGCTTGATCCAACTCTCTATCCTCTCACCAGTCAAGATAATATCTGAGAAACCGCTTGAAGAACACCCAGCCAACCTTTCCATGAAATTCCCAGGAAGGGTGTCTAGTAAAAGGTCTACCATTTATCTTTCTAGCAATGGTGGTTACACCCTGGCGGCCACCTCACGCCACCTTTGTGCGTAATCTTTGAAGCTTTCTGAATTTTTCTGTGTCAGACTTTGGAGCTGAGTGTGACTAGGCACCATATCAATGTTATACTGATATTGTTTAAGAAATGCTTCTCCCAACTCTTTCCAGCTTCGAACGAGACTTCTCTCCAACTTCATATACCATTCCAAGGATCCTCCGGAGAGACTATCCTAGAAATAGTACATCCATAGCTTCTCGTCCCTAGTATGGGCGGCAATCTTTCGGTAGAACATCTGCAGGTGAGTTTTAGGGCAGAAGTTACCGTTATATTTATCAAACGTTGGTGGCCTGAACTTGTGGGGAATGACCACTCCGGGAACCAAGCCCATGTCAGGTACATCTATCCCAAGAGTGTCTCTACACTCAAGGGCCTTGACTTTTTCAGCGAGCAACAAGAAGTCCTGAAAATTTCCTTCTCCGCCAAATCTCATATCATTGTTAAAAGGAGGGAACTGGTCCTCTTATCGGTCCATTGTAGGAATAAAAGTTGTTGTGCCAGGCTCTAGAATTGGAGGCCCACTTGTTCCATTGTTGGTGTTGGGAGGATTCACTTGAACTTCTGGAGTGATTACATGAGGGTCAGTCTGAGGAGGATTGAGCTCCTGAACTGCATTCCTCAAATCTTGTTGTCCTTGGGCCATCCCTTACATCATGACCATACATTCCCCCATCCTGGTGCGGAATTCATTGAGCTCAGTTTGCATAGCATCCATGAAGGTCCTCTGGTTGTTGCGTGTTGCGTAACGATGAGGAATATTTTGTCTGAAGTGTCGGGTCTTGGCAGCCATCACAATACTTGCCTGTAATTCAGATAAGTTAAGTAACATGGAGAAACCTGCAAAAAATAAAGAAGAATGCAAATGATATGTATGCAATGCAATGTGTCCCTTTTATCCTCAAGGTTTTATTTACTTTCCCATTCCGGTGTTGAGAAAATAGCCTTTGCAAAAAGACCTTATGTAACAATCAGATGTGAAGTGGCAGTATTTAATATCTCGTGTCCGTGCAACAGATAACAACCAGAGACTTCAGGTAAATCAAATAAAAATTGGAATAGCAAAGCCCTCACAGGGTACAAGTTCATACATCAAAGAGAAAAAGTACATCAAGAGAGAGAGGACTCCCACAACAAGCATGTGGGTAATCCAAATCACATGAATACAAGACTAAAGCTTAGGAAAATCTACATCCTGCAACCTCCAACTAAGGCGCTTGACACCTTGAAGCAATTGGGTTATATCTGGATGTGTAGGTTCCTGTATGAGCTTTTGAATCAGGAGATCCCTAAGGTCAAAGGAGGCATGCAACTCCTCAATTTGTTGCAGGAATACCTTCTCACTCTCCTTGTTTGTAATGGATCCAGTCTTGGCTTTCTTGACATCAGCTCTCAACTTCAACTTTTCCATCTCTTTCTAAGCATCCTTCACTTCCTGTTGACTCTCTGCTAGATCTTGGATATGACTCTTCTCTTGGTGGTGGGCCTTTTGAAGGAGCTCTCCCTGTTCAGCCAAAGAATCTTGAAGGCCTTTGATCTCTAACTTGTACTTGACTTCCAACTCTTTCTGCCTCTTCAAGTTTTCTTCCCATTTCTCTTGCCATAAGGTGATAGTTTCATTAGCTTCATTCAACTCTTTCTTATCCTTCCGGCGCTGGACCGTCTTGTGAGTTTCAGATAATCCCCTTTTCTTGGAATAGAGCTCCCTCTCCTGAAAGTCCTGTTGTTTAAGCCTGGCCATTTCTTCAGCTTTGTGAGCTCTTTCTTCCAATTTCTAGTTTTGAATCTTCAGCTTATGGCATGAGTTGTTGGCTTCCTGATTCTACAACCTGAGTTGCTTAACCAAGGCCTCAAACTTTTGGTACTCCTGAAGAAGAACTGAAGCTATAGGTGTTACCTCCTTAGGGTAGAAAGGTGGTTCCTTAGAGAATGGGAGCTACAAAGTCTCTACACGATCTTCCAACCAGGTGGCAAAAGGATCATAAGTCTTGGGATCTACTCTCCCGAAGTCTTTCTTCCCCTTCATCACTCTAACCTCCCAAGCTTGGGATGCTAGTATGCTTATCTTCAAGTTACCTTCTGCTGGAAAGTATAGTGACTCACTCATCTTCTCAATCAATGGTACAACTTTTAAGGGATAACCAAATTGTTTCCTGGATAATATAGGATTGTAGTTGATTCACCTTTCCTTCCTATCAAGGGCACATTTGGGAAGCTACCACAATTGACCAAGATTTCTTTTCCTATAAGATCCCTGTTGCATCCCCAAGCAATGTCATATGAGGTTAATCCCATCAATCTTTTGGACCACTTCCAAGATTGTTTCAAATCCTAGAAAGGTCCTGATTTAGGGAGTTTCCTTACAAACTAGTCAGCAAACAAGGGAGCACAACAGTTTACATGTCCCTTCCTCTTTTCATTCATGTGGTGAACTCCATAATAAAAGTTACCCAGCAAGGTAGGCATTGGGTTTCTTCTAACAAAGATGGTGATAGCCTCCATGTTGATTAATCCTTTCTCACCTGGAAACAAACTAATCCCATACACTATCAAAGCAAGCAATGTATTGAACTTAGCCTATTTTCTTTCAGCAGCTAGATCCTGAGCTTCCTTGACAAGAAAATCCAAGAGAAGTCTTTTACCTTTGCTGGCATCCAGCCCTCTACTAACCTTGGACAAATCCAAATGAAAAGAATCAGCTATGTCTTTGCATTAAGGTATCTTCTCTAAGCCATAGTGAGGAGCACCATTTTTTATGGGAATCCTGAGGATGCTGGAAATCTCTTCTAATGTAGGAGCCAAGATGTAATCTGGGAAGACAAAGACCCTCAGTTGTGGATCATAGAATTGCAACAGGGAATGCAAGCTAACTATTTGATCAGTGGTTAGCTTATTCACATAATCCAAAATCTTTCCAAACTCCCCTCTGAAATCATCAAGAACTTTGTCACCCATCAAGCTAATCAACTTCTGAATACCCTCTGTCTCTGGTTGTGGGAAAGTATAGTGGACATTCTTCTTCCTTGGAATCTCCATCTTGAATCAGCAATATGACCGGGAATAGGAAGTAATATGAACCCTGAGAATAAAAAGAACACAAATAATTAATGATGTTATGATGCTTATGCAAGGCAAGGCATGTGATCAGTGATGGGTATGTGTAGTGTCAATCATGTAATCAAGTGTCTGTGCAGGGTCACAACATCATCACAAGTATCTCTCTGATCAGAGGTTCATATCTCAGAATCTATGTGTAACAGAACAGATCATAACATTGAAGCATGCTGGTACAATGGGTATGTTGAAGGTTAGGGCTCCTACAATCCTATAAACCCCTCCCAATCTCACGGGTGTGCTACTTGGGTCAACATCACGGAATCTCAAAGTCGAATAGCAATAATACGTTCACTATCTCCGAGAAATGGCTCATGACCAAATCAGGGAATCGGTTTGGCATTATGTACTACTCAGGGAGATCTCAGCTGAGTCCAAGGAAACTAGCATCCCTCATAAGTCCCCAGCTTCAAGCATTGAATCGAGAAACAATAGTACATTCATCCCGAAGGGTACAATACTATCGTCATACGAACAGTTTGCCTTAACTGGATTCCTATGAGAGAACCAGGCCATCCTATGCAAGTCCCCAGTGGGCCCTCGGATGCGAGTGGGTTTTCCAACAAATATGGTATGCCACTGTCATCACTGGAGAGGGATGTTTCCACAAAGGTTCTCAATGATCGGTCCCTTGACTGCACATAACTATCAAGGTAGTGTATTGTCCCAGAAAGATTCCGGCATCAATACATTTCCGAGAAGGTCGCAAGTCAAGGCGTGGAACTCACTAATACAAACATAGCAAAACGCCATGAAGCCAAAGTGGAACCACTCTAAGTCCTAGGTGCACTCAAGCTGGGTATTTGGCTTATCTCATAGTAACAAAGCCCATCCCACAGAAAAAATTAAACCAGCACAGTCCAGTATATGATGCATGTGAAAATAAATATTGTAAGTAGTAAATAAAGCTGTAAATAAACTATAAACGAAAATAGTAAATAAACACAACAACACACACATACACACATATAAACACCCAAAGAAACAAAATAAAATAGGCGCTAGGATTGACTCTACAAAAGAAACCAGAGATTCTAGGTTCGATCCCCAACAAAGTCGCCAGCTGTCGCTCCCGGGATTTTCATTCTAGTACAAACGTGAAAGTAGCACGGAAAAGGTAGAGTCGCCAGCCAGGCATTTTTATCCCGAAGGACGGGAGAGGTAATGCTGCACAAACCTGGAAGAAGGAAAGAACGAGGCCTTGCAAACCAAAGATCTGGGTTCGGGAGTCGGTTACAACTTGGGAAGGTATTAGCACCCCAGATCGTTTGCCGTACCTGACGGGATCCACGCTTGTTTGTTTGTTTCAAAGGGTGAGGAAATAAAAATGTTGAATAAAACCACTAACTGGAATGGGAATGAAAATGAGAAAGGTAACTGGAAAAGAGATCGAAAAGAAATTGGAAAAATGTAGGGAAAATAAAGAATATGCTCGAACGGGCCCTACCCCGCTGCCTACGTACCTCATCGGGAAAATGAGAATCAGAGTCGACGTAGTTCGCCTAACTAAGGCGGGAACTATTTATTTGTGTTTTTATAGCTAGAACTACGTATGTCTATGCTCAGGTGTTGCAGGCTCATCTAGTACAACTCCGTTTACCGTCTTGCATGTGAGACAAGTCATCGCAAGTTCGCTTTGAGAATGAATGAGGTGAGAAAAGAAGTTCCCGCAGGAAAGTCGCTTATTGTTTGTTGTTTTCTTTTTAAGAGTTTTGTATGAATTTGGCACAAGGAAGTGAATTCAAACTCTTTTCCATGGAATGTGTACTTGCTACTACATTCCAAGATGGAATAATAGAATAAGCACACCAAGCAAGGATAATTTATCCAAGACTTGTTTCCAAGAATTAGGGTCTAAGTTCACTAGCTTGTTGAACTTTATTACATGTTTTTGTGGCTTCTGTGAAGAAGTGTCTTTTAGGTTTTCTTTATGAAATGACCTCTTGATAATACTTGTACATCATGTTAGACAAGCTTAAACTATTCCAAGATGGAATGAATGTAAGTGCCCCAAGGAATAAGGCTATAAACAAGAGATTCCTTCATGTCTTTATTAAGTATTTTTTATTTTGTTTGAAGATGAGAAGAGAAAGACTCAAATGGCAAAGGTCAAAGCTAATGGGAGACTAAGACACAACCCTAAGTTATCTTATTATGTACAAATAGGTGATCCTATGGTTAATGAGGGATTCTAACCTAAGGAGAAGAAAAGCAAGTTAGAATTCAACTTACTTCCTAAGGAAGTTAAATTGAATCTAAAGAACAAAAGGGGACCTATGAACAAAGTAACAAGTGCTAAGCCAAAGACAATTAAATGCACAAGAGATAAGGAATGAAGTATGATTACCATCATCTTCCCCCCCTACAAAACAAATGTTAGCATGAAGAAGAAGTATGAACAATTATGACATGGCAAATTTCACAAACAACTCACACTAGCTAAGGAAGGATGTTAGTGAACTCCTAAGGTTAATACTTATATCTAAGGCATCCTATAAGATATCAAACTTAAAAAGTCAGTAACTAAATCAATTCAAACGTATCTAAAAGGATTAATAAGATTAAAGTTAAACTATGCCCTAAAGCACCACTAAATCCTAAGGATGAAGTTAACAAGACAACATAAGTGTTCACTAAACCAAAAACTCCTAAACTCAAAGGTAAATGGAAAATACAAAACTTAACACTATATGGGAGTGAAGGAAATGAATGGCTCAAAAAGGAAAAGAAGAGATTCAAGTTAAAGGTACTCAAATGTGAAATTGAAAGGTGGTAGAAAGCATATAGAAGCATGGTTCTAAAGATGGAACAAAGTGACTTAGAAGAAAATTCAAAAGTAACCAAAGGGACTTGACCTCCCCATACAAAAACCAAGGGCTTGACAACAAACTAAAATGGAAATTATACTTGGAAAATGTTCACAAATGGTGAGTTAAGAAGCATCCTAAGACTAGGTGTTAAAATTAGGGTTTCTAAAGTCTTTTATGTGGCCAATGGAGTTCAAAAAGAAACAACAAGATTCTAAAATGGGATGAACAAGTATAGATGATCACAAAACATTTATAATACTAAAAAAAATATAAAATGAAGTGGATTCATGTGCAAAAGGATTTTGAAGTGTTTAAGATGGAAGGAGGAGGGAGATTAGGCTAAAATGAGGCATGTATGACTTAGGACTCAAGGTAAGCCTAAAAATTAAAGGTAAAGACACAAGGGTTGTACCCAACACTTACATACATCCTAAATGATCTAAGAGACTCAAGGTTAGGACCTCAAACAAATAGCATAAAGGTTCTACACTAATGGGAATGGAAGGACCAAAAACATGACTTATGACTCAAGTAACTTGGAAAATACCAAATGGTCATTAAAAATTATGAAAATTGACACTTGAGTACAAAATCCAGAGAGTGAATTGCATACAAAAAATATCACAAAAATTACCATTTTTGAGTGCTCGAATGATGTATGGAAATGGATTAAGGTTTATGAACATGTGTGTGAAAGCAAGGGTTCAAAACATTGCTTAAAGGGGCCTAAAACTCAAAACAAAAATATGATGAGGAGCTTTGATGAGTCTATTGATTAATGCAAAAAGAATGGGCTCTTTATGTTTTGTGTTTTAGGAGAAATAAAATGGATAAGAAGATTGATCAAAAAATGAGAAAATAAAAATTAATTCCATTAAGAAATTAATTCTGACTAAAATATAAAAGAAAAATATGAACAAAAATAATGAAAAATTAGAGAAAAATTCAAGGATCTCTCATGAATTAATTGGGAATTTATTGTGAAGTTTTTATATTTTTAATAAGCCAAAACGAAAAAGGAATTAAATGAGAAAAAGAAATAAAAATGAAATGAAATTGACTAAGCTACATTGGGCTTGGGGGGTGCCATGAGCAATAAAAATAACTACACTGGGCCTGGAAACACACGCAGGGGGTGCTAAGAGAAGGCTGAAGAATTGCTTCACACAAAAAACGCACGTGTGTTGCATGTGAATCATTAATGTGCTGGCTAACTTCTGACCCTGGGATTGAAGATGATCTAATGCACACGTTATGTTCTAACCATTAAAACCCTAACTGAACCCTTGCCGACCAGAGAAGATTCTGGTCATCTTCTCCGGCCATCTCACCGACGCAACAGTTTTTTTTCCCAGAAACTCATGAACAACATGTCAATTGAAAGCTACACTCATGGAGGTCACGAATCTGAACTCAAAACTCTCGCACCATGCCTGAATGTCAAGATTTGAAGAGAAACGTTTTTCCCTAATAATCTTCATATGCCTCTGCAAGGCCTAATTACTAGCCAAATCAGTTCGTTCTTGCTAATTTCATTCTAAATACAAAACCTAAGGTCATTATTCCATGCTTTTCAGGCTTTAAATCAGAGATACAAACCTGTATGTGCAGAGCCTGGATTGCTGAGAAAAAACCAGAGATGATAACTTTGCTGCAATGTGATGATAACAGAGCTGATACTAAGCCTCCACTTGGAGGATCAACTTCATTATTCCCTGGATTTTGATCAAAGGATGATGATGAACAAAATCTTGATGCAAAAACCAGTGTATTTGGTGAAGATCAACATAAAACTTCAGCTGAATTCAAGCTTGTGCAATAGTGATGCAGAGTTGAATCCTCATAGATTGCACACCAATTTATCCATGGTAATGATGTAGGGATGAATGAACATGGAGGAATGAAGAATCTTGAGCTTGAAATGGTGAAGATGAAGTTGATCAAAGAAAAACTGCACTGCAAATCTTCTGCTAAACCAGAGGAAAGTTCAGAGCATATTGAGATGTGGTGTGTGTGATTTTGATCAAATGCCAAATCTTAGTGCAATTATGTTAGAGTTTAGGCTTATATACCTAGGGTTAAGTCTAACTAACTCTAGTTGATGTTTAGAACTAGAGTTAGTTCTTAACCTGAGGTTAATTGGGTAATTTGAATATGGAGATCAATGACATGAAGCTGTATTGGCTTGGCTCGAATGATTATGTATGGTGATATGCATGTTGCTTACCATGAGGGTGAGTGTAATGTTGTATGAAGCTACTCATGAATTCGGTACTTGGAGGATTCTTTGGCTAGTCATTTTATGGAGTACATGGAAGCTTGGGGTGTATGAGCATGCATGAGATGATTGGCCCTCCAAATGAATTAAACTCATGATCCACACCAGTTGCATATGGTGCACAACCTGATTTAGCTTGAACTCATCCTGATATTTGATGGCTTGGAGTGCAAGAAAACAGTTGCATATGGTGATCTTCCAATGGAGATTTCCTCATGAACAAGACATCAAATTAGTTAGTTTGTGATCTAATTGAAGCATATATTTCAGAGAATCTATTTGATGTTCAACCCAAGATGATACATGGTCTCTAAACACCTCAAAAAACCATTGAAGTTCATCCCATGATGCTGTAAACTTAGCCTACATAGCCTGCTCTTGGCATAGCAAGATGCCTTGTGTATTTGCAGTTTGAAGACCTACACTTTGCCTCTCCATAACTTTTAAACCATTGATCAAATGAGAAATCTTTGAACATCAAAGTTGTTGGAAACATGGCAATGAACAACTTTGTAGTTCAAAAAAATTTCATTTGAGGCCTCTAACATGGAGAAAAATGACTTGGATTGTGACCCACCACCTGTTTGATGGAATGCCTTGCCTGGTACGCGCGCAGGAGGCAAGGTCTGCCCTAGTTTTTGCCCTAGCTTGCCTTGATTTGCACCAACTTTGAATGATCATATATCACTCTATTTTGATGATATGAATGAGTTACACCTATGGATTTGAAGCTTAGGATGCCCTCTTTAATTTGCTCAAGGTAGAATTTTGAAAGCCCTTATATTTTGGGAGAAGGCCTCTCTTGAAGATGCTGCAAAAATGGCCAAAACTTGCCATTTTTGGAAACCCTAATTTTCCAAAAATGGTATGTTTTGGTTTTCTTGATTTCTCTTGATTCCACCATCATTTCTTGATCAAATTTGAACCATAAGATCCTTGTAACCCTAATTTCATTATTTTGATCTCAAAAAGTCAGGAGTTAACTTTTTCCTCAGCATGGTTGACTTTCCCCCAAATCTCTGATTTTCAGTCATCTGGCCAATTGAACCTCTTCCAAAATGTTTCTATGGATGAAATTTGAACCCTAGGCACTTTACATCATATATAAGACAATGGAATCCACTTTGAATAAAAATTTCCTTGAGAGGCCCAGTAAAAGTGAAACCCTAATTTGGCCCCTTTCATCAGGAGATGTTGCACTACTGCTTCCTTTGATCATTTCAAATCTTTCCATGGCTTGTGGCTTCATGTGAGGACTTGTGGGATGTTTTTAACCCTTTGCACAATGTTGAGAAGATTTGTGGCTCTTTGGTTGCCTTTGTATATCCTTCAATTGCTCCAATCAACTGATCACATGTTTATGCCTCGGCTATGATACACGTGATGCAATGTTTTTGATTATTTCATGAATTTATTTATGCTAAATGTTATGTAAAATGTTGAGGAAATGAGAGGGCAAATTTTGAAGTATTACACATGTGTTTAGTATCTGACACTGATGAGAGGAAAACAAACTGACATTGATGTTATTCCAATGGTTTTTTACTATGAGGATGGCGATCGTTATGTGCCTCACATATATAATGATGGTTTTCATGTGTGAGTGACTGCTATTTCTTGTCATAAGGGATAATGGTGCCAAAATGAATGAGCTTCAGCAGGTGGCTGGACTGAAAGTAAAATCTTGAAGACATTAAAGATGCGTCTTATGTTTTCCATTCATTTCTACGAAGGTGCTCAGGGGGGCACATATTGTCTTAGATAAGGGGAGTTGCCTCTTGATCTAAGGATCTACTGTAGGGATGCAGTCTACACTGAGCTTGTGGTGAGTATCAAGAAGCACTTTCCATCCAGGAGGGATGAAAATGTCAAGTGTGATGTCTTGGAATTGTATTGTTGCAAGTTGGGGGAAACTTGGGAATACAAAATATATGATTCTCGATGGATGCTTAGAGAATCATTGAAGAATCAGGGAGAATTTATTTTTTTGCAAATTAAAGTCATTGTCTGAAGGATAGGTCTTTAGGTTTGGAGTTGTATGGGTCACTTTTGCCAAGTTTTGGCTAAAAAGGGGGAGAAGAATGGTGTTATGGGTGTTGGGTTCATTCGAGCAGTTGCGGTGCAAGAATGTTGGAGAAAGATGATCTATCATCTTAACTTACTACTTTCTATTTGTTTGTGTCTTGTGATTTGAGTTGAAAAATAGGTCGTGACTTGTGATTTGAGTTACATATTGTATGTACTCAATGTCATGAATGTTTAAGCTCTTTCTGGAATTCATAAAGAAGTTAAAGAAGATGTCTCAACCCCATGTCAGGACATCTTATTAATATATCAGTTTTAATCACTTAACAAATTTGTCAAAGATTTGGTGCAAATTTGCATAGTAGCTCAAAGAGCAAAGATAGAAAGCCCAACAACAGAAGACTGATGTCGCTCCCGGGATTTTCATCCTAGTACAAATGCGAAAGTGGTGCAGAAAAGGTAGAGTCGCCAGCCATGCATATTTATCCTGAATGAATAGGAAAGGTAATGTTGCACAAACCTAAGGAAGAAGGAAAGGACAAGGTCCTGTGAACCAAATATCTGGGTTCGAGAGTCGGTTACGACCTGGGAAGGTATTAGCACCCCAGACCGTCCGCCATACCCGACGGGATCCACGCTTGATCGTTTGCTTCAAAGGGTGAGAAAATAAAGTGTTGCTGAATAAAATTGCTACTGGAACTGGAATGGGAATGGAAAAGGAGAAAGCGAATGGGAATGGAAAGAAAGGATGGGGAAAATGTAGGGAAAATAAAGAATGTGCTCGAACAGACCCTACCCCGCGGCCTACGTACCTCATCGGGATTTTGAGGATTAGAGTCGACGTAGTTTGCCTAACTAAGGCGGGAACTATTTGTTTGTGTTTTTTATAACTAGAAATGCGTATGTCTATGCTCAGGTGTTGCAGGCTCGTATGGTACGAGTGAGTTTACCGTCTTGCATGCGATACAAGTCGTTGCAAGTCCGCGTTGAGAGTGAATGAGGTGAGAAAAGAAGTTCCCGCAGGATAGTCGCTTATTGTTTTTTTTTTGTCTTTTATGAGTTTTGTATGAATTTGGCACAAGGAAGTGAATTCAAACTATTTTCCATGGAATGTGTACTTGATACTACATTCCAAGATGGAATAATAGAACAAGCACACCAAGTAAGGATAATTTATCCAAGACTTGTTGTCGCTCCCCCGAAAAGACACTAGGGTCCCAGGGTGCAGACGCGAACGGTCGGCGAAGATAGAAAATGAAGGTGAATTGAATAGAGTCGCCAGCTAGGCATTTTTATCTCGAAGGAAAGATAATGCTGCATAAACCTAGAAAAAGATGGATAAGACGGTTGCGAACCAGAGAAACTGAGAAAGGGCGTTGGTTACAACCTGGGAAGGTATTAACACCCAGATTGTCCGTCGTACTCGAAGGGATCCACGCTTACAATATTTTGTTTAAAGGGGTAGGTGTATGTGTTTTCTGTGTACAAAAGATAAGGAGGAATGTACAGGTGTCAGTGCAAAAAAAGTTGAATTGCTCGGGAACTGAGGCTTAAAGAGAATACTGAAAGAGGGGGGAAGACACAGAGACTTTTGTTCGATAATTGTTAAGTTATGCCTACGTATCCTCGCGTGCAATGAGGAAGTCAGAACATCGTGGTTCGACTCAAAGAGACTGAAAATAAAATTGACTGTGAACTGCTTACTTGTCTATGCTCAAGTGTATGACTAGTCTGGCTCGAGTGCTAACTGTCTTGCATTAGACGGAAGAAGCAAGTTCTCGCTTATAGAGTGAATGTGATGAGAAAAGAATCCCGGAGGAGACGTTTATTGTTTGTATTTGTGTTTTCAGTTTTGTTATTGTTTTTGGTGTTTTGCATAAGTTAATGAGCTTAAGCCTAAATCAAATGCTTGCAAACTCATTATATCCTCCCTAATTAGGGATAATGAGCCTACTTAAGTATGAGATAAGCATCTCAACTTAATTGCCATGATGATGTAGGATTAAGATCCTTAACCTACTTGTGATTAATTAAATGTTTTTTGGGTTTTTGTTTAGTGTTAAGTAATGATTTTAATCTCTAATCACAAATTAGTGAACTCATTACACCATCCTAATAGAAGGATAATAGATGAGAACACTTAAGCTGAGGAAGATACCTCAACTTAATCTATGGTTAGGGATTAAATTCATTATATAACAAGCCTTTATTAAGTGGATTTTAATTAAGGGATGGGATTAAGAAATGAATTTTATGTTTGTAAGACAACTTGAGGGGGACTTATCCATTAGACACTATGGTTAGTCCCTCTTAACCATAAGGAAGAGTTAGAACCCTAATGTAAGGCCCAAGTTACAAGATAAAGTCTTAGTGATTATTAGTGTGATTTGATTAATAGGTTTAAACAAATTAAAGGTTTAACACTTAGGATTAAATTTATACACTCCATCCTAAGAGAAGGATTCAGGCATAACCCTAATTCCAAAGTCCTAAAACTTTAAGAGTTTAGTCTCTAATTATTGAGATGAGATGAGAGACTCAAGGAGACTCAAAGGTAAAGAGCTAAGGGGGACTAATCAGAAACCTAATTATTATCATGCTTGGATATCCTATGGTTTATGAGGCGTAAGAAAGATCTTCAAGGAAGCCACCAATGGAAGAAGCAGATGAAAGGAGGATGAGAAAGAAGAACAAGTTACTTACTTCAATGAAGAAGATAAGTAACTTGAAAGAAGAAAGTGAGAGAAAGGAACCTAAGTGAATCAAATTCACTTCAAAGACATGTAAATATGCATATGAATGAGATAAGAAGAAGTGAGAGGTGAAGGCAAATCCACCTCCCAAAATAACTTACCAAACCTGAAAGTGTTAGTATGAATGCATAAAGTATAAAGCATAAAGGAATGAAGTTAAATGAGATGCAATGATCAAAGTCAGAAGTGTTTATGCAATGTAAATGTCATGTAAGATGATGCAAAGTTATACAAAATGCATATGTGTGATCATACAAAGATGAGATGCAAAGGAAGCATGCTTTGAAGTTTGAAAACACATGAAAGTTTATGAAATGAAATGAATGCTAAACATGTAAAATGAATGAAGAAATGATTGATCAAGGTTATAACATGTCCTAAGATGTCTAAGATGACATATGAATGCATGAAATGTCATGGCAAGTTCATGTAATGATGCATATGCAAGGAGAATGCAAATGAACATGAGAAATTAGGGTTTTATGGACATGTAAGATGCAAATGGATAAAACAGAAGCATATGACATGATAAAAATTTGAAATCAAGCTCAAACAAACCCTAATCCCATATTAGTTCACACCCCAAAGGAGAAGGTCAGAAGCCTAACCTATCTAAAGTTATGATTTTCTCAAGTTTTCTAAGGTTTTTGGGTGATTCAAAGGGAAAAATGCAAATCAATTTGAAAATGCAAGATAAATTTATGAGGAAAAAGACCTATAGACTACATGAAATATGCAACACAATGCAAAAAGAATCAAGTTCAAACTCTTCTTTGTTAGGCAGATATGATTTTTAAAAGTTAGGGTTCAAAAATATGATTTTAATGACCCTTAATTCAAAGAAAATTGGCAAACTATGATCAAACCTAAAAAGAAATTTGTGTGAAGAGTTTGAAAATGTCTCTAAATGCATTGGAATGATTCATGATTTTTAGAAACCTAAATGCATTTTTAATTAATTAAAATACTTTAATTAATTAAAAATAACATTTAAATATTTTAAAAATACTTTTTTAATGCAAAAAATAAAAATAAAAATATTTTTGAGTTCTGAAAATTAATTAAGGTGATGATAAAAAATTTCAGAATTTTAAAATTATTTTTGATATTTTTAATAAATAAAACAAAAGAAATTAGATAAAAATAAATAAATAATGCAAAGTATGCAAGATGGATGGTTCAGATTGCGTGGGGGAAGTGATCAGTGGCCAGGGTTGAAAGTCACCAAGACTTGAGGTATTCAAATCCTAAGGCCTAGGTTTAAATGAGAAACGCGCGCAAGATCCAATAGCTGGGATTTGATCTGAGAATTAAAATGTTTTATAATTTAATTAAGTGGATTAATGCTAATACGCGCAATCTAAGCCATCCAGACCTAACCTTAATTAGGATCAAAGGGTCACAAATCAAACTGGGAATTTAAACATGGATTAGCCCTAATCACTTTCAGATGACCGGAAAATTACTCCGGTCATCTTCTCCGGTGGATCAAAACCCTAAAATCTTCCCTAGGCAAAATCAAAACCTCTAACCTGCCCAGAAATGATCCCCTACTCAAACTAAACTTAATTCAACCTTCAAACATGATTTATCATTCATTAACAAGCTGAATCAAAGGAAAAATAAAAACTGGACAAAATTTCAGAGACCTATGAAATCCTCATTTCTCCACCATTTTCAGTTTTAAAAAGATCATGATGACCCCCACAACATGTACTTTCATATTATAACAAGAAAATGAATTTTTGCAAGATTGTGTTCTTGAGGTTACCTGAGCTGGTGAACTATGAATATGAGCTTTCTGGGCCTCTCTCTCATGCAAATCAACTTCTCTGGTCCTCCTGGTGCTTGTGGAATGCTTCAAAAGCTTTTATGATGGCTGGTTTGAAGGTTCCAATTCTGGTGTAACAGAAAATGAGGTTTGTGTTTTTGATGTTTCATGCCATTGTAATGGTTGGTTTATGTTCTATGGATCATTTTTGAATGAATGGTGAAGTTTGTTTTGGAGTTTGATGGCTGGTTTTTGCAAATCTAAGAAGGGAAGTTTTTGATGGATTTTGTTAAATCTTATGTTGTGTGTGTTCTGAGCTCATGGTCTGCTTGGTTTATGTTCCTTAGGCAATCCCTAAACTATTGGAATGAGTCAGAAGATTTGATATGCACTGTGGGAATGGTATGGAGCAATTGGCCAAAAAGTCAATAGTTGGTGTCCTTGAGTATGGGCCATGGAAGAAGGTGTTTTAGGGTTGCTCTGAGTTCAGTTGGCTTCAAGGATGGCCATGGGATGATTTAGAGTGATCAGAAGTAAATGAATGGTGAGATTGCACATGTTTTTCATTTTCACAACTTTGTGCATTTTGAGATATTTGGTCATGGAAGTGGCTTGTTCAATGTTGAATCTTAGTCAAGGCATGTTGCATAATGTTGTTATGGTGCATTGAGGCAGATTAGAGGTCACACAAAGCCCTAAAAATCATTCAAGCAAAAAATCCCTCTTTGAGAATTTTTTTAAAAATGGCTTATGGAGACTTGTGATCCAAGGCATGATTTTGGTCTTGCAATGTTGAATTATGTTTGTATGATGTTTAGAGGTCAATTAGAGGTCATTTGAATGATTGAAACTTGATTTTGCAAAAAAACTCCTCTTTGGCATGAACTTGAAAATTATGTGATTTTTGCCAACTTTGAAAGGCCATATCTTGAGTTCTAGGATGAATCAAGACATGTTCTTGTACTTTTTGAAAAGGGAAAGACCCAATCTACAACTTTCATGACCAAGAATTTTCATTTGAAGCATTTTTGGTTATGAAAGAGAAGGTTGAAAAACTTTCCCAAAATGGAAAGTTTGCATTTCAAGTCATTTCCAAAAAAGGCAAGTTTGCAATTGGCTCAAAATTCTAAAATCTTGTGGACTTACAACAACTTCTAAGATCAAATAAATATCATATAACTTCAATTTGATGAAAATACCCCCTTGGTTCCATTGTTGGGGGCCTCAGATGCCCTGATTTTGACTTAACTTGCTCAGGAAGTTACCCAGTGAACAGATGAATTCCACAATGAGTTTCTTCATCAAACTTGGTACACATGATCCTTATAACATTTTAAGAACATTAGAAACAAGAATGACCCAAAAATTTGGAGTTAAGGCCTCTGAAACCAAAACCCTAATTTTGGTCATCTGTGTAGTGAAACCCTAGCTCTGCTTCCATGCCTTTGCCAGTTCTTGTGATCTATTGACTTTCATGAACTTTGAGGAGCATAATATGATGGTAGAACACACATGGACCCTCTTGGAAAGCTTTAAGACCTTTGGGATGGCTCAGATGGATTCTTGGATTGCTCAGATCACAAACCCTAGATGCAGATGAATTTGAACTTATGCAGTGAAGCAAATATGCAATATGAGGTGTAATGCTTATGTTAATGCAAACATGAAAGATCACAAGCCATGGTGTGATAAAGAGTGAGGGAAAATTTGGGGTGTTTACATCTGCCCCTATTCAAACATGAGTTAGATGTGCAGGGTGTAAGCGCATAGCTTAACAAACAAACAAGATAACTTGTGGTTGAATACCAAAGACAGTCCGAAATTTGCACTCGCTGGATAGAAGAAGAAAAGGGATACAAATTGTAAAAGGTAGTATAGTATGATTATCAAATGAAGGCGATGGAGGACGACCATCGAGCAGAGGACGACTGATGGGGATAAATTGGTAAGTAAAGCAATGACGGGGACGGCCGACAAGCTGGGGAAATAAAGAGATCATGATGGGGACGACCATCGGGTAAGGAAATAAGATTCTCTGGGGATTAAAGAAAAGCATTGATGGGGAAGGCCATCAGGCTTGAAAAGTAAAGTAAACAACGATGGGGACGACCATCGGTTTAAAGAATAAATAAAATAATGATGAGGGACGGTCATCAAAGGTGAAGGACGATCACCTAGCAGGGGACGGCTACTCTTTATCACGACATAGAACGAATTTCGGATAGAAAAGGTCAACGACGGAGACAGCCATCGGATAAGCATGATGAAAGGACGATCATCAAGAGGCGAAGGACGATCACCTAGCAGGGTACGACTGCTCTCGGGGTTTATCACGACATAGGACGAATGTCGGATAACAAGATCAACGATGGGGACGACCATAGGATGAAATGATGAGGGACGGTCATCAAAAGGTGAAGGACGATCACCTAGCAGGGGATGGTTGCTAAAGATATCACGACATAGGACGAATGCAGGATAGAAAAAGGTTCCACTAATGGGGACTCCGCTGGGGAAGGGATGAGGGACGGTCATCCAAAGGTGAAGAACGATCACCTGGCAGGGGACGGCTGCCGAAAATATCACGACATAGGACGAATGTCGGATAGAAGAAAGTTGTTTTGTTGGTGACTTACTGGGGAACGGTAAAAACGGACGAGTGTTCACGCTTAAGAATAAAAGGTATAAGTGTTTGACGCTGTATATACATTAAAGATGCGGACGAGCATCCTTAGGACCATGATACAGACGAGTATCGGTAGAAACAAACGCTGACGCGTGTTCAGAGATGATGATACGGACGAGTACCAACTGGTTAACAAAGAACACGGACGAGTGTCGGATCTGTTGAGGAGTGATATAAACAAGATACGGACGAGTATCAGAGACCTTCTGTATAAGTATCAGTGAGTATTGGTTTGTTGGTTAAGTAAGAGCAAGACACGGACGAGTGTTTCATCTGCTGGGGAAGTATGGCACGGACGGGTGTCATATATGTACTATATATAATAGGCATCTGTTTTTAGAATGCAAAGGAGGTGCTTTGGATTTCTGTGAGGATAGGATGACACAGACGGGTGTCGAAAAGAACATGTTATGAACAAGTATCTGTTTTTGAGAGTGCAAAGGGGACGCTTTGGCTTTTATGTGCAAAGGGGTGTATTTGTATATTTCTTGATGAAATATTGATGGTAATTGCAGGTGGCTGGCTCGAACCTGGCTTGTGATCATACAAATGTTTGATTTTTGTCGTAATGCTCCGTATTAGACGGAATGTTACGTTCTGTGTGGGAAAAAATGATGCGAATGCCATGATTATGCAAAGGGAAGAAACTGATCCGAGACTCGAATCCTGCTGGGATAAAGATCTCTGGATGATCTTCTTGGAGGGATATCCCGATCGGGGAAGAGATCATTGGTAGATCTATCCGTAAGGAGCTCTCTGCTAGGGGGAATAGATCATTGGTAGATCTATCCGTAAGGAGAACTCAGCTGGGGAGAAGGAGACTTCAATCACTTTGTTCTGGATGGGTTTCAGGCATTTCTCTTCTAGGGAGAGAATGGAAACTCTGTGGGGAGGCAGTTCCATTAACTTTGCTGAGGATGAGAGAGATCTGGCATCCTGGTGGGGAATAGGAAATTCCTTGACCACCTTGCTGTGAAGTAGATGTTAGACACTGCTCGGGGAGGTAATAACTTCTAGGAAGTGGCATGCTGGGGATTCAATGCATGATATGCCACATGCTGCGTATTGAATACCTGCAACCTGTTAAGACAAAAGAAACGCACAGGTATCCCGAGGTATCCCTAACCGGATTCCGTCATAGGATTTAGACTTTCCTGAAAGTAATATATTTCCTGCAAGCATTTATTTAAAATGGCTCATTTGTTTTATGCAAGTGTTGTATCATGAATATTGGACATTTTGCAAACGAAACAAAAATGTACAAAACGAGGTGTGACTGAAAACTCTGATTTTATTAATTTGGGTGCCCTAAATTGGAAAATACAGTCAAATAAACAAATCCCCTGAAATGAGGAGATTGCTGTAAATTAATAAAATAAAGGTGTTGGCAATGTTGACGACGACGTTCCAGTGAACTTCCTTTGCTATAACCTGTATGACCTTGACGTTCTTCTTATCTTGCTTTCTGAAGAAGGCCAGTTATGACCGCTTCTTTGTCCTTTTGAAGCTTGCCGGGTTGTGAGTGATACAGATGAATTCAGAATGCAATTGTTCGCTTATTCCCTGATTTTGCGTGGATCACCCTTTTGGGTTTTCAATCCACCGGGATACCCATTTTTGCCTGAGCTGTCCAATGCAGCTTTTCAACTCAGCGGGTGTACACATTTTTTGATTTTTCCCTTATTTTTTCCCGAGTCTTTTATTTTGTTTTTTGACTCGCCAGGATGCCTTATTTTTTTCTGGATGTACATTCTGTTTTTATGTCACGCGGGTTATTTTATGCGAAGTATTTTTTAACTGCATCTGAATTCATAGGGGATAAGAAATCTTCGGCATCCATAGTAGTGAGCATCAGTGCTCTACCAGAGAAAACTTTTTTTTACTATGAATGGGCCATTGTAGTTTGGCGTCCATTTACCCCTGTGGTCTGTATGAGGAGGAAGGATTCTTTTCAGAACAAGGTATCCCACTTGGTATTCCTGAAGCCTGACTTTCTGATCGAAGGCTTTCTTCATCCGCTTTTGATATAACTGCCCATGACAAATGGCAGCTAGCCTTTATCTCCTCGATCAAATTCAGCTGATTGTACCGAGACCGGACCCATTCTGCTTCATTAAGTTTTACATCCATCAGTACCCGTAAGGAGGGTAGCTCAACTTCAACAGGTAGGACTGCCTCCATACCATACACAAGCTGATAAGGTGTTGCCCTAGTGGACGTTCTGATTGAGGTTCGATACCCATGCAAGGCAAATGGTAGCATTTCATGCCAGTCTTTGTAAGTAACCACAATCTTCTGCACAATCTTCTTGATGTTCTTGTTAGCTGCCTCAACAGCGCCATTTATCTTTGGCCTATAATGAGAAGAGTTGTGATGTTGGATTTTGAAGTCTCGGCACAGTTTTTCCATCATTTTGTTGTTCAAATTGGAACCATTGTCAGTAATGATTCGCTCGGGAACTCCATATCGACAAATGATGTCTCTTTTCATAAATCTGGCTACCACTTGTCTGGTGACGTTAGTGTACAAAACTACTTCAACCCATTTGGTGAAGTAATCAATGGCTACCAGGATGAATCTGTGGCCATTTGAAGCAGTTGGTTTGATCTCTCCAATCATGTCAATGCCCCACATGGCAAAGGGCCAAGGTGAAGACATCATGTTCAAAGGATTTGGAGGCACATGCACTTTATCCGCATAGATCTGGCATTTGTGGCATTTTCTGGCATAGGCACAACAGTCTGCATCCATTGTGATCCAGTAGTAACCTAATCTTAACAATTTCTTTGTCGTCTCATGTCCTCCGGCATGGGTACCAAAAGAACCTTCATGCACCTTGTGCATCAGCAAGTTTGCTTCTTTCTTTTCAACACATCTGAGCAGAACCATGTCGAAGTTTCGCTTGTATAATGAACCATCAGCATTAAGGAAGAAGCTATCGGCCAACCTTCTTAATGTCTTCTTATCATTGGATGATGCCCCAGGTGGGTATGTATGATACTCTAAGAAGCTTTTGATGTCATGGAACCACGGCTTGTCATCTTTAGCAGTGTCCACAGAGAATACGTATGCTGGTCGGTCCAGTCTGGATACTAAAATCCGAGGCACATAATTAGCAGTTTGAACTTTGATCATGGAGGAAATAGTGGCTAAAGCATCTGCAAACTGATTCTCATCTCGTGGGATGTAATCAAGTTTGACAGTTGTGAAGAAAGTCAACAACCTCCTTATATAGTCACGGTACAGAATCAGATGCTCTTGGTGAGTGTACCATTTGCCGTTGGTCTGATTGATTACCAAAGTTGAATCTCCGAATACATTCAATGTCTTGATCCTGAGGTCAATGGCTTCCTCAAGACCCATGATACATGCTTCGTATTCTACTTCGTTGTTAGTACAGGCAAAGGTGAGTTTTGGCGAGAAAGGAATATGAACTCCTTTAGGTGTAATGAGTACTGCACCAACTCCACGACCATTCATATTGACAGCCCCGTCAAACATCATAGTCCATTCTTCTTCTGGATCAGGCCCTTCAGTGTGAACTGCCTCTTCACAATCTTTTTCTTTTAAGTACATGATGTCTTCATCAAGGAAGTCAAATCTCATGGGCTGATAATCATCAATGGGTTGCTCAGCTAGATAGTCAGATAGTACACTGCCCTTGTTGGCTTTTTGAGATATGTATTGAATGTCATACTCTGTCAGAATCATTTGCCATCTTGCAACCCTTCCGGTAAGTGATGGCTTCTCAAATATGTACTTGACGAGGTCCATCTTTGAGATCAACAAGGTAGTGTGAGTCAGCATATACTATCTTAGTCGGCGAGCATCCCACGCTAAAGCACATCAAGTTTTCTCGAGCAGTGAATAACGTTGTTCACAGTCGGTAAAATTTTTGCTTAGGTAGTATAGTGCATACTCTTTTCGACCAGACTCGTCATGCTGGCCTAACACACACCCCATTGACCCTTCTAATACTGTCAGGTACATTATCAGAGGTCTTCCTTCAATTAGAGGCATGAGAATTGGAGGTTCTTGCAGGTACTCCTTGATCTTATCAAAAGCTTTCTGATAATCGTCGTTCCACCTGACTGTCTGTTCCTTTCTTAATAGTTTGAACAGGGGATCATAGGTTGTAGTGAGGTGAGATATGAACTTTGATATGTAGTTCAATCTACCTAAGAACCCTCGAACTTCTTTTTCAGTCCTAGGTGCAGGCATCTCTTGAATGGCCTTGACTTTTCGGGATCAACCTCAACTCTCTTTTCACTTACTATAAATCCCATCAACTTACCAGAACGTACCCCGAATGTGCATTTGTTGGGGTTTAGCTTCAGCTGATACTTCCTCGGACGTTTGAACAACTTCAGCAGATTTACCAAATGGTCTTCTTCAATAAGGGACTTGGCAATCATGTCATCCACATAGCATTCAATTTATTTGTGGATCATATCGTGGAATAATGTTACCATAGCCCGTTGATATGTGGAACCAACATTCTTCAGTCTAAATGGTATTACCTTGTAACAAAATGTGCCCCAAGGTGTGATGAAGGTTGTTTTCTCCATGTCTTCGGGTGACATCTTGATCTGATTATACCCAGAAAATCCATCCATGAAAGAAAATACCGAGAATTGAGTTGTGTTGTCGACCAATACATCAATGTGAGGTAATGTGAAATCATCCTTCGGGCTAGCTCTGTTCAGGTCCCGGTAATCCACACACATATGCACCTTGCCATCCTTCTTAGGCATTGGTACAATGTTAACAACCCACGGCGGGTAACTATTCACAGCAAGGAAACCGGCATCCCACTGTTTTTGTACTTCTTCCTTAATCTTCATGGCCATATCTGGGCGAGTACGGCGTAGCTTCTACTTCACTGGAGGGCAATCTTCTTTCAATGGCAGCTTGTGCATGACAATATCCGTATCTAGACCTGGCATGTCTTGATAGGACCAAGCAAAGACGTCGACGTATTCTCGAAGCATGTTGATAAGCTGTTCTTTTACTGAAGCTTGCAGACTGGCCCCAATCTTCACTTCTTTCAAATCCTCTTTGGTACCGAGATTAACAGTTTCAACCTCCTCCTGATGAGGAGTAATCACTTTCTCTTCTTGCCTCAACAACCTGGCTAATTCTTCAGGCAACTATAGTCTTCTTCTACCCTTTCACCAGCTTGATTAATTGGATTGTCGAAGTCATACAAGGTCATAGCAGTGCTGTTGTCGGTGCAATCTGGAGGATTATTTCTGCAAGGGTTAAGATTTGTTCTTTTTAGTGATCAATTTTAATCTTTGTTTAGAAAAAGTGTAAATGAAGTTATTATTTTGAAAACATTGTCATTTATTGTTTTGTACAAAAGTGAAAAATGAAAAGACAGTGAGCGAAAGAGAGAATTGTTTGCAAAAGATGTCTGATATTCATTGATATTCCATTTACACAAAATTACAAAGACGGCCCTATTACAAAATGAGTCCTGACACCTTGGGCAAGATGTAGGACTTGATGCATGCTAAAAAAAAGCAGGAAATAATAATTACTCTGCAGGAGTAACCCTTATGATTTCCTGGGAAGACCAGTTAAGGACTTGGTAACCCGAGATCCTTGGACGAATCCAGCTCTCCAGGTTGAGGTCGCTTTCCACCTCGTCTTCCACGTTATTGACAGCATCTGGGGTGAGCATCCCCCCACTGATGAACTTGGACTCTTTAGCAGCCTCTGCTTGATCTTGTCAGAATGGTTTGTAACCCAAACCGAATCTGTCCTCTTTCTTCTCCACTGGTAGCAGCTTGCCCCAGCCTTGGGCATTTCCATCTTCAACAACCTTCCGGGCTTGTTGATAGGAGACAATTTAAGTACCCATCCTATCCAACTGGGATGCAGCAAATACTTCAGTTGTCGCCTCGTTGACGTTTAGTGCTTCGAACCCTTGGCTCATGGTTTCATGGATTTCACCATCCATCTCAATGTATTTGTATGTAGCCAGATGGCTAACAAAGATATCCTCTTCACCACAGATGGTGATAATCTGCCCTTCCCACTCATATTTCAATTTCTGGTGAAGGGTCGACGTAACTGCGCCAGCGGCGTGAATCCATGGTCGACCCAACAAACAGCTGTAGGTCGGCTGAATGTGCATCACATAGAAAGTAGTCTGAAAGACCTGCGGACCGATTATCACAGGAAGCTCCACCTCTCCAAGAACAGACCTCTTGGAGCCATCAAAAGCTCTAACCACCAGATTGATTGGTCGGAGAGCTATACCATCATATTCAAGCTTGACAATGGCCTTCTTTGGCAAGACGTTGAGTGAAGACCCAGTGTCAACAAGAACATGTGAAAGCACAACCCCTTTACACTCCAGGGTGATGTGTAAAGCTTTGTTGTGGTGACGACCTTCCGTTGTCAAATCAGCGTTGGTGAAACCTAGCCCATGGCTAGTATTAACATTAGACACCACTGTCTCGAGCTGATTCGTTGTGATCTCCTCCGGCACGTAGGTTGCGTGCAAGACTTTAAGTAGTGCATCCCGATGAGCTTCGGAACACAACAGCATGGATAAGATGGAGATCTTGGAAGGAGTCTAGTGGAGCTGATCCACAACCTTGTAGTCACTTCTTTTGATTATCCTTATAAATTCATCCACATCCTGATCAAAGGATGATTTATGGGCCTCTTTTGGTACAGGTTCTTCAGGTGCCACACTTTTACCTTTGGCTTTGGCAGCAGCCTCTGCCTCAGTATTAGCTCTTGGAACTTGTGACTCGAAGAGGCATCCGCTTCGGGTGAAGCCTCTGCCTCCCCCGACATTATCCACTTGTGGTGTGTGAACCGAAGAATCAAGAAGGACTCTTTCTCCGTTGCAGTAAAGGTCTAAACCATAGTGCCATGGTACAACATTTTCTTTATCATATGGAATGGGCCCTGGCACCGTGATGGTGACTGGACTGACTACAGCAGAGGTAGGAACCATTATTGTTTGTGGATCATAAAATATGGTAACAGGACTTCTGATTGATGGTGGTGGTGATTGACTGAAGCTTGGTTGTTGCTAAAATTGTTGTTGAAGTTGTTGCTGATAATTGCTGGAATCGGGGACCGTTGCAGGGTCGTAATAGATGGTGATTGTGGAGACGTCGTTGTTAGTTGTTGTTGTAGTTGTAGAAGCGGATGCGATTGAACTGGTGTTTGTTGAAGTGATGGAATAGGTGGTTGTTGATTTTGTAGATGAGTTTGTAGGAACAATTGTCTTTGTAGTTGTAGGATAAATACTTGTTGTTGTTGAAAAAGGAGTTGTTGGTGTTGTAGAAGCCATTGTTGTTATTTGCAGGATGCCATCTTTGATCAGGCCATCAATGCCACTTTTCAAGCTTGCACACCCATTGACGGAAACCTTGCAAAATTCACAGCAGGCCTCACAACCTGGAAACACCTGGAATTTTAAAAGCTAAGCTTTAACCTCTACCAGAGGTGTTTGAATGCTTGCAGTATCTTCAATTAAACTCATGGGTTGGCCCTCCTCAATTGCGTTTATCCTTGGCCCACCATGGCTGGGCATAGGGTTCTTCGTGACATTAGGAGGTGGTGCAAAATTTAGGGCCTTTGAATCAACCAGATCCTAGACCTTCATGTGCAAAGCTCTGCACTTTTCTGTGGTGTGACCAGGTGCATTAGAATGAAAGGCACATCTGGTGTTGACGTTGTAATTTCTCGGAAGGTTCTGAGGATCTGGTGGAGCCAAAGTCCTTATCTCGACAAGATTAAGCTTCAGGAGTTGTGGCAATAAGGTGGCATATGGCATTGGGATAGGGTCAATCACCCTGTTAACTTGAGATGGCCTTTGCTGGAAAGGGCGTTATTGTTGGTTGTTGTTGTTGTAGGATCTTGGTTGAGGAAACTGTTGTTGTTGAGGAAAATGTTGTGGCTGTTGAGTGTATTGAGGAGGTGGAGTAGGAATAGTGACAACGGCAATTGATCTCGGCGGATATTGGGGTCTTCCTCTGCCCATGTGTACAGAATTTGTTTCACCGGATCTGCGAGGCCCTGCAAATGGTTTCCTTGCACTGCTTGAACTGGCGCCATTATAAAAAATCTTTCCCATTTTCAATAAGCTCTCAATTATTTCTCCAGCTATAACCACGTCTGTGAAGCTAGTGGAAGAAAAAGCAGCCAACCTATCAATGTAAGTCCCCTGGAGGGTGTTCATGAACATATCTTCCATTTCCCTTTCTGACATCGGGGGTTGAACGGCAGCAGCTAATTGCCTCCATCTTTGAGTGTACTCTCTAAAGCTTTCCCGGGAAGACTTTGACATTCCCATTAGAAATGTTTTGTTTAGAGCCATGTCCTGATTATATTGATATTAATGAATGAAAGCTTCAGCCAAATCTTTCCAATTCCTTACTGTGAGAGTACCACTCACGGGACGCCCCTGTCAAGCTATCCTTAAAATAAAACATCCACAGTTTTTCATCCATGGTGTAGGATTTCAATCTTCCCAAGAAATATTGGAGATGGGTACGAGGGCAGGATGTACCATTGTATCTTTCAAAGCAGGGAGGTTTGAATTTGTGAGGAATTCTAACCCCCTCCACTAGTCCCATATCCATGACATCAAAACCCATAGAGCTTTGAGACTCCAGAGACCTCAACTTTTCTACTATCTCGTCCAGCCGACGATCATAGACTTCGTCTCCTACCCCGACTACAGTAAATTGTTCTTCCTGAGGGTCCTCCTGCAAGGCCCTCCCTCAAGTGTAGCCATGGGTATTTCTTATAGCATTAATTTCCGGGTTCAGATGAGGTCCAAACTCTGGGGGATCAGTACGAGGCTGTACATGATCATTGTTGCTGGTACCCCCTGTACCTGGGTGGTTTTCTTCGGGAGTTTGTTGCTCGACCAACTCTCTCAGTCTCTCCTGGCTCTGGGCCAACCCAGTCATCACTGCCATAAACTAGTTCATTTAGGCCCTCATCTTAGTCCTTTCATTGGCCATTTAGGTTCTCACGTCAGTCAGATCTTGTTGAACCTGGTCCATTTGTAAGCCCGAAAGGTTATTTCTTGTCGGATACCGGTGCACTCTATTGATGGGGAAGACTCTTCTACGAGCAATGTTTCCTGAAACCACAACAAAGTGAGAAACAACAAAAACAAAAACCTACAAAACAAAGAAATGAGGTTAGCATGTAATGCAGGATGTCTATTTGTCTTCCAAGGGTATCCGGTTTGGTTCTTTGGTTTTGACCTTTCAGACCTCGAGGAATGATGATGTTGAAGAGAGATAAAGCCCACAAAAATAAAACAAACCATATATTACAAAGTGTAAAGATACATAGTTTGATTACAACAAAATACCCATGGTGGGTCAAAATACAACAACAAAAATACAATCAAAATGAAGTACAAGCACAAAGAAAGAAATCAAACATCCAATCCATAATCATCCTCTCTGACTTCTTTTAGGAGAGCCTCAGTCACTGGGCCAACTGGATGCTCTGTGATGGTCCTGATCAGAAGGTTCCTAGTGGCAATGGCACTTGTCAACTTCTTATGCTTGTCCTGGTCCTTTGATATCTTCAACCCCACCCGGAGTTTCAACTCGGAGATTTCCTTTTGTGCTGCTAACAAGGCCTTCTGACTCTTCTTCTCATTAGCTTCCAGCTGCTCTATCTTAGTCTGGGTCCTCTGATCTTCCTGTGAACGAGCCTCAGTGATCCTGATCCACCTAGCCTGACTCTCTTCCAAGTAGTGCTCAGCTCTGGCCTTCCGAATCTTGGCTTCCTTGCAAGCATTCTTCAATACCAACTCCCCTGCTCTAGCCCTTCTGATGTAATCATCTGTCTTCTCAATCTTGGTCATATGCTCGATCTGGAGCTTCTCTAACCTTTCATTGTCCAGACGACTATCATTCCTCTCCCAGAGGGTCTTCTTCAAATCTTCAGAGAGATGAGTATTCCTTTCCTTCAACTTCTCAAACTCCTCTAAACTGACTGTGGCCACAGGCTGCACTGCTAATGGTCCAGACACATCCTCTAAGGTGAATGGAATACTGGTGATATGTCCCCTGATACGAGACCAATCAAGATACTGAGCTGAAGCTATGTTGTTACACTTGCCAAGAATAGCAGTCCCATTTGTCTGAATATTATCCCAAGCCCAGGTTGTTTGTCTGGAAATGGCAAGGTTGTGCTGAATATCACAATAAAGGGTTTCTGACAAGTCTTGCTCCCTTTGTGGATGCACCAAGGCATATTCTAATTGTCTTTTGAATAATAAAGGATTGTAGTTGATGCAACCTTTCACTCCAATCAGGGGTACATTGGGATACTGCCCACAGCTGGTGATGATATCTCTGCTCTTGGTGCTCTGAGTGCACCATCTGATGTCTTCTGAAGTAAGGGCAATAATTCTCTTGGCCCAGTTCCTTGACTGATGAGGGTTCAGGAAAGCTTTTAACTTTGGCAAGTACCTCAACAACCAACAATAGAAAAGAGGTGCACAACACCTGACTAATCTCCCCCTCTGCTTATCATTCCTTTGATGCACTGAGTAGTAAAAGTCTCCAAGCAAGGTAGGGACTGGATTCTTCAACAGGAAAATGTGGATAGCACTCTTGCTTACAAACTTAGGCTCCTCTACAAACAAGATGACTCCATATATGCTAAGGGCCAGATGAGCATAAATAGTGTCCCACTTCCCTGCTGCAGCATGAATGGTGGCCTGAGTAACCAAGAAGTCCAAATGAAGGCCTGGGATCCCAACCTTGGTGGTTATATTCTGGTCAATGAGGGTGGACTCCAAGTGCAAAGCCTTAGCTACATCTTCATTCTTGGGAGCAGTCATCTCAGGGTTGAAAGGAATCCCTCTCCTGATGGGGACACCCAACAACATGGAGAACTCTTCCATCAAAGGTCCCAACTGGAAATATGGGAAAGTGAAACATCTGAGAGGAGGGTCATAGAACTGAAGACAAGTGTGGATCATGCTCCTATGGGATGCATCCAAGTCCAAGATCATGTCCATAATGCCACCATAATGTTCCCTGGATAAAGGGACATGATCAGGAGTGATGAGTGTCTGAATCTGTCTGATGCCTGTCAGAGTGGGCTCAAAGAAATGATAGGTAATGTTGCTCTTCCTGGATGGGTCCATGCTGACAATGGATGCTGGTGAAGAAGACTGAGGAGAAGTACTGGAGAAGACTGTCAAAGATAGCTGGAGAAGACACTGAAGAGGATCTCTGATGAAGATAACTGATGAAGATGGCTGATGCAGAAGGCTGATGCAGATAGCTGAAGGAATCTGAGCAGTAGAACAGGTCAAAACCAACCCAAAGATACGATGTGGATACCCTGTAAAACAAATAGACAAATGTTAAAATGATGCACAATGATGTATGCAGAATGATATGCAAGGGTTTGTGATCAAGTGATGGATCTGTTATCTGTCTTGATAGGGTCCATGTGTGTTCATAAGTCCGGATGAAGGCTTAGAAAACCAGTAACCAGGTGGGGGACTCAAATAAAGAGTCACAAGTCCAGGGTTTCACAAGAACAGTCCAAAATGATGAAATCTTAACAAAACCAGTAACAAAGGTATGATGAGGCCAAGGGTTCCTGCAAACCTGTAAACATCCCAACCCCCTCACATGTATTGTTTTAGAACAAGGATCCTCAGACTTGGATCAGTTATGAGAAGTGTAAACACTTCTAACCCGGAGGTACAGTGTTTACAATAATCGTAAAGGTTCCTCCTCTAATTCACCCCAGATGTTGAAGGTCATAAAAAATGTCATCCAGACTTAGCAGGCTTCCCAGATAGCCCTCGTACTACAGGAAATCCGTAGCACAAAGTTCTCAAGAAGAAACCCATGTTTGAACCGCGTTTCATATTCCCGCACCAGACCGAAATGGAATGGGAAAGAATATGAAGCCACTCTATCTTATGTGTCACTCAGGTCCCCGGTATGGAACCTTACTCACTCAATAACCCTCCCATCAAAACAGACAGAAAATCCAGCATAAATGATATGATGATAACAGTATGAAATGCATATAAACAGTAAATGAAAGCAATAAATAAAGTTGTACAGAAAGCAATAAATAAAGCAATAAGCAACAAGCACAAGTTGCACATAACACCCCCGTAAACACAAATCAATCAAGAGCTAGGAGAAACCCACAAAAAGAACCAGAAGCCCTGGTTGCAAGATAATCCCCAACAGAGTCGCCAAGTTGTCGCTCCCTCGAAAAGACACCAGGGTCCCAGGGTGCAGACGCGAACGGTCGGCAAAGATAGAAAATGAAGGTGAAATGAATAGAGTCGCCATCTAGGAATTTTTATCCCGAAGAAAAGGTAATGCTGCATAAACCTAGAAAAAGATGGATAAGACGGTTGCGAACCAGAGAAACTGAGAAAGGGGGTTGGTTACAACTTGGGAAGGTATTAGCACCCAGATTGTGCGTCGTACTTGACAGGATCCACGCTTACAAGATTGTGTTTAAAGGGGTAAGTGTATGTGTTATCTGTGTGCAAAAGCTAAGGATGAATGTACAGGTGTCAGTGCAAAAAAAGGTGAATTGCTCAGGAACTGAGGCTTAAAGAGAATACTGAAAGAGGGGGGAAGACACGGAGACTTTTGTTCGATAACTGTTAAGTTATGCCTACGTATCCTCGCGTGCAATGAGGAAGTCAGAACACCGTAGTTCGACTCAAAGAGACTGAAAATAAAATTGACTGTGAACTACTTACTTGTCTATACTCAAGTATATGACTCGTCTGGCTCGAGTACTAACTGTCTTGCATTAGACGGAAGAAGCAATTTCTCGCTTATAGAGTGAATGTGATGAGAAAAGAATCCCGGAGGAGACGTTTATTGTTTGTCTTTGTGTTTTCAGTTTTGTTATTGTTTTTGGTGTTTTGCATAAGTTAATGAGCTTAAGCCTAAATCAAAGGATTGCAAACTCATTATATCCTCCCTGATTAGGGATAATGAGCCTACTTAAGTATGAGATAAGCATCTCAACTTAATTGCCATGATGATGTAGGATTAAGATCCTTAACCTACTTGTGATTAATTAAATGTTTTTTGGGTTTTTGTTTAGTGTTAAGTAATGAGTTTAATCTCTAATCACAAATTAGTGAACTCATTACACCATCCTAATAGAAGGATAATAGATGAGAACACTTAAGCTGAGGAAGATACCTCAACTTAATCCATGGTTAGGGATTAAATTCATTATATAAAAAGCCTTTATTAAGTGGGTTTTAATTAAGGGATGAGATTAAAAAATGAATTTTATGTTTGTAAGACAACTTGAGGGGGACATGTCCATTAAACACTAGGGTTAGTCCCTCTTAACCATTAGGAAGAGTTAGAACCCTAATGTAAGGCCCAAGTGACAAGATAAAGTCTTAGTGATTATTAGTGTTATTTGATTAAGAGGTTTAAACAAATTAAAGGTTTTTAACACTTAGGATTAAAGTTATACACTCCATCCTAATAGAAGGATGCAAGCATAACCCTAATTCCAAAGTCCTAAAACTTTAAGAGTTTAGTCTCTGATTATTGAGATGAGATGAGAGACTCAAGGATACTCAAAGGTAAAGAGCTAAGGGGGAATAATCACAACCCTAATTATTATCATGCTTGGATATCCTATGGTTTATGAGGCTTAATAAAGATCTTCAAGGAAGCCACCAATGGAAGAAGCAGATGAAAGGGGGATGAGAAAGAAGAACAAGTTACTTACTTCAATGAAGAAGATAAGTTACTTGAAAGAAGAAAGTGGGAGAAAGGAACCTAAGTGAATCAAATTCACTTCAAATACATGTAAATATGCATATGAATGAGATAAGAAGAAGTGAGAGGTGAAGGCAAATCCACCTCCCAAAATAACTTACCAAACCTGAAAGTGTTAGTATGAATGCATAAAGTATAAAGCATAAAGAAATGAAGTGAAATGAGATGCAATGATCAAAGTCAGAAGTGTTTATGCAATGATCAAAGTAAGAAGTGTTTATGCAATGTAAATGTCATGTAAGATGATGCAAAGTCATACAAAATGCATATGTGTGATCATACAAAGATTGATGCAAAGGAAGCATGCTTTGAAGTTTGAAAACAAATGAAAGTTTATGAAATGAAATGAATGCTAAACATGGAAAATGAATGACGAAATGATTGAGCAACGTTCTAACATGTCCTAAGATGTCTAAGATGACATGTGAATGCATGAAATGTCATGGAAAGTTCATGTAATGATGCATATGCAAGGAGAATGCAAATGAACATGAGAAATTAGGGTTTTATGGACATGTAAGATGCAAATGGATAAAACCGAAGCATATGACATGATAAAAATTTGAAATAAAGCTCAAACAAACCCTAATCCCATATTAGGTCACACCCCTAAGGAGAAGGTCAGAAGCCTAACCTATCAAAAGTTATGATTTTCTCAAGTTTTCTAAGGTTTTTGGGTGATTCAAAGGGAAAAATGCAAATCAATTTGAAAATGCAAGATAAATTTATGAGAAAAAAGTCCTATAGACAACATGCAATATGCAACACAATGCAAAAAGAATCAAGTTCAAACTCTTCTTTGTTAGGCAGAAATGATTTTTAAAAGTTAAGGTTCAAAAATATGATTTTAATGACCCTTAATTCAAAGAAAATTTGCAAACTATGATCAAACCTAAAAAGAAATTTATGTGAAGAGTTTGAAAATGTCTCTAAATGCATTGGAATGATTCATGATTTTTTGGTGATTTTTAGAAACCTAAATGCATTTTTAATTATTTAAAATACTTTAATTAATTAAAAATAACATTTAAATATTTTAAAAATACGTTTTTAATGCAAAAAATAAAAATAAAAATATTTTTGGGTTCTGAAAATTAATTAAGGTGATGACAAAAAATTTCAGAATTTTAAAATGATTTTTGGTATTTTTAATAAATAAAACAAAAGATATTAGATAAAAATAAATAAATAATGCAAAGTATGCAAGATGGATGGTTCAGATTGCGTGGGGGAAGGGATCAGTGGCCATGGTTGAAAGTCACCAAGACTTGAGGTATTTAGATCCTAAGGCCTAGGTTTAAATGAGAAACGCGCGCAAGATCCAATGGCTGGGATTTGATCTGAGCATTAAAATGTTTTATAATTTAATTAAGTGGATTAATGCTAATAAGCGCAATCTGAGCCATCCAGACCTAACCCTAATCAGGATCCAAGGGTCACAAATCAAACTAGGGATTTAAATATGGATTAGCCCTAATCACTTTCAGATGACCGGAAAATTACTACGATCATCTTCTCTGGTGGATCAAAACCCTAAAATCTTCGCTAGGCAAAATCAAAACCTCTAACCTGCCCAGAAATGATCCCCTACTCAAACTAAACTTAAATCAACCTTCAAACATGATTTATCATTCATTAACAAGCTGAATCAAAGGAAAAATAAAAACGGGACAAAATTTCAGAGACCTATGAAATCCTCATTTCTCCACCATTTTCAGTTTTAAAAAGATCATGATGACCCCCACAACATGTACTTTCATATTATAACAAGAAAATGATGTTTTGCAAGATTGTGTTCTTGAGGTTACCTGAGATGGTGAACTGCGAATATGAGCTTTCTAGGGCTCTCTCTTGTGCAAATCAACTTCTCTGGTCCTCCTGGTGCTTGTGGAATGCTTCAAAAGCTTTTATGATGGCTGGTTTGAAGGTTCCAGTTCTGGTGTAGCAGAAAATGAGGTTTGTGTTTGTGATGTTTCAGGCCATTGTAATGGTTGGTTTATGTTCTATGGATCATTTCTGAATGAATGGTGAAGTTTGTTTTGAAGTTTGATGGTTGGTTTGTGCAAATCGAAGAAGGGAAGTTTTTGATGGATTTTGTGAAATTTGATGTTGTGTGTGTTCTGAGCTCATGGCCTGCTTGGTTTATGTTCCTTAGGGAATCCCTAAACTATTGGAATGAGTCAGAAGATTTGATATGCATTGTGGGAATGGTATGGAGCAATTGGCCAAAATTCAATAGTTTGTGTCCTTGAGTATGGGCCATGGCAGAAGGTGTTTTAGGTTTCTCTGAGTTCAGCTGGCTTCAAGGATGGCCATGGGATGATTTAGAGTGATTAGAAGTAAATGAATTGTGAGATTGCACATGTTTTTCATTTTCACAACTTTGTGCATTTTGAGACATTTGGTCATTGAAGTGGCTTGTTCAATGTTGAATCTTAGTCATGGCATGTTGCATAATGTTGTTATGGTGCATTGAGGCAGATTAGAGGTCACACAAAGCCCTAAAAATCATTCTTGCAAAAATTCCCTCTTTGAGAATTTTTGTGAAAAATGGCTTATGGAGACGTGTGATCTAAGGCATGATTTTGGTCTTGTAATGTTGCATTATGTTTGTATGATGTTTAGAGGTCAATTAGAGGTCATTTGAATGCTTGAAACTTGATTTTGCAAAACAAATCCTCTTTGGCATGAACTTGAAAATTATGTGATTTTTGCCAACTTTGAAAGGCCATATCTTGAGTTCTAGGATGAATCAAGACATGTTCTTGTACTTTTTGAAAAGGGAAAGACCCAATCTACAAATTTCATGACCAATAATGTTTCATTTGAAGCATTTTTGGTTTACATTTCAAGTCATTTCCAAAAAAGGCAAGTTTGCAATTGGCTCAAAACTCTTCAATCTTGTGGACTTCCTGTAACACCCACTTTTCCCACAGAAATATTTATATAAATCTTTAATAAAATCAGAGTTACTTGTCCAAAGTGAAATGTTACATCATCATCGTTCATCAAAATAGTTAATAAAAGAAAACAGCGGAATCCAAATATTTAACGTCAATAGCTCAAAGGATTAGCAAACCACACATAATAAGGTTCTTCAATTCAAGTTTAATTATAAAAATAAGCTTTTCTAAACATTAAAAGTAAATTTGGACAAAGATCCTCGTTCCAGTTACATATCAGAGCTCTTAGGACACAGACATCACACCAACATACTTCTCAAGTACCTGAATTGTCTGCACTTCCAAAGAAGCACATACGCAACAAAACAAACAGAGGGGTGAGAAATAGATTCATAATATAACGGCACATACAACATATACGAAGAAATAATTCACCCCTAATCATACAAAATTATCAATCATATTATTCAATCAATCACGATGCAATGTGACTCAAATGCACAATGCAAATGCGGTACCGACTCACAATAACAGTTCATCAATAGAACCCCGAATGCATCGTTAACGTCTCCAACAAGACAAAATCATCCCTGCAACCACGATTCTCAATGAATCCCGAATAATCACATCCACGACATGATTATTCCATCAAATGTATGCGCATGCAGACACAATAACGCATACCATATCACAATACACATGAACACATCATGCTTCACGATCATCATGATCTCATCAACCAACCATCAGTGCATCTTATTCACACACAAAGCATACACATATCTTATGTTATTCACAATTATAACAATCTACATATTCATATAATTAAATTAAGCACTTAGGATTTCTTATACGACTAATCATCAAGTCTTATATTCACTATTAGAACATCCTCAAAGTATTATTTCACTAATATAATCCTACATTAGAAGAATGAATCAAATCCACCTAAAAACAGACGAAAAATTACATTTACAGGGGCCTGACACAGCCTCCCGTGTCCCCTGACACGGCCCGTGTCAGGTGGCCTGGGACACGCCCCTCAAAATCCACAAAAACTCATTTCCCGAAGCCTGACACGGCCACCCGTGTCATGGGACACGGCCCGTGTCATGGCGCCTGACCCCCAAAATTCTGATTTTTAGTTTTTCCCATTTTCTTCCTTCTTTCTCACCTGTACGAACCCCAATCATTCTAGGTCGAATTTAGCACTCAAAACCAACCAATTCACATGTTTATTATCCATTTATACATATAACATCAACTAGTTTTATTAATAACCTTTCCTAGATCAAATTAGGGAATCAATTAGGTTTAATCCTCTTCTCTGTTCATCATATCCTCCATAACCTTCATATACCATTCTTCCCAATACCAAACACACAACACCAAATATATTTTCAAAATACATCGAATAATCATATTCATCAACAATTTCACAATATTGCATCAAATCAATCATTATTATCATAATATCTTAATATACCTAAGGGAGGAAGGAACTCCCAGTTACCCTTCTATGTCCTATCACCAATCATAAACCCTTTTCTCCCCCCATACCTTAAAAACGAAGCTTTCCTTCACAACTTTTGGTCTTGGTGATCTACGATCCTTGACCTTGCCTTTATTCTCCTCTTTCTCCAGACCTCTCTGTTCTTCGTCAAAATACGATGAATGAGGTTTGTTTCCCTAATTCCTCTTTTTATGAAACAACAATTCCACCTTTTCCCCTTAAACCTCTAACTAACCGTTTTATTTTATTTTATTTTAATAATAACAATATTATAATAGTACACTTTATATTATTATTATTATTCTCATAAAATACTTTCTTCACCAAATATTAATTATGCCATTAAAATATTAATATTTATTTCACAAAAATAAATATAAAAATTAAGGCGTTACAACTCTCCCCCACTTAATTATTTTCGTCCTCGAAAATGTTCCTGAATGGAATAACTCTGGATATGATTCCCGCATCTTGCTCTCCAGTTCCCAAGTAACACTTCCACCAGCAGCTCCTCCCTAAGCTACTCTCACAAGAGGTATCTCTTGGCCTCGACGTTGCTTCATCTTACGATCTTCAATCCTCAACGGTAAAGTCTCCACCGTAAGATTGTCACGGATTTGCACTTCATCTCTCTGAATTACATGTGACGGATCAGACACATATTTCCTGAGTTGCGATACATGAAACACTTCGTGCAAATTCGAAAGTTCTTGCGGTAATGCCACTCTATAAGCAACCTTGCCTACTCTCTGCATAATTTGATACGGTCCAATGAACTTAGGATCCAACTTCTTAGACTTCAATGCACGTCCAACACCGGTCATTGGGTTGACTCTCAAAAATACATGGTCACCCTCACTGAACTCTAAGCCTTTCCTTTTATTATCATGGTAAATTTTCTATTGACTCTGAGACGCTTTCATTTTCTCTTTGATCATCTGAATAGTTTCAGTAGTCTGCTGAATAATATCAGGCCCAAGCATAACATTTTCACCTGTCTCATACCAACACATAGGTGCTCTACATCTTCTACCATAAAGAGCTTCAAACGGCGCCATTCCAATACTTGAATGATAGCTATTATTATAAGTAAATTCAATCAGTGCCAATAATGTATCCCATGCACCACCTTTTTCTAGCACACAAGTTCTCAACAAATCTTCTAATGACTGAATAGTCCTCTCGAATTGTCCATCTGTCTGTGGGTGGTAAGCCGAACTCAATTTCAACTTAGAACCCAAAGCCTCGTGCAAACTTTTCCAAAACTCAGAGGTAAATCGCAGATCTCTATCTGATACTATACTTGACGGTACACCATGCAATTTCACAACAACTCGGATATAAATCTCCGCCAACTTAGTTAACGGGTAAATGATGTTTATCGGAATAAAATGCACGGACTTAGTCAACTGGTCCAAAACTACCCAAATAGTATCGAGGCCTCTCGCAGTATTCGGCAACCCTGTCACAAAATCCATAGCAATACTATCCCACTTCCACTCTGGGATCTCTAAAGGTTGCATCAGCCCCAAAGGCTTCTGATGTTCCACTTTTGATTTCTGATATACTAAACAAGCATAAACAAATTGTGCAATGTCTCGTTTCATACCGTGCCACCAAAATAATTTCCTCAAGTCATGGTACATCTTCGTAGCTCCTGGGTGAATACTTAAGCTACTCCGATGACTCTCTTCCAGAATTGCTTTCTTTAGTTCAACACTATCGGGTATACAAATTTTCTCCCGAAATCTCAAAATACCATTATTATCCAAACTAAAATCACCGCCTTGATCATTTCCTTCGGTATGCATTAAGTCCACCAATTTCACATCTTGTTGTTGACCTTCCTTAATTACATCAAGAAATTCATTATTTATTCGTAACATGCCCAACTTGACACTTCCAAGTGTCATCTCACACACCATACTTAAGTCTCTAAATTGCTCAATTAAATCCATCTCTTTCATCATCATAGCCGACATATGAACTGTTTTCCGGCTTAATGCGTCCACTACTACATTTGTCTTTCCCGGATGGTAATTTAAATTAAAATTATAATCTTTCAAAAATTCTAACCATCTCCTCTGCCTCATATTAAGTTCCTTCTGATCAAATAAATATTTCAGACTCTTATGGTTACTAAAGACTTCAAATCGCGACCCATAGAGATAATGTCTCCATAATTTCAACACAAATACCACTGCAGCCAATTCTAAATCATGAGTAGGATAATTCCTCTCGTGTATCCTCAACTATCTTGAAGCATAAGCTACTGCTTTACCAACCTGCATTAACACGCCACCTAAACCCATTTTAGATGCATCACAATACACAACAAAAGCTTCATTAGGATTCGGTAAAATCAATACCGATGCCGAAGTCAACTTCTTTTTCAATTCTTCAAAGCTTCTCTCACAAGTTACATCCCAAATAAAGGCTTGACTCTTCCGGGTCAATTGAGTCAATCGCAATTCCAAATTAGAAAATCCTTCTATAAACCTTCGATAATAACCAGCTAAACCAAGAAAACTTCTAATTTCCGTTACCGTCTTCGGAGGTTCCCAATCAAGCACAACACTGACCTTTGAAGGGTCTACCGATATACCTTCACCAGATATTACATGTCCCAAAAAGCTCACTTTCTTCAACCAGAATTCACACTTGGAAAATTTAGCAAACAATTTGTTATCTTTTAACACTTGCAACATAATTCTCAAATGTTTCTCATGCTCTTCTTCAGACTTCGAGTATATTAATATGTCATCAATAAATACTACGACGAATTGATCCAAGTAAGAATGGAATATCCGGTTCATATATTCCATAAACACGATCGGCGCATTAGACACTCCGAAAGGCATCACTGCATATTCGTAATGACCATATCGAGTTCTAAATGCCATCTTCTGGATATCTTCCTCTTTCACTCTGATTTGATGATATCCTGACCTCAAATCAATCTTGCTAAAAACACAAGCTCCCACCAGTTGGTCCATCAAGTCATCGATCCTTGGAAGTGGATACTTGTTCTTAATAGTAACCTTATTCAACTGTCGATAGTCAATGCACAAGCGCATACTACCATCCTTCTTCTTAACTAATAACACTGGAGCACCCCATGGCGACACACTGGGTCGAATGAACTTCTTATCAAGTAAGTCACCAATCTGCGATTTCAATTCAGCTAACTCAATAGCAGACATCATGTACGGTGCCATAGAAATAGGCCTGGTACCAGGAATCAAGTCAATAGTAAACTCCACTTCACGCGTCGGAGGTAACTCTGTAATATCATTGGGAAATACTTCAAGAAATTCATTCACCACTGGTAACTCTTCAACATCGACCTTTTCCTTCATGGATAATGAAGCAAACACAACAAACATTTTCGCTTCCTCTTCCAATAAGGTCCTCAGCTCTTTAGTAGAAACTGAACTGGCCAAAATTTCCTCTACTGGAGTTAGGAATAACAATCTCTTCCTAAAGCAATCAATATAAACTCGGTTGGATTCTAACCAGTTCATACCCAAGATTATATCAAGATTACTAAGTGGTAAACATATAAGATCCACTATAAACTCTTTATCAGAAATAGCCAAAACACAATCACGACATATCAAGGTAGTAGTCACAGACCCTATAGATGGTGTATCAATAACCATTCCTCGACTTAACTGAGAAGGTTATAATCCTAACTTTTTCACACATTCCAAAGAAATAAACGAGTGTGTTGCACCCGTATCAATAATCACAAATAAAGAAATATTATTGATAAAGCAAGTACCTTTGACCAATCGATCTTCACTAGTAGGCTGAGCTCCCACTAATGCAAATACTTTCCCATCAGATTTTTGCTTCTTTGGTTTCTGGCAATTAGTGCTAATGTGGCCCTGTTCTCCACAATTATAACAAATAGGCACATTCCCTCTGCAGTTGGCCATCACATGACCCGCCTTTCCACACTTAAAACACTTATTTTCTTCAGTAGGACAATTATTGGCATGATGTCTCGTGTCGTGACATTTGTAGCATTTGAGCACACCAGGAGTACTTCTTCCCCCACTTGGCTTATTCTCAGTACCAGCTTTTTGCTTCCCTTTGTCAGCTGGAGCACTGTAAGGAGTACCACCAAACCTCTGCTTCCCTTTCTTATCATTCATAGCTTTGTAGTGTGCAATCCGCGCCCTGTTGTTATTATCATAAATCTTGCTTCTACTTACCAGCTCTGGATAATTTCTGATCTTCTGGCAAGCAATACCCAACTTAATCTCAGGACGCAGTCTATTCTCATACTTCAGACATTTGGAAGTCATTGCCTCTTCAGTATTGTAGTGCGTACAGTATTGCACTAGTTCTTCAAACTTGGCAGCATACTCCGCCACTGTCATATTACCTTGCTTGAGTTCCAAGAACTCAACCTCCTTAGCACTGCGGATGTCTTTCGGGAAATACTTCTCCAAGAATTCTCTGCGAAATACCGCCCAAGTGATAGTCGTACCCGCGTCCTCCATCCTTTGGCGACTGTTGTCCCACCAGACTTCAGCTTCGCCTTCCAGCATGTGAGTACCAAATCTCACCTTTTGATCATCAGAGCATCCCATGGTTCTGAAGATCTTCTCAACAGCTTTCAACCACTTCTGCGCAGCCTCTGGATCAAGAATTCCACCTTCATACGTCGGCGGCTTGTTATTCCAGAACTGCTCCAATGCACGAGACTGAGCATTTCCTCCACCCTGAACGACCTGAACAACATTCTCGATCATCTGCGCCATGGCTTGCATAGCCGCAACAATAGCAACATCATTCCTTCCTGCCATACTAATACAACAAACAACTCAGGTTAGGAAACACACGACTCTTATTCTAAGGACTGACTCAATCTGGCCGGTTGGACCGACCTGCTCTGATACCAATTGTAACACCCGCTTTTCCCTCAGAAATATTTATATAAATCATTAATAAAATCAGAGTTACTTTTCCAAAGTGAAATGTTACATCATCATCGTTCATCAAAATTGTTAATAAAAGAAAACAGCGGAATCCAAATATTTAACGTCAATAGCTCAAAGGCTTAGCAAATCACACATAATAAGGTTCTTCAATTCAAGTTTAATTATAAAAATAAGCTTTTCTAAACATTAAAAGTAAATGTGGACAAAGATCCCCGTTCCCGTTACATATCAGAGCTCCTAGGACACGGACATCACACCAACATACTTCTCAAGTACCCGAATTGTCTGCACTTCCAAAGAAGCACAGACGCAACAAAACAAACAAAGGGGTGAGAAATATATTCATAATATAACGGAACATACGACATACACGAAGAAGAAATTCACCCCTAGTCATACAAAATTATCAATCATATTATTCAATCAATCATGATGCAATGTGACTCAAATGCACAATGCAAATGCGGTACCGACTCACAATAACGGTTCATCAATAGAACCCCGAATGCATTGTTAATGTCTCCAACAAGACATGATCATCTCCGCAACCACGATTCTCAACGAATCCCGAATAATCACATCCATGACATGATTATTCCATCAAATGTATGCGCATGCAGACACAACAACGCATACCATATCACAATACACATGAACACATCATGTTTCACGATCATCATGATCTCATCAACCAACCATCAATGCATCTTATTCACACACAAAGCATACACATATCTCATGTTATTCACAATTATTACAATCTACATATTCATATAATTCAATTAAGCACTTAGGATTTCTTATGCGACTAATCCTCAAGTCTTATATTCACTATTAGAACATCCTCAAGGTCTTATTTCACTAATATAATCCTACATTAGAAGAATGAATCAAATCCACCTTAAAACGGACGAAAAATTACATTTACAGGGGCCTGACACGGCCTCCCGTGTCCCTTGACACGACCTCCCGTGTCCCCTGACACGGCCCGTGTCAGGTGACCTGGGACACGCCCCCTCAAAATCCACAAAAACTCATTTCCCGAAGCCTGACACGGCCACCCGTGTCCTGGGACACATCCCGTGTCATGGCGCCTGACCCCCAAAATTCTGAGTTTTAGTTTTTCCCATTTTCTTCCTCCTTTCTCACCTGTACGAACCCCAATCATTCTAGGTCAAATTTAGCACTCAAAACCAACCAATTCACATGTTTATTATCCATTTATACATATAACATCAACTAGTTTTATTAATAACCTTTCCTAGATCAAATTAGGGAATCAATGAGGTTTAATCCTCTTCTCTGTTCATCATATCCTCCATAACCTTCATATACCATTCTTCCCAATACCAAATACACAACACCAAATATATTTTCAAAATACATCGTATAATCAGATTCATCAACAATTTCACAATATTGCATCAATTCAATCATTATTATCATAATCTCTTAATATACATAAGGGAGGAAGGAACTCCCAATTACCCTTCTATGTCCTATCACCAATCATAAACCCTTTTCTCCCCCCCTACCTTAAAATCGAAGCTTTCCTTCACAACTTTTGGTCTTGGTGATCTACGATCCTTGACCTTGCCTTTCTTCTCCTATTTCTCCAGACCTCTCTGTTCTTCGTCAAAATACGATGAATGAGGTTTGTTTCCCTAATTCCTCTTTTTATGAAACAACAATTCCACCTTTGCCCCTTAAACCTCTAACTAACCCTTTTATTTTATTTTATTTAAATAATAACAACATTATAATAGTACACCTTATATTATTATTATTATTATTCTCATAAAATACTTTCTTCGCCAAATATTCAATTATGCCATTAAAATATTAATATTTATTTCACAAAAATAAATATAAAAATTAAGGCTTTACACTTCCAACCACTTCTAAGATCATATAACGTCAATTTGATGAAAATACCCCCTTGGTTCCATTGTTGGGGGCCTCAGATGCCCTGATTTTGACTTAACTTGCTCAGGAAGTTACCCAGTGAACAGATGAATTCCACAATGAGTTTCGTCATCAAACTTGGTACACATGATCCTTATAATATTTTAAGAACATTAGAAACTAGAATGACCCAAAAATTTGGAGTTAAGGCCTATGAAACCAAAATCCTAATTTTGGTCATCTGTGTAGTGAAACCCTAGCTCTGCTTCCATGCTTTTGCCAGTTCTTGTGATCTCTTGACTTTCATGAACTTTGAGGAGCATAATATGATGGTAGAACACACATGGACCCTCTTGGAAAGCTTTAAGACCTTTGGGATAGCTCAGATGGATTCTTGGATTGCTCAGATCACAAACCCTAGATGCAGATTGTAACACCCACTTATCCCATTTTCAAAAATAATAGAGGTTTTCAGATAAATCAGAGTTTATTATATAAGTGAGTGGCTACATTTTCAAAAATCAACCAAAATCATAATTGATTAATACTTCAGCGGAAAATATTTCTTATTGCAATGAATGGCATACTAGCTGCAAATCCACATTATTCATCAATATCCTCAATTTACAATTTTTAGGAAAATAAGATACGTAACCATTATAACCAAAAACACTAAATAAATAATTATCCCCATTCTCGTTACGTATCAGAGCGACTCCTACGACTCGACCAAACAACTTGTACTCCGAGCTTACTCAAGTACCTAAAACACCTGTACTTCCAAAGAAGCACAATTGCAACCACACGCAACAAAGGGGGTGAGAAATAGTTTCATATAATAGCGGTGCAAATAACATATATGAAAAAGTAATTCACACCTATTAACACATAATCCACAACAAAACAATTATCATGATGCAGTGTGACTCAAATGCACAATGCAAATGCGGTACCGACTCACAATAACGGTTCATCAAATAGAACCCCGAATGCATCGTTAACGTCTCCAACAAGACACGATCATCCCTGCAACCACGATTCTCAACGAATCCCGAATAATCACATCCACGACATGATTATTCCATCAAATTTATGCGCACGCAGACACAACAATGCATACCATATCATAACATACATGAACACATCATGCTTTACGATCCTCATGATCCTCATCAAAACATATATATCATTTCATCATATAAATAGCACTAAGCACATAATACACATCAACATAATTACACATGAATACAATCATGTCAACACGATCCTCATGATCTAACACATATCCCATCATGTGGGTCATATAGATAGTCAAACAATATTCATACACAATGTCAACACCATTAATATGGTTCACCATTAAGAGTCATGCAAAACAACATAAGCACGTATACTCATACACACTAATTATTAATTATAATATCCAGTGAACTACTTATTAATTTCTCTCTCAGTCATTTCCTATACACATTTTCTAATACAACATAATCATTCTGATCCTCACTGCTATTTTCTAATACAACATAATCATTCTGATCCTCACTGCTACCAAGTCTTACATCGTGGGGCCTAAGCCAAATTACATAATCAACATTGTTACCCATCAACACGATCCTCATCGGTTATCAACCATTCCTTCATATAATTTGTACTAAACTTATAATAGACCTTTCCATCATCCATACTTCTAATCTACACATTATTAAAGTCATATTATCCACAACAATCACCTAACACGCACCCTTATTATTATTAGTCGTCGGGTTCTATAATCGCTACTAACATTACTATCAATGTCTTAGCTTACTTATATGAGTCTAAACCAAAAGAATAACTCGAATCCAACTTAAAACGAACAAAATATCAAACATACAGTGGTCTGACACGGCCTCCCATGTCCTGTGACACGGCCCGTGTCAGGTGGCCTGAGGACACACCCCCAAAATCCCAAAACTCAATTCCCACAGAAGGATGACACGGTCGCCCGTGTCCTGTGACACGGCCCGTGTCACGCCTCCTGATACCACTTTTCCAAAATTCCACTTTAATACTTTGCCCGTAGCCTGACATTGCCGCCCGTGTCAGGCCTCCTGCACCCAAAAATCCAATTTTTCAGTTTATTCCAATTTCCTTTTCTCTTCCACACATGCACGAACCCAATTCCATTTAACTCGAATTTAACATCCAAAACAGACAAATTCACATGTTTATTATGTATTTATGCCTATAACATCAACTAGATTCATTATTAAACTTTCTTAGATCAGTTGGGGAAATTATGAGGTTTAATCCTCCTTCTCACTCACTCTAACTCCCTAACATTCATATGCCAAATCTTCCAATACCATACATACAACATCAATTATATTATCAACACGCAACATAAGATCATATTCCTCAACAATTCAATATTATTTCATCAATTCATCAATCAATCACCAACATATTATAATTTCATTAATTTTAATCATAAACCTAAGGGAGTAAGGACCTCCCAATTACCCTCATATGTTAGGTCACCCATATAAAACCTTTTCTCCCCCCTTACCTTGAATTTGACGAATTCTTTGCAAAGCCTTGATCTTGAAGCTTTACGATCCTTGATTGCTCTTCTCCTTTCCCTTTTCTCCAGAGCCCCTTTTTCTTCGTCAAAATAAGATGAATGAGGTTTGTATCCCTATTCCCACTCACATAAAACAAACAATTCCACCTTTGCCCCTTAAATATCTAACTAACTCTTTTCTTTTATTTTATTTAAATAATAACAAAATTATAATAGTACACATTATTATATTATTATTATTCTCATAAAACATTTCTCTCCAATTATAATCCAAATATTCCATTATCTTTATTTATATTTATTTCATAAAAATAAATATTAAAATTGAGCCGTTACAACTCTCCCCCACTTATTTTATTTTCGTCCTTGAAAATAGTACACATTAGCATCACATAGATGTACTCTTGCACATAGCTACTCACTCTCCTGCCAAAGCCGGCAATTCTGCAAACACTCAAAACAACAACACTAGTGTTAGGACAACCTCCACGACAACAAGCGTCACCAATATAAATCCTCAACACGCGGGTATACACCTGGAAATGACACAATGAAAGTCGCTACTATCACCATTGGTAACACTCTCCTAATTCCCATCATAGGAATTAGTCACCTATACTCGTACTATCATCGTAGGTAACGAAGCGACAACCAGGACAAACTCAAAATTTCACACTATACATCCTCCAGATATAACAATACTGATAACGAACTAACCTTTTAGTTTCCCTCTATTGAAACAACATAATTGTAACTCATTAAGGAAGCACATACATCACTTATATTAATATCTCTACATCTCCCGCCATTCGCGCTATGTAGATACTTGCTTACCATTATTCATTTCGGAACGTCCAAAAGTCTCAATACCTCAACCGATCTTACCACTCAATATCTTGAGCCTTTACTAATCATTTGCGTATAATCAATTACACCACCTCACTTTTCCGTAGCGCACTCTGATTACCCGCAGCTGTCAATTCCATGAAGTTTGCATTCCAACTTTACTCATTTGCATCCATCATCACAATTCTCATAATAATTTACTTAGCATAGTCTAAAATTCGAATGCAAGTCTCTCAACTACTAACTCAATTTCAGCTATTTAACCATCAATACCAACTTAGGAAGAGTTTCCAATTCTCTCCTTCTGACTTTCTGACCATCTTAGTCTTCTCATACTCCACTCTTTCCGATCAAATCGAAATTGTAAACTTATAAGATTACCAAATACTTCAATCTCCAAACTCAACAGCAATCCCATCGGACGTGCCCCGTGACTTCATTCTCATCCACTCCCAATCCATGGGTAAGATAATTATTTCTATAATTCTTTTCTCCTCGTATACCACCAACTATTATTTTACGATCAGGTACCAATAATGTTTCAACTTATCACCATCATTCTTTAACATTTTATCCACAACTTGTTACAATCAAACAAATCGGACTACAACAGTAGTTAACTCTTATATCGGCTCTCCAGCACTCTCCTTCACAACATCTTTCTCAACGAACAACTTATCTTCCACAATTTATCCAAAACTATAAAATATGAACTTGGAAAACCTTTTTATAACCCGTAGTGATCACTAAGTAAACCCAATCACATTCCAACCTCTTATATCTTACTAATTTCCGTCATTGTAGATCCGTACTCATATCGGACGAACTCATACCCATACCTTCCTTTGAACCACACAATTAAACACTTATACACCTGTTCATAAAAATCATCCTCGATAACTTAGTATATAATTGTACTTCTTCTAATTCTCATATTTCAATTTCCAATGTTCTCCAAATCCTTTTTCTCTACTTCCATTATAGATAAGAACATCCAAATGTTACCATCTCAAAATTATCCAAAACACCTTAGAATGAACAATTCATACTCCATGCTCACCTTAATACATACTAGTCACCACCATCTTCTACGCCACATCCCTGATCATTTCGTAGTTCCACATTATCCCTACTCTCTTGTTGGATTATTCATTTAATGTTCCAATTTCACATTAATTAGGCCTTCAATTCATACATCCCAGAATGATAAATATTGCATACTTATTATATTACCTTTGTCTTAATAGTCCAACACATAAAGTGATACTTATTTCTGTCTTGCTTAGTCCTATAATAACCACGATAATTAATTCTTGATCGCTTTCATAACTCATGGTTCACCGTCTCAAAACATTTATGAAACCATCCACACTCTGCCGTATCAACATACATTATACCACTAAAGGCAGTAACTCAATCATCACCACGTTGTGCATATACTTGGTTATAATTAATTTCCACAAAAATTATACTCTCATACTTGCACAAACTCCTCCACTTCCATCATTCTATGCCAACGTAGTTCAATCCTTACCTCCTCAATCTCTCTTCTACAACTTTCGACGAAGTAAGTTCATCCAACATGACCTGTTAACATTCGGTTCCAATTACCACTTTCTCTTTATAACATGTTTACAAAGTTTCCGCTAATTCCAGGTCTTGCTAAACACTATAATCCAACTCACAACAACATCAATACTACGGATGAATTCCAGCCCACTCATGACCCTCCATCAACCGAGTCCAATTAATTCTTATCATAATTGTGCATTCTCATAACAATCATTAATCGACGTGTAACTTCACGTTCTTATTTCCTATATCAATAACACTGAAGTTTCTCCAACAAGGCACCTTTGTTCTCACCATCCATTTTGTCAATGAATCTTCCAACCATTACTCTTAGCACCAGAGTCGACCAAGAAATAGTCGCATCTTTACTTATAACCACACCCCTAATATACTCTTCATAACTCAAATACAATTCGTACTCCACAGACGGTCCATCGCTGTCATCTTACTCTCAAAAGTTTCTCCACGCACTCCGTAGATATAACGTTCAACCTTTTCACAATCATCCATCTCGAATTCACTTCCTACTCACTTAGGAGTAACCATTAGTAATATTTATTCCACGTTATCAATGCTTAATTTCATCTCTTTTTCGAGTACCGGAATTCACATCTTCCCTTTTTAAACTACTAATAACTCCCCTTCCATTCCACTCGGTCTACCCAACATACTATCTTGGCTGAAAAATATGTCCTCTGTATCCAATACTATTCTGTCTATTATCAACAAGGGATTAAGGGTGATCAGTTCCTCAATTTGTCAATAAATATCCGACAATCATGATGGTCATAAACCATATTTCCCAACTTTAATAGCGCTACTTGCATTTTGTGAACTAAGTTGCTTCACCAGCGAATCCTTAGTTAACGCCAACCTTAACAACCTCTGCCACACCGCAACTCCAACACATCACAAGCTAACTCTTCGGAGAAGTAATAGCTTCTCCCCCACTTATTCTCACCAAATACCTGCAAACACATAGCTAGCAAGCAAACAAGTATCGATAGTGTTCTACACACATATCACATACTTCTGGACAAACGACACACGACAACCTGGCCGGACGGACTGACCTGCTCTGATACCAATTGTAACACCCACTTATCCCATTTTCAAAAATAATAGAGGTTTTCAGATAAATCAGAGTTTATTATATAAGTGAGTGGCTATATTTTCAAAAATCAACCAAAATCATAATTGATTAATACTTCAGAGGAAAATATTTCTTATTGCAATGAATGGCATACTAGCTGCAAATCCACATTATTCATCAATATCCTCAATTTACAATTTTTAGGAAAATAAGATACGTAACCATTATAACCAAAAACACTAAATAAATAATTATCCCCATTCCCGTTACGTATCAGAGCAACTCCTACGACTCGACCAAACGACTTGTACTCCGAGCTTACTCAAGTACCTAAAACACCTGTACTTCCAAAGAAGCACAGTTGAAACCACACGCAACAAAGGGGGTGAGAAACAGTTTCATATAATAGCGGTGCAAATAACATATATGAAAAAGTAATTCACACCTATTAACACATAATCCACAACAAAACAATTATCATGATGCAGTGTGACTCAAATGCACAATGCAAATGCGGTACCGACTCACAATAACGGTTCATCAAATAGAACCCCGAATGCATCGTTAACGTCTCCAACAAGACACGATCATCCTTGCAACCACGATTCTCAACGAATCCCGAATAATCACATCCACGACATGATTATTCCATCAAATGTATGCGCATGCAGACACATCAACGCATACCATATCATAACATACATGAACACATCATGCTTTACGATCCTCATGATCCTCATCAAAACATGTATATCATTTCATCATATAAATAGCACTAAGCACATAGTACACATCAACATAATTACACATGAATACAATCATGTCAACATGATCCTCATGATCTAACACATATCCCATCACGTGGGTCATATAGATAGTCAAACAATATTCATACACAATGTCAACACCATTAATATGGTTCACCATTAAGAGTCATGCAAAACAACATAAGCACGTATACTCATACACACTAATTATTAATTATAATATCCAGTGAACTACTTATTAATTTCTCTCTCAGTCATTTCCTATACACATTTTCTAATATAACATAATCATTCTGATCCTCACTGCTACCAAGTCTTACATCGTGGGGCCTAAGCCAAATTACATAATCAACATTGTTACCCATCAACACGATCCTCATCGGTTATCAAACATTCCTTCATATAATTTGTACCAAACTTATAATAGACCTTTCCATCATCCATACTTCTAATCTAAACATTATTAAAGTCATATTATCCACAACAATCACCTAACACGCACCCTTATTATTATTAGTCGTCGGGTTCTATAATCGCTACTAACATTACTCTCAATGTCTTAGCTTACTTATATGAGTCTAAACCAAAAGAATAACTCGAATCCAACTTAAAACGAACAAAATATCAAAAATACAGTGGTCTGACACGGCCTCCCATGTCCTGTGACACTGCCCGTGTCAGGTAGCCTGGGGACACGCCCCCTAAATCCCAAAACTCAATTCCCACAGAAGGATGACACGGTCGCCCGTGTCCTGTGACACGGCCCGTGTCAGGCCTCCTGATACCACTTTTCCAAAATTCCACTTTAATACTTTGCCCGTAGCCTGACACGGCCCGTGTCAGGCTTCCTGCACCCAAAATCCAATTTTTCAGTTTATTCCAATTTCCTTTTCTCTTCCACACCTGCACGAACCCAATTCCATTTAACTCGAATTTAACAACCAAAACAGACCAATTCAGATGTTTATTATGTATTTATGCATATAACATCAACTAGATTCATTATTAAACTTTCTTAGATCAATTGGGGAAATTATGAGGTTTAATCCTCCTTCTCACTCACTCTAACTCCCTAACATTCATATGCCAAATCTCCCAATACCATACATACAACATCAATTATATTATCAACACGCAACATAAGATCATATTCCTCAACAATTCAATATTATTTCATCAATTCATCAATCAATCACAAACATATCATAATTTCATTAATTTTAATCATAAACCTAAGGGCGTAAGGACCTTCCAATTACCCTCATATGTTAGGTCACCCATATAAAACCTTTTCTCCCCCCTTACCTTGAATTTTACGAATTCTTTGTAAAGCCTTGATCTTGAAGCTTTACGATCCTTGATTGCTCTTCTCCTTTCCCTTTTCTCCAGAGCCCCCTTTTCTTCGTGAAAATACGATGAATGAGGTTTGTATCCCTATTCCCACTCACATAAAACAAACAATTCCACATTTTCCCCTTAAATCTCTAACCAACTCTTTTCTTTTATTTTATTTAAATAATAACAAAATTATAATAGTACACATTATTATATTATTATTATTCTCATAAAACATTTCTCTCCAATTATAATCCAAATATTCCATTATCTTTATTTATATTTATTTCATAAAAATAAATATTAAAATTGAGGCGTTACAACTCTCCCCCACTTATTTTATTTTCGTCCTTGAAAATAGTACACATTAGCATCACATAGATGTACTCTTGCACATAGCTACTCACTCTCCTGCCAAAGCCGACAATTCTGCAAACACTCAAAACAACAACACTAGTGTTAGGACAACCTCCACGACAACAAGCGTCACCAATATAAATCCTCAACACGCGGGTATACACCTGGAAATGACACAATGAAAGTCGCTATCATCACCATAGGTAACACTCTCCTAATTCCCATCATAGGAATTAGTCACCTATACTCGTACTATCACCGTAGGTAACGAAGCGACAACCAGGACAAACTCAAAATTTCACACTATACATCCTCCAGATATGACAATACTGATAACGGACTAACCTTTTAGTTTCCCTCTATTGAAACAACATAATTGTAACTCATTAAGGAAGCACATACATCACTTATATTAATATCTCTACATCTCCCGCCATCCGCGCTATGTAGATATTTGCTTACCATTATTCATTTCGGAACGTCCAAAAGTCTCAATACCTCAACCGATCTTACCACTCAATATCTTGAGCCTTTACTAATCATTTGCATATAATCAATTACACCACCTCACTTTTCCGTTCCGCACTCTGATTACCCGCAGCTGTCAATTCCATGAAGTTTGCATTCCAACTTTACTCATTTGCATCCATCATCACAATTCTCATAATAATTTACTTAGCATAGTCTAAAATTCGAACGCAAGTCTCTCAACTACTAACTCAATTTTTCAGCTATTTAACCATCAATGCCAACTTAGGAAGAGTTTCCAATTCTCTCCTTCTGACTTTCTGACCATCTTAGTCTTCTCATACTCCACTCTTTCCGATCAAATCGAAATTGTAAACTTATAAGATTACCAAATACTTCAATCTCCAAACTCAACAGCAATCCCATCGGACGTGCCCCGCGACTTCATTCTCATCCACTCCTAATCCATGGGTAAGATAATTATTTCTAAAATTCTTTTCTCCTCGTATACCACCAACTATTATTTTACGATCAGGTACCAATAATGTTTCAACTTATCACCATCATTCTTTAACATTTTATCCACAACTTCTTAGAATCAAACAAATCGGACTACAACAGTAGTTAACTCTTATATCGGCTCTCCAACACTCTCCTTCACAACATCTTTCTCAACGAACAACTTATCTTCCACAATTTATCCAAAACTATAAAATATGAACTTGGAAAACCTTTTTATAACCCGTAGTGATCACTAAGTAAACCCAATCACATTCCAACCTCTTATATCTTACTAATTTCCGTCATTGTAGATCCGTACTCATATCGGACGAACTCATACCCATACCTTCCTTTGAACCACACAATTAAACACTTATACACATATTCATAAAAATCATCCTCAATAACTTAGTATATAATTGTACTTCTTCTAATTCTCATATTTCAATTTCCAATGTTCTCCAAATCCTTTTTCTCTACTTCCATTATAGATAAGAACATCCAAATGTTACCATCTCAAAATTATCCAAAACACCTTAGAATGAACAATACATACTCCATGCTCACCTTAATACATACTAGTCACCACCATCTTCTACGCCACATCCCTGATCATTTCGTAGTTCCACATTATCCCTACTCTCTTGTTGGATTATTCATTTAATGTTCCAATTTCACATTAATTAGGCCTTCAATTCATACATCCCAGAATGATAAATATTGCATACTTATTATATTACCTTTGTCTTAATAGTCCAACACATAAAGTGATACTTATTTCTGTCTTGCTTAGTCCTATAATAACCACGACAATTAATTCTTGATCGCTTTCATAACTCATGGTTCACCGTCTCAAAACATTTATGAAACCATCCACACTCTGCCGTATCAACATACATTATACCACTAAAGGCAGTAACTCAATCATCACCACGTTGTGCATATACTTGGTTATAATTAATTTCCACAAAAATTATACTCTCATACTTGCACAAACTCCTCCACTTCCATCATTTTATGCCAACGTAGTTCAATCCTTACCTCCTCAATCTCTCTTCTACAACTTTCGACGAAGTAAGTTCATCCAACATGACCTGTTAACATTCGGTTCCAATTACCACTTTCTCTTTATAACATGTTTACAAAGTTTCCGCTAATTCCAGGTCTTGCTAAACACTATAATCCAACTCACAATAACATCAATACTACGGATGAATTCCAGCCCACTCATGACCCTCCATCAACCGAGTCCAATTAATTCTTATCATAATTGTGCATTCTCATAACAATCATTAATCGACGTGTAACTTCACGTTCTTATTTCCTATATCAATAACACTGAAGTTTCTCCAACAAGGCACCTTTGTTCTCACCATCCATTTTGTCAATGAATCTTCCAACCATTACTCTTAGCACCAGAGTCGACCAAGAAATAGTCGCATCTTTACTTATAACCACACCCCTAATATACTCTTCATAACTCAAATACAATTCGTACTCCACAGACGGTCCATCGCTGTCATCTTACTCTCAAAAGTTTCTCCACGCACTCCGTAGATATAACGTTCAACCTTTTCACAATCATCCATCTCGAATTCACTTCCTACTCACTTAGGAGTAACCATTAGTAATATTTATTCCACGTTATCAATGCTTAATTTCATCTCTTTTTCGAGTACCGGAATTCACATCTTCCCTTTTTAAACTACTAATAACTCCCCTTCCATTCCACTCGGTCTACCCAACATACTATCTTGGCTGAAAAATATGTCCTCTGTATCCAATACTATTCTGTCTATTATCAACAAGGGATTAAGGGTGATCAGTTCCTCAATTTGTCAATAAATATCCGACAATCATGATGGTCATAAACCATATTTCCCAACTTTAATAGCGCTACTTGCATTTTGTGAACTAAGTTGCTTCACCAGCGAATCCTTAGTTAACGCCAACCTTAACAACCTCTGCCACACCGCAACTCCAACACATCACAAGCTAACTCTTCGGAGAAGTAATAGCTTCTCCCCCACTTATTCTCAACAAATACATGCAAACACACAGCTAGCAAGCAAACAAGTATCGATAGTGTTCTACACACATATCACATACTTCTGGACAAACGACACACGACAACCTGGCCGGACGGACTGACCTGCTCTGATACCAATTGTAACACCCACTTATCCCATTTTCAAAAATAATAGAGGTTTTCAGATAAATCAGAGTTTATTATATAAGTGAGTGGCTATATTTTCATAAATCAACCAAAATCATAATTGATTAATACTTCAAAGGAAAATATTTCTTATTGCAATGAATGGCATACTAGCTGCAAATCCACATTATTCATCAATATCCTCAATTTAAAATTTTTAGGAAAATAAGATACGTAACCATTATAACCAAAAAAACTAAATAAATAATTATCCCCATTCCCGTTACGTATCAGAGCAACTCCTACGACTCGACCAAACGACTTGTACTCCGAGCTTACTCAAGTACCTAAAACACCTGTACTTCCAAAGAAGCACAGTTGAAACCACACGCAACAAAGGGGGTGAGAAACAGTTTCATATAATAGCGGTGCAAATAACATATATGAAAAAGTAATTCACACCTATTAACACATAATCCACAACAAAACAATTATCATGATGCAGTGTGACTCAAATGCACAATGCAAATGCGGTACCGACTCACAATAACGGTTCATCAAATAGAACCCCGAATGCATCGTTAACGTCTCCAACAAGACACGATCATCCTTGCAACCACGATTCTCAACGAAACCCGAATAATCACATCCACGACATGATTATTCCATCAAATGTATGCGCATGCAGACACAACAACGCATACCATATCATAACATACATGAACACATCATGCTTTACGATCCTCATGATCCTCATCAAAACATATATATCATTTCATCATATAAATAGCACTAAGCACATAGTACACATCAACATAATTACACATGAATACAATCATGTCAACATGATCCTCATGATCTAACACATATCCCATCACGTGGGTCATATAGATAGTCAAACATTATTCATACACAATGTCAACACCATTAATATGGTTCACCATTAAGAGTCATGCAAAACAACATAAGCACGTATACTCATACACACTAATTATTAATTATAATATCCAGTGAACTACTTATTAATTTCTCTCTCAGTCATTTCCTATACACATTTTCTAATACAACATAATCATTCTGATCCTCACTGCTACCAAGTCTTACATCGTGGGGCCTAAGCCAAATTACATAATCAACATTGTTACCCATCAACACGATCCTCATCGGTTATCAAACATTCCTTCATATAATTTGTACCAAACTTATAATAGACCTTTCCATCATCCATACTTCTAATCTAAACATTATTAAAGTCATATTATCCACAACAATCACCTAACACGCACCCTTATTATTATTAGTCGTCGGGTTCTATAATCGCTACTAACATTACTCTCAATGTCTTAGCTTACTTATATGAGTCTAAACCAAAAGAATAACTCGAATCCAACTTAAAACGAACAAAATATCAAAAATACAGTGTGTCGCTCCCGACAAATGAAAATGGATCAGATGAAGGTACAGACGCGAACGGTCGGCGAGAGGGACAATGAGAACACACAGCCGTGAACTCACTGGAGGATGAATAGAGTCGCCAGCTAGGCATTTTTATCCCGGAGGAAAGGCAATGCTGCATAGGCCTAGAAAAAGATATGGATAGGACGGTTGCGAACCAGAGAGACTGAGAAAGGGGGTTGGTTACAACCTGGGAAGGTATTAGCACCCAGATTGTCCGTCGTACTCGACGGGATCCACGCTTAAAAGATTTGTGTTTTAAAGGGGTAGTGTCAGTGCAATTTGTGTGTAACATAGCTGGAAAAGATGTACAGGTGTCAGTGTAAAAGAAGTGAAGTGTAGAAGTGAAGTGAAGTATGAAAGTGTCAGTGTAAGAAAGGAGTGAAATGCTCAAGATCATGAGGCTAAAGAGTGAAGCTGGAAGGAGGGGGAATATACAGAGACTTTTGTTCGATAACTGTTAAGTTATGCCTACGTATCCTCTCGTGCAATGAGGAAGTCAGAACACCGTAGTTCGACCCAAAGAGACTGAAAGGATTGACTGGTGAACTGCTTGCAGTCTATGCTCAAGTGTATGATCTGTCTGGCACAGATGCAAACTGTCTTGCATTAGACGGAAGAAGCAAGTTCTCGGTTGTGAGTGAAGATGATGAGAAAAGAATCCCGAAGGAGACGATTATTGTTTGTTCTTGTGTTTTCAGTCTTTTATTTCTTTTTGGAGTTTGTCATAAGATAATGAGCTTAAACCTAAATCAATGGATTTGGTAAACTCATCACATCATCCCTCTGATTAGGGGTAATGAGAATTACCTTAAGTGTGAAGTCAGATTCTCACACTTAATCACCTTTGATGAAGGGTTAAGATCATTAACCTACTTGTGATTAATTAGATGTTTTTGTGATTCTTGTCTAGTGTTAAGTAATGAGGTTAAGCCATAATCAGGGATTTAACAGGCTCATTACACTATCCTAAAAGAAGGATAATAGATGAGGGTGTTTAAGCTGAGGAAGGATCCTCAGCTTAATCCATGATTAGGGATTAAACCCATGACAGAACAAACCTTTGATTAAGTGGATTTTATTAATGATATGATGATGAAGTTTTTTTTATGATTTGTAAGACAACTTGAGGGGGACTTGTCCATTAACTTTAGGGTTAGTCCTTCTTAACCAATTAAGGAAGAATTAGAACCCTAATGCAAGGCCCAAGTTACAAGTGTAATGTCTTGATGATTATTAGATGGATTAATTAAGAGAGTTCAACACCTTAAGGGTCCAAGACTTAGGATTAAAGTTATACACTCCATCCTAAAAGAAGGATGCAGGCATGATCTTAATCACAAAGTCTTAAAGCCTTGAGGGTTTAGTCCCTGATTATGAGGTGAGGGGAGATGACTCAAGGAGAGACACAAAGGTAAAAACTATGGGGGAGACTAATCAAAACCCTAATTCATTATCATGCTTGGTTGGTCCTAATGTTTGTGAGGTTTTCAAGAACAATCTTCAGATGAACCACCAGGAAGCAGATGAACAAGATCAAGAGAAGCAAAGTGACTTGCTTCATTCAAGAAGTCAAGTCACTTGAAGAAAGAAAGTGGGAGGAGGAAGAATGAGCAAGCTCAATCTCAAACACAAATAGAAATGCAGCAATGGATGCAAGAGAGATGAAAAGAAAAGTTATGAGAAGTGAAGGCAAATCCACTTCTCAAGTTTACTTACCACCTGAAAAGTTAGAAAGAAATGCAATGCAATGCAAGATGAAGATGAAATGGTATGATGCAAAGCAAAACCAGAAGCATGTTGATGATTATTATGATGTTATGAGGTGCTGCAAACATGAGGCAAGACAATGGGAATGTTCATGAATGCAAATGATGCAAGCTAAAGAGCATGAACAAGCATGAAAAGTTAAGAAGCATACAAGACAAATGACATGGCAAATATGTAATGCAATGATCAATGATGCTTTATACATGTCTTAAGATGTCAAATGAGTCACAAGAATGCACACAATGCAAAGACAAGTCAAGTTATGCAAGGAAATGCAAGAAGGATGCAAATGAAAGCCCAAATTAGGGTTCATGGATCAAACATCAAACACAAACCAAAAACAGAAGCAAACCTTAACCTAAAAAATGGAAAATGGTACCCAAAGAAATCCTAGTTCTATAATGAACCACTGCCCAAAGGGGAGCTCTCAACTCTCAACCAAACTCAAGTTATGAATTTTGCAAGTTATTAGGGCTTTTTAGGGTTTGTAACAAAAGAAATGCCAATCAATTAGAAAATGTAAAATCAAATCATGGCCTCTTTATCCTTGAAAGTTCATGCTAAATGGAAAACAATGCAAGAAGAATCAATGTTTCAACCTTCACCAATAGGCAGAAATGAATTTTCACACTTATGATCAAAATAATGCATCAAAAATGATTTAATTCAATGAAAAATTCTTAAAATGCATCAAGATCAAAAAAGAAATTTGGTTTGAAGGTTGGACAATGTTTCTAAATGTCTTAGAACATTTCATGAATTTTTTTGTAATTTTTAAATACCTAAAAGTATTTTTAATTAATTAATTATCATTAATCAATTAAAAATAATCTTTTAAATATTTAAAAATACTTTTTTAATGATAAAAAATAAAATAAAAATATTTTTGTGTCATAAAAATTAATAAAACCTTAAAGAAAAAGTTTCATAATTTTTATGATTTTTTAACTATTTTAAATAAATTGTACAAGTTAATTGAAAATAAAATGAATTAAAATTAAATTAAATGAAAAGTAATCAAGATGGACGAATGAGATTGGCTCTGAGTTTGAAAATGCTGACCAGCGCGCAAATGAAGGGTGGAGATTGCATCTGGCCAGATTAAATTAAAAATGAATTAATTAATGTTAATTAAGTGGATTAGGGTTAATGACAAGATCCTGGCCATCAAAAAAGGTGGGAAGTCAGCCAGTCAACGCCATCTAACGTTCCAGATTTGAACCTCACTTAATGACTGAGATTAGGGTTAACTACTTTCAGGCTGCCGGAGAGGACCTCCGGTCGTCTTCTCCGGCCAGCCAAAACCCTAGAAAACGATTCAAGCCACCATCCAACAAATTTCCTGCCCAGAAACAACCTCCTATCCTAACTAAACCTTAATCCAAGATCAAAATACATTTATCTAACATGAACAAGGAGAATCGAAACGAAATGCATTCACGGGCCAAATTTCAGAGATGCATAAAATGCTCATTTTCACACCATTTTAAATTCTAAACACATCCCAGTGATCCTCAGAGCATGTATTTTTGATTTGGAACAAAAGGAACAAGCTTTAAAAAGTTTGAAGTTTAAGACTACCTGAGGTGACAAGTCCTGTTTCTGAGCTTCCAGAGCCGTTTCTTGATGCAAGCTGGCTCTAATGAATCCCCTGGTGTCAATGGCAGGCTTGAGATGAAGTTTAGCAAGCTATTTCAATGGCTACCAAACTGGTGTAGCAGAGAATGACCTTGGTGTACAGGCTGTTTTAGGCCAGTGTAATGGGTGGTTTGGACTCCTCTGAGTGTGCCTGACTTGTTGGTGAAGGAAGATGAAGTGTTTGAGGGATGGACAGTGAGATTCGAAGAGGACTGGTTCTGAGGATGAAGAATGGTGAGGTTCAAATCAGGCTTGATTCAGGCCTGAGCTTTGATGGTTTTAGGCCTATGGAGTGTATTGAGTTTAGTGATGAAGAAAGTTTTGGTGTTTCTTGGCTGTGGAGGCAAATTCGATAGATTTTGCAATGTGAAGGGATTTTGTGTAAGTGATGAGTGAGGATGTTTCAGCTTGGCCTGCCCTTATGCTTTGCTTTCAAGTTGTCCATATGACTCTCTCTCATTGGTCAGATGATTGGACACATGCTTTTTTGATAGATAAGTCAACTTTTGCAAAATGTCCACCTTTTGTGTAAGTGATGCATAGCTCATGGCATAGGCAAGTACAATGTTGGTTCTGGTGCAGCATGGTGTGGGAGGGGCCTAGCAAAACTCAGCACTCAAGGCTGCAAGTTGGTGAGAGGTGTTCATGAGTTTTTGCAACTTGTGGTTTTATGTTTCACATGTGATCCTTTATCCAACCAAACATGAAACCATGGGCCAACCTAGCCCAATTCTGATTTTTGTAACTTAGAGGATGCTTACATGCTGGTTTGAAGTGGATTAGAGGTTGCATTTGACTTTGGTTCAAGACCTTGCAAAATTTCCACTTGGTGCATAACTTGAAAAACAATGATTTTTGCTAACTTTGCATTGCCATAACTTTTGATCCATGAAGAGTTTGATCATGTTCTTGTACTTTTTGAAAAGGGAAAGATGAGATCTACAACTCTCATGACCAAAGTTTTTCCATTTGAAGCATTTTTGGATCAAAAATCAAAGCTTGAAAAATGACCTAAAATGAGGCATTCTTGAAAAGTCAACTATGCCCAAAAAGTCAACATTTGCAAAAACCCTAAATTCTTGATTTCTATGAACTTCAACCTTCTTCCATGATCAAATAAAGATCATATACACTCAAAATGATGAAGATCAACCATTGGTTGGGTCAATGGGGGCCTCAGATGCCCTGATTTTGCACTGACTTGTCTGAAAAGTCAACTCTTGATCAGATGACTTCCCCATGGAATTTCTTCATGAAAATTGATATGCATACTCCCTATACCATATAGAGATCAATGGAAACAAGAATGACCAAAAAATTTGGAGTTATGGCCTCTGAAACCAAAACCCTAATTTTCAGTCAACTGTGCAGTTCATCCTGGCTCTGCATCCACTCAAACCCTAGTTCTTGTGATTCCTCTGCATTTTTGACTTTGAGGAGATGGAATATGATGTAAGAACACACATGGACCCCTTTGATTTGATTGGTGGCCTTTGGAATGGCTCAAGATGCTTTGGGATTGCTCAGATCACAAACCCTAGGTGCAGATGCCTTAGAAACTATGCAGTGAATCAAAAGTGAGATATGAGATGATATGTTTGTGTTTATGCATATGAGAATGATCACAAGCCATGGTGAATGGGTGAGGGAAAATTTGGGGTGTTTACAGCTGCCCCTATTCAAACATGAGTTAGCTGTGCAGGTTGTAAGCGTCGGCTTAACAGGCCAAACAAGATAACTTGTGGTTGAATACCAAAGACAGTCCAAAATTTGCACTCACAGAAATGAAGAAGAAAAGGGATATAGATTGTAAAAGCAAATAAAGTATATTGTAAAGTGTGGGCGACGGAGGACGACCGTCGAGCAGAGGACGACTGCTGGGTAAACGGGGACGGCCGACATGCTGGGGAAAGTGTGTAAAATAAAGCGATGACGGGGACGACCGACATGCTGGGGATAAAAGATAAAGCTAAGACGGGGACGGCCGACTAGCTGGGAAAACTAAGATAATATGATGGGGACGGCCATCAAGATAAAGTAGTAACATTCTCTGGGGATTGGTGAAACATGACGGGGACGGCCATCAAGTTCACAAAGGTAAAGTAACCAACGATGGGGACGGCCATCGGGTTAAAAAGAAAAGGGACCACGACGGGGACGGCCATCGGGTTAAAGAATAAATGAAATAAACAGATGATGGGGTACGGCCATCAAAGGTTAAGGACGATCACCTAGCAGGGGACGGCTGCTCTGTTGGGCATAAAAGAAATATGATGGGGACGACCATCAAAGGTGGAGGACGACCACCTGGCAGGGTACGGCTGCCAAAATATCAACGATGGGGACGGCCATCGGATAGAAAAGGTCAACGATGGGGACGGCCATCGGACGAGCATGATGGAGGACGACCATCAAGAAGTGGAGGACGACCACTCAGCAGGGGACGGCTGCTCTCAAAGTTTATCATAACACAGGATGAGTGTTAGACAACTAAAATCAACAATGGGGACGGCCATTGGATAAAGTGATGAAGGACGATCATCAAAAGGTGGAGGACGACCACCTAGCAGGGGACGGCTGCTAAAATCAACGATGGGGACGGCCATCGGATGAGCATGATGGAGGACGACCATCAAGAAGTGGAGGACGACCACTTAGCAGGGGACGGCTGCTCTCAAAGTTTATCATAACACAGGACGAGTGTTAGATAAAAAGGAAATTTGACTGCGATCTACTGGGGATATAGTAAATACGGACGAGCGTTTACATCCAAGAAACAAAAGGTATAAGTGTTTGGTATTGTGTATAGATTAAAGATGCGGACGAGCATCCTTAAGACTATGATACGGACGAGTATCATGTAGAAACAAACTGACACGTGCTCAGAGCTGATGATACGGACGAGTATCAACTGGTTAACAAGGAACACGGACGAGTGTTGCATCTGAAAGTATCCTTCTGGGGAATAGTAGACACAGACGAGCATCTATATTCACGAAGACATAAGTGTTTGACACGGTGTATGGATTAAAGATGCGGACGAGCATCCTTAAGACTATGATACGGACGAGTATCATGTAGAAACAAACATTAGACGCAATGTTCTGAGATGATGGTACGGACGAGTACCAACTGGTTAACAAAGAACAAGGACTACTGTCGAATCTGCGGGGATATACATGGTGTATATAAGATACGGACGAGTATCTGAGTAGGTGTACCAATGAGTAGTGAGTATATAATGTATAGGTGAGTGTTTATCTGCTGGGGATATGACACGGACGGGTGTCAGGAAAGTGTATATACAAGTATAGGCGACCACGCTGGGGATATGACACGGACGGGTGTCAAGAAAGTGTATAGGTATATGTAAGTGCAAAGAGGGTGTCTTTGGCTTTCTGCTGGTGACACGACACGGACGAGTGTCAGGATGTATCTGCAATACTGGTGATCTTGGTTTGTAAAGTGTATTCAGGCAACCTGCTGGGAAATGATGATACGGACGGGTATCAAAAAGGAGATATGCACTGGTGTTTGTGATATGGGGCAACTGCTTTTGCTGGGACTCTGATGGGGGTGTATTCTGTATGCCGACAGATTGTCAATATTTACAGGTGTTCAAATCACAACATGACTTATGATTATGCTATGCATTTGATTTTTTGCCGTAATGCTCCGTATTAGACGGAATGCTACGCTCTGGGGGTGAATATGATGCGAATGCTATGATTATGCAAAGAGGCACCGATCCGGGATTCGGATCCCGTTGCTGCAAAGATCTCTGATCGATCTGCTTGAAGTGAACATCCCAGCTGGGGATGAGATCATTGATAGATCTGTAGTTGTATCTGCTTGGGGATATACGTCATCGATTGACATATTCTTATAATACGGGACCCAGCTGGGGTTTGTAGAAGCTTTCTCTCTCTCTGTTGTGACTTCTTCGTGCGCTGCTCTTCTGAATAGAGGCCTGAAGCTCTGTGGGGAGATGATTCCTCGATTCTCGCATCCTGCTGAGGAATAATGGTTGGTATTACAGCTGGGAGATGCTGTTGGTAATTCAGCTGGGGCGAGCAATGGGAAGCAACTCGACTGGGGATAGAGCATTTCGGATGCCGATATCTTTTGTAGATTTGCCAGCTTGCTGAGACGTAACTTGTATGCCCCAAGTTGTGTTCTGGATACCTGCAATCCTGCAAAGATAAAGAAACGCACAAATGGTCCCGAGGTATCTTTTACTGAGATTCCGTCATAGGAAATAAGTACTTTCGAGAGTAAGTATATTCCCTGCAAGCATGTGTTTCATTTTTAGAGAGAGGTATCTGTACTTATGCAATTGTGTTTTTAGAGACATCAGACAACTCTTTGCAAAACATAAATGTAAAAAACGAGACATGACTGAAAATCTGATTATATTAATTCGTGTGCCCTGAATTGGCAAGATACAGTCAGAGAAACATATCTCCTGAAATGAGGAGATTGTTACAAATTGAGAAATAAAGTGCTGGCGGTGCTGGCGATGCTTTCAAGGAGCTTCCTCTTCTGCTATGACTCGTATGACAATGACGTTCTTCTCGTCTTGCTTTCTGGAGAGAGTTGATTCTGATTGCAGCTTGATCCCTTGGAGCTTACCAAGTTGTAGGTGATACAGACGAATTCAGAATGCAGTTGTTCGCTTATTCCCTTATTTTGCATGGATCGCCCTTTCGGGTTTTCAATCCATCGGGATACCCATTTTTTGCCTGAGCTGTCCAATGCGGCTTTTCAACTCAGCGGGTGTACATTTTTTGCTTATTTCCCTTATTTTTGCCCGAGTCTTTTATTCTGTCTTTGACTCGCCGGGAGGCCCTATTTTGCCTGGACTTACATTCTGTTTTTATGTCCAGCGGGTCATTTTATGCGAAGTATTTTTTAACTGCATCTGAATTCACAGGGGACGGGAAATCTTCACCATCCATGGTGCTGAGCATCAGTGCTCCACCAGAGAAGACTTTCTTCACAACAAATGGTCCTTCGTAATTGGGAGTCCACTTGCCCCTGTGGTCTGTATGAGGAGGGAGGATTCTCTTCAACACAAGATCTCCCACCCGGTACTCTCGGTGCCTGACTTTCTGATCGAAGGCTCTCTTCATTCTTTTCTGATATAGCTGCCCGTGACAGATTGCAGCCAATCTTTTCTCTTCGATCAGACTTAGTTGTTCGTATCGGGCCCGAACCCATTCTGCTTCGTTTAGCTTAACATCCATCAGTACCCGTAGGGAGGGTAGTTCAACTTCAACAGGTAGGACTGCTTCCATACCATACACAAGTTGATACGGTGTTGCCCCAGTGGATGTCCTGATTGATGTGCGGTACCCATGCAAGGCAAACGGTAGCATTTCATGCCAATCTTTGTAAGTGACTACCATCTTCTGCACAATCTTCTTGATATTCTTATTTGCTGCCTCAACAGCGCCGTTCATCTTTGGCCTGTAAGGAGAAGAATTGTGATGTTGGATCTTGAAGTCCCGGCACAGCTCTGCCATCATTTTGTTGTTCAAGTTGGAACCATTATCAGTAATGATTCGCTCGGGCACTCCATACCGACAGATGATATCTCTTTTCAGAAATCTGGCTACCACTTGCCTTGTGACATTTGCATATGAGGCTGCTTCAACCCACTTTGTAAAATAATCGATGGCGACCAGGATGAATCTGTGGCCGTTCGAAGCAGTTGGCTCAATTTTGCCAATCATGTCAATGCCCCACATAGCAAAGGGCCATGGTGAAGACATTATGTTCAGGGGATTGGGAGGCACATGCACCTTGTCTGCATAAATCTGGCATTTATGGCATTTTCTGGCGTAAGCACAACAGTCTGCATCCATTGTGATCCAGTAATAGCCTGATCTTAACAACTTCTTAGCCATGGCATGCCCTCCTGCATGGGTACCAAAGGATCCTTCGTGCACTTCATGCATCAACAAATCTGCTTCTGTCTTGTCAACACATCTGAGGAGTACCATATCAAAGTTCCTCTTGTATAAAGATCCATCAGTGTTCAGAAAGAAACTTCCAGCAAGCCTTCTTAAAGTCTTTTTATCATTGGAAGATGCCCCAGGTGGGTACGTTTGATCCTCCAAGAAGCACTTGATGTCATGGAACCAAGGCTTATCATTTTTAGCAATATCTGCTGCAAATACATATGCTGGTCTATCAAGTCTCGATACTGAAATCTGAGGTACAAAGTTAGCAGCTTGAACTTTGATCATGGATGAAATGGTAGCAAGAGCATCCGCAAACTGATTCTCGTCCCGAGGGATATACTCAAGCTTGACTGTTGTGAAGAAAGTCAATAACCTTCTTGTATAATCCCTGTAAGGTATCAGATGATCTTGGTGGGTGTACCATTTTCCGTTGGTCTGATTGACTACCAAAGCTGAATCTCCGAATACGGTCAATGTCTTGATCCTGAGGTCAATGGCTTCCTCAAGACCCATAATGCAAGCTTCGTATTCAGCTTCGTTGTTAGTGCAGTTGAAAGTGAGCTTTGCCGAGAAAGGCATGTGAACCCCTTTAGGTGTAATGAGTACTGCACCAACACCACGGCCATTCATGTTGACAGCCCCATCAAACATCATAGTCCATTCTTCTTCTGGGTCAGGCCCTTCAGTGTGAATAGGCTCTTCATGATCTTTTGCTTTAATGAACATGATGTCTTCATCGGGGAAGTCGAACCTCATAGGCTGGTAGTCATCAATGGGTTGCTCAGCAAGATATTCAGATAGTACACTGCCCTTGATGGCTTTCTGAGATGTGTACTGTATGTCGTATTCTGTGAGAATCATCTGCCATCTTGCAACCCGTCCGGTAAGAGCTGGCTTCTCGAAAATGTACTTAACTGGATCCATTTTTGAGATCAATAGAGTAGTATGGGTCAACATATACTGTCTCAGTCGGCGAGCAGCCCACGCTAAAGCACAGCAAGTTTTCTCGAGCAGTGAATAACGCTGTTCACAGTCGGTAAACTTTTTGCTTAGGTAGTATATCGCATACTCTTTTCGACCAGACTCGTCATGCTGACCTAGTACACACCCCATCGATTCTTCTAATACTGTCAAGTACATAATCAGAGGTCTTCCTTCAACTGGAGGCATAAGGATTGGAGGTTCTTGCAAATACTCCTTGATCTTGTCAAAAGCTTTCTGGCAGTCTTCGTTCCACCTGACCGTTTGCTCCTTTCTTAACAGCTTGAATAAGGGTTCACAAGTTGCTGTAAGGTGAGATATGAACCGTGAAATGTAGTTCAATCGACCTAAGAACCCTCGAACTTCTTTCTCAGTTTTCGGTGCAGGCATTTCTTGAATAGCTTTGACTTTATCAGGGTCAACTTCAATCCCTTTCTCACTTACAATAAAGCCCAGCAGCTTACCGGATCGCACCCCGAATGTGCATTTGTTGGGGTTCAACTTTAGTTGGTATTTCCTCAGACGCTTGAATAACTTGAGCAGATTCACCAGGTGATCTTCCTCTGTAAGGGACTTGGCGATCATATCATCCACATAACATTCGATTTCCTTATGGATCATGTCATGAAACAATGTTACCATAGCCCGTTGATACGTTGCACCAGCATTCTTCAGTCCGAATGGCATCACTTTATAACAGAACGTGCCCCAAGGTGTGATGAATGTTGTCTTCTCCATGTCTTCAGGTGACATCTTGATCTGATTGTATCCCGAAAATCCATCCATGAAGGAGAATACCGAGAACTGAGCCGTGTTATCCACCAATACATCAATGTGAGGTAATGGGAAGTCATCTTTCGGGCTGGCTCTGTTCAGATCCCGGTAATCAACACACATTCTTACTTTTCCGTCCTTCTTAGGCACAGGTACTATGTTGGCAACCCACGGAGGATAGCTAGTCACAGCAAGGAACCCGGCGTCCCATTGCTTTTGTACCTCTTCCTTGATTTTCATAGCAATGTCTGGGCGAGTTCGGCGCAACTTCTGTTTGACCGGTGGGCATTCTTCCCTCAAAGGCAGCTTATGCACAACAATATCGGTATCCAACCCTGGCATATCTTGGTAGGACCAAGCAAACACATCAACATACTCTTGAAGCAGATCTATCAGCTGTCTCTTCACTGAGTCTTGCAGGCAGGCCCCGATTTTGACTTCTTTCACGTCTTCCTCCGTACCAAGATTAATCACTTCAATATCCTCCTGATGAGGAGTAATAACTTTTTCCTCCTGTCTCAGCAACCTGGCTAGCTCTTCAGGAAGCTCATATTCTTCATCAACCCCTTCATCAGCTTGATTGATCGGATTGTCAAAGTCATACGATGTCATAGCTGTGCTGTTGTCGGTGCTGTCTGGAAGGCACTCTCTGCAAGGGTTAAGTCGGTTCATTTTAGTGATTGATTTTAATCTTGCTTTAGAAAAAAGTGAAATGAAGTTATCATTTTGAAAACACCGCCATTTATTTTTGTACAAAAAGAAAAATGGAAAAACAGTGAGCAGAAAAGAAAAAGACTCGTTTGCAAAAAGATTGTCTGATATTTCATTAATTTAATCTTGTTTGCACAAAAGTACAGATGGCCCTGATTACAAAATGAGTCTTGTCATCTTGGGCAAGATGCAAGACTTTGATGCATGCTATAAAAGATACAGGAAATAATAATTACTCTGCTCGAGTAACACTTATAATTCCCTGGGAAGACCAGTTCGAGACACTGCTCCCCGGGACCTTTGGACGAATCCAATTCTCCAGGTTGCGTTCTTCTTCCAGCTCGTCTTCCAGACAGTTGATAGCATCGGGGGTTAGCATTCCCCCACTGACAAATCCTGGCTCTGCAGCAGCCTTTGCTTGACGTTGAGTTGGTTTGTAACCCAACCCAAATTTGTCCTTCTTCTCCTCCACAGCTAAGACCTTGCCCCAGCCTAGGGCAGTTCCTTCCTCAACAACCTTCCGGGCTTGTTGATATGACGACATGGAGATTCCTGAAACAGCAGATGCTTCATTGACATTCAAGGCTTCAAAACCTTGGCTCATCGTTTCATGGATTTCTCCATCCATCTCAATGTACTTGTAGGTAGCCAGGTGGCTAACAAAGATGTCCTCTTCTCCACAGATTGTGACAACTTGACCCTCCCACTCAAATTTTAACTTTTGGTGAAGGGTAGACGTTATAGCGCCAGCGGCGTGAATCCAGGGTCTACCCAACAAACAGCTGTAGGCGGGCTGAATGTCCATCACATAAAAGATAGTTTTAAAAGTCTGCGGGCCAATTGTCACAGGCAGCTCAATCTCTCCCAGAACCGATCTCTTTGAGCCATCAAAAGCTCTAACCACCAGGTTGCTGGGTCTCAATGCCAATCCATCATATTCTAACTTCACCAGAGCCTTCTTTGGTAAGACATTCAGGGAGGAACCTGTGTCCACCAGCACATGAGAAAGGACAGCTCCTTTGCATTCCATAGTTATGTGCAAGGCTTTGTTGTGGTTACGACCATCCACTGTCAAATCAGAATTGGTAAACCCTAGCCCGTTGCTAGCAGTAACATTCCCAACCACCGTTTCCAACTGGTTGACAGTAATCTCCTCTGGCACGTAAGCTGCGTGCAGGACTTTCAGTAGTGCATTCCGATGGGCTTCGGAGCACATGAGCAGTGAGAGGATGGAGATTTTGGATGGAGTTTGGTGAAGTTGATCCACAACTTTATAATCACTCTTCTTGATGATCCGCATAAACTCATCAACTTCCTGATCAAATGGAGTCTTCAGGGCTTCTTTGGCAGCTGGATCTTCCTGCACCGGTCCTTTACCCTTTGCCTTGGCAGCAGCTTCTGCTTCGGCAGTGGGTCTTTGGACTTGTGAAGCGAAGAGACGTCCGCTTCGAGTGAAGCCTCCGCCTCCCCCCACATTATCAACTTGTGGTGCAGGTGATGATGTTTCCAGAGTGATTCTTTTCCCTTCACAGTACAAGTCAGAGCCATAGTGCCAAGGGATGGCCCTATTGCTTTCATATGGTACAGGTCCAGGTACCGTGACGGTGACTGGACTGATTGCTGCTGCTGAGGGGACTGTTATTGTCTGTGGATCATAAAAGATTGTAACTGGTGCTCTAGTGGGAGCAGCACCTTCTGAATGATAAGCGGAATTGTTTTCTGGATCGTAGAATATGGTAACAGTGGAGACATATTCGTGATTGTTTGCTGGTGTTGTAGAAGGTTCTGTTGGAAGAACTGTTGTTGTTGTTGATGGGGAGTCGAAGTGGACTGAAGCTGAAGTTGTAGCAGGAGAAACTGTTGAAAACTGATCATTGGGTAGAACAGATGAAGTACTTGCTGATGTTGCTGATGAATTGTTGGGAACAATTGTTGCTGTATTTGTAGGAGGATCTGAAACCATTGCTGATGAAGTCGTCGGGTTTGCCGGGAATGATGTAGTGATCTGCAATAAGCCACTCTGAATAAGGCTGTCAATGCCATTCCTCAAGTCTTCACACCCATTCCAAGAAATATTGCAGTATGGGCACCCTAGTTCACACCCCGGAAATATATTGCTTTCACGGAGTTGAGCCTTGATTTCCACCAATGGTGTCCTGATCTGATCCACACTGGTTATCAAATAAGACGGTTGGTCTTCTTCGATAGCATTAATTCGGGGACCACCATGGTGTGGCATTGGGTTTTTGTTGACGTTGGGCGGAGGTGCAAAGTTCAAAGCCTTGGAGTCTACTAAGTCTTGTACCTTCATATGCAGTGCCCTGCATTTTTCTGTACTGTGACCAGGCGCGTTTGAGTGAAAAGCACACCTAGCATTAGAGTCATAGTTTCTTGGTAGACTGTTTGGATCCGGAGGTGCCAACGTTCTTAGCTCAACCAGGTTGAGTTTCAGAAGCTGTGGCAGCAAAGCAGCATACGGCATTGGAATCGGGTCGATCACTCGATTAGCTTGAGAGGGCCTTTGTTGGAATGGCCTCTGTTGATTGTTGTTGTTGGAGTTGTTGTTGTTGTAGTTCCTTGGAGGATATTGGTTCTGCTGATACGGAGGTTGTTGTTGGAAGTTTTGTTGAGGAGGTTGATAGACTGGCAGAGGATGTGCTGGAGCAGGGATAGTGACTGCTGCTATGGACCTTTGAACATATTGGGGCCTACCCCTGTTGGTATGAATGGCATTGGTCTCGCCAGCTCTTCTAGGGCCTGCAAAAGGCTTCCTTGTACTGCTGGACGAACTGGCGCCATTATCGGAAATTTTACCCATTTTTAACAGGCTTTCAATTCTCTCCCCAGCTATAACAACATCTGCGAAGCTAGTGGACGAGAAAGCAGCCAACCTGTCAATATACGTTCCCTGGAGAGTGTTCATAAACATGTCTGCCATTTCTCTCTCAGACATTGGTGGTTGAACAGCAGCAGCCAATTGCCTCCATCTCTGGGCATATTCTCGGAAACTTTCCCTTGACGACTGTGACATTCCCATTAGGAGAGTCCTGTTGGGTGCCATGTCTAAGTTGTATTGATACTGTCGGATGAAGGCCTCTGCCAGGTCCTTCCAGCATCTTACAGTTGCCCTTGTCAAGTGGGAATACCATTCCCTTGATGCTCCAGTCAAACTGTCTTCGAAGTAAAACATCCAGAGCTTCTCATCCATTGTATAGGCCTTCAGCCTTCCCAGAAACGATTGCAAATGAGTCCGGGGGCATGAAGTCCCATTATATCTTTCGAAACAAGGAGGCTTGAACTTATGAGGGATCCTGACCCCCTCTACTAAACCCATGTCCATGACATCGAACCCCAAAGAATTTTGGGATTCCAAAGACCTCAACTTCTCAGCCAACTCATCCAATCTCCTATCATAGGTTTCCTCTCCAGCACCCATGACTGTAAACTGATCCTCCTGAGGATCCTCTTGAAGTACTCTGGCTGCAGTGGCTGTTCCTTGAACGTTTGCAGGAATATGAATCTCAGGATGTAGGTGTGGACCAAATATAGGGGGGTTAACATGTGGTTGCACCCTTTCATTGTTACTGGTGCCAGCAGTTCCCACATGGGGGTCATCTTGAGTTCTCCCCTCTACCAGAACTCTAAGCCTCTCCTGGCTTTGAGCTAAATTATTCATCACTTCCATGAACTGAGTTATTTGGGTTCTCATCTCCACCCTTTCATTAGCCATCTGGGTTCTGGCCTCATTGAGGTCTTGCTGCAACTGGTCCATCTGGATGCCCGGAAGGTTGTTTCTTGTAGGGTACCTGTGTGGCCTGTTGAGAGGGAATAGCCTGCGGCGAGCAATAATTCCTGAATGTCACAACAGAGGTTAGAAACAATAAAACAAAACCTACAAAACAAACAAAAGGGTTAGTATGCAATGCAGTATGCTTATTTGCTATCAAGGTATCCGGCTTGGTCTTCAGTTTTGACCCGTCCAGACCCTTGAAGATGATGCTGTTGAAGTTGCTTTTGAAGTGAACCCAGATGGAAACAAACACAAATATATTACAAAGGTAAAATAATACAAATTGTTCATTTTTTACAACACTAGCCCTCTAAGGGGTCAAAAATACATCACCAAAAAGCAAAAGTACATGGAAAAGGAACAACAACAAGCAAATAATCAGACTCCAAGGCCAAACTCATCCTCGCGAACTTCCTTAAGAAGTGCTTCGGTCACAGGATCAGCCGGATGCTCCGTAAGATTCCTGATGAGAAGGTTTCTTGTTGCAACAGCTGTAGTCAACTTCTTGTTCTGGCTTTGGTCTTTGGATTTCTTCACTCCAGCTTTGATTTTTAACTCTGAAATTTCCTCCTGGGCTGCTGCCAGGGCTTTTTCCATCTGCTCCATCTTATCTTGAACTCTCTTGTCTTCTAGAGTACGGGCTTCAGTGATCCGGACCCACCTGGCCTGACTCTCTTTCAAGTACAAGTCTGTCCTTGCTCTTTGGAACTGGGCTTCTTTACAAGCATTCTTCAGAATTTGTTCTCCAGCCTTAGACTTGTTGATATAGTCTCCAGACTTCTCAATCTTAGTCAAGTGTTCCACTCTCAGCTTCTCCAATCTTTCAATCTCCCTTACACCTTCACTCCTCTCCCTGAGGGTCTTCTGCAGGGCTTGGGATAGCTTCTCATTTCTTTCTTTCAAGCCTTCAAACTCTTCCAAACTGACAGTAGCAGGGGGTGGTGCTGATGATGACTCAGGCATGTCTTTGATGGTGAAGGGCAATCCTGAGATTTGGGCCCTAGCATAGGACCACTCATGATATTGGGCTGATGCCACATTATTGCACTTCCCCAGAATGGTGATTCCCTTGGTTTGAACATGATCCCAGGCCCAGGCAGCCTGCCTAACAACAGTCAAACTGATCTTGTTCTCACAGTAGAGGGTCTCAACCAGGTCTTGTTCCCTAGGAGCATGAACCAGTGCATAGCCTAATTGCCTCTTGAACAGCAGGGGGTTGTAGTTGATACTTCCCTTAACTCCTACCAAAGGTACATTGGGAAAGTGCCCACAGCTTGTGATCATATCTCTGCCCTTGGTGCCTTGGGTGCACCATCTGATGTCTGCTGCAGTGAGAGTAGTGAGCCTCTTAGCCCAGTTGCTTTGCTGATGAGGATTCAGGAATGCATCTGTCCTGGGTAGATGCTTGAGAAGCCAAGCATGGAATAGTGGAGCACAACACCTCACTAGCTTACCCCTCTGTTTCTCATTCCTCTGATGTACTGAGTAATAGAGGTCACCCAACAAGGTTGGCACTGGGTTCTTCAGGATGAACAGGTGGATGGCATTCTTGCTGATGAATCTGGGCTCATCTGCAAACAACACAATTCCATATACACTCAAGGCCAACAATGCACAAACAGCTTTCCAATCCCCCAGGGAGGCCTTCAAACTAGCTTGAGAAATCAGGAAGTCCAGATGAAAACCAGGGATCCCAGCTTTAGAGGTCATATGCTGCTCAATCAAAGCAGGTTCCAGGTGCAAAGCTCTTGCTATCTCTCCACTGCTGGGAAAGACCATTTCAGGGTTAAAAGGAATTTCTCTCTTGATAGGCAAACCAACCAAAGATGCATATTCTTCTAAGAGAGGTCCCAACTGAAAGTCTTGAAAGGTGAAACACCTCAATGGGGGGTCATAGAACTGGATGCAGGTATGGATCAGGCTCCTCTGAGATGGGTCCATGTCTATAACCAAGTCAAGTATATCCCCATAATGTTCCCTGAACAGAGGTATGTGATCTGGGGTCATCAGGGTTTGGACCCTCCTGATGTCTGACAAGTCTGGTTGGAAGAAATGATAGGTGATATTGCTTTTCTTTGGAGCCATGATGCTGAAGACTGGGTAGAGTGCTGATGACAATGCTGAAGTAGAGAAAACCACTGACTGGCTGGTGCTGAAGCAGACAGCTAAACTGAAGCAGATGCTGGTGAAGATGGGTCAAAGCTGCAGATGGGGTCAAAACCAAAACCTGATGAAAATGGATACCCTGAAAAACAAATAAGCACATGTTAATATGATGCAATGAGGATGTATGCAAATGATATGCAAAGGGTTTGTGACTGAGCTGGATCTGGATAAACTGCCTTGGTATAGATCCATGTGTGTTCAAGAATTCCGGATGGAGGTCTATAAATCCAGTAACCAAGGTGGGGGACTCAAATAAAGAGCCACATGTCCAGGGTTTTAGAATCACAAGAACTATCCAACATGGAGCATTCTTAACAGAGTCAAAGTAACAGGGTATTCTGAGGTCAAGGTACCTGCAAACCTGTAAACAGCCCAACCCTCTCACAGGTGGTGATCTAGAACAAGGATCCTCAGACTTGGATCAGTTATGAGAAGTGTAAACACTTCTAACCCGGAGGTACAGTGTTTACAATAACCATAACAATTCCTCCTCTAATTCACCTCAGTTTCTGAAGGTCAATACTAAAAGGTCATCCAGACTTAGCAGGCTTCCCAGATAGCCCTAGCATTGCAGGAAATCTGCAACACAGAGTTCTCAAGAAGAAACCCATATCTGAACCGTGTTTCATATTCCCGCACCAGACCGAAATGGAATGGGAAAGAATATGATTCACTCTAGCCTAGGTGTCACTCAGGTCCCAGGTATAGGACCTTAACTCTCAATGAAACACCCACCCGCCAAGGCAAACAACAGATCCAGCCAGCAACAATGACAGTATGATATATACAAAAGCAATAAAGAAAGCAGTAAAGCAACTGTACATAAATCAGTAAAAATAAAACAAGTATACAAACACAAACAAGCACATAACACCCCAGTAAACACAAATCAATCAAGCGCTAGGAGGAACCCACAAAAAGAACCAGAAGCCCTGGTTGCAGTATAAGGATCCCCAGCAGAGTCGCCAAGCTGTCGCTCCCGACAAATGAAAATGGATCAGATGAAGGTACAGACGCGAACGGTCGGCGAGAGGGACAATGAGAACACACAGCCGTGAACTCACTGGAGGATGAATAGAGTCGCCAGCTAGGCATTTTTATCCCGGAGGAAAGGCAATGCTGCATAGGCCTAGAAAAAGATATGGATAGGACGGTTGCGAACCAGAGAGACTGAGAAAGGGGGTTGGTTACAACCTGGGAAGGTATTAGCACCCAGATTGTCCGTCGTACTCGACGGGATCCACGCTTAAAAGATTTGTGTTTTAAAGGGGTAGTGTCAGTGCAATTTGTGTGTAACATAGCTGGAAAAGATGTACAGGTGTCAGTGTAAAAGAAGTGAAGTGTAGAAGTGAAGTGAAGTATGAAAGTGTCAGTGTAAGAAAGGAGTGAAATGCTCAAGATCATGAGGCTAAAGAGTGAAGCTGGAAGGAGGGGGAATATACAGAGACTTTTGTTCGATAACTGTTAAGTTATGCCTACGTATCCTCTCGTGCAATGAGGAAGTCAGAACACCGTAGTTCGACCCAAAGAGACTGAAAGGATTGACTGGTGAACTGCTTGCAGTCTATGCTCAAGTGTATGATCTGTCTGGCACAGATGCAAACTGTCTTGCATTAGACGGAAGAAGCAAGTTCTCGGTTGTGAGTGAAGATGATGAGAAAAGAATCCCGAAGGAGACGATTATTGTTTGTTCTTGTGTTTTCAGTCTTTTATTTCTTTTTGGAGTTTGTCATAAGATAATGAGCTTAAACCTAAATCAATGGATTTGGTAAACTCATCACATCATCCCTCTGATTAGGGGTAATGAGAATTACCTTAAGTGTGAAGTCAGATTCTCACACTTAATCACCTTTGATGAAGGGTTAAGATCATTAACCTACTTGTGATTAATTAGATGTTTTTGTGATTCTTGTCTAGTGTTAAGTAATGAGGTTAAGCCATAATCAGGGATTTAACAGGCTCATTACACTATCCTAAAAGAAGGATAATAGATGAGGGTGTTTAAGCTGAGGAAGGATCCTCAGCTTAATCCATGATTAGGGATTAAACCCATGACAGAACAAACCTTTGATTAAGTGGATTTTATTAATGATATGATGATGAAGTGTTTTTTATGATTTGTAAGACAACTTGAGGGGGACTTGTCCATTAACTTTAGGGTTAGTCCTTCTTAACCAATTAAGGAAGAATTAGAACCCTAATGCAAGGCCCAAGTTACAAGTGTAATGTCTTGATGATTATTAGATGGATTAATTAAGAGAGTTCAACACCTTAAGGGTCCAAGACTTAGGATTAAAGTTATACACTCCATCCTAAAAGAAGGATGCAGGCATGATCTTAATCACAAAGTCTTAAAGCCTTGAGGGTTTAGTCCCTGATTATGAGGTGAGGGGAGATGACTCAAGGAGAGACACAAAGGTAAAAACTATGGGGGAGACTAATCAAAACCCTAATTCATTATCATGCTTGGTTGGTCCTAATGTTTGTGAGGTTTTCAAGAACAATCTTCAGATGAACCACCAGGAAGCAGATGAACAAGATCAAGAGAAGCAAAGTGACTTGCTTCATTCAAGAAGTCAAGTCACTTGAAGAAAGAAAGTGGGAGGAGGAAGAATGAGCAAGCTCAATCTCAAACACAAATAGAAATGCAGCAATGGATGCAAGAGAGATGAAAAGAAAAGTTATGAGAAGTGAAGGCAAATCCACTTCTCAAGTTTACTTACCACCTGAAAAGTTAGAAAGAAATGCAATGCAATGCAAGATGAAGATGAAATGGTATGATGCAAAGCAAAACCAGAAGCATGTTGATGATTATTATGATGTTATGAGGTGCTGCAAACATGAGGCAAGACAATGGGAATGTTCATGAATGCAAATGATGCAAGCTAAAGAGCATGAACAAGCATGAAAAGTTAAGAAGCATACAAGACAAATGACATGGCAAATATGTAATGCAATGATCAATGATGCTTTATACATGTCTTAAGATGTCAAATGAGTCACAAGAATGCACACAATGCAAAGACAAGTCAAGTTATGCAAGGAAATGCAAGAAGGATGCAAATGAAAGCCCAAATTAGGGTTCATGGATCAAACATCAAACACAAACCAAAAACAGAAGCAAACCTTAACCTAAAAAATGGAAAATGGTACCCAAAGAAACCCTAGTTCTATAATGAACCACTGCCCAAAGGGGAGCTCTCAACTCTCAACCAAACTCAAGTTATGAATTTTGCAAGTTATTAGGGCTTTTTAGGGTTTGTAACAAAAGAAATGCCAATCAATTAGAAAATGTAAAATCAAATCATGGCCTCTTTATCCTTGAAAGTTCATGCTAAATGGAAAACAATGCAAGAAGAATCAATGTTTCAACCTTCACCAATAGGCAGAAATGAATTTTCACACTTATGATCAAAATAATGCATCAAAAATGATTTAATTCAATGAAAAATTCTTAAAATGCATCAAGATCAAAAAAGAAATTTGGTTTGAAGGTTGGACAATGTTTCTAAATGTCTTAGAACATTTCATGAATTTTTTTGTAATTTTTAAATACCTAAAAGTATTTTTAATTAATTAATTCTCATTAATCAATTAAAAATAATCTTTTAAATATTTAAAAATACTTTTTTAATGATAAAAAATAAAATAAAAATATTTTTGTGTCATAAAAATTAATAAAACCTTAAAGAAAAAGTTTCATAATTTTTATGATTTTTTAACTATTTTAAATAAATTGTACAAGTTAATTGAAAATAAAATGAATTAAAATTAAATTAAATGAAAAGTAATCAAGATGGACGAATGAGATTGGCTCTGAGTTTGAAAATGCTGACCAGCGCGCAAATGAAGGGTGGAGATTGCATCTGGCCAGATTAAATTAAAAATGAATTAATTAATGTTAATTAAGTGGATTAGGGTTAATGACAAGATCCTGGCCATCAAAAAAGGTGGGAAGTCAGCCAGTCAACGCCATCTAACGTTCCAGATTTGAACCTCACTTAATGACTGAGATTAGGGTTAACTACTTTCAGGCTGCCGGAGAGGACCTCCGGTCGTCTTCTCCGGCCAGCCAAAACCCTAGAAAACGATTCAAGCCACCATCCAACAAATTTCCTGCCCAGAAACAACCTCCTATCCTAACTAAACCTTAATCCAAGATCAAAATACATTTATCTAACATGAACAAGGAGAATCGAAACGAAATGCATTCACGGGCCAAATTTCAGAGATGCATAAAATGCTCATTTTCACACCATTTTAAATTCTAAACACATCCCAGTGATCCTCAGAGCATGTATTTTTGATTTGGAACAAAAGGAACAAGCTTTAAAAAGTTTGAAGTTTAAGACTACCTGAGGTGACAAGTCCTGTTTCTGAGCTTCCAGAGCCGTTTCTTGATGCAAGCTGGCTCTAATGAATCCCCTGGTGTCAATGGCAGGCTTGAGATGAAGTTTAGCAAGCTATTTCAATGGCTACCAAACTGGTGTAGCAGAGAATGACCTTGGTGTACAGGCTGTTTTAGGCCAGTGTAATGGGTGGTTTGGACTCCTCTGAGTGTGCCTGACTTGTTGGTGAAGGAAGATGAAGTGTTTGAGGGATGGACAGTGAGATTCGAAGAGGACTGGTTCTGAGGATGAAGAATGGTGAGGTTCAAATCAGGCTTGATTCAGGCCTGAGCTTTGATGGTTTTAGGCCTATGGAGTGTATTGAGTTTAGTGATGAAGAAAGTTTTGGTGTTTCTTGGCTGTGGAGGCAAATTCGATAGATTTTGCAATGTGAAGGGATTTTGTGTAAGTGATGAGTGAGGATGTTTCAGCTTGGCCTGCCCTTATGCTTTGCTTTCAAGTTGTCCATATGACTCTCTCTCATTGGTCAGATGATTGGACACATGCTTTTTTGATAGATAAGTCAACTTTTGCAAAATGTCCACCTTTTGTGTAAGTGATGCATAGCTCATGGCATAGGCAAGTACAATGTTGGTTCTGGTGCAGCATGGTGTGGGAGGGGCCTAGCAAAACTCAGCACTCAAGGCTGCAAGTTGGTGAGAGGTGTTCATGAGTTTTTGCAACTTGTGGTTTTATGTTTCACATGTGATCCTTTATCCAACCAAACATGAAACCATGGGCCAACCTAGCCCAATTCTGATTTTTGTAACTTAGAGGATGCTTACATGCTGGTTTGAAGTGGATTAGAGGTTGCATTTGACTTTGGTTCAAGACCTTGCAAAATTTCCACTTGGTGCATAACTTGAAAAACAATGATTTTTGCTAACTTTGCATTGCCATAACTTTTGATCCATGAAGAGTTTGATCATGTTCTTGTACTTTTTGAAAAGGGAAAGATGAGATCTACAACTCTCATGACCAAAGTTTTTCCATTTGAAGCATTTTTGGATCAAAAATCAAAGCTTGAAAAATGACCTAAAATGAGGCATTCTTGAAAAGTCAACTATGCCCAAAAAGTCAACATTTGCAAAAACCCTAAATTCTTGATTTCTATGAACTTCAACCTTCTTCCATGATCAAATAAAGATCATATACACTCAAAATGATGAAGATCAACCATTGGTTGGGTCAATGGGGGCCTCAGATGCCCTGATTTTGCACTGACTTGTCTGAAAAGTCAACTCTTGATCAGATGACTTCCCCATGGAATTTCTTCATGAAAATTGATATGCATACTCCCTATACCATATAGAGATCAATGGAAACAAGAATGACCAAAAAATTTGGAGTTATGGCCTCTAAAACCAAAACCCTAATTTTCAGTCAACTGTGCAGTTCATCCTGGCTCTGCATCCACTCAAACCCTAGTTCTTGTGATTCCTCTGCATTTTTGACTTTGAGGAGATGGAATATGATGTAAGAACACACATGGACCCCTTTGATTTGATTGGTGGCCTTTGGAATGGCTCAAGATGCTTTGGGATTGCTCAGATCACAAACCCTAGGTGCAGATGCCTTAGAAACTATGCAGTGAATCAAAAGTGAGATATGAGATGATATGTTTGTGTTTATGCATATGAGAATGATCACAAGCCATGGTGAATGGGTGAGGGAAAATTTGGGGTGTTTACACAGTGGTCTGACACGGCCTCCCGTGTCCTGTGACACGGCCCGTGTCAGGTGGCCTGGGGACACGCCCCCAAAATCCCAAAACTCAATTCCCACAGAAGGATGACACGGTCGCCCGTGTCCTGTGACACGGCCCGTGTCAGGCCTCCTGATACCACTTTTCCAAAATTCCACTTTAATACTTTGCCCGTAGCCTGACATGGCCCATGTCAGGCTTCCTGCACCCAAAATCCAATTTTTCATTTTATTCCAATTTCCTTTTCTCTTCCACACCTGCACGAACCCAATTCCATTTAACTCGAATTTAACAACCAAAACAGACCAATTCAGATGTTTATTATGTATTTATGCATATAACATCAACTAGATTCATTATTAAACTTTCTTAGATCAATTGGGGAAATTATGAGGTTTAATCCTCCTTCTCACTCACTCTAACTCCCTAACATTCATATGCCAAATCTCCCAATACCATACACACAACATCAATTATATTATCAACACGCAACATAAGATCATATTCCTCAACAATTCAATATTATTTCATCAATTCATCAATCAATCACCAACATATCATAATTTCATTAATTTTAATCATAAACCTAAGGGCGTAAGGACCTTCCAATTACACTCATATGTTAGGTCACCCATATAAAACCTTTTCTCCCCCCTTACCTTGAATTTTACGAATTATTTGCAAAGCCTTGATCTTGAAGCTTTACGATCCTTGATTGCTCTTCTCCTTTCCCTTTTCTCCAGAGCCCCCTTTTCTTCGTGAAAATACGATGAATGAGGTTTGTATCTGTATTCCCACTCACATAAAACAAACAATTCCACCTTTTCCCCTTAAATCTCTAACCAACTCTTTTCTTTTCTTTTATTTAAATAATAACAAAATTATAAGAGTACACATTATTATATTATTATTATTCTCATAAAACATTTCTCTCCAATTATAATCCAAATATTCCATTATCTTTATTTATATTTATTTCATAAAAATAAATATTAAAATTGAGGCGTTACAACTCTCCCCCACTTATTTTATTTTCGTCCTTGAAAATAGTACACATTAGCATCACATAGATGTACTCTTGCACATAGCTACTCACTCTCCTGCCAAAGCCGACAATTCTGCAAACACTTAAAACAACAACACTAGTGTTAGGACAACCTCCACGACAACAAGCGTCACCAATATAAATCCTCAACACGCGGGTATACACCTGGAAATGACACAATGAAAGTCGCTATCATCACCATAGGTAACACTCTCCTAATTCCCATCATAGGAATTAGTCACCTATACTCGTACTATCACCGTAGGTAACGAAGCGACAACCAGGACAAACTCAAAATTTCACACTATACATCCTCCAGATATAACAATACTGATAACGGACTAACCTTTTAGTTTCCCTCTATTGAAACAACATAATTGTAACTCATTAAGGAAGCACATACATCACTTATATTAATATCTCTACATCTCCCGCCATCCGCGCTATGTAGATATTTGCTTACCATTATTCATTTCGGAACGTCCAAAAGTCTCAATACCTCAACCGATCTTACCACTCAATATCTTGAGCCTTTACTAATCATTTGCATATAATCAATTACACCACCTCACTTTTCCGTTCCGCACTCTGATTACCCGCAGCTGTCAATTCCATGAAGTTTGCATTCCAACTTTACTCATTTGCATCCATCATCACAATTCTCATAATAATTTACTTAGCATAGTCTAAAATTCGAACGCAAGTCTCTCAACTACTAACTCAATTTCAGCTATTTAACCATCAATGCCAACTTAGGAAGAGTTTCCAATTCTCTCCTTCTGACTTTCTGACCATCTTAGTCTTCTCATACTCCACTCTTTTCGATCAAATCGAAATTGTAAACTTATAAGATTACCAAATACTTCAATCTCCAAACTCAACAGCAATCCCATCGGACGTTCCCCGCGACTTCATTCTCATCCACTCCTAATCCATGGGTAAGATAATTATTTCTAAAATTCTTTTCTCCTCGTATACCACCAACTATTATTTTACGATCAGGTACCAATAATGTTTCAACTTATCACCATCATTCTTTAACATTTTATCCACAACTTCTTAGAATCAAACAAATCGGACTACAACAGTAGTTAACTCTTATATCGGCTCTCCAACACTCTCCTTCACAACATCTTTCTCAACGAACAACTTATCTTCCACAATTTATCCAAAACTATAAAATATGAACTTGGAAAACCTTTTTATAACCCGTAGTGATCACTAAGTAAACCCAATCACATTCCAACCTCTTATATCTTACTAATTTCCGTCATTGTAGATCCGTACTCATATCGGACGAACTCATACCCATACCTTCCTTTGAACCACACAATTAAACACTTATACACCTATTCATAAAAATCATCCTCAATAACTTAGTATATAATTGTACTTCTTCTAATTCTCATATTTCAATTTCCAATGTTCTCCAAATCCTTTTTCTCTACTTCCATTATAGATAAGAACAACCAAATGTTACCATCTCAAAATTATCCAAAACACCTTAGAATGAACAATACATACTCCATGCTCACCTTAATACATACTAGTCACCACCATCTTCTACGCCACATCCCTGATCATTTCGTAGTTCCACATTATCCCTACTCTCTTGTTGGATTATTCATTTAATGTTCCAATTTCACATTAATTAGGCCTTCAATTCATACATCCCAGAATGATAAATATTGCATACTTATTATATTACCTTTGTCTTAATAGTCCAACACATAAAGTGATACTTATTTCTGTCTTGCTTAGTCCTATAATAACCACGACAATTAATTCTTGATCGCTTTCATAACTCATGGTTCACCGTCTCAAAACATTTATGAAACCATCCACACTCTGCCGTATCAACATACATTATACCACTAAAGGCAGTAACTCAATCATCACCACGTTGTGCATATACTTGGTTATAATTAATTTCCACAAAAATTATACTCTCATACTTGCACAAACTCCTCCACTTCCATCATTCTATGCCAACGTAGTTCAATCCTTACCTCCTCAATCTCTCTTCTACAACTTTCGACGAAGTAAGTTCATCCAACATGACCTGTTAACATTCGGTTCCAATTACCACTTTCTCTTTATAACATGTTTACAAAGTTTCCGCTAATTCCAGGTCTTGCTAAACACTATAATCCAACTCACAATAACATCAATACTACGGATGAATTCCAGCCCACTCATGACCCTCCATCAACCGAGTCCAATTAATTCTTATCATAATTGTGCATTCTCATAACAATCATTAATCGATGTGTAACTTCACGTTCTTATTTCCTATATCAATAACACTGAAGTTTCTCCAACAAGGCACCTTTGTTCTCACCATCCATTTTGTCAATGAATCTTCCAACCATTACTCTTAGCACCAGAGTCGACCAAGAAATAGTCGCATCTTTAATTATAACCACACCCCTAATATACTCTTCATAACTCAAATACAATTCGTACTCCACAGACGGTCCATCGCTGTCATCTTACTCTCAAAAGTTTCTCCACGCACTCCGTAGATATAACGTTCAACCTTTTCACAATCATCCATCTCGAATTCACTTCCTACTCACTTAGGAGTAACCATTAGTAATATTTATTCCACGTTATCAATGCTTAATTTCATCTCTTTTTCGAGTACCAGAATTCACATCTTCCCTTTTTAAACTACTAATAACTCCCCTTCCATTCCACTCGGTCTACCCAACATACTATCTTGGCTGAAAAATATGTCCTCTGTATCCAATACTATTCTGTCTATTATCAACAAGGGATTAAGGGTGATCAGTTCCTCAATTTGTCAATAAATATCCGACAATCATGATGGTCATAAACCATATTTCCCAACTTTAATAGCGCTACTTGCATTTTGTGAACTAAGTTGCTTCACCAGCGAATCCTTAGTTAACGCCAACCTTAACAACCTCTGCCACACCGCAACTCCAACACATCACAAGCTAACTCTTCGGAGAAGTAATAGCTTCTCCCCCACTTATTCTCAACAAATACCTGCAAACACACAGCTAGCAAGCAAACAAGTATCGATAGTGTTCTACACACATATCACATACTTCTGGACAAACGACACACGATAACCTGGCCGGATGGACTGACCTGCTCTGATACCAATTGTAACACCCACTTATCCCATTTTCAAAAATAATAGAGGTTTTCAGATAAATCAGAGTTTATTATATAAGTGAGTGGCTATATTTTCATAAATCAACCAAAATCATAATTGATTAATACTTCAAAGGAAAATATTTCTTATTGCAATGAATGGCATACTAGCTGCAAATCCACATTATTCATCAATATCCTCAATTTAAAATTTTTAGGAAAATAAGATACGTAACCATTATAACCAAAAAAACTAAATAAATAATTATCCCCATTCCCGTTACATATCAGAGCAACTCCTACGACTCGACCAAACGACTTGTACTCCGAGCTTACTCAAGTACCTAAAACACCTGTACTTCCAAAGAAGCACAGTTGAAACCACACGCAACAAAGGGGGTGAGAAACAGTTTCATATAATAGCGGTGCAAATAACATATATGAAAAAGTAATTCACACCTATTAACACATAATCCACAACAAAATAATTATCATGATGCAGTGTGACTCAAATGCACAATGCAAATGCGGTACCGACTCACAATAACGGTTCATCAAATAGAACCCCGAATGCATCGTTAACGTCTCCAACAAGACACGATCATCCTTGCAACCACGATTCTCAACGAAACCCGAATAATCACATCCACGACATGATTATTCCATCAAATGTATGCGCATGCAGACACAACAACGCATACCATATCATAACATACATGAACACATCATGCTTTACGATCCTCATGATCCTCATCAAAACATATATATCATTTCATCATATAAATAGCACTAAGTACATAGTACACATCAACATAATTACACATGAATACAATCATGTCAACATGATCCTCATGATCTAACACATATCCCATCACGTGGGTCATATAGATAGTCAAACATTATTCATACACAATGTCAACACCATTAATATGGTTCACCATTAAGAGTCATGCAAAACAACATAAGCATGTATACTCATACACACTAATTATTAATTATAATATCCAGTGAACTACTTATTAATTTCTCTCTCAGTCATTTCCTATACACATTTTCTAATACAACATAATCATTCTGATCCTCACTGCTACCAAGTCTTACATCGTGGGGCCTAAGCCAAATTACATAATCAACATTGTTACCCATCAACACGATCCTCATCGGTTATCAAACATTCCTTCATATAATTTGTACCAAACTTATAATAGACCTTTCCATCATCCATACTTCTAATCTAAACATTATTAAAGTCATATTATCCACAACAATCACCTAACACGCACCCTTATTATTATTAGTCGTCGGGTTCTATAATCGCTACTAACATTACTCTCAATGTCTTAGCTTACTTATATGAGTCTAAACCAAAAGAATAACTCGAATCCAACTTAAAACGAACAAAATATCAAAAATACAGTGGTCTGACACGGCCTCCCGTGTCCTGTGACACGGCCCGTGTCAGGTGGCCTGGGGACACGCCCCCAAAATCCCAAAACTCAATTCCCACAGAAGGATGACACGGTCGCCCGTGTCCTGTGACACGGCCCGTGTCAGGCCTCCTGATACCACTTTTCCAAAATTCCACTTTAATACTTTGCCCGTAGCCTGACACGGCCCATGTCAGGCTTCCTGCACCCAAAATCCAATTTTTCATTTTATTCCAATTTCCTTTTCTCTTCCACACCTGCACGAACCCAATTCCATTTAACTCGAATTTAACAACCAAAACAGACCAATTCAGATGTTTATTATGTATTTATGCATATAACATCAACTAGATTCATTATTAAACTTTCTTAGATCAATTGGGGAAATTATGAGGTTTAATCCTCCTTCTCACTCACTCTAACTCCCTAACATTCATATGCCAAATCTCCCAATACCATACACACAACATCAATTATATTATCAACACGCAACATAAGATCATATTCCTCAACAATTCAATATTATTTCATCAATTCATCAATCAATCACCAACATATCATAATTTCATTAATTTTAATCATAAACCTAAGGGCGTAAGGACCTTCCAATTACACTCATATGTTAGGTCACCCATATAAAACCTTTTCTCCCCCCTTACCTTGAATTTTACGAATTATTTGCAAAGCCTTGATCTTGAAGCTTTACGATCCTTGATTGCTCTTCTCCTTTCCCTTTTCTCCAGAGCCCCCTTTTCTTCGTGAAAATACGATGAATGAGGTTTGTATCTGTATTCCCACTCACATAAAACAAACAATTCCACCTTTTCCCCTTAAATCTCTAACCAACTCTTTCCTTTTATTTTATTTAAATAATAACAAAATTATAAGAGTACACATTATTATATTATTATTATTCTCATAAAACATTTCTCTCCAATTATAATCCAAATATTCCATTATCTTTATTTATATTTATTTCATAAAAATAAATATTAAAATTGAGGCGTTACAACTCTCCCCCACTTATTTTATTTTCGTCCTTGAAAATAGTACACATTAGCATCACATAGATGTACTCTTGCACATAGCTACTCACTCTCCTGCCAAAGCCGACAATTCTGCAAACACTCAAAACAACAACACTAGTGTTAGGACAACCTCCACGACAACAAGCGTCACCAATATAAATCCTCAACACGCGGGTATACACCTGGAAATGACACAATGAAAGTCGCTATCATCACCATAGGTAACACTCTCCTAATTCCCATCATAGGAATTAGTCACCTATACTCGTACTATCACCGTAGGTAACGAAGCGACAACCAGGACAAACTCAAAATTTCACACTATACATCCTCCAGATATAACAATACTGATAACGGACTAACCTTTTAGTTTCCCTCTATTGAAACAACATAATTGTAACTCATTAAGGAAGCACATACATCACTTATATTAATATCTCTACATCTCCCGTCATCCGCGCTATGTAGATACTTGCTTACCATTATTCATTTCGGAACGTCCAAAAGTCTCAATACCTCAACCGATCTTACCACTCAATATCTTGAGCCTTTACTAATCATTTGCGTATAATCAATTACACCACCTCACTTTTCCGTTGCGCACTCTGATTACCCGCAGCTGTCAATTCCATGAAGTTTGCATTCCAACTTTACTCATTTGCATCCATCATCACAATTCTCATAATAATTTACTTAGCATAGTCTAAAATTCGAACGCAAGTCTCTCAACTACTAACTGAATTTTTCAGCTATTTAACCATCAATGCCAACTTAGGAAGAGTTTCCAATTCTCTCCTTGTGACTTTCTGACCATCTTAGTCTTCTCATACTCCACTCTTTTCGATCAAATCGAAATTGTAAACTTATAAGATTACCAAATACTTCAATCTCCAAACTCAACAGCAATCCCATCGGACGTGCCCCGCGACTTCATTCTCATCCACTCCTAATCCATGGGTAAGATAATTATTTCTAAAATTCTTTTCTCCTCGTATACCACCAACTATTATTTTACGATCAGGTACCAATAATGTTTCAACTTATCACCATCATTCTTTAACATTTTATCCACAACTTCTTAGAATCAAACAAATCGGACTACAACAGTAGTTAACTCTTATATCGGCTCTCCAACACTCTCCTTCACAACATCTTTCTCAACGAACAACTTATCTTCCACAATTTATCCAAAACTATAAAATATGAACTTGGAAAACCTTTTTATAACCCGTAGTGATCACTAAGTAAACCCAATCACATTCCAACCTCTTATATCTTACTAATTTCCGTCATTGTAGATCCGTACTCATATCGGACGAACTCATACCCATACCTTCCTTTGAACCACACAATTAAACACTTATACACCTATTCATAAAAATCATCCTCAATAACTTAGTATATAATTGTACTTCTTCTAATTCTCATATTTCAATTTCCAATGTTCTCCAAATCCTTTTTCTCTACTTCCATTATAGATAAGAACATCCAAATGTTACCATCTTAAAATTATCCAAAACACCTTAGAATGAACAATACATACTCCATGCTCACCTTAATACATACTAGTCACCACCATCTTCTACGCCACATCCCTGATCATTTCGTAGTTCCACATTATCCCTACTCTCTTGTTGGATTATTCATTTAATGTTCCAATTTCACATTAATTAGGCCTTCAATTCATACATCCCAGAATGATAAATATTGCATACTTATTATATTACCTTTGTCTTAATAGTCCAACACATAAAGTGATACTTATTTCTGTCTTGCTTAGTCCTATAATAACCACGACAATTAATTCTTGATCGCTTTCATAACTCATGGTTCACCGTCTCAAAACATTTATGAAACCATCCACACTCTGCCGTATCAACATACATTATACCACTAAAGGCAGTAACTCAATCATCACCACGTTGTGCATATACTTGGTTATAATTAATTTCCACAAAAATTATACTCTCATACTTGCACAAACTCCTCCACTTCCATCATTCTATGCCAACGTAGTTCAATCCTTACCTCCTCAATCTCTCTTCTACAACTTTCGACGAAGTAAGTTCATCCAACATGACCTGTTAACATTCGGTTCCAATTACCACTTTCTCTTTATAACATGTTTACAAAGTTTCCGCTAATTCCAGGTCTTGCTAAACACTATAATCCAACTCACAACAACATCAATACTACGGATGAATTCCAGCCCACTCATGACCCTCCATCAACCGAGTCCAATTAATTCTTATCATAATTGTGCATTCTCATAACAATCATTAATCGACGTGTAACTTCACGTTCTTATTTCCTATATCAATAACACTGAAGTTTCTCCAACAAGGCACCTTTGTTCTCACCATCCATTTTGTCAATGAATCTTCCAACCATTACTCTTAGCACCAGAGTCGACCAAGAAATAGTCGCATCTTTACTTATAACCACACCCCTAATATACTCTTCATAACTCAAATACAATTCGTACTCCACAGACGGTCCATCGCTGTCATCTTACTCTCAAAAGTTTCTCCACGCACTCCGTAGATATAACGTTCAACCTTTTCACAATCATCCATCTCGAATTCACTTCATACTCACTTAGGAGTAACCATTAGTAATATTTATTCCACGTTATCAATGCTTAATTTCATCTCTTTTTCGAGTACCAGAATTCACATCTTCCCTTTTTAAACTACTAATAACTCCCCTTCCATTCCACTCGGTCTACCCAACATACTATCTTGGCTGAAAAATATGTCCTCTGTATCCAATACTATTCTGTCTATTATCAACAAGGGATTAAGGGTGATCAGTTCCTCAATTTGTCAATAAATATCCGACAATCATGATGGTCATAAACCATATTTCCCAACTTTAATAGCGCTACTTGCATTTTGTGAACTAAGTTGCTTCACCAGCGAATCCTTAGTTAACGCCAACCTTAACAACCTCTGCCACACCGCAACTCCAACACATCACAAGCTAACTCTTCGGAGAAGTAATAGCTTCTCCCCCACTTATTCTCAACAAATACCTGCAAACACACAGCTAGCAAGCAAACAAGTATCGATAGTGTTCTACACACATATCACATACTTCTGGACAAACGACACACGACAACCTGGCCGGATGGACTGACCTGCTCTGATACCAATTGTAACACCCACTTATCCCATTTTCAAAAATAATAGAGGTTTTCAGATAAATCAGAGTTTATTATATAAGTGAGTGGCTATATTTTCATAAATCAACCAAAATCATAATTGATTAATACTTCAAAGGAAAATATTTCTTATTGCAATGAATGGCATACTAGCTGCAAATCCACATTATTCATCAATATCCTCAATTTAAAATTTTTAGGAAAATAAGATACGTAACCATTATAACCAAAAAAACTAAATAAATAATTATCCCCATTCCCGTTACGTATCAGAGCAACTCCTACGACTCGACCAAACGACTTGTACTCCGAGCTTACTCAAGTACCTAAAACACCTGTACTTCCCAAGAAGCACAGTTGAAACCACACGCAACAAAGGGGGTGAGAAACAGTTTCATATAATAGCGGTGCAAATAACATATATGAAAAAGTAATTCACACCTATTAACACATAATCCACAACAAAATAATTATCATGATGCAGTGTGACTCAAATGCACAATGCAAATGCGGTACCGACTCACAATAACGGTTCATCAAATAGAACCCCGAATGCATCGTTAACGTCTCCAACAAGACACGATCATCCTTGCAACCACGATTCTCAACGAAACCCGAATAATCACATCCACGACATGATTATTCCATCAAATGTATGCGCATGCAGACACAACAACGCATACCATATCATAACATACATGAACACATCATGCTTTACGATCCTCATGATCCTCATCAAAACATATATATCATTTCATCATATAAATAGCACTAAGCACATAGTACACATCAACATAATTACACATGAATACAATCATGTCAACATGATCCTCATGATCTAACACATATCCCATCACGTGGGTCATATAGATAGTCAAACATTATTCATACACAATGTCAACACCATTAATATGGTTCACCATTAAGAGTCATGCAAAACAACATAAGCACGTATACTCATACACACTAATTATTAATTATAATATCCAGTGAACTACTTATTAATTTCTCTCTCAGTCATTTCCTATACACATTTTCTAATACAACATAATCATTCTGATCCTCACTGCTACCAAGTCTTACATCGTGGGGCCTAAGCCAAATTACATAATCAACATTGTTACCCATCAACACGATCCTCATCGGTTATCAAACATTCCTTCATATAATTTGTACCAAACTTATAATAGACCTTTCCATCATCCATACTTCTAATCTAAACATTATTAAAGTCATATTATCCACAACAATCACCTAACACGCACCCTTATTATTATTAGTCGTCGGGTTCTATAATCGCTACTAACATTACTCTCAATGTCTTAGCTTACTTATATGAGTCTAAACCAAAAGAATAACTCGAATCCAACTTAAAACGAACAAAATATCAAAAATACAGTGGTCTGACACGGCCTCCCGTGTCCTGTGACACGGCCCGTGTCAGGTGGCCTGGGGACACGCCCCCAAAATCCCAAAACTCAATTCCCACAGAAGGATGACACGGTCGCCCGTGTCCTGTGACACGGCCCGTGTCAGGCCTCCTGATACCACTTTTCCAAAATTCCACTTTAATACTTTGCCCGTAGCCTGACACGGCCCATGTCAGGCTTCCTGCACCCAAAATCCAATTTTTCATTTTATTCCAATTTCCTTTTCTCTTCCACACCTGCACGAACCCAATTCCATTTAACTCGAATTTAACAACCAAAACAGACCAATTCAGATGTTTATTATGTATTTATGCATATAACATCAACTAGATTCATTATTAAACTTTCTTAGATCAATTGGGGAAATTATGAGGTTTAATCCTCCTTCTCACTCACTCTAACTCCCTAACATTCATATGCCAAATCTCCCAATACCATACACACAACATCAATTATATTATCAACACGCAACATAAGATCATATTCCTCAACAATTCAATATTATTTCATCAATTCATCAATCAATCACCAACATATCATAATTTCATTAATTTTAATCATAAACCTAAGGGCGTAAGGACCTTCCAATTACACTCATATGTTAGGTCACCCATATAAAACCTTTTCTCCCCCCTTACCTTGAATTTTACGAATTATTTGCAAAGCCTTGATCTTGAAGCTTTACGATCCTTGATTGCTCTTCTCCTTTCCCTTTTCTCCAGAGCCCCCTTTTCTTCGTGAAAATACGATGAATGAGGTTTGTATCTGTATTCCCACTCACATAAAACAAACAATTCCACCTTTTCCCCTTAAATCTCTAACCAACTCTTTTCTTTTATTTTATTTAAATAATAACAAAATTATAAGAGTACACATTATTATATTATTATTATTCTCATAAAACATTTCTCTCCAATTATAATCCAAATATTCCATTATCTTTATTTATATTTATTTCATAAAAATAAATATTAAAATTGAGGCGTTACAACTCTCCCCCACTTATTTTATTTTCGTCCTTGAAAATAGTACACATTAGCATCACATAGATGTACTCTTGCACATAGCTACTCACTCTCCTGCCAAAGCCGACAATTCTGCAAACACTCAAAACAACAACACTAGTGTTAGGACAACCTCCACGACAACAAGCGTCACCAATATAAATCCTCAACACGCGGGTATACACCTGGAAATGACACAATGAAAGTCGCTATCATCACCATAGGTAACACTCTCCTAATTCCCATCATAGGAATTAGTCACCTATACTCGTACTATCACCGTAGGTAACGAAGCGACAACCAGGACAAACTCAAAATTTCACACTATACATCCTCCAGATATAACAATACTGATAACGGACTAACCTTTTAGTTTCCCTCTATTGAAACAACATAATTGTAACTCATTAAGGAAGCACATACATCACTTATATTAATATCTCTACATCTCCCGCCATCCGCGCTATGTAGATACTTGCTTACCATTATTCATTTCGGAACGTCCAAAAGTCTCAATACCTCAACCGATCTTACCACTCAATATCTTGAGCCTTTACTAATCATTTGCGTATAATCAATTACACCACCTCACTTTTCCGTTGCGCACTCTGATTACCCGCAGCTGTCAATTCCATGAAGTTTGCATTCCAACTTTACTCATTTGCATCCATCATCACAATTCTCATAATAATTTACTTAGCATAGTCTAAAATTCGAACGCAAGTCTCTCAACTACTAACTCAATTTTTCAGCTATTTAACCATCAATGCCAACTTAGGAAGAGTTTCCAATTCTCTCCTTCTGACTTTCTGACCATCTTAGTCTTCTCATACTCCACTCTTTCCGATCAAATCGAAATTGTAAACTTATAAGATTACCAAATACTTCAATCTCCAAACTCAACAGCAATCCCATCGGACGTGCCTCGTGACTTCATTCTCATCCACTCCCAATCCATGGGTAAGATAATTATTTCTATAATTCTTTTCTCCTCGTATACCACCAACTATTATTTTACGATCAGGTACCAATAATGTTTCAACTTATCACCATCATTCTTTAACATTTTATCCACAACTTGTTAGAATCAAACAAATCGGACTACAACAGTAGTTTACTCTTATATCGGCTCTCCAGCACTCTCCTTCACAACATCTTTCTCAACGAACAACTTACCTTCCGCAATTTATCCAAAACTATAAAATATGAACTTGGAAAACCTTTTTATAACCCGTAGTGATCACTAAGTAAACCCAATCACATTCCAACCTCTTATATCTTACTAATTTCCGTCATTGTAGATCCGTACTCATATCGGACGAACTCATACCCATACCTTCCTTTGAACCACACAATTAAACAATTATACACCTGTTCATAAAAATCGTCCTCGATAACTTAGTATATAATTGTACTTCTTCTAATTCTCATATTTCAATTTCAAATGTTCTCCAAATCCTTTTTCTCTACTTCCATTATAGATAAGAACATCCAAAAGTTACCATCTCAAAATTATCCAAAACACCTTAGAATGAACAATCCATACTCCATGCTCACCTTAATACATACTAGTCACCACCATCTTCTACGCCACATCCCTGATCATTTCGTAGTTCCACATTATCGCTACTCTCTTGTTGGATTATTCTTTTAATGTTCCAATTTCACATTAATTAGGCCTTCAATTCATACATCCCAGAATGACAAATATTGCATACTTATTATATTACCTTTGTCTTAATAGTCCAACACATACAGTGATACTTATTTTTGTCTCGCTTAGTCCTATAATAACCACGACAATTAATTCTTGATCGCTTTCATAACTCATGGTTCACCGTCTCAAAACATTTATGAAACCATCCACACTCTGCCGTATCAACATACACTATACCACTAAAGGCAGTAACTCAATCATCACCACGTTGTGCATATACTTGGTTATAATTAATTTCCACAAAAATTATACTCTCATACTTGCACAAACTCCTCCACTTCCATCATTCTATGCCAACGTAGTTCAATCCTTACCTCTTCAATCTCTCTTCTACAACTTTCGACGAAGTAAGTTCATCCAACATGACCTGTTAACATTCGGTTCCAATTACCATTTTCTCTTTATAACATGTTTACAAAGTTTCCGCTAATTCCAGGTCTTGGTAAACACTATAATCCAACTCACAACAACATCAATTTTACGAATGAATTCCAGCCCACTCATGACCCTCCATCAACCGAGTCCAATTAATTCTTATCATAATTGTGCATTCTCATAACAATCATTAATCGACATGTAACTTCACGTTCTTATTTCCTATATCAATAACACTGAAGTTTCTCCAACAAGGCACCTTTGTTCTCACAATCCATTTTGTCAATGAATCTTCCAACCATTACTCTTAGCACCAGAGTCGACTAAGAAATAGTCTCATCTTTACTTATAACCACACCCCTAATATACTCTTCATAACTCAAATACAATCCGTACTCCACAAACGGTCCATCGTTGTCATCTTACTCTCAAAAGTTTCTCCACGCACTCCGTAGATATAACGTTCAACCTTTTCACAAACATCCATCTCGAATTCACTTCCTACTCACTTAGGAGTAACCATTAGTAATATTTATTCCACGTTATCAATGCTTAATTTCATCTCTTTTTCTTGTACCGGAATTCACATCTTTCCTTTTTAAACTACTAATAACTCCCCTTCCATTCCACTCGGTCTACCCAGCATACTATCTTGGCTGAAAAATATATCCTCTGTATCCAACATTATTCTGTCTATTATCAACAAGGGATTAAGGGTGATCATTTCCTCAATTTGTCAATAAATATCCGACAATCATGATGGTCATAAAACATATTTCCCAACTTTAATAGCGCTACTTGCATTTTGTGAACTAAGTTGCTTCACCAACGAATCCTTAGTTAACGCCAACCTTAACAACCTCTGCCACACCGCAATTCCAACACATCACAAGACAACTCTTCGGAGAAGTAATAGCTTTTCCCCCACTTATTCTCAACAAATACCTGCAAACACACAGCTAGCAAGCAAACAAGTATCGATAGTGTTCTACACATATATCACATACTTCGGGACAAACGACACACGACAACCTGGCCGGACGGACCGACCTGCTCTGGTACCAATTGTAACATCCACTTATCCCATTTTCAAAAATAATAGAGGTTTTCAGATAAATCAGAGTTTATTATATAAGTGAGTGGCTACATTTTCAAAAATCAACCAAAATCATAATTGATTAATACTTCAGCGGAAAATATTTCTTATTGCAATGAATGGCATACTAGCTGCAAATCCACATTATTCATCAATATCCTCAATTTAAAATTTTCAGGAAAATAAGATACGTAACCATTATAACCAAAAACACTAAATAAATAATTATCCCCATTCCCGTTACGTATCAGAGAGACTCCTACGACTCGACCAAACGACTTGTACTCCGAGCTTACTCAAGTACCTGAAACACCTGTACTTCCAAAGAAGCACAGTTGAAACCACACGCAACAAAGGGGGTGAGAAATAGTTTCATATAATAGCGGTGCAAATAACATATATGAAAAAGTAATTCACACCTATTAACACATAATCCACAAAAAAACAATTATCATGATGCAGTGTGACTCAAATGCACAATGCAAATGCGGTACCGACTTGCAATAACGGTTCATCAAATAGAACCCCGAATGCATCGTTAACGTCTCCAACAAGACACGATCATCCCTGCAACCACGATTCTCAACGAATCCCGAATAATCACATCTACGACATGATTATTCCATCAAATGTATGCGCATGCAGACACAACAACTCATACCATATCATAACATACATGAACACATCATGCTTTACGATCCTCATGATCCTCATCAAAACATATATATCATTTCATCATATAAATAGCACTAAGCACATAGTACACATCAATATAATTACACATGAATACAATCATGTCAACACGATCCTCATGATCTAACACATATCCCATCACGTGGGTCATATAGATAGTCAAACAATATTCATACACAATGTCAACACCATTAATATGGTTCACCATTAATATGGTTCACCATTAAGAGTCATGCAAAACAACATAAGCACGTATACTCATACACATTAATTATTAATTATAATATCCAGTGAACTACTTATTAATTTCTCTCTCAGTCATTTCCTATACACATTTTCTAATACAACATAATCATTCTGATCCTCACTGCTACCAAGTCTTACATCATGGGGCCTAAGCCAAATTACATAATCAACACTGTTACCCATCAACACGATCCTCATCGGTTATCAACCATTCCTTCATATAATTTGTATCAAACTTATAATAGACCTTTCCATCATCCATACTTCTAATCTACACATTATTAAATTCATATTATCCACAACAATCACCTAACACACACCCTTATTATTATTAGTCGTCGGGTTCTATAATCGCTACTAACATTAATCTCAATGTCTTAGCTTACTTATATGAGTCTAAACCAAAAGAATAACTCGAATCCAACTTAAAACGAACAAAATATCAAAAATACAGTGGTCTGACATGGCCTCCCGTGTCCTGTGACACGGCCCGTGTCAGGTGGCCTGGGGACACGCCCCCAAAATCCCAAAACTCAATTCCCACAGAAGGATGACACGGCCGCCCGTGTCCTGTGACACGGCCCATGTCAGGCCTCCTGATACCACTTTTCCAAAATTCCACTTTAATACTTTGCCCGTAGCCTGACACGATTGCCTGTGTCCTGGGACACGGTCTGTGTCAGGCCTCCTGCACATAAAAATCCAATTTTTCAGTTTATTCCAATTTCCTTTTCTCTTCCACACCTGCACGAACCCAAATCTATTTAACTCGAATTTAACATCCAAAACAGACCAATTCACATGTTTATTATGTATTTATGCCTATAACATCAACTAGATTCATTATTAAACTTTCTTAGATCAATTGGGGAAATTATGAGGTTTAATCCTCCTTCTCACTCACTCTAACTCCCTAACATTCATATGCCAAATCTCCCAATACCATACATACAACATCAATTATATTATCAACACGCAACCTAAGATCATATTCCTCAACAATTCAATATTATTTCATCAATTCATCAATCAATCACCAACATATCATAATTTCATTAATTTTAATCATAAACCTAAGGGAGTAAGGACCTCCCAATTACCCTCATATGTTAGGTCACCCATATAAAACCTTTTCTCCCCCCTTACCTTGAATTTGACGAATTATTTGCAATGCCTTGATCTTGAAGCTTTACGATCCTTGATTGCTCTTCTCCTTTCCCTTTTCTCCATAGCCCCCTTTTCTTCGTCAAAATACGATGAATGAGGTTTGTATCCCTATTCCCACTCACATAAAACAAACAATTCCACCTTTGCCCCTTAAATCTCTAACTAACTCTTTTATTTTATTTTATTTAAATAATAACAATATTATAATAGTACACATTATTATATTATTATTATTCTCATAAAACATTTCTCTCCAATTATAATCCAAATATTCCATTATCTTTATTTATATTTATTTCATAAAAATAAATATTAAAATTGAGGCGTTACACAGATGAATTTGAACTTATGCAGTGAAGCAAATATGCAATATGAGGTGTAATGCTTATGTTAATGCAAACATGAAAGATCACAAGCCATGGTGTGATAAATAGTGACTGCAAATTTGGGGTGTTTACACTTGTTTCCACAGATTAGGGTCTAAGTTCACTAGCTTGTTGAACTTTATTAAGTGTTTTTGTTACTTTGTAAAGAAGTATCTCTTAGATTTTTCTTTGTGAACCAACCCCCTGATGAGACTTGTACATCATGCTAGACAAGCTTACACTATTCCAAGATGGAATGAATTAAATTTCCCTATGGAATAAGGATATACACAAGGGATCCTCTCATGCATTTATTAAGTCTTTTTTGGATTTTGTTTGAAGATGAGAAGAGAAGACTCAAAAGGAAAAGGTCAAAGCTAATGGTGGACTAAGACACAACCCTAAGTCATCTTATTATGTACAAGAGTGTGGTCCTATGGTTAATGAGGTATTCTAACCTAAGTAGAAGAAAGAACAAGTTAGAGTTCAACTTACTTCCTAAGGAAGTTAAGTTGAATCTAAAGAGAGAAAGGGGAACCTATGAACAAAGCACTAAGGTGCTAAGGCAAAAAAAATATAGGTATAAGAGACAAGTAATGAGGTAATTACCTCATCTTCCCCCTACAAAACAAGTGTTAGCATGATCGAGAAGTATGAACAATTATTACATGGTAAATTTCAATAACAACCCACACTAGCTAAGGAAAGATGTTAGTGAGCTTCTAAGGTTAATACCTAAGCCTAAAGCATCTTAAAAGGTAACAAACTCAAAAAGTCAGTAGCTAAATCAATTCCAAAGTTTCTAAAGCTACAAAGGTAGACAACCTCTAACTATGCCCTAAAAAGAATCTAAACCCTAATGAGATCTAAGGTAAAGTTACATGAGGAAACCTAAAGGATTAAGTAACCTAAAAAGGCTTAAACCCTAAAGTGAATGGAAAATCCAGGGGCTAATCATCGTATCAAAGTCTCATAATTGGTCATGCTACAAGGGATAAAGAGACCTAAGTAAAGGAAATACAAACTATGTAAGTGATGGTGTGAACATGAGAGAGAATGCAAGTGAAACTTCAAAGAGAAGAAAGATCTTAAGGTAAGACTCAAACATGAAAAAAAGGGTTTGAAATCCCCATAAAAAACTGGGGGCTTAACATGAATTCAAGATGGAAATTAAACTCACAAACAATGGCAAATGAAATGGCATGAAGTATTCTAAAAACTAGGTATCTCAAATTAGGGTTTTTGACTTTCTTAATGGCAAATGAAACATAAAGAGAGGCAAAACTTTATACATGTGAAGTGAACATAGAGGAATGATCTAAACATGTTTATAAGACACAAAACAAGGTTTGGACAAATTTATTTGGAATATTCACTAAGTTTTGAGTGGTTAAGATGAAGGATGAAGGCGAATTAGGTTAAAATGGGGACAATGGTGGCTTAAGGTTCAAGTAAACCCTAAAAACAAAAGTAAAGACTCAAGGATGCTTTCAATGTTAGAGGACCTATAATATGACTCATAAGAACCAGAAACAAGACCTTAGACTAATGGCATGAATGCCTTATTCATTTGAAGTAAGAGAATACAACATGAATGACCAAAAATGACTTAGAAATCAAACAATTCAAGAAAAATACCAAATGGCCTTAAAAAATTATGAAAGTTGGTACTTATAATCAAGATCTAGAGAGTAACATTTGTACAAAAAATCTCATTAGAATTCATCTTTTTGAATGGTTAACGGAAGGGTAAAACTAAATTAGGGCTTTTGAACATATAAGTAAAAGAATGGACTCAAAAAGGATCTAAACATGACCTATAAATCTAGAGAAAAATATTTTGGGAATGTTTAATCAGTTATTTGGATAATGCAAAAAGAATGGGACATTTATCATTTGTCGTTTGGGATAACAAAAATTCACAAGATGATATATCAAAAAGGGTGAAAATTAAGAAACAGATAAAAGGGAAATTAATTCTGATCTCAAAAATGAACAAAAATAAAATCTAAAATTATGGAAAATTAAAGAAAACTATTAAGAGTACCCATGAATTATTTGGGAAGTTTTGGAAGCTTTATGCTATTTTTTTAAATAAGAAACGAAACTGAAATAAAATGATAAAATGAATTAAAATGAAATAAACTGAAATGGGCCTTGGGGTGCAAAGAGTGAAGAAAATAACATGAATGGGCCTAAGCCAAATATGCAGGGGGTGTGAAAAGAACTCTGATGACTTTTAGATTTGACTTTGGTCACGTGAATGGCATGAGTTCATTTATGTGCTGGCATTTTCATGAGCGTTGGATAAGATGGAATCAATGGCTACGACTTAAAGTTGGGAAATAATTAGGGTAACTATTCAGATGACCAGAGATAAATTCCGGTCATCTTCTCCATTCAAGCTCCGGTAGGGCAAACCTCTAAACCTCACTAAAATGAAAATCAAGACCATGACTGGATTCACCTCTCTACACTGATCATAAATATGGCCTCAAAAATCACTTAGGGTTCCTAAATTTCCAGAATCGAAAACCTAAACAAAACCTGAGAAAATTGAATCTATGCATCTATGATGCCTACCAACTAGCCAGCCAAACCATAACCTCTATCGGGCCTCAAACAATATGAAAACACTTAGAAATGAGCAATTTGAACCAATTGAAATTCAGGACATACCTGAATTGTAGAGATAACAAATCGTTGCTAGAAGGCCAGAGATGAGGTTCCTTGAATTGCTTGATCTTGTTCTTGATCAACCAGAGTGAAATGAATACTCAATGATGTGTGAATCTTGAGAAACCAATAGAGATACAATGGTGATCAGTGTTATGCAGAGATGAAACCTAGGAGCTTCAAGCAATGAGCATCACAAAAATTGAACAAAACATGGTGTTGATGATGGATAGATGAAGATCAAAGCTTGAGAGATGAAGATTATGAAGTTTCAATCAGAAATGCACTGCAATCACAAAGTTGCAGTATGAGATTATTTGAGGATTCAAGCTCATTCTTCCATGAAATTCATGCTTGAGGTTATGATGAAGATGAATTGAAGATAATTGAGGTTGGAATGGTGAATGTGGAGGCTGCTCGAAGCAAAATGCAGTGAAGGTGCAAAGAGAGAGAGGGAGAGATCAAATAATTTGGAGGTGATTTGTGCAAAATGGAAGTGGTGACTGCAATTCAGTTATGCTCAAGCTTTTATATCCATGGTTGACAGTTATTAACCACAATTAACAATTAGAACTATGGTTAGTTCTAACTGATGGTGAATTGAGCAACTTAGGGTGTGAAATCCAGTAGTGCAATGCTGATCTTGCTTGGCTCGAATTTGATTGTGTATGGTGATGTTCATGGAAATTATGGTGAGGATGAGTGAAGTGTAATGGGGCTATCCTGATCAAACTTATACAGCATGCCTATGGCTTGAATTTGGAGAGGGTGCATGGCAAGTGAGGTGATCATGCACTCATATGATTATGTATTCTTCAAATGAGCTTATGGACATGGAGTTTGTGATCATAACAATGTGAATTAAAGCATGTAAATTGAACTGAAGTGTGATTCCTCATGCCTTGGCCTGCAAGAAACCAGATTGAATGTTGTGATCTTCCATGAGGTGTAACTTCATGATCAAGGCACCCATGGATGAAGTTATTATACCCAATTTGAAGAGAAAAGATCATAGAACAAATTTGATGTTCAAACCATGATGGGATATGTCCTCTAAGTTGCTTGAAATTATCATTGAAAAACATGTTCCAAGACTGCACCAATGGCCTGCACGAATTTGCCTTGGCATTCCTTCTATGGCCTATGCTTGATCAGTTGTGACCTCTCTTCTTCAGCCCATCATAACTTCCAAACCATTGATCCTTTGGAAAAACCTTGAACATGAAAGTTGTAGTAAACATGTTTGATTAAATGCCTTGCAGAGCACGCGCGCTGGCCAGCTTCTTGCCTCGCCCATGACCTAATTGTGCCTTGATTTTCCTCAACTTTGCAAGATCATATCTTTCTCATTATTTATGATATGGGAGAGTTCCACCTATGGATTTGAATCTCAAGATACCCTCTTTAATTGGCTCCATGTAGAATTTTCATATCTTTCATATTTTGGGAGAAGGCCTCATTCAAAGTAGCTGCAAAAATAGCCAAAACTTGCCATTTTTGGAAACCCTAATTTTCCAAAAATGGTAAGTTTTGGTTTTCTTGATTTCTCTTGATTCCTCCAGCATTTCTTGATCAAATTTGAACCATAGGATCCTTGTAACCCTAATTTCATGATTTTGATCTCAAAAAGTCAGGAGTTGACTTTTTCCTCAACATGGTTGACTTTTCCCCCATTTCCTGATTTTCAATCATCTGACCAATTGAACCTCTTCCAAAATGAATTTGTGGATGAAATTTGAACCCTATGCACTTGTTGTCATATAGAACACAATGGAATCCACTTTTGCTCAAAAATTCATGGAGAAGACCTTCCCAAATGAAACCCTAATTTGGATCATTTCCTCAGGAGATGTTGCACTGCTTGCATTCCTTGGAGCCATTCACTTCTTTCCAAGACTTAAGGCTTCAAAATGAGACTTGTGGGATGTTGTAGACCCCTTGTACATGATTGAGGAGCTTTGTGGACTCTTGATTGCCTTTGTATAGCCTTCAGTTGCTTCAATACTTGACCACATGCCTATGCCTTAGCTATGCTACCCATGATGCAATGTTTTTGGTTCTTTTATAAATTTATGTATACTAAATGCTATGCATAATGTTGAGGAAATGAGAGGGCAAATTTTGAGGTATTACAACTGCCCCTATTCAATCATCTGCAAGCTTGAATGAATAATAGCAAAAGCTTTTAGACATTCAAGGTATGGAGTGATTGAATACTCGAATAAAACCTGGAAATTTGAACTCGGTGGATAATAGATATGCCATCTGCCAAGTGGAATAGAATCAATGCAATAACTTGCATTGTGACTGCTGAGCGAATCAAGCCAGAACAAGGGTGTCTGTTGGAGAAACAGGGCTTAACGAGACCGTTAGCGAAACAGAACTCGACAATGTGACTATTGGGCGGACCAAGCCACAAAGAAAAATACGCGACTGCTGAGCGAATCAAGCCACAGAAGGTGTCTGTTGGCGAAACAGGGCTTAACGAGACCGTTAGCGAAACAGAACTCGACAATGTGACTGTTGGGCGGACCAAGCCACAAAGAAAAATACGTGACTGCTGAGCGAATCAAGCCACAAAAGGTGTCTGTTGGCGAAACAGGGCTTAACGAGACCGTTAGCGAAACGGAACTCGACAATGTGACTGTTGCGCGGACCATCCACAAAGAAAACACGCGACTGCTGAGCGAAACAAGCCACGAAAGGTGCTTGTTGGCGAAACAGGGCTTAACGAGACTGTTAGCAAAATAGAACTCGACAATGTGACTGCTGGGCGGACCAAGCCACAAAGAAAAATACGTGACTGTTGAGCGAATCAAGCCACGAAAGGTGCCTGTTGGCGAAACAGGGCTTAACGAGACTGTTAGCGAAACAGAACTCGACAATGTGACTGTTGGGCGGACCAAGCCACAAAGAAAAATATGTGATTGCTGAGCGAATCAAGCCACAGAAACAAAAAATGACAACACCGACTTGGAAAGACAAAGATGTCTGGAAAATGGTATAAGTATCCTCTATTGGGAATATCTCTGGTTGAGAAGATGTTACAGGTCATGTGTAATATACCTCAAAATTGGCCCATGCTGGCATGCATATACTTGGATTTAAGGCGTAATGCTCCCTGACAATGGAAATGCTACGCTTTGGAGGATGTAAATGTAATGATGGTTACTAAATGAAAATGCAAAGAGATTTCCTGATAAGGAAACTACAAGTATCCCAGGTGGCTTGACTGGGGAGAACTAGTGATCACTACACTGATCTAGTCCATCCTGATGAGGAGGAAACAACTCTGCGGGGAAAGCTGTTAATGATGCACCGGCTCTGAACTGTCGCCATTGCCAAAAATAAATTGGACTTTAAGATTGGAGAGCCAAGACCCTGTTGGAGATGGACTCTTCTCGAACTCTGATGGGGAAGTGGAGACCTCCTGACTTGGCCGGGAACCAGAGGTATGGCTCTACTGAGAAAGCAAACTGTTGGGAGAGGAAAGACACTCCTTGCACTGCTGGGGATTGCCCTTGTGCTGAAAGAAAACTTATTCTTGAGGAGGAAAAACATCTCTTGCCACTAATGCTGGAGAAGAACTTCACCTTCGCTCCTATTGGGGATAACTTGAGACACCCGAGAAAACACCTGTTCCGGAAATCTGTTTTAAACTCTGTTAGCAACACTTGTACCTGCACCTGCGTAAACACGATTGATAGTGCCTGCAACATGGAGAGTTAGTTCGGACCTGTATGCACCAGGCTCATAGCATGAATCATTATCTGGGCCTCTTGACACCCTTTAGAGTTGTATTAAATGTTTCTATCCTCCTGCATGAGTTAGAAAGCATTCAAATATTCACAACACAGTATAAATCACAATTTGATGGACGTTTTCTCAATCAATCAATTCTAGATGAAAAACAAAAACAAGAAGCAGATAGTCACAAGTTGACTGAAATTGAATTTTATTTATTCGAAAAAATGGCCATGAATAGGCATTACAAAGGAAGCAATTCCCTAGAAAGAGGAAATAGCCAAAAAGGAAAACAAACTATCCTATTGGCAATGTGAGAAGTGGATCTCATCAAGTTTCAACCCGGTTATGACTCGTATATCTTCAAGACTATCCGCTCGCTCTGCCCCTTGAGAAAGGTGATTGAACTGGTCTTCAACCTTTAGAATAACCTCAGTTGCAGATGAGTTACAAATTTCGCAGATCGCAGTCGTTCGTGTTAGTCCCTCTTTTGCATGGATCTCCCTTTCGGGTTTTCAATCCACCGGGATACCCTTTTATGCCTGAGTTGTCCGATGTGGCTTTTCAACTCAGCGGGTGTACATTTTTTCAAGATTTCCCTAATTTTTGCCCGAGCCTTTTATTATGTTTTTGGCTCGCCGGGATGCCCATTTTTGCCTGGATCTTTATTCTGTTTTTATCTAGCAGGTCTTTTTTTACACGAAGTATTTTCTTACTGCATCTGTGTTGACAGGGAAATGGAAGTCTTCTCCATCCATGGTTGTCAGCATCAAGGCTCCACCTGAGAAAACCTTTTTAACCACGAACGGTCCTTCATAATTAGGTTTCCATTTGCCTCTGTGATTGTTAAGATGAGGAAGAATCCTTTTCAGCACCAGATCACCTGGTATGTACCTTTGTGGTCGTATCTTCTTGTCAAAAGTCTGCTTCATCCGCCGCTGATACAACTGCCCATGGCATACAGCTGCTAGACGTTTTTCTTCAATGAGGCTCAGTTGATTGTATCTGGATCGGAGCCACTCAGCTTCATCTAGCTTAATGTCCATCATTAACCTCAACGAGGGGATTTCCACTTCAATTGGTAGGACTGCCTCCATACCATATACCAGTGAGAAGGGGGTTTCCCCTGTTGAGGTACACACTGACGTTCTGTACCCATGTAAAGCGAATGGTAGCATCGCATGCCAGTCTTTGTATGTCACAACCATCTTCTGCACGATCTTCTTGATGTTCTTGTTGGCCGCCTCGACGGCTCTATTCATCTTCGGCGATATGGAGAAGAGTTGTGATGTTCTATTTTGAAATCCCGACACAAGTCAGCCATCATCTTATTGTTGAGATTAGAACCATTATCAGTAATGATTCTTTCGGGAATTCTGTACCGGCAAATGATTTCTGTTTTAATAAACCGTGCTACCACTTGTTTAGTAACATTGGCATAAGACGCCGCTTCGACCCACTTCGTGAAATCGTCTATAGCAACCAGGATGAAGCGGTGACCGTTGGAAGTTGTCGGCTCGATATTGCCAATCATATCAATGCCCCACATGGTGAATGGCCATGGTGAAGACATGATACTCAATGAATTCGGAGGCACGTGGACCTTATTAACATAAATCTGGCACTTGTGACATTTACGGGAGTATTTACAGCAATCGGATTCCATGGTGATCCAATAATATCCCGACCTCAACAATTTCTTGGCCATAGCATGACCTCCAACATGAGTACCGAAGGAGCCTTCATGAACCTCTTGCATCAACAGGTCTGCTTCGTGTCTATCCATGCATCTGAGCAGAACCATGTCGAAGTTTCGCTTATATAACACACCATCTTGTTTCAAGAAGAAACCACCTGCTAGTCTCCTGTGGGTCTTTTTGTCTTTACTGGATGCCCCAACCGAGTATTCTTGAGTATTCAAGAAGTGCTTGATATCATTATACCAAGGTTTGTTATCTTCACCACTATCAACTGCAAAGACATAAGCATGTCTTTCAAGACGGGACACCATGAATCGAGGCACGAAATTCTCTTGACAAACTTTAATCATGGATGACAAAGTTGCTAGAGCATCAACGAACTGATTTTCATCTCGAGGAATATAATTCAACTTGACCTTGGTGAAGAAAGTTAATAGCCTCCTGGTATAATCCATGTAAGGTACCAAGTGGGGTTGGTGAACTAACCATTTGCCATTGACTTGGTTCACCGCCAAAGTAGAATCTCTGAAGATCTCGAGGTTCTTAACTTGCAAGTTGATTGCCTCTTCAACCCCCATGATGCAAGCTTCATACTCTGCCTCATTGTTGTCGCTCCCACCAGATGACACCGGGTCAAAAGGGGTACAAGCGCGAATGGTAGGCGAAAGGAGAACATGAGGATGAACTGAAAAGAGTCGCCAGCTAGGCATTTTTATCCCGATGGAAAGGTAATGCTGCATAAACCTGGGAAATAAATGGATAAGACGGTCGCAAACCAGAGAACCTGAGAAAGGGGGTTGGTTACAACCTGGGAAGGTATTAGCACCCAGATTGTCTGTCGTACTCGACGGGATCCACGCTTGAAAGTTTGTGCTTAAAGGGGTAGTGTCAGTGCTATCTGTGTGCAAAAAGCTGGAAAAGAAAGTACAAGTGTCAATGCAAGAAAGTGAAGTGAAGAAAAGGGGTGTCAGTGTAAGAAAAGAGTGCAATGCTCAAGATAATGAGACTTAAAAGAATAATGCTGGAGGAGGGGGAATATACAGAGACTTTTGTTCGATAACAGTTACGTTATGCCTACGTATCCTCTCGTGCAATGAGGAAGTCAGAACACCGTAGTTTGACTCAAAGAGACTGGAAGATAAATTGACTTGTGAACTACTTACTTGTCTATGCTCAAGTGTATGACATGTCTGGCTCAGGTGCAAAGTGTCTTACATTAGACGGAAGAAGCGAGTTCTCGTTTGTGAGTGAATGAGGTGAGAAAAGAATCTCGGAGGAGACGATTATTGTTTGTTTTTGGTGTTTTCAATCTTTTATTGCTTTTTTGAGTTTGTCATAAGACAATGATCTCAAGCCTAAACAAAGGGTTAGTAAACTCATCACATCCTCCCTCTGATTAGGGGTGATGAGAATACCTTAAGTATGAAGTAAGCACCTCACACTTAATCACCATGATGTAGGATTAAGATCATTATCCTACTTGTGATTATTTAGATGTTTTTGGAGTTTTTTTTTAGTGTTAAGTAATGAGTTTAAGCCATAATCAAGGATTTAATGGACCCATTACACCATCCTAATAGAAGGATAATATATGAGAACATTTAAGCTGAGGAAGATACCTCAACTTAATCCATGATTAGGGATTAACCTCATGACAAAACAAAACCTTTATTAGAGTGGATTTTAGTTAATGGTAAGATTAAGAAGTGAATTTTATGGTTTGTAAGACAACTTGAGGGGGACTTGTCCATTAACACTACGGTTAGTCCTTCTTAACCAATTAAGGAAGAATTAGAACCCTAATGCAAGGCCCAAGTTACAAGCTTGATGTCTTAGTGATTATTAGATGGATTGATTAAGATATTTAAACACATTAAGGTTTTAACACTTAGGATTAAAGTTATACACTTCATCCTAAGAGAAGGATGCAAGCATAACCCTAATCACAAAGCCTTAAAACCTTTAAGGTTTAGTCCCTGATTATGAGATGAGAAGAGATGACACAAAGGTAAAGCTAATGGGGGAACTAATCAAACCCTAATTGTTAACATGCTTGGGTATTCCTAGGGTTTATGAAGCTTGCAAGAGATCTTCAAGAAGAGCCACCAAGGAAGAAGCAGATGAAAGGAGGAGAAGCAGAAGAAACAAGTCAACTTACTTCACTTAAGAAGATAAGTTGCTTGAAGAAAAAAAGTGAAGAAGGAACATGAATGAGCAAGCTCACTCTAATAAAAATACAAAATGTAGCAATTAATGCATAAGAGAGATGAGAAGAGATATGAGAAGTGAAGGCAAACTCACTTCTCAAAGTACTTACCACCTGAAAAGTTAGCATAAAGAAATGAAATGAAATGAAAATGAGATGAATGCAAGGATGCAAACCAAAACCAGAAGCACATTTATGATGCAAATGATGCTAAGAGATGATGCAAATGTATGTCAAGAGATGTGAATGATCATACAAGTAATGAGGATGCAAATGAAGCATGAAAGAAGCATGAAAGTTCATGAAATGAAATGAATGCATAACATGGAAAATGGATGATGCAATGATCAAACATGATTCTAATGTTCCCTAAGATGTCTTAGAAGTCATGTGGATGCAAGGAATGTCATGGAAAGTTCTTATATGAATGCTTATGCAAGATGTATGCAAAGGAAGATGAGAAATTAGGGTTTTCATGCAACATGAGATGCAAAACTCAAAAACAGAAGCAAATGAAAAGATAAAAAATTGAAAATGAAATCAAGAGAACCCTAAAACCATATGATATCACACCCCAAAGGAGGAGATCTAACTCTTAACCCTAAGGGAATTATGATTTTTCTAAGTTTCCTAGGGTTTTAAGGTACCTAAAGGGAAAAAAAATGCAAATAAATTCAAAAAGATAGAAGAAATTTATGACAAAAATATGTTAGAAACTACATTTCAAATGAAGGTCAATGCAAAAAGAACCATTGTCATACCATTCTTGGTTAGGCAGAAAATATTTCTTGAAGTTAGGGTTCAAAAATGGGATTTTATGAACCCTAAATTCAAAGAAAAAATGTCAAAATAATTCAAAACCAAAAAGAAATTTGTGTGGATGGTATGACAATGTCTCTAAATGTTTAAAGATCCAATGTGATTTTTTTGGGATTTTTTAGAAACCTAGATGATATTTTAATTAATTAATTTTCATTAATTAATTAAAATAAACAATTAAATGTCTAAAAAATGATTTTTTAATGCAAAAAATAAAAATAAAAAATATTTTTGGGTTGAGAAAATTATTTGGAATTAAAATGCTAAATAAAAATATTTTTAGAAATTTTTAACTATTTTAAATTAAATGTGCAAAATAAATAAGAAAATCTGAATTAAAATCTGAATTAATGAAAAGTAATCACATCCAAGGGACATGATTCAAAACTGGAAAAGGAGGGAAAGACCACGCGCGCATCTGGACGGCTGGAATTCAAACTTGCACTAATTACAGGATTAAGCCCTAATCTGAACCCTAATAACTTTCAGGTGACCGAAACAGTGTTCCGGTCATCTTCTCCGGCAACCCTTTCACTCTATCTCTCTCAAAACGAAACAAAAACTCACTAAACTCTCCAGAATCAAACATTGAACATCATTAAACACAAATCACACAACAAAACTCATTTATTTTCCATGAATCATGAGAATCGAATCAAAACATTCAAACGGTAAAAATTTCAGACAGCCATAAAATCCTTAATACACAACCATTTTCAAAAAGAAAAGCATCAGCATGATCATCACAACATGAGGAACAATTATATAACCTAAAATCATGTTTCTGGAAAATTTGTTCTTGAGGTTACCTAAAGTGAAGCTTTCGAAACTGGCACTTTCTGGGCTTTTCTTTGGTGCTTTTCCACTCCCCTTGATCCCCTTATGCTTCTGGAATGCTTGAAAGGAGTTTATATGGAGTGTTTTGAAGGTTTCAGTTTAGAGGTGATGAAAATCGTGTTTTTGTTTGAGGTGGTTTCAGGCTGTTTTGGTGGGTGGTTTGTGATCAGTGATTGATTTAGAAATGAATGGTGGTGTTTGTTTTGAGTTTGAGCAATTGTGTTGTGTGTTTCGAAGGAAAATGCAAGAGAGGTGATTTTTGTGAACTAGAGAATGATGAGGTTTCAGGCTGTGTTCTTGTGTGTTATGGCTTGTATAAAGTCCACATATCAAGTTGTGATAGGTCTGTGGAGTTGGTGTGGGCTATGCTGATTGGTATGGGGTGATTTGCAAAAAGTCAAGGTTGGTTGTACTTGAGGTATGGGCAAGAATGCAGATGACTTTTTTGGCATGTCCATGTGCATCTGAGATCAAGGATGACCATAGAATCAATCTTGAGGCAATTCAGCAAGTTGAAACAAAGTTATGGGGTGTTTTGCAATTTGGAGAAAGTTTGGCCCCTTTGAGATTTCTTCATGGGCAAGGCATGAAAGCTTGAGATTCTTTGGGCAAATCTGAGTTTTAGGCATTGCAAAATGTTTGTATGATGCTTAGAATTGTGTTTGAAGTCACAAAATAGCTTGGCAAGAGGTTTTGCAAAAATCCCTCTTTGGTGCATTCTTGAAAATTATGTGATTTTTGCCAACTTTGACAAGCCATAACTTGAGTTACAAAATGAATTAGATCTTGTTCTTGTACTTTTTGAAAGGGGAATGATCCAATCTACAAATTTCATGACCAACAATTTTTCATTTGAAGCATTTTTGGTTGAGAAAGAGGAGGTTGAAAAACTTTCCCAAAATGGAAAGTTTACATTACAAGTCATTTCCATTTTTGGCAACTTTTGGTTTAGCTCATTTTTCTTCAATTTTGTGAACTTATTAGCACTCCAATGATCAAATAAAGACCATATAACTTCATTTTGATGAAAAATCCACTTTGGTTCCATGTTGGGGGGCCTCAGATGCCCTGATTTTGCTCTGGCTTGCTCAGGAAGTTACCCAGTGATCAGATGACTTCCACAATGAATTTCTTCATCAAACTTGGCATGCATGATTCTTATAACATATTAAGACCAATAGAAACAAGAATGACCAAAAATATTGGAGTTATGGCCTCTGAAACCAAAACCCTAATTTTAGTTCATCTGTGCAGTTAAACCCTAGCTCTGCTTCCATGCTTTGCTAGTTCTTGTGATTCTTTGACTTCCTTGATCTTTGGAGGATAAAATATGATGATTTAACATACATGGACCCTCTTGAGATTATTTAAGACCTTGGGAGTGGCTCAGAAGGATCTTGGATTGCTCATATCACAAACCCTAGATGTAGATGAACTTGACCTAATGCAGTGAAGTAAAAATGCCATATGATATGGTATGATTAAACTAATGCAAATATGAAAGATCATAAGCCATGGTGTGAACTTAGTGAGGGCAAATTTGGGGTGTTTACAGCTTCCCTTATTCAAACATGAGTTAGCTGTGTAGGATGTAAGCGCCTGGCTTAACAGACAAGCAAGATAACATGTGGTTGAATACCAAAGACAGTCCGAAATTTGCACTCACTGGGGAGAATAAGAAAAGGGATATAGATTGTAAAAGAAAGTATAATATGATTATAAAGTGCGGGCGATGGAGGACGACCATCGAGCAGAGGACGACTGCTGGGGGAAAAATGGTGACGGGTACGGCCGACATGCTGGGGAAATAAAGAGATCATGATGGGAACGACCATCAAGTAAAGAAACAAGATTCTCTGGGGATTAAAGTAAGGGCAATGATGGGGACGACCGTCAGGCTTGTAAAGTAAGGGTAGACAGCGATGGGGACGGCCATCGGGTTTGCAAAGTAAGGTAAACAACGATGGGGACGACCATCGGTTCAAAGAATAAATGAAATAAATGATGAGGGACAGTCATCAAAGGTGAAGGACGATCACCTAGCAGGGGACGGCTTCTCTGTTGGGGATAAGGATGAGGGACGGTCATCCAAGGTGAAGGACGATCACCTGGCAGGGTACGGCTGCCGAAAGTATCACGACATTGGACGAATGTCGGATAGAAAAGGTCGACGATAGGGACGGCCATCGGATAGGCATGATGAAGGACGATCATCAAGAGGTGAAGGATGATCACCTAGCAGGGTACGGCTGCTCTCGGGGTTTATCGTGACATAGGACGAATGTCAGATAACAAGATCAACGATGGGGACGACCATCGAATAAAATGATGAAGGACGATCATCAAGAAGGTGAAGGACGATCACCTAGCAGGGGACGACTGCTAAATATCACGACATAGGATGAATGCCGGATAGAAAAGGGTTCCAATAATGGAGACTTCGCTGGGAGAAGGATGAGGGACAGTCATCCAAAGGTGAAGGACGATCACCTGGCAGGGTACGGCTGCCAAAAGTATCATGACATACGACGAATGTCAGATAGGAGAGAGGTTTTGCTGGGGACTTCGCTGGGGAATAGTAAACACGGACGAGTGCTTACATTCAAGAAATGAAAGGTACAAGTGTTTGACACTGTGTATAGATTAAAGATGCGGACGAGCATCCTTAAGACTATGATACGGACGAGTATCGGTAGAAACAACGCTGACTCATGTTTAGAGATGATGATACGGACGAGTATCAACTGGTTAACAAAGAACACGGACGAGAGTCGAATCTGAGGGAAAATAAGTGGTATATACAAGATACGGACGAGTATCTGTATGAGTAAAAAATAAACATTGGTGATACACAGACGAGTATTCGACTAGCTTGGGAGAGTATGACACGGACGGGTGTCAGAAGACAAAATGTATAAGTTATGAACTTATACTTGTATATGGGAGTGTAAAAGGTGTTCTGGCGATCAGTGGGGATAAGGCGACACGGACGAGCGTCGAACGAACTGTATTATAAACAAGTGTTTGGCAACCATGCTGGGGAGTGGTGACACGGACGGGTGTCAGGAGTGCGTATAGGTATCTGTTTGTAGAAAGTGTTCTGGCAACTTTACTGAGGAATGATGGCACAGACGAGTGTCAAAAGGAGCATGTATATGTACTTTGAGAGTTCAAAGGGGACACTTTGGCTTTTATGTACAAGGGATGTATTCTGTATATTGCTGATGGAGTACCGTTGATGTTTACAGGTGGCTGATTCAAAACCTGACTTGTTATTTGAGCAATATGTTTGATTTTTGCCGTAATGCTCCGTATTGGACGGAATGCTACGCTCTGAGGGGAAATATGATGTAAATGCTATGATTATGCAAAAGACCGATCCGGGACTCGGATCCTGCTACTGTGAAGATCTCTGATTGATCTGCTTGACAGGATATCCCAGCTGGGGATTGTCGCTCCCACCAAATGACACCAAGGTCAGAAGGGGTACAGACGCGAACGGTCGGCGAAAGAAGAGAGTACACACAAGGGTGAGCTCAAAAGACAAGAGTCGCCAGCTAGGCATTTTTATCCCGAAGGAAAGGTAATGCTGCATAAACCTAGAAAGATATGGATAAGATGGTCGCGAACAAGAGAGACTGAGAAAGGGGGTTGGTTACAACCTGGGAAGGTATTAGCACCCAGATTGTCCGCCGTACTCGACGGGATCCACGCTTAAAAGATTTGTGTTTTAAAGGGGTAGTGTCAGTTCTATTCTGTGGGTAAAAGCTTGAAAAGAATGCAAGTGTCAGTGCAAAAGAAATGTGAAGTGAAATGAGAGAGTGTCAGTGTAAGAAAAAAGTGTAAAGCTCAAGACTATGAGGCTTGAAAGAATAAAGCTGGAAGAGGAGGGAATATACAGAGACTTTTGTTCGATAACAGTTAAGTTATGCCTACGTATCCTCTCGTGCAATGAGGAAGTCAGAAAACCGTAGTTCGACCCAAAGAGACTGAAAGGTAAATTGACTGATGAACTGCTTATTTGTCTATGCTCAAGTGTATGACCTGTCTGGCTCAGGTGCAAACTGTCTTGCATTAGACGGAAGAAGCAAGTTCTCGCTTGTGAATGAATGAGATGAGAAAAGAATCCCGGAGGAGACGATTATTGTTTGTTTTTTTGTGTTTTCAATCTTTTATTGCTTTTGAAGTTTGTCATAAGAAAATGAGCTTAAGCCTAAACCAATGGGTTAGTAAGCTCATCACATCCTCCCTCTGATTAGGGGTAATGAGAATACCTTAAGTGTGAAGTCAGCATCTCACACTTAATTACCATGATGTAGGATTAAGATCATTAACCTACCTGTGATTATTTAGATGTTCTTTTGTTGTTTTTGTTTAGTGTTGAGTAATGAGTTTAAGCCATAATCAAGGATTTAATGGACTCATTACACCATCCTAATAGAAGGATAATAGATGAGAACATTTAAGCTGAGGAAAGCTCCTCAACTTAATCCATGATTAGGGATTAACCTCATGACAAAACAAAGCCTTTATTAAAGTGGATTTTAGTTAATGATAAGATCAAGAAGTGGATTTTATGATTGGTAAGACAACTTGAGGGGGACTTGTCCATTAACACTAGGGTTAGTCCTTCTTAACCAATTAAGGAAGAATTAGAACCCTAATGCAAGGCCCAAGTTACAAGCTTGATGTCTTGATGATTATTAGATGGATTGATTAAAGGATTTAAACACATTAAGGGTTTAACACTTAGGATTAAAGTTATACACTCCATCCTAATAGAAGGATGCAGGCATAAGCCTAATCACAAAGCCTTAAAACCTTTAGGGTTTAGTCCTTGACTATGAGATGAGAAGAGAAGACTCAATGATGACACTAAGGTAAAACTAAATGGGGGACTAATCAAACCCTAATTGTTATCATGTTTGGTTGTTCCTAGGGTTTATGAGGTTTGCAAGAAGATCTTCAGAGAAACCACCAGGAAGAAGCAGATGAAAGGAGCAAGAAGCAAAGAGAAACAAAACAACTTGCTTCACTTAAGAAGACAAGTTGCTTGAAGAAAGAAGGTAAGATGAACATGAATGAGCAAGCTCACTCTAATACACATACAAAATGCAGCAAAGGAAGTATGAAAGAGATGAAAAGAGAATGTGAGAAGTGAAGGCAAATTCACTTCTCAAACAACTTACCACCTGAAATGTTAGCATAAGAAAATGAAATGTAATGCAAATGAGATGAAATGCCATGATGCAAACCAAAGTCAGAAGCATTCACATGATTTTAATGATGCTAAGAGATGATGCAAACATGAGGCAAGGCATGAGAATGATCATACAAGCATAAAGATGCAAATGAGGCATGTTTTGAACCATGAAAGTACATGAAAAGTTATGAAATGTAAAGGACAAATAACATGGCAAATGAAAGATGCAATGATCAAACATGATTCTAATATGTCCTAAGATGTATTATGAATCAAGTGAATGCACAAAATATCAAGGCAAGTCAATGGATGCAAGCAAATGAGAAATGGATGCAAAGGAAAGCACAAATTAGGGTTACATGCATCATGCAAAACAAAAATCCAAAACCAGAAGCAAATGTCATGATAAAAATTTTAAAATACAATCAAAGATACCCTAAACCTATACAAGCTCACTGCCCAAAGGAGGGGATCCAACTCTTAACCTAGTGAAAGTTATGAATTTCCTAAGATTGCTAGGGTTTTAAGGTACCTCAACAAGAAAAATGCTAAACAAATTGAAAATGCAAGATCAAATCAAACCAATTTTATCCTATAAACTACATGCTATGAAGAGTGCAATGCAAGAAGGATCATCATCCAACTCTCAAAGGTTAGGCAGAAAGAAATTTTTGAAGTTTGAAACAAAATATTGCCTTAAAATGAAATTAAATCCAATGAAAATGATCAAAAGGCATCAAGAACAAAAAAGAAATTTGGTTTGAGAGTTGTAAAATGTTCCTAAATGTTTCTAAATGCTATGTGAATTTTTTGGTGATTTTTAAATACTTAAATGTATTTTTAATTAATTAATTTTCATTAACTAATTAAAAATAATCATTTAAATGATTTAAAAATAATTTTTAATGCAAAAAATAAAAATAAAAATATTTTTGTGTTCTGAAAATTCATGAAACCCTTGACAAAAATTTTCATAATTTTTAAATGATTTTAGCTATTTTTAAAAATTCGTACAAATAAATGCAAAACAAATGAAAATAAAATGAAATTAAATAGAAAAAAGAGAAAGTCAGCCAATCTGATGGCTGAGATTCAAATTCACAGGGGCGGGAATTGACCTGGCGCGCAAACGAACGGCTCACATTCAAACTTGCCTAATTATGATTAAACCCTAATCAGAAGCCCTAATGACTTTCAGATGACCGGAACAGTGTTCCGGTCATCTTCTCCGGCAAGCAGTTCATGGTATCTCACTCCCTACGCATCAAATCTTCACCAAAATCTCCAGAATCAATCCTCAAACATCATTAAACCTAAACCCCACCCCAAAAATCATTTATTTTCATTGAATCAAACAAATCAAACCAAAACTCATTTCACGGGCAAAGTTTCAGAACCAACATACATGGCCATTTTTCACTCATTTTCAAAACAAATCACATCATGATAATCAGTGAAGCATAAGGAAGCATTTAGAAACTAAAAATGGAAGTTCTGGAAAATTAAATGCCATGGCTACCTGAGCTTGAGCTTTCGAAACAGGGACTTTCTGGCTGCTTCTTTGGTTCCAACAAGCTCCAATGATCCTCCTTTGAAGCTTTTGACACTTAGCTAGAGTTTATATGGCCTCCAGAGAAAGTTGGCAGAAGCTCAGGTCAAGGGAGTGTTGAAATCGTATTTTTGGTTGTGGTGGTTTCAGGGACAAGTGAGGGGTGGGAAATGATCAGTGGATCATGGTGAGTTGATTAGTGAAAGAATTTCTAAGTTCTTGTGGCTGAGTTGAGAGATTCGATAGAAAATGCAAAGGGAGTGATTTTTGTGTATGCTGGCTTGTGTGTGTGTTCAAGCTTCAAGATGATATGAAATGGCTTGCTTGAGGTGTGTTTGTAAAGTCTTGATTGGTCAGAATAGTTGGTGTGGCACAGGCTGATTGGTATGGGTGTTTTTGCATAAAGTCCAAGTTAGGTGTACTTGAGGTATGGGCAAGTGTGAGGTTGTGATAGGGGCATGGTTGGGCTCAGCTGAGATCATGGAGTTCTTGTGGATCAGATTCTATGAGCTGTAACAAGTAGAGGCATGGCTTAATGAGTTTTTGCAAGTTGGTGCATATTTGCCCCCTTTGGAAATTCATGAAATTCAAGGTACCAAAATGCATAATTCTTGGGCCAATTCTGATTTTTAGAAGTCACATGAGCATGTTGTGAAGAGTTTGTGCACATTTGAAGTCTTTAGAATGCTTGATCATACCATTTTGCAAAAATGCCTCTTTGGTACAAAACTTGAAATTATGTGATTTTCCCCAACTTTGACAAGCCATAACTTTTGATCCAAAATGAATTAGAATGAGTTCTTGTACTTTTTGAAAAGGGAATGATCCATTCTACAACTTTCATGACCAAAGTTTTCTCATTTGAAGCATTTTTGAATCAAAAAGAAAGGTTTGAAAAAGTTTCCCAAAATGGCAAGTTTCCATTACAAGTCATTTTCCCAAAACGGCAACTTTGCAAATGGCTTGAAATTCTTCAATTTTGTGAGCTTATAACATCTTCTATGACCAAATAAAGATCATACACAATCAAAATGATGAAGAACACCCTTTGGTTGGGTCATTGGGGCCTCAGATGCCCTGATTTTGCACTGCCTTGCCCAAGAAGTCAACTCTTGATCAGATGCCTTCCCCATTGAATTTCTTCATGAAAATTGACAAGCATGATTCTTATAACATATAGAGACCAATAGAAACAATAATGACCAAAAAATTTGGAGTTATGGCCTCTGAAACCAAAATCCTAATTTTAGGTCATCTGTACAGTTAAACCTGGCTCTGCTTCCATGCCTTTCTCAGTTCTTGTGATTTCTTGACTTCCTTGATATTTGAGAGGATGTAATATGATGCTTGAACATTCATGGACCCCTTTGAAGTGATTGATGACCTTTGGAGTGGCTCAAGTAGCTCTTGGATGGCTCAGATCACAAACCCTAGATGCATATGACTTAGAAGCAATGTAGTGAATCAAACATGTGGTATGAGATGCTATGATTGAACTTATGCATATGAGAAGATCAAAAGCCATGGTGTGAATGGGTGAGGGAAAATTTGGGGTGTTTACAGGGATGATATCATTGGTAGATCTGATAAGATGTATGACTCTACTTGGGGAAATAGGTCACTGATAGACCTATCTTTGTAATGAGGAGCCCAACTGGGAATGCGGACACTTCCGTTACTTTGTTGTGTGAGAATTTCAGACATTTCTCATCTGGGAGAGGCTGGAGCTCTGTGGGGAGATAGTTCCCTGCCCTTGCTGTTGATGAGAGATCTGGCGCTCTGTTGGGAGAGGAAAGACCACTGAATGATCTTCCTAGAGATTTCTGTGGGGATCCTGTTGAGGATGAGGACACTTGATAACTCAGCTGGGGACATGAGCAGCTCCTGGTACTGCTCTGAAGAGAGGTGTGTTGGAGAAGTGATGCCTGGCAACTCTGATGGGGAGAAAGTATTTTCGATGCTGTTTGGAGGACGTGCTGAGGAAATAATGATTTGGCAACTTTGCTGGGGAAAACCTTTCATGCCCCATGTTGCGCTTTGAATACCTGCAATCCTGTTATGACAAAGAAACGCACAAGTACCCCGAGGTATCCCTTACTGGATTCCAGCATAGGAGTTTAGACACTCTCGGGAGTAAGTAATATATTTCCAGCAAGCATGTGATTAGAAAGGCACATATGTTTTTATGCAAACATTATATCAGGGATATCAAACATTTTTGCAAGTGAAATAAAATGTACAAGACGGAGTGTGACTGAAAATCTGATTTTATTAATTTGTGTGCCCTGAATTGGCGAATACAGTTAAAGAAATAGATCCCCTGAAATGAGGAGATTGTTACAAAATTGAGAAAAAATAAAAGTGCTGGCAATGTTGACGACGCTTTAGCGAGCTTCTTCTTGTTATGACTCGTATGACCTTGACGTTCTTCTCATCTTGCTTTCTGAAGAAGGCTAATTCTGACTGATGCTTTAACCTTTCGAAAATTTGCCAAGTCGTAAGTGATACAGACGAATTGAGAATGCATTTGTTCGCTTATTCCCTTATTTTTGCGTGGATCGCCCTTTCGGGTTTTCAATCCACCAGGATACCCATTTTTGCCTGAGCTGTCCAATGTGGCTTTTCAACTCATCGGGTGTACATTTTTCTTTATTTTCCCTTCTTTTTGCCCGAGTCTTTTATTCTGTTTTTGACTCGCCGGGATGCCCTATTTTTGCCTGGACTTACATTCTGTTTTTATGTCCAGCGGGTCATTTTATGCGAAGTATTTTTTAACTACATCTGAATTCACAAGGGACTGGAAATCCTCGCCATCCATAGTAGTGAGCATCAGTGCACCACCAGAGAAGACTTTCTTTACTATGAATGGACCATCGTAATTCGGAGTCCACTTGCCCCTGTGGTATGTATGAGGAGGGAGGAGTCTTTTCAGCACAATATCTCCTACTTGGTATTCCCGAAGCCTGACTTTCTGATCGAAGGCTTTCTTCATTCTTTTCTGATATAGCTGCCCGTGAAAAATTGCAGCTAATCTCTTTTCTTCGATCAGATTCAGTTGATCGTACCGAGAACGGACCCATTTTGCTTCATTCAACTTGAGATCCATCAGTATCCGCAACGAGGGTAATTCAACTTCAACAGGTAGGACTGCCTTCATACCATACACAAGTTGATACGGTGTTGCCTCAGTAGACGTTCTGATTGATGTACGGTACCCATGCAAGGCAAATGGTAGCATTTCATGCCAGTCTTTGTAGGTGACCACCATCTTTTGCACAATCTTCTTAATGTTCTTATTAGTTGCCTCAACAGCGCCATTCGTCTTTGGCCTGTAAGGAGAAGAATTGTGGTGTTGGATTTTGAAGTCCCGGCACAGTTCTGCCATCATCTTGTTGTTCAAATTGGAACCATTATCGGTAATGATTCGCTTGGGCACTCCATACTGACAGATGATGTCTCTCTTTAGGAATCGGGCTACCACATGCCTGGTGACATTTGCATACGAAGCTGCTTCGACCCACTTGGTAAAATAGTCAATGGCTACCAGGATGAATCTGTGGCCATTTGAAGCAGTCGGTTCAATCTTTCCAATCATATCAATTCCCCACATGGCAAAGGGCCAAGGTGAAGACATCACATTCAAAGTATTCGGAGGCACATGCACTTTGTCTGCATAAATCTGGAATTCGTGGCACTTTCTGGCATAGGCACAACAGTCTGCATCCATTGTGATCCAGTAGTAACCTGATCTTAATAACTTTTTAGCCATTGCATTCCCTTCAACATGGGTACCAAAAGATCCTTCATGCACCTTGTGCATCAGCAAGTCTGCCTCTTTCTTATCAACACATCTGAGAAGCACCACGTCAAAATTTTGCTTGTACAAGGAACCATCAGCATTCAGGAAAAAACTACCAGCCAGCCTTCTTAATGTCTTCTTATCATTGGATGATGCCCTAGGTGGGTATGTTTGATCCTCTAAGAAGCATTTGATGTCATAGAACCAAGGTTTATCATCTTTAGCAATGTCTACTGAGAATACGTATGCTGGTCTGTCAAGTCTGGATACTGAAATCCGAGGCACAAAATTGGCAGCTTGAAGTTTGATCATGGAGGAAATGGTAGCCAGAGCATCTGCAAACTGATTTTCATCTCGAGGGATGTACTCAAGTTTTACTGTGGTGAAGAAAGTCAGTAATCTCCTCGTATAATCCCGGTATGGAATCAGATGCTCCTGGTAAGTGTACCATTTGTCGTTGGTCTGATTGATTACCAGAGCTGAATCTCCGAACACAGATAAAGTCTTGATCCTGAGGTCAATGGCTTCCTCAAGACCCATGATACAGGCTTCATATTCAGCTTCGTTGTTAGTGCAGTTAAAGGTGAGTTTTGCTGAGAAAGGCATGTGAACTCCTTTAGGTGTATAAGTACTGCACCAACTCCACGACCATTCATATTAACAGCCCCATCAAACATCATTGTCCATTCTTCTTCTGGGTCAGGCCCTTCAGTGTGAACAGGATCTTCATGATCTTTTGCTTCTAGGAACATGATGTCTCCATCAGGGAAGTCAAATCTCATAGGCTGGTAATCATCAATGGGTTGCTCAGCAAGATAGTCAGACAGTACACTGCCTTTGATGGCCTTTTGAGATGTGTACTGAATGTCATATTTTGTCAGAATCATTTGCCATCTTGCAAACCTTCCGGTAAGTGCTGGATTCTCAAATATATACTTGACTGGATCCATCTTTGAGATCAATAAGGTAGTGTGGGTCAACATATACTCCCTTAGTCGGCGAGCAGCCCACGCTAAAGCATAGCAAGTTTTCTCGAGCAGTGAATAACGTTGTTCACAGTCGGTAAACTTTTTGCTTAGGTAGTATATTGCATACTCTTTTCGACCAGACTCGTCATGCTGGCCTAGCACACACCCCATTGACTCTTCTAATACTATCAAGTACAGTATTAGAGGTCTTCCTTCAACTGGAGGCATAAGGATTGGAGGTTCTTGTAAGTACTCCTTAATTTTGTCAAAAGCCCGTTGGCAGTCTTCATTCCACCTGACCATTTGTTCTTTCCTTAACAACTTGAACAAGGGTTCACAAGTTGCAGTAAGGTGAGATATGAACCTTGAAATGTAGTTCAATCTACCTAAGAACCCCCGAACTTCTTTTTCAGTCTTTGGTGCGGGCATCTCTTGAATAGCTTTGACTTTGTCAGTGTCGCTCCCAAAGATTTGCATCCCGGTACAAGCGCGAACGGTCGGCGAAGGGAACAGTGAGAACACACAGCCGTGAACTCACTGGAGATGAATAGAGTCGCCAGCTAGGCATTTTTATCCCGGAGGAAAGGCAATGCTGCATAGACCTAGAAAGATATGGATAAGACGGTTGCGAACCAGAGAGACTGAGAAAGGGGGTTGGTTACAACCTGGGAAGGTATTAGCACCCAGATTGTCCGCCGTACTCGACGGGATCCACGCTTAAAAGATTTGTGTTTTAAAGGGGTAGTGTCAGTGCAATCTGTGTGTAAAATAGCTGGAAAAGAATGTACAGGTGTCAGTGCAAAAAAAAGTGTGAAGTGTAATATGTATAGTGTCAGTGTAAGAAAGAGTATGCTCATGATTATGAGGCTTAAAGAATAATGCTGGAAGGAGGGGGAATGTATAGAGACTTTTGTTCGATAACTGTTAAGTTATGCCTACGTATCCTCTCGTGCAATGAGGAAGTCAGAACACCGTAGTTCGACCCAAAGAGACTGAAAGATGAATTGACTCGTGAACTGCTTACTTGCCTATGCTCAAGTGTATGACCTGTCTGGCTCAGGTGCAGACTGTCTTGCATTAGACGGAAGAAGCAAGTTCTCGTTTGTGATTGAATGAGGTGAGGAAAGAATCCCGGAGGAGACGATTATTGTTTGTTTTTGAGTTTTCAGTCTTTTATTGCTTTTGAAAGTTTGTCATAAGTTAATGAGCTTAAGCCTAAACCAATGGATTAGTAAACTCATTACATCTTCCCTCTGATTAGGGGTAATGAGAATACCTTAAATGTGAAGTCAGCTTCTCACACTTAAACACCTTGATGTAGGATTAAGATCATTAACCTATTTGTGATTATTTAGATGTTTTTGTTGTTTTTGTTTAGTGTTGAGTAATGAGATTAAGCCATAATCAGGGATTAAACAGACTCATTACACCATCCTAACAGAAGGATAATAGATGAGAATGTTTAAGCTGAGGAAAGCTCCTCAACTTAATCCATGATTAGGGATTAAACTCATGACAAAACAAAACCTTTATTAGGTGGATTTTAGTTAATGATAAGATGATGAAGTGATTTTTATGGTTTGTAAGACAACTTGAGGAGGACTTGTCCATTAACACTAGGGTTAGTCTTTCTTAACCAGTTAAGGAAGAATTAGAACCCTAATGCAAGGCCCAAGTTACAAGCTTGATGTCTTGATGATTATTAAGTGGATTGATTAAAGGAGTTAAACACATTAAGGGTTTAACACTTAGGATTAAAGTTATACACTCCATCCTAATAGAAGGATGCAGGCATAAGCTTAATCACAAAGCCTTAAAACCTTTAGGGTTTAGTCCCTGATTATGAGGTGAGGAGAGAAGACTCAATGAGACACAAAGGTAAAACTAAGTGGGGAGACTAATCAAAACCCTAATCATTGTCATGCTTGGTTGTTCCTAAGGTTTGTGAGGTTTAACAAGAAAGATCTTCAAAGGAGCCACCAAGAAGCAGATGAACAGGATCAAGAGAAGCAAAGTGACTTGCTTCATTCAAGAAGTCAAGTCACTTGAAGAAAGAGAGTGGGAGGAAGAAGAATGAGCAAGCTCAATCTCAAACATAAACAAAAATGCAGCAATGGATGCAAGAGAGATGAAAAGAAAAGTTATGAGAAGTGAAGGCAAATTCACTTCTCAAGTTTACTTACCACCTGAAATGTTAGAAAGAAATGCAATGCAATGCAAGATGAGATGAAATGGTATGATGCAAGGCAAAACCAGAAGCATACATATGATGATTATGATGTTATGAGGTGCTGCAAACATGAGGCAAGACATGGGGATGTTCATACAAGATTATGAATGCAAATGATGCAAGCTAAGGAGCAAGAACAAGTATGAAATGTTATGAAGCATACAAGACAAATGACATGGCAAATATGCAATGCAATGTTCAAACATGATCTCTACATGTCTTAAGATGTCAAATGAATCACAAGAATGCACAAAATGCAATGACAAGTCAAGTTATGCAAAGAAATGCAAGAAGGATGCAAGGGAAAGCCCAAATTAGGGTTCATGAATCAAACATCAAACACAAACCAAAAACAGAAGCAAACCTCAACATAAAAAATGGAAAATGGTACCCAAAGAAACCCTAGACCTATAATAAACCACTGCCCAAAGGGGAGCTCTCAACTCTCAACCAAACTCAAGTTATGAATTTTCCAAGTTATTAGGGTTTTTTAGGGTTCTTAACAAAAGAAATGCCAATCAATTAGGAAATGCAAGATCAAATCATGGCCTTTTTATCCTTGAAAGTACATGCTAAATAGAAAACAATGCAAAAAGAATCAATGTCTCAACCTTCACCAATAGGAAGAAATGAATTTTCAAACATGTGATCAAAATAATGCATAAAAAATGATTTAATTCAATGAAAAATTCTTAAAATGCATCAAGATCAAAAAAGAAATTTGGTTTGAAGGTTGGACAATGTTTCTAAATGTCTTAGAACATTTCATGAATTTTTTTGTAATTTTTAAATACTTAAAAGTATTTTTAATTAATTAATTCCCATTAATCAATTAAAAATAATCTTTTAAACATTTAAAAATACCTTTTTTAATGATAAAAAATAAAATAAAAATATTTTTGTGTCATAAAAATTAATAAAACCTTAAGGAAAAAGTTTCATAATTTTTATGAATTTTTAACTATTTTAAAATAAATGTACAATTTAAATGAAATAAAAATGAATTAAAATCAAATAAAATGAAAAGTAAACAGATTGGATGGATGAGATTGAACCTGGGTACAAACATGTTGACTGCGCGCGTGATCTGAGGGTGGAGATTGGTTCTGAGTTAATTGCATTTAATTAAAACTAATAATAAAATTAGGGCTAATCAAAGAGATCCTGGCCTTCTATCTGCGCGCGAAGTCAAGGGAGTCAACGCATCCTATGGCCTAAATTCAAACTAGCATTAATGACTGGGATTATGCCCTAATCACATTCAGGTGGCCGGAGAAGACTTCCGGTCGTCTTCTCCGGCCAGCTCTCACCTGAGAATCACCCAACTTCCTCAAAACGTTACAAAAATGAAATCTAAGACCAGGGAAATGATCCTTATCCTCTCACGAACCAAACCCATCTCTCAAAACAAATTTAAAGTTCCTAAATCAACTGAATCGAAGCAAACAATTTCTAGGGTTCGTGAGCTTCAAACACAAATTAAATGCTCAAAACAAAACCATTTCAAAAACTAAAGGTACCAGAATGATCAGTGCATCATGAGGAACAAGTTTGTAACATAAAAAACCATTTCTGGAAAAATTAATTTCGAGCTACCTGAGATTTGGAGCTTTCAGTTTAGGAACTTTCTGGCCACTTCCTTTGATGCAAGCTGCTCTACTTGATCCCCCAAATGTGTTTGAATGCTCAAAATGAGTTTGTGTTGGCTGGAGAAGGAGATTCGAATGGAACTGCTTCAGTTCAGTCAACAATGGCCATGATGATTTTGGCACTTTCAGGCTGTGAAAAGGAGTTGTTTGTGATCTATGAAGTGTGTTGAGAAAGTTTGTGGTGTTGGTTGGTGTGTTTGTGGCTTGTGGAGAGAGATTCGATAGAATCTGCAGCTTGAGGTGAATAATGGCAATGGAGTTTTCAGGCTTGATTTAGGCTTGAGCTTTGGTGGTTTCTTGTCTATGAGATGTGGTGAGTTGAATGATGATGAGAGTTTTTGTGTTTTATGGCTGTGGACAGAATTTTTGAAGGAACTTGCAATGAGGTGAGTTTTTGTGAATGTGATGAGTGTGTGTGTTTCAGCCTTGGCTTGTGTTATGTTCAACTTGCAAATTGAAATCATAAACAATTCTGATTGGCTGGCTGATGTGACTTGTGCTTTATGGATTGGTAGATCACTTTTTGCTCAAAAACCACTTTTGTGTAAGATAGGGCATGGCTCCAAATCTAGGCAAGGACAAAGCATGGCTGGCGCAGCAAAAGGTGAGGGAGAGGCTAGCCAAAGTCAGCTTCCAATGTCATAAGTTGTAGGAAGTGAAATGAGTGGTTTTTGCAAGTTGGCTAGCTTTTGGTTCACATGTGAAAAATTCAAGTTACATGAACTAAACCATGGGCAAACTTGATCAAAAATCTGATTTTATGACTTAGGGAAATGTTTGTGTAATGGTTTGTAGTGAACTAGAGGCTGCAATGTGTTTTGATCTAAGACTTTGCAAAATTTCCACTTGGTGCATAACTTGAAAATAAGTGATTTTTGGCAACTTTGCATGGTCATAACTTTTGATCCAAGAAGAATTTGATCATGTTCTTGTACTTTTTGAAAAGGGAAAGATGAGATCTACAACTTTCATGACCAAAGTTTTTCCATTTGAAGCCTTTTTGGATCATGAATCAAGGCTTGAAAATTGACCTAAAATGGTGCATTCTTGAAAAGTCAACTATGCCCAAAAAGTCAACATTTGCAAAAACTCCAAATTCTTGATTTTTATGAACTTCAACCTTCTTCCATGATCAAATAAAGATCATATACACTCAAAATGATGAAGATCACCCATTGGTTGGGTCATTGGGGGCCTCAGATGCCCTGATTTTGCACTGACTTGTCTGAAAAGTCAACTCTTGATCAGATGACTTCCCCATGGAATTTCTTCATGAAAATTGATATGCACACTCCCTATACCATATAGAGATCAATGGAAACAAGAATGACCAAAAAATTTGGAGTTATGGCCTCTGAAACCAAAACCCTAATTTTCAGTCAACTGTGCAGTTCATCCTGGCTCTGCATCCACTCAAACCCTAGTTCTTGTGATTCCTCTGCAATTTGGACTTTGTGAGGATGTAACATGATACAAGAACACACATGGACCTCTTTGAGTTGATTGGTGGCCTTTGGAATGGCTCAAGAAGCATTGGGATTGCTCAGATCACAAACCCTAAGTGCAGATGACTTAGAACCTATGCAGTGAATCAAAAGTGAGATGTGAGATGACATGATTGTATTTACGCATATGAGAATGATCACAAGCCATGGTGTGAATGGGTGAGGGCAAATTTGGGGTGTTAACAGCTGCCCCTATTCAAACATGAGTTAGCTGTGCAGGATGTAAGCGACGGCTTAACAGGCCAAACAAGATAACTTGTGGTTGAATACCAAAGACAGTCCAAAATTTGCACTCACAGAATGAAGAAGAAAAGGGATATAGATTGTAAAGGCAAAATAAAGTATATTGTAAAGTGTGGGCGACGGAGGACGACCGTCGAGCAGAGGAAGACTGCTGGGTAAAGTGGTATGTGAAGCAAAGCGATGACGGGGACGGCCGACATGCTGGTAAAGTGCAGGAAATAAAGCGATGACGGGGACGGCCGACATGCTGGGGATAAAAAGTAAAGCTAAGACGGGGACGGCCGACTAGCTGGGGAAAAACAAGTAAAGCTAAGACGGGGACGGCCGACTAGCTGGGGAAAATAAAATCATGATGGGGACGGCCATCAAGATAAAGCTGCAAAGTTCTCTGGGGATTAATGAAACATGACGGGGACGGCCATCAAGTTCATAAAGGTAAGGTAACCAACGATGGGGACGGCCATCGGGTTAGAAGGAGAAGGGACCACGACGGGGACGGCCATCGGGTTAAAGAATAAATGAAATAAACAGCTGATGGGGTACGGCCATCAAAGGTGAAGGACGATCACCTAGCAGGGTACGGCTGCTCTGTTGGGTATAAAAGAAAAATGATGGGGACGGCCATCAAAGGTGGAGGACGACCACCTGGCAGGGTACGGCTGCCGAAAATGTCAACGATGGGGACGGCCATCGGATAGAAAAGGTCAACGATGGGGACGGCCATCGGACGAGCAAGATGGAGGACGACCATCAAGAAGTGGAGGACGACCACTCAGCAGGGTACGGCTGCTCTCAAGGTTTATCATGACATAGGACGAATGTCAGATAACCAAAATCAACAATGGGGACGGCCATTGGATAAAGTGATGAAGGACGATCATCAAAAGGTGGAGGACGACCACCTAGCAGGGGACGGCTGCTAAAAATCAACGATGGGGACGGCCATCGGATGAGCATGATGGAGGACGACCATCAAGAAGTGGAGGACGACCACTCAGCAGGGTACGGCTGCTTTCAAGGTTATCATAACACAGGACGAGTGTTAGATAAAAAGGAAATTTGTTGGTGATCTACTGGGGAGATAGTAAACACGGACGAGCGTTTACATCCAAGAAACAAAAGGTATAAGTGTTTGGTATTGTGTATAGATTAAAGATGCGGACGAGCACCCTTAAGACTATGATACGGACGAGTATCATGTAGAAACAAACTGACACATGTTCAGAGATGATGATACGGACGAGTATCAACTGGTTAACAAAGAACACGGACGAGTGTTGCATCTGAAGGGACTCTTCTGGGGAATAGTAGACACAGGCAAGTATCTATGTTCAAGAAGACAAAGGTGTTTAACACAGTGTACGGATTAAAGATGCGGACGAGCATCCTTAGGACTATGATACGGACGAGTATCATGTAGAAACAAACACTAGACGCGATGTTCTGAGATGATGGTACGGACGAGTACCAACTGGTTAACAAAGAACAAGGACTACTGTCGAATCTGTGGGGATATGAGTGATGATGTATACAAGATACGGACGAGTATCTGTATAAGTGTATCGTGAGTAGTGAGTATGTATAGATGAGTATTTCAACTGCTGGGGATAATGACACGGACGGGTGCCAAGAGAGAAGAGTGTAATATGAACAAGTATCTGCTATACAAAGTCTAGGCGACTGCGCTGGGGATATGACACGGACGGGGGTCAGGAAAGTGTATATAAGTATATGTGAGTGCAAAGAGGGTGTCTTTGGCTTTCTGCTGGCGATTTGACACGGACGGGTGTCAGGAAGTATCTGTAATACGGGTGGTTTTGTTTGCAAAGAGTGCTCAGGCGACTTTACAGGGGAATAATGATACGGACGGGTATCAAAGGGTGCATATGGTAGTGTTGGTGATTTGAGAGGCAACTGTTTTTTGCTGGGACTCTGGGGGATTTTGGAAGAAGTATCCTGTATTCTGATGAATGGTTATCAACATTTACAAGTGTTCAACTCACAACATGACTTATGATTATGCTATGCGTTTGATTTTTGCCGTAATGCTCCGTATTAGACGGAATGCTACGCTTTGAGGGTATAATATGATGCGAATGCTATGATTATGCAAAAAGGCATAGATCCGGGATTCGGATCCCGTTGCCGTGAAGATCTCTGGGTGATCTGCTGAGGAAGACATCCCAGCTGGGGATGAGATCATTGGTAGATCTAAAGATGTATCTGCTTGGGGACATAGGCCACTGATCGACATATCTTTATAATGGGACCCAGCTGGGGTTTGTAGAAGCTTTCTGTACTCTGTTGTGATCTTCTATGCGCCGCTCTTCTGAATAGAGGCTTGAAGCTCTGTGGGGAGATGATTCCCCGACTTCTGTACTCAGCTGAGGATGAAATGGCAACTCGGCTGGGGAAAGAGAGAGGCATCACTGAAAGACCTCCCTAGAAATTCTGTTACGGTGGCTTCTTGACTCAGCCAGGGATATGGGCATCTTCTGTGATATCTGCCCATTCTGATGGGGATAAGTAATGAGTGGCCAACTTAGCTGGAGAACCATGAGATGCAACTCAGCTGGGGATTGCAACAAGAAGCAAATCAGCTGGGGATAGAGCATTTCGGGTGCTGATATCTTGATTTGGCAACCTTGCTGGGGAAGTGGGCACCCCCCAGTGCCATGTGAGTGGATAATGATTCGCCAGTTTGCTGAGACGTAACTTGCATGCCCCGGGTTGCGTTCTAGATACCTGCAATCCTGCAAAGATAAGGAAACGCACAAAAGGGTCCCGAGGTATCCTTTACTGGATTCCGTCATAGGAGTTAAGTACTTTCGAGAGTAATCACATTCCCTGTAAGCATGTGTTTTATTTTTAGAGAAAAGCATCTGTACTCATGCAACTGTATTTTTAGAGATATCAGACAACTCTTTGCAAAACATAAATGTAAAACGAAACATGACTGAAAATCTGATTTTATTAATTCCTGTGCCCTGAATTGGCGAGATACAGTCAGAGAAACATATCTCCTGAAATGAGGAGATTGTTACAAATTGAGAAACAAAGTGTTGGCGGTGTTGACGACGCTTTAAGGAGCTTCCTCTTCTGCTATGACTCGTATGACAATGGCGTTCCTCTCGTCTTGCCTTCTGGAGAGAGTTGATTCTGATTGAAGCTTGATCCTTTGGGGCTTACCAAGTTGTAGGTGATACAGACGAATTCAGAATGCAGTTGTTCGCTTATTCCCTTATTTTGCATGGATCGCCCTTCCGGGTTTCCCATCCATCGGGATACCCATTTTTGCCTAAGTCGTCCAATGCGGCTTTTCAACTCAGCGGGTGTACATTTTTTTATTTACTTCCCTTATTTTTGCCCGAGTCTTTTATTCTGTTTTTGACTCGCCGGGATGCCCTATTTTTGCCTGGACTTACATTCTGTTTTTATGTCCAGCGGGTCATTTTTATGCGAAGTATTTTTTAACTGCATCTGAATTCACAGGGGACGGGAAATCTCCACCATCCATGGTGCTGAGCATCAGTGCTCCACCAGAGAAAACTTTCTTTACAACGAATGGTCCTTCATAGTTTGGAGTCCATTTGCCCCTGTGGTCTGTATGAGGAGGGAGGATTCTTTTCAGCACAAGATCTCCCACTTGGTACTCTCGGCGCCTGACTTTCTGATCGAAGGCTTTCTTCATTCTCTTCTGATATAACTGCCCATGACAGATTGCAGCCAATCTCTTCTCTTCGATCAGACTCAGTTGTTCGAATCGGGACCGAACCCACTCTGCTTCACTCAGTTTAACATCCATCAATACCCGTAAGGAGGGCAATTCAACTTCAACTGGTAGGACTGCTTCCATACCATACACAAGCTGATACGGTGTTGCCCCAGTGGATGTTCTGACTGATGTGCGGTACCCATGCAAGGCGAACGGTAGCATTTCATGCCAGTCTTTGTAGGTGACTACCATCTTCTGCACAATCTTCTTAATGTTCTTATTTGCTGCCTCAACAGCGCCGTTCATCTTTGGCCTGTAAGGAGAAGAATTGTGATGTTGGATCTTGAAGTCCCGGCACAGCTCTGCCATCATTTTGTTGTTGAGATTTGAACCATTATCAGTAATGATTCGCTCGGGCACTCCATACCGACAGATGATGTCTTTCTTCAGGAATCGGGCTACCACTTGCCTTGTGACGTTTGCATATGAGGCTGCTTCAACCCACTTTGTGAAATAATCAATGGCGACCAGGATGAATCTGTGGCCGTTTGAAGCAGTCGGCTCAATCTTGCCAATCATATCAATGCCCCACATGGCAAAGGGCCATGGTGAAGACATGATGTTCAAAGGATTGGGAGGCACATGCACTTTATCTGCGTAGATCTGGCATTTATGGCATTTTCTGGCGTAGGCACAACAGTCTGCATCCATTGTGATCCAGTAATAGCCTGATCTTAACAATTTCTTAGCCATTGCATGTCCTCCGGCATGGGTACCAAAAGAGCCTTCATGCACTTCATGCATCAACAAATCTGCTTCTGTCTTGTCAACACATCTGAGGAGTACCATATCAAAGTTCCTTTTGTATAAAGATCCATCAGCGTTCAGAAAGAAACTACCAGCAAGCCTTCTTAAAGTCTTCTTATCATTGGAAGATGCCCCAGGTGGGTATGTTTGATCCTCCAAGAAGCACTTGATGTCATGGAACCAAGGCTTATCATCTTTGACAATATCTGTTGCAAATACATATGCTGGTTTATCAAGTCTCGATACTGAAATCTGAGGTACAAAGTTGGCAGTTTGAACTTTGATCATGGACGAAATGGTAGCAAGAGCATCTGCAAACTGATTCTCGTCCCGAGGGATATACTCAAGCTTGACTGTTGTGAAGAAAGTCAATAACCTCCTTGTATAATCCCTGTAAGGTATTAGATGATCTTGGTGGGTGTACCATTTCCCATTGGTCTGATTGACTACCAAAGCTGAATCTCCGAACACGGTCAATGTCTTGATCCTGAGGTCAATGGCTTCCTCAAGACCCATAATGCAGGCTTCATATTCAGCTTCGTTGTTAGTGCAGTTGAAAGTGAGTTTTGCCGAAAAAGGCATGTGAACTCCTTTGGGTGTAATAAGTACTGCACCAACACCACGGCCATTCATGTTAACAGCCCCATCAAACATCATAGTCCATTCTTCTTTTGGGTCAGGCCCTTCAGTGTGAACAGGCTCTTCGTGATCTTTTGCTTTAATGAACATGATGTCCTCATCAGGGAAGTCAAACCTCATTGGCTGGTAGTCGTCAATGGGTTGCTCAGCAAGATATTCAGATAGTACACTGCCCTTGATGGCTTTCTGAGATGTGTACTGTATGTCGTACTCTGTGAGAATCATCTGCCATCTTGCAACCCGTCCGGTAAGAGCTGGCTTCTCGAAAATGTACTTAACTGGATCCATCTTGGATATCAATAAAGTAGTGTGAGTCAACATATACTGCCTCAGTCGGCGAGCAGCCCACGCTAAAGCACAGCAAGTTTTCTCGAGCAGTGAATAACGCTGTTCACAGTCGGTAAACTTTTTGCTTAGGTAGTATATTGCATACTCTTTTCGACCAGACTCGTCATGCTGGCCCAACACACACCCCATTGACTCTTCTAATACTGTTAAGTACATTATCAGAGGTCTTCCTTCAACTGGCGGCATGAGGATTGGAGGTTCTTGTAAATACTCTTTGATCTTGTCAAAAGCCTTCTGGCAATCTTCGTTCCACCTGACCGTTTGTTCCTTTCTTAACAGCTTGAACAAGGGTTCACAGTTTGCCGTGAGGTGAGATATGAACCGTGAGATGTAGTTCAATCGACCTAAGAACCCTCGAACCTCTTTCTCAGTTTTCGGTGCAGGCATCTCTTGGATGGCTTTGACTTTATCAGGGTCAACTTCAATCCCTTTCTCGCTTACAATAAATCCCAGCAGCTTACCGGATCGCACCCCGAATGTGCATTTGTTGGGGTTCAACTTCAGTTGGTATTTTCTCAGACGCTTGAATAACTTGAGCAGATTCACCAGATGATCCTCCTCTGTAAGGGACTTGGCAATCATGTCATCCACATAACACTCTATTTCCTTGTGGATCATATCGTGGAATAACGTCACCATAGCCCGTTGATATGTGGCACCAGCATTCTTCAGTCCGAATGGCATTACCTTGTAGCAGAACGTGCCCCAGGGTGTGATGAATGTTGTCTTCTCCATGTCTTCAGGTGACATCTTGATCTGATTATATCCTGAAAATCCATCCATGAAGGAAAATACCGAGAACTGAGCCGTGTTATCCACCAATACATCAATGTGAGGTAATGGGAAATCATCTTTTGGGCTGGCTCTGTTCAGATCCCGGTAATCAACACACATTCTTACTTTGCCGTCCTTCTTAGGCACAGGTACTATGTTAGCAACCCACGGCGGGTAGCTAGTTACAGCGAGGAACCCGGCGTCCCATTGCTTTTGTACCTCTTCCTTGATTTTCATAGCCATGTCTGGACGAGTACGGCACAGCTTCTGCTTGACCGGTGGGCATTCTTCCCTCAAAGGCAGTTTGTGCACAACTATATCAGTATCCAACCCTGGCATATCTTGATACGACCAAGCAAACACATCAACATACTCTTGAAGCAGATTTATCAGCTGTCTCTTCACTGAGTCTTGCAGGCAGGCCCCGATTCTAACTTCTTTCACGTTTTCCTCTGTACCAAGATTAATCACTTCAACCTCCTCCTGGTGAGGAGTAATGACCTTTTCCTCTTGTCTTAACAACCTGGCTAGCTCTTCAGGAAGCTCATATTCTTCATCAACCCCTTCATCAGCTTGATTGATCGGATTGTCAAAGTCATACGATGTCATAGCCGTGCTGTTGTCGGTGCTGTCAGGAAGGCACTCTCTGCAAGGGTTAAGTTGGTTCATTTTAGTGATTGATTTTAATCTTGCTTTAGGAAAAAGTGAAATGAAGTTATCATTTTGAAAACACCGCCATTTATTTTTGTACAAAAAGAAAAATGGAAAAAACAGTGAGCAGAAAAGAAAAAAGACTTGTTTGCAAAAAGATGTCTGATATTTCATTACTTTAATCTTGTTTGCACAAAAGTACAGATGGCCCTGATTACAAAATGAGTCTTGTCATCTTGGGCAAGATGCAAGACTTTGATGCATGCTTATAAAGAATACAGGAAATAATAATTACTCTGCTCGAGTAACACTTATAATTCCCTGGGAAGACCAGTTCGAGACACTGCTCCCTGGAACCTTCGGACGAATCCAATTCTCCAGATTGCGCTCCTCTTCCAGCTCGTCTTCCAGACAGTTGATAGCATTGGGGGTAAGCATCCCCCCACTGACAAAACCAGGCTCTGCAGCAGCCTTTGCTTGATGTTGAGTTGGTCTGTAACCCAACCCAAATTTGTCCTTCTTCTCCTCCACAGCTAAGACCTTGCCCCAGCCTAGGGCAGTTCCTTCCTCAACAACCTTCCGGGCTTGTTGGTAAGATGACATTGGAGTACCAGATATAGCAGATGCTTCATTCACATTCAAAGCTTCAAACCCCTGGCTCATTGTTTCATGGATTTCTCCATCCATTTCAATGTACTTATAGGTTGCCAGGTGGCTGACAAAGATGTCCTCCTCTCCACAGATAGTGACAACTTGACCTTCCCACTCAAATTTTAACTTTTGGTGAAGGGTAGACGTTATTGCGCCGGCGGCGTGAATCCAGGGTCTACCCAACAAACAGCTGTAGGCGGGCTGAATGTCCATCACATAAAAGATAGTTTTAAAGGTCTGCGGGCCAATTGTCACGGGCAGCTCAATCTCTCCCAGAACCGATCTCTTCGAACCGTCAAAGGCTCGTACCACCAGGTTGCTGGGTCTCAATGCCAGTCCATCATATTCAAGCCTCACCAGAGCCTTCTTTGGTAAGACATTCAGGGAAGAACCTGTGTCCACCAGCACATGAGAAAGGACAGCTCCTTTGCATTCCACGGTTATGTGCAAGGCTTTGTTGTGATTGCGGCCATCCACTGTCAGGTCAGAATTGGTAAACCCTAGCCCATTGCTAGCAGTGACATTTCCAACCACGGTTTCCAATTGGTTGACAGTAATCTCCTCAGGCACGTAAGCCGCGTGCAAGACTTTAAGTAGTGCATTCCGATGGGCTTCGGAGCACATAAGCAGTGAGAGGATGGAGATTTTGGATGGCGTCTGGTGAAGCTGATCCACAACTTTGTAATCACTCTTTTTGATGATCCGCATAAACTCATCAACCTCCTGATCAAATGGAGTCTTCAGGGTTTCTTTGGCAGCTGGATCTTCCTGCACCGGGCTTTTTCCTTTTGCCTTGGCAGCAGCTTCTGCTTCGGCTGTGGGTCTTTGAACTTGTGAAGCAAAGAGACGTCCGCTTCGGGTGAAGCCTCCGCCTCCGCCCACATTATCAACTTGTGGTGCAGGTGTTGATGTTTCCAGAGTGATTCTTTTTCCTTCGCAATACAAGTCAGAGCCATAGTGCCAGGGGATGGCCCTATTGCTTTCATATGGTATTGGTCCAGGCACCGTGACAGTGACCGGACTGATTGCTGCTGCTGAAGGGACTGTTATTGTTTGTGGATCATAAAAGATTGTGACTGGTGCTCTGATGGGAGCAGCACCTTCTGAGTGATAAGCGGAATTATTTTCAGGATCGTAGAATATGGTAACAGTGGAGACATCTTCATGATTGATTGCTGGTGTTGTAGGAGGTACTGTTGGAAGGACTGTTGTTGTTGTTGATGGAGATTCGAAATGGAATGAAGCTGAAGTTGTAGCAGGAGAAACTGTTGAAAACTGATCATTTGGAAGGACCGGTGAAGTACTTGTTGATGGTGCTGATGAATTGTCGGGAACAATAGTTGCTGCAGTTGTAGGAGGGTCTGAAACCGTTGTTGATGACGTTGTCGGATTTGCAGGAAATGATGTAGTGATCTGGAGTAGGCCACTCTGAATAAGGCTGTCAATGCCATTCCTCAAGTCTTCACACCCATTCCAAGAAATATTGCAATATGGGCACCCTAGCTCACACCCTGGAAATATATTGCTTTCACGGAGCTGAGCCTTGATTTCCACCAATGGTGTCCTAATCTGATCCACACTAGTTATCAAATAAGACGGTTGGTCTTCTTCAATAGCATTAATTCGGGGACCACCATGGTGTGGCATTGGATTTTTATTGACATTGGGCGGAGGTGCAAAATTCAGAGCCTTGGAGTCTACCAAGTCTTGTACCTTCATATGCAGAGCCCTGCATTTTTCCGTACTGTGACCAGGTGCGTTTGAATGGAAAGCACACCTAGCATTGGAGTCATAGTTTCTTGGTAGACTGTTGGGATCCGGAGGTGCCAACGTTCTTAGCTCAACTACGTTGAGTTTCAGAAGTTGTGGCAGCAAGGCAGCATACGGCATTGGGATCGGGTCGATCACTCGGTTAGCTTGGGATGGCCTTTGTTGGAATGGCCTCTGTTGATTGTTGTTGGTGTTGTTGTTGAAGTTCCTTGGAGGATATTGATTCTGAGGATACTGAGGTTGTTGTTGGAAGCTTTGTTGAGGAGGTTGATAGACGGGCTGAGGATGAGCTGGAGCAGGGATAGTGACTGCTGCTATTGTTCTTGGGACATATTGGGGCCTACCCCTGTTGGTGTGAATGGCATTGGTCTCGCCAGTTCTTCTCGGGCCTGCAAAAGGCTTCCTTGCACCACTGGACGAACTAGCACCATTATCAGAAATTTTACCCATTTTCAATAGGCTTTCAATTCTCTCCCCAGCTATGACAACATCTGCGAAGCTGGTGGAGGAGAAGGCAGCTAGCCTATCAATATAGGTTCCCTGAAGGGTATTCATGAACATATCAGCCATCTCCCTTTCAGACATAGGTGGCTGGACAGCAGCAGCGAGCTGTCTCCATCTTTGAGCATATTCTCTGAAGCTCTCTCTTGATGATTGTGACATCCCCATTAGGAGGGTCCTATTGGGTGCCATATCCAGATTATACTGATACTGTCTGATGAAGGCCTCTGCCAGGTCCTTCCAGCATCTCACAGTTGCTCTTGTTAGATGGGAATACCACTCCCTCGATGCTCCAGTCAAGCTATCTTCAAAATAGAACATCCACAATTTCTCATCCATGGTGTAAGCTTTTAATCTTCCGAGAAAAGATTGCAGATGAGTTCGGGGACAGGAAGTCCCATTATACTTTTCAAAACATGGAGGCTTGAACTTGTGGGGAATCCTGACCCCATCTACTAAGCCCATATCCATCACGTCAAAACCCAAAGAATTTTGAGATTCTAAGGACCTTAACTTCTCAGCTATTTCTTCAAATCTCCTATCATAAGTTTCCTCTCCAGCACCCATGACTGTAAATTGGTCCTCCTGAGGATCTTCTTGAAGTACTCTGGCTGCTGTGGCTGTTCCTTGAATGTTTACAGGAATATTGGTCTCAGGATGTAGATGTGGACCAAACACAGGAGGGTTAACATGTGGTTGCACCCTTTCATTGTTACTGGTGCCTGCAGTTCCTACATGAGGCTCCTCTTGATTTTGCCTCTCCACCATGGCCCTCAGTCTCTCCTGGCTCTGAGCCATGTTGTTCATAACTTCCATGAACTGCGTCATCTGCGTTCTCATCTCTAACCTTTCGTTTGCCATCTGGTTTCTGACCTCTGTAAGGTCTTGCTGCATCTGATCCATCTGAATTCCCGGAAGGTTGTTTCTAGTTGGGTACCTGTGTGGCCTGTTGAGAGGAAATACCCGGCGGCGAGCAATAATTCCTGAGTATCACAACAGAGGTTAGTAACAACAAAACAAAACCCTACAAAACAAAGAAAAGGTTAGCATGCAATGCAGTTATGCTTATTTGCTCTCAAGGTATCCGGTTTGGCCTTCAGTTCTGACCCTTCCAGACCCTTGAAGATGATGCTGCTGAAGTTGCTTTTGAAGTGAACTCAAATGGAAACCAACACAAATATATTACAAAAGGTGAAATAATACAAATTGTTCTTTTTACAACACAAGCCCTCCAAGGGGGTCAAAATACATTACAAAAAACAAAAAAGTACATGGAATGGGAAAAAACAACAAGCAAAGGATCAAACTCCAAGGCCAAACTCATCCTCACGAACTTCCCTAAGAAGTGCTTCGGTCACAGGATCAGCCGGACGCTCCGTGAGATTCCTGATGAGAAGGTTTCTAGTTGCAACAGCTGCAGTCAACCTCTTGTTCTGACTTTGATCTTTGGACTTCTTCACTCCAGCTTTGATTTTTAGTTCTGATATTTCCTCCTGGGCTGCTGCCAGGGCTTTTTCCATCTGCTCCATCTTGTCCTGAACTCTCTTGTCTTCTAGAGTACGGGCCTCAGTGATCCGGACCCACCTGGCCTGACTCTCTTTCAAATACAAGTCTGTTCTTGCTCTCTGGAACTGGGCTTCTTTACAAGCATTCTTCAGAATCTGCTCACCAGCTTTAGACTTGTTGATATAATCTCCAGACTTCTCAATTTTAGTCAAGTGTTCCACTCTCAACTTCTCCAATCTCTCAATCTCCCTCACACCTTCACTCCTCTCCCGGAGGGTCTTCTGCAAGGCTTGGGTTAGCTTCTCATTTCTGTCCTTCAAGCTTTCAAACTCCTTCAAACTGATGGTGGCAGGGGGTGGTGCTGAAGATGACTCAGGCATGTCTTCTATGGTGAAGGGCAATCCAGAGAATTGGGCCCTAGCATGGGACCACTCATGATATTGGGCTGATGCCACATTATTGCACTTTCCCAAAATGGTGATTCCCTTGGTTTGAACATGATCCCAGGCCCAGGCAGCCTGCCTAACAGTTGCCAGACTAATCTTGTTCTCACAGTAGAGGGTCTCCACCAAGTCCTGTGCCCTAGGAGTATGGACCAGCGCATAGCCTAATTGCCTCCTGAACAGCAGAGGGTTGTAATTGATACTTCCCTTAACTCCTACTAAGGGCACATTGGGAAAGTGCCCACAGCTGGTGATTATATCTCTGCCCTTGGTGCTTTGAGTACACCATCTGATGTCTGCTGAAGTTAGGACAGTGAGTCTCTTAGCCCAGTTGCTTTGCTGATGAGGATTTAGAAATGCATCTGTCCTGGGTAGATGCCTGAGAAGCCAAGCATGGAATAATGGAGCACAAATCCTCACTAATCTTCCCCTCTGCTTCTCATTTCTCTGATGTACTGAGTAATAGAGATCGCCCAGTAAAGTTGGCACTGGGTTCTTCAGGATGAACAAATGGATTGCATTTTTGCTAATGAATCGAGGCTCATCTGCAAACAATACAATTCCATATACACTCAAGGCCAATAGAGCGCAAACATCTTTCCACTCCACCGAGGAGGCCTTCAGACTAGCTTGAGAAATCAGGAAGTCAAGATGAAAACCAGGGATTCCAGCTTTAGAGGTCATATGCTGTTCAATCAAAACAGGCTCCAGATACAAAGCTTTTGCTACCTCTCCATTGCTAGGAAAGACCATTTCAGGGTTGAATGGGATTTCTCTTTTGATGGGCAGACCAACCAAAGATGAGTATTCTTCCAAAAGAGGACCCAACTGAAAGTCTTGAAAAGTGAAACATCTCAATGGGGGGTCATAAAACTGAATACAGGTGTGGATGAGGCTCCTCTGTGAAGGGTCCAGATCCATAACCATGTCCAGTATATCTCCATAACTCTCCCTGAACAAGGGTATGTGATCTGGAGTGATCAGGGTTTGGATCCTCCTGATGTCTGATAAGTCTGGTTGGAAGAAATGATAGGTGATATTGCTTTTCTGTGGAGCCATGAGTACAGAAGACTGAGTAGAATAAGTGCTGATGAAGATGCTGAGAAGTGGGCCACTGGCTGGCTAGTACAGGTAACTGAAGTATAGCTGACAAGCTGAAGCAAGTACTGGTGGGAACAGGTCAAAACTGCAGATGGGGTCAAAACCAAAACCAGATGAATGTGGATACCCTGAAACACAAATAAGCACATGTTAATATGATGCAATGAGTATGTATGCAGATGATATGCAAAGGGTTTGTGACTGAGCCGGATCTGATTAACTGCCTTGGTATAGATCCATGTGTGTTCAAGAATTCCAGTTGGAGGTCTATAGATCCAGTAACCAGGGTAGGGGACTCAAATAAAGAGCCACATGTCCAGGGTTTTAGAATCACAAGAACTGTCCAACATGGAGCACTCTTAACAAAGTCAAAATAACAGGGTATTCTGAGATCAAGGTACCTGCAAACCTGTAAACAGCCCAACCCCCTCACAGGTGGTGATCTAGAACAAGGATCCTCAGACTTGGATCAGTTATGAGAAGTGTAAACACTTCTAACCTGGAGGTACAGTGTTTACAATAACCATAACAGTTCCTCCTCTGATTCACCTTAGTTTCTGAAGGTCAATACTAAAAGGTCATCCAGACTTAGCAGGCTTCCCAGATAGCCCTAGCATTGCAGGAAATCCGCAACACAGAGTTCTCAAGAAGAAACCCATATCTGAACCGTGTTTCATATTCCCGCACCAGACCGAAATGGAATGGGAAAGAATATGATTCACTCTAGCCTAGGTGTCACTCAGGTCCCAGGTATAGGACCTTAACTCTCAATGAAACACCCACCCACCAAAGAAAAAACCAGATCCAGCCAGCACAGTATGACAGTATGAAAAATATAAAGCTATAAAGAAAGCAATAAATCAACTGTACATAAAGCAATAAACAAAACAAATATACAAGCATAGATAGCACATAACACCCCAGTAAACACAAATCAAACAAGCGCTAGGAGGAACCCACAAAAAGAACCAGAAGCCCTGGTTGCAGTATAAGGGTCCCCAGCAGAGTCGCCAAGCTGTCGCTCCCAAAGATTTGCATCCCGGTACAAGCGCGAACGGTCGGCGAAGGGAACAGTGAGAACACACAGCCGTGAACTCACTGGAGATGAATAGAGTCGCCAGCTAGGCATTTTTATCCCGGAGGAAAGGCAATGCTGCATAGACCAAGAAAGATATGGATAAGACGGTTGCGAACCAGAGAGACTGAGAAAGGGGGTTGGTTACAACCTGGGAAGGTATTAGCACCCAGATTGTCCGCCGTACTCGACGGGATCCACGCTTAAAAGATTTGTGTTTTAAAGGGGTAGTGTCAGTGCAATCTGTGTGTAAAATAGCTGGAAAAGAATGTACAGGTGTCAGTGCAAAAAAAAGTGTGAAGTGTAATATGTATAGTGTCAGTGTAAGAAAGAGTATGCTCATGATTATGAGGCTTAAAGAATAATGCTGGAAGGAGGGGGAATGTACAGAGACTTTTGTTCGATAACTGTTAAGTTATGCCTACGTATCCTCTCGTGCAATGAGGAAGTCAGAACACCGTAGTTCGACCCAAAGAGACTGAAAGATGAATTGACTCGTGAACTGCTTACTTGCCTATGCTCAAGTGTATGACCTGTCTGGCTCAGGTGCAGACTGTCTTGCATTAGACGGAAGAAGCAAGTTCTCGTTTGTGATTGAATGAGGTGAGGAAAGAATCCCGGAGGAGACGATTATTGTTTGTTTTTGAGTTTTCAGTCTTTTATTGCTTTTGAAAGTTTGTCATAAGTTAATGAGCTTAAGCCTAAACCAATGGATTAGTAAACTCATTACATCTTCCCTCTGATTAGGGGTAATGAGAATACCTTAAATGTGAAGTCAGCTTCTCACACTTAAACACCTTGATGTAGGATTAAGATCATTAACCTATTTGTGATTATTTAGATGTTTTTGTTGTTTTTGTTTAGTGTTGAGTAATGAGATTAAGCCATAATCAGGGATTAAACAGACTCATTACACCATCCTAACAGAAGGATAATAGATGAGAATGTTTAAGCTGAGGAAAGCTCCTCAACTTAATCCATGATTAGGGATTAAACTCATGACAAAACAAAACCTTTATTAGGTGGATTTTAGTTAATGATAAGATGATGAAGTGATTTTTATGGTTTGTAAGACAACTTGAGGAGGACTTGTCCATTAACACTAGGGTTAGTCTTTCTTAACCAGTTAAGGAAGAATTAGAACCCTAATGCAAGGCCCAAGTTACAAGCTTGATGTCTTGATGATTATTAAGTGGATTGATTAAAGGAGTTAAACACATTAAGGGTTTAACACTTAGGATTAAAGTTATACACTCCATCCTAATAGAAGGATGCAGGCATAAGCTTAATCACAAAGCCTTAAAACCTTTAGGGTTTAGTCCCTGATTATGAGGTGAGGAGAGAAGACTCAATGAGACACAAAGGTAAAACTAAGTGGGGAGACTAATCAAAACCCTAATCATTGTCATGCTTGGTTGTTCCTAAGGTTTGTGAGGTTTAACAAGAAAGATCTTCAAAGGAGCCACCAAGAAGCAGATGAACAGGATCAAGAGAAGCAAAGTGACTTGCTTCATTCAAGAAGTCAAGTCACTTGAAGAAAGAGAGTGGGAGGAAGAAGAATGAGCAAGCTCAATCTCAAACATAAACAAAAATTCAGCAATGGATGCAAGAGAGATGAAAAGAAAAGTTATGAGAAGTGAAGGCAAATTCACTTCTCAAGTTTACTTACCACCTGAAATGTTAGAAAGAAATGCAATGCAATGCAAGATGAGATGAAATGGTATGATGCAAGGCAAAACCAGAAGCATACATATGATGATTATGATGTTATGAGGTGCTGCAAACATGAGGCAAGACATGGGGATGTTCATACAAGATTATGAATGCAAATGATGCAAGCTAAGGAGCAAGAACAAGTATGAAATGTTATGAAGCATACAAGACAAATGACATGGCAAATATGCAATGCAATGTTCAAACATGATCTCTACATGTCTTAAGATGTCAAATGAATCACAAGAATGCACAAAATGCAATGACAAGTCAAGTTATGCAAAGAAATGCAAGAAGGATGCAAGGGAAAGCCCAAATTAGGGTTCATGAATCAAACATCAAACACAAACCAAAAACAGAAGCAAACCTCAACATAAAAAATGGAAAATGGTACCCAAAGAAACCCTAGACCTATAATAAACCACTGCCCAAAGGGGAGCTCTCAACTCTCAACCAAACTCAAGTTATGAATTTTCCAAGTTATTAGGGTTTTTTAGGGTTCTTAACAAAAGAAATGCCAATCAATTAGGAAATGCAAGATCAAATCATGGCCTTTTTATCCTTGAAAGTACATGCTAAATAGAAAACAATGCAAAAAGAATCAATGTCTCAACCTTCACCAATAGGAAGAAATGAATTTTCAAACATGTGATCAAAATAATGCATAAAAAATGATTTAATTCAATGAAAAATTCTTAAAATGCATCAAGATCAAAAAAGAAATTTGGTTTGAAGGTTGGACAATGTTTATAAATGTCTTAGAACATTTCATGAATTTTTTTGTAATTTTTAAATACTTAAAAGTATTTTTAATTAATTAATTCCCATTAATCAATTAAAAATAATCTTTTAAACATTTAAAAATACTTTTTTAATGATAAAAAATAAAATAAAAATATTTTTGTGTCATAAAAATTAATAAAACCTTAAGGAAAAAGTTTCATAATTTTTATGAATTTTTAACTATTTTAAAATAAATGTACAATTTAAATGAAATAAAAATGAATTAAAATCAAATAAAATGAAAAGTAAACAGATTGGATGGATGAGATTGAACCTGGGTACAAACATGTTGACTGCGCGCGTGATCTGAGGGTGGAGATTGGTTCTGAGTTAATTGCATTTAATTAAAACTAATAATAAAATTAGGGCTAATCAAAGAGATCCTGGCCTTCTATCTGCGCGCGAAGTCAAGGGAGTCAACGCATCCTATGGCCTAAATTCAAACTAGCATTAATGACTGGGATTATGCCCTAATCACATTCAGGTGGCCGGAGAAGACTTCCGGTCGTCTTCTCCGGCCAGCTCTCACCTGAGAATCACCCAACTTCCTCAAAACGTTACAAAAATGAAATCTAAGACCAGGGAAATGATCCTTATCCTCTCACGAACCAAACCCCTCTCTCAAAACAAATTTAAAGTTCCTAAATCAACTGAATCGAAGCAAACAATTTCTAGGGTTCGTGAGCTTCAAACACAAATTAAATGCTCAAAACAAAACCATTTCAAAAACTAAAGGTACCAGAATGATCAGTGCATCATGAGGAACAAGTTTGTAACATAAAAAACCATTTCTGGAAAAATTTATTTCGAGCTACCTGAGATTTGGAGCTTTCAGTTTAGGAACTTTCTGGCCACTTCCTTTGATGCAAGCTGCTCTACTTGATCCCCCAAATGTGTTTGAATGCTCAAAATGAGTTTGTGTTGGCTGGAGAAGGAGATTCGAATGGAACTGCTTCAGTTCAGTCAACAATGGCCATGATGATTTTGGCACTTTCAGGCTGTGAAAAGGAGTTGTTTGTGATCTATGAAGTGTGTTGAGAAAGTTTGTGGTGTTGGTTGGTGTGTTTGTGGCTTGTGGAGAGAGATTCGATAGAATCTGCAGCTTGAGGTGAATAATGGCAATGGAGTTTTCAGGCTTGATTTAGGCTTGAGCTTTGGTGGTTTCTTGTCTATGAGATGTGGTGAGTTGAATGATGATGAGAGTTTTTGTGTTTTATGGCTGTGGACAGAATTTTTGAAGGAACTTGCAATGAGGTGAGTTTTTGTGAATGTGATGAGTGTGTGTGTTTCAGCCTTGGCTTGTGTTATGTTCAACTTGCAAATTGAAATCATAAACAATTCTGATTGGCTGGCTGATGTGACTTGTGCTTTATGGATTGGTAGATCACTTTTTGCTCAAAAACCACTTTTGTGTAAGATAGGGCATGGCTCCAAATATAGGCAAGGACAAAGCATGGCTGGCGCAGCAAAAGGTGAGGGAGAGGCTAGCCAAAGTCAGCTTCCAATGTCATAAGTTGTAGGAAGTGAAATGAGTGGTTTTTGCAAGTTGGCTAGCTTTTGGTTCACATGTGAAAAATTCAAGTTACATGAACTAAACCATGGGCAAACTTGATCAAAAATCTGATTTTATGACTTAGGGAAATGTTTGTGTAATGGTTTGTAGTGAACTAGAGGCTGCAATGTGTTTTGATCCAAGACTTTGCAAAATTTCCACTTGGTGCATAACTTGAAAATAAGTGATTTTTGGCAACTTTGCATGGTCATAACTTTTGATCCAAGAAGAATTTGATCATGTTCTTGTACTTTTTGAAAAGGGAAAGATGAGATCTACAACTTTCATGACCAAAGTTTTTCCATTTGAAGCCTTTTTGGATCATGAATCAAGGCTTGAAAATTGACCTAAAATGGTGCATTCTTGAAAAGTCAACTATGCCCAAAAAGTCAACATTTGCAAAAACTCCAAATTCTTGATTTTTATGAACTTCAACCTTCTTCCATGATCAAATAAAGATCATATACACTCAAAATGATGAAGATCACCCATTGGTTGGGTCATTGGGGGCCTCAGATGCCCTGATTTTGCACTGACTTGTCTGAAAAGTCAACTCTTGATCAGATGACTTCCCCATGGAATTTCTTCATGAAAATTGATATGCACACTCCCTATACCATATAGAGATCAATGGAAACAAGAATGACCAAAAAATTTGGAGTTATGGCCTCTGAAACCAAAACCCTAATTTTCAGTCAACTGTGCAGTTCATCCTGGCTCTGCATCCACTCAAACCCTAGTTCTTGTGATTCCTCTGCAATTTGGACTTTGTGAGGATGTAACATGATACAAGAACACACATGGACCTCTTTGAGTTGATTGGTGGCCTTTGGAATGGCTCAAGAAGCATTGGGATTGCTCAGATCACAAACCCTAAGTGCAGATGACTTAGAACCTATGCAGTGAATCAAAAGTGAGATGTGAGATGACATGATTGTATTTACGCATATGAGAATGATCACAAGCCATGGTGTGAATGGGTGAGGGCAAATTTGGGGTGTTAACAGTCAGGGTCAACTTCAATTCCCTTTTCACTTACAATGAATCTCAGCAGCTTACCGGAACGCACCCTGAATGTGCATTTGTTGGGGTTTAGCTTTAGCTGATACTTTCTCAGACGCTTGAATAGCTTCAACAGATTTATCAGATGGTCTTCTTCTGTGAGGGACTTGGCAATCATGTCATCCACATAACATTCAATTTCTTTGTGGATCATGTCGTGGAACAATGTTACCATAGCCCGTTGATAAGTGGCACCAGCATTCTTCAGTCCGAATGGCATTACCTTATAACAAAATGTGCCCCAGGGTGTGATGAAAGTTGTCTTCTCCATGTCTTCAGGTGACATCTTGATCTGATTATATCCCGAAAATCCATCCATGAAGGAGAATACCGAGAACTGGGTTGTGTTGTCGACCAATACATCAATGTGAGGTAATGGGAAGTCATCTTTCGGGCTAGCTCTGTTCAGATCCCGGTAATCCACACACATCCGTACTTTGCCATCCTTTTTGGGCACTTGTACAATGTTAGCAACCCACGGCGGGTAACTAGTTACAACAAGGAAACCGGCGTCCCACTGTTTTTGTACCTCTTCATTTATCTTCATAGCCATATCCGGACGAGTACGGCGCAGTTTCTGTTTTACTGGAGGACAGTCTTCCTTTAGAGGAAGCTTGTGCATAACAATGTCGGTATCCAGACCTGGCATATCTTGATAAGACCAAGAAAAAACATCCACATACTCCCCAAGCATGTCAATAAGTTATTCCTTCACTGAATCTTGCAGACGGACCCCGATCTTCACTTCTTTCAAGTCTTCTTCGGTACCAAGATTAACTGTCTCAACTTCCTCCTGATGAGGAGTGATAACTTTCTCCTCTTGCCTTACTAGTCTGGCTAGCTCTTCAAGTAGCTCATAATCTTCTTCAACCCCTTCATCGGATTGTCGAAGTCATACGAAGTCATAGCAGTGTCGTTGTTGGTGCAGTCTGGAGGGCACTCTCTGCAAGGGTTTAGATTTGTTTATTTTAGTGATCCGTTTTATCTTGCTTAGAAAAAGTGAAAATGAAGTTATTATTTTGAAAAACATTGCCATTTTATTTTTGTACAAAAAAAGAAAAATGAAAAACAGTGAGCGGAAAAAAGAAGAGACTCATTTGCAAAAGATGTCTTGATATTCATTAATTGAATGTTTGCACAAAATACAAGATGGCCCGATTACAAAATGAGTCCTGACACCTTGGGCAAGATGCAGGACTTGATGCATGCTTAAAGACAGGAAATAATAATACTCTGCAGGAGTAACTCTTATAATTTCCTGGGAAGACCAGTTTGAGACTTGGTCCCCCGGGATCCTTGGACGTATTCAGTTTTCCAGGTTGTGTTCGTCTTATTCCTCGTCTTCCAAATTGTTTACAGCATCCGGGGTAAAAATTCCCCCGCTGAAAAATTTGGGCTCCATAGCAGCCTCTGGTTGATCTTGTCGAGTTGGTCTGTAACCCAACCCGAATCTGTCTTCTTTCTTTTCTACCGACAGCAGCTTGCCCCAACCTTGAGCGGTACCCTCCTCAACAACCTTTCGGGCCTGTTCATACGAAGTGATGGAAGTTCCAGATACAGCAGTTGCTTCATTGATGTTAAGGGCCTCAAATCCCTGACTCATAGTCTCATGGATCTCCCTATCCATCTCTATATACTTGTAAGTAGCCAGGTGGCTAACAAAAATGTCTTCCTCTCCGCAGATTGTGATGATCTGGCCTTCCCACTCGAATTTTAACTTCTGGTGAAGGGTAGACATAACAGCGCCAGCGGAGTGAATCTAGGGTCTACCCAATAGACAGTTGTAGGTCGGCTGTATGTCCATCACGAAGAAGGTAGTTTTAAAGGTTTGTGGGCCAATCAACACAGGTAAATCAATCTCTCCAAGCACTGATCTCTTAGAGCCATCAAATGCTCTCACCACCAAGTTACTTGGACGTAATGCGAAACCATCATACTCTAGCTTCACCAAGGCTTTCTTTGGGAGGATATTGAGTGAAGACCCAGTGTCTACCAGCACATGAGAAAGAACAACACCTTTGCATTCTAAGGTGATATGTAAAGCCTTGTTATGATTGCGTCCATCCGTTGTTAAATCATCATTTGTGAAGCCCAGTCCATGACTGGTGTTTACATTTGCAACCACTGTTTCCAGCTGATTAACCGTAATCTCTTCTGGCACATATGTTGCGTGCAGGACCTTCAACAATGCATTCCTGTGGGCTTCGAAACACATTAGCAATGATAATATAGAGATTTTAGAGGGTGTCTGATGAAGCTGTCCACCACTTTGTAATCACTCTTTTTTATTATTCTCATGAACTCGTCTACCTCTTGTTCAAAAGACGTCTTCAGAGTTTCTTTGACAGTTGGCTCTTCAAGTACCACATTCTTCCCTTTTGCCTTAGCAGCAGCTTTCGCTTCAGCATTGGGTCTTGGTGTTTGTGAGGGAAAAAGGCGTCCTCTTCTGGTGAAGCCTCCGCCTCCCCCGACATTGTCAACTTGTGGTGAAGAGGTTGATGAGTCTAGAGTGATCTTCTTTCCGTCGCAGTAAAGATCAGAGCCGTAGTGCCAAGGTATGGCATTATTGCTTTCATAAGGAATGGGTCCAGGTACCGTAATGGTGACCGGAGTGATTGCTGCAGCGGAAGGAACTTTGATGGTATGCGGGTCGTAATAGATTGTGACTGGAGATCTGACAGGAGGTGTTGCAGTTTGTTGTTGGAAATTGTTGTTGGGATGAACATTTGCTGGGTCATAATAGATCGTGACCGTTGAGACATCTTCATTAATGTTTGCTGGTGTTGTAGGCGTTTCCGTTGATAAGATGGGTGCTGATGTTGTAGAAGTAAATGTTGTTAAACTCTGATCTGTTGAAATAATGGATGGAGTAATTGCTGGAGTTGTGGATGAATCAGTGGGAATGATAGTTGTTGCAGTTGTAGGAGGATATGTTGTAGAAAGAATTGTTGATGTTGTAGGAGAATCCATTGTTGCTGAAGAAAGAGTTGTTGATGCTGAAGGAGCCGTTGTGGTGATCTGCAAAATTACATCTCTGATGAGGCCATCTATGCCAAACCTTAGCTTCTCACAACCATTAATAGTAGTTTTGCACGATTCGCAGCAGGTCCCACAGCCCGGGAACACTTGGCATCTTAAGAGTTGAGCTTTGACTTCTGCCAACGGTGTTTGAATCTGTGCAACATTGTCAATCACTGCAGGTGGTTGATCTTCTTCTATGGCATTAATCTTAGGCCCACCATGATTAGGCATAGGATTTCTGTTAACATTCGGAGGAGGTGCGAAATTGAGAGCTTTGGAATCGACCAGATCTTGAACCTTCATTTGCAAGGCTCTACACTTCTCCGTATTGTGACCAAGCGCGTTGGAGTGAAAGGCACACCTAGCATTGGCATCATAATTCTTTGGGAGATTGAGAGGATCTGATGGAGCCAACGTCCTTAACTCGAACAGGTTAAGCTTCAGGAGTTGTGTCAGTAAAGCGACATAAGGCATAGGGATGGGATCAATCACCCTATTTGCCTGAGATGGTCTCTGTTGAAAGGGGCGCTGTTGTTGGTTGCTGTTGTTGTTGTACATTCTTTGTTGCGGAAAATGAGACTGTTGCTGATAGTGATGTTGTTGTTGTTGTTGAGGAAAAAGTGGTTGTTGTGGAACTGGATCCGGGATAGTAACGACTGCTATGGATCTATGAGAATACTGGGGTCTGCCCCTGCCTACATGGATAGCATTTGTTTCACCCGCCCTTCGGGGTCCTGCAAAAGGTTTTCTGGGGTTGTTGGAGGAGCTGGCACCATTGTCATAGATTTTGCCCATATTTAAAAGACTCTAAATTCTCTCACCAACTATAACTACATCGGCAAAACTGGTGTAAGAGAAAGCAGCAAGTCTATCAATATAAGTTCCCTGCAAGGTGTTCATAAACATGTCAGCCATCTCTCTTTCCGACATGGGTGGCTGGACAGCAGCAGCAAGGTGTCTCCACCTCTGAGCATAATCCCGAAAGCTTTCCCTTGAAGACTGAGACATGCCCATCAGAAGAGTTCTATTGGGGGCCATGTCTAGGTTGTACTGGTATTGCCGGATGAAGGCTTCGGCCAAGTCTTTCCAACATCTTATAGTGGCCCTTGTCAGATGTGAATACCATTCTCTTGACGCTCCAGTCAGGCTGCCCTCAAAATAGAACATCTATAACTTCTCATCCATGGTATAAGCCTTGAGTCTTCCTAAGAAAGATTGTAGATGAGTACGCGGGCATGAAGTACCATTATATTTCTCAAAGCAAGGGGGTTTGAATTTATGGGGAATTCTCACCCCATCTACCAACCCCATATCCATTACGTCAAAGCCTAAAGAATTCTGGGATTCCAAAGACCTCAGCTTTTCAGCAATCTCATCCAGTCTTCTGTCATACACTTCATCTCCAGCCCCAATAACTGTGAATTGTTCTTCTTGGGGATCCTCTTGCAGGATTCTTCCCCCAACAGTATTACATTGAACATTCCTTGTGCCATTAACATCCGGGTTCAAATGGGGCCCATACTCTGGTGGGTAAATATGAGGCTGCCCTCATTCATTATTGTTGGGGCCCATACTTTGATGATGTTGAGAGAAAGCCCACCAAAATAAAATAAATTGATATATAAATAATGAAAATACATAGTCTGTTTACAACACAAGCCCATGGTGGGTCAAAAATACAACAAAAAGAAAAATTACATCAAAAGAAAGGAAATACAAGCAAAAGGAATCAGACATCCAATCCATAGTCATCTTCCCTAACTTCCTTCAAGAGTACCTCAGTCACCGGACCAGCTGGGTGCTCTGTAATGGTCCTAATGAGGAGGTTCCTGCTAGCAATGGCATTAGTCAGCTTCTTATGCCTGTCCTGATCCTTTGATCTCTTTAACCCCGCTCGGAGTTTTAATTCTGATATCTCCTCCTGAGCTGCCAACAAAGCTTCCTGCTGCTTCTTCTCATTGGCCTCTAGCTGCTCAATCTTGGCATGAGTCCTTTGGTCTTCTTGTGCACGGGCTTCGGTGATCCTGATCCACCTAGCCTGGCTTTCCTCCAGGTAATGCTCAACCTTAGCTTTCTGAATCTTGGCCTCCTTGCAGGCATTCTTCAATATTTGTTCCCCGGCTCTTGCTTTCCTTATGTAGTCATTTGTCCTCTCAATCTTGGTCAGATGCTCAGTCTTGAGTCTTTCCAATCTTTCAATGTCCACACGACCGTCATTTCTTTCCCAAAGAGTCTTTTTCAAGGCCTCAGATAGCTGGTTATTCCTCTCTTTCAGCTTTTCAAATTCCTCCAGGCTAACAGTTGTTGTAGGCTGTACTGTAGAAGGTCCAGGTGTGTCTTCCAAGGTGAAAGGCATCCTGATGATCTGAGCTCTAGTACGGGACCAGTGAGAATACTGAGCTAAAGCAACATTGTTACACCTTCCAAGGATGGTTGTCCCTTTTGTTTGGATGTTGTCCCAAGCCTAGGCAGCTTACCTGACAAAAGCTGAATTAGGTTGCACTTCACAGTATAGGGTCTCATCTAAATCCTGTCCTCTGGGAGGGTGAACCAAGGCATATCCCAATTGTCTCTTAAACAGCAAAGCGTTGTAGTTGATGCAACCTTTTACTCCTATTAGAGGCACATTAGGGTATTGTCCATAGTTGGTAATAATATCCTTGCCTTTGGTGCTCTGGATGCACCATCTGATATCATCTGATGTTAAGGCAATGAACCTTTTGGCCTAATTCTTCTGTTGGTGTGGGTTCAAGAAAGAATCTGATTTAGGCAGGTGTCTGAGTAGCCAAGAATAGAACAAGGGAGCATAGCATCTGATTAACTTCCCCCTTTGTTTTTCATTTCTCTGATGGATAGAGTAGTAAAAATCCCCTAGCAATGTAGGCATTGGGTTCCTCGGCAGAAACAAGTGGATGGCATTCCTACTCACAAATTTGGGCTCATCTGCAAACAATATAGCCCCATATATGCTGAGGGCTAAAAGTGCACAGACTGCCCTCCATTCCCCCACTGCAGCCTTCAGGATGGCCTGAGAAATCAAGAAATCCAGATGTAAACCAGGAATCCCAACTTTTGTTGTCATGTTTTGCTCAATAAGGGCAGGCTCCAAGTGCAATGCCCTTGCTATCTCTTCACTTCTGGGAGCAGTCATCTCTGGGTTAAAAGGGATCCCTCCTCTGATAGGCCCTCCAATCAACAAAGAAAACTCCTCCAATAGAGGCCCTATCTAAAAGTCAGGAAAGGTGAAGCACCTGAGTGGAGGGTCATTAAACTGCAAGCATGTGTGGATCATGCTCCTCTGAGAAGAATCAAGATCCATGACCATGTCTAAAATGCCCCCATAGTTCTCTCTAAACATTGGGATGTGGTCAGGTGTGATAAGTGACTGGACCTGCCTGATACCAGTCATATGGGCTCAAAAAAGTGGTAAGATATGTTGCTTTTTCTTGGAACATCCATGAATACTGATGAAGAAGCTGAAGACAAATGCTGATGAAGATCACAGACTGAAATGCTGGAGATAAGTCTCTGACAGACTGATGCAGGTGCTGAAGGAGATAGCTGAAGCAAATGCTGAAGAAGATAACTGAAGCAGAGGTCTAAGCAGTAGAAAGGGTCAAAACCAAACCAAATATGATATGATGGATACCCTGAAAAACAAATAAACAAATGTTAAATGATGCGATGATGATATATGCAAATGATATGCAAGGGTTGTGATCAAGAGCTGGATCTGATTATCTGTCTTGGTATAAGGTCCATGTATATTTAAAGGTCCGGATGGAGGCTCAGAAATCCAGTAACCAGGGTGGGGGACTCAAATAAAGAGTCACATGTCCGGGGTTAATCACAATAACTGTCCAAAGTGAAGTATTCTTAAACAAAACAGTAACAGGGTATGATGTGGCCAAGGGTTCCTGTAAACCTGTAAACAACCCAACCCCCTCACATGTAATGTTCTAGAACAAGGATCCTCATACTTGGATCAGTTATGAGAAGTGTAAACACTTCTAACCCGGAGGTACAGTGTTACAATAACCATAAAGGATCCTCCTCTAATTCACCCCAGATTCTGAAGGTCAAAATAAAGGTCATCCGGACTTAGCAGGCTTCCCAGATAGCCCTAGCACTATAGGAAATTTGTAGCACAGAGTTCTCAAGAAGAAACCCACATCTGAACCGTGTTTCATATTCGTGCACCAGACCGAAATGGAATGGGAAAGAACATGAACCACTCTAGCCTAGGTGTCACTCAGGTCCCAGGTATAGGACCTTAATCACTCAATGGAACCCCACCCATCAAAACAGAAACCAGATCCAGCAATGATAATGACAGTATGATGTATAAAAAACTGTAAAGAAAGCAGTAAATAAAGTTGTACATAAAGCAATAAATAAAGCAAATAGATAAACACAATTAGCACATAACACCCCAGTAAACACAAATCAAACAAGCGCTAGGAGGAACCCACAAAAAGAACCAGAAGCCCTGGTTGTAGTATAAGGGTCCCCAGCAGAGTCGCCAAGCTGTCGCTCCCACCAGATGACATCGGGTCAGAAGGGGTACAAGCGCAAACGGTCGGCGAAAGGAGAACATGAGGATGAACTGAAAAGAGTCGCCAGCTAGGCATTTTTATCCCGAAGGAAAGGTAATACTGCATAAACCTGGGAAAGAAATGGATAAGACGGTCGCAAACCAGAGAAACTGAGAAAGGGGGTTGGTTACAACCTGGGAAGGTATTAGCCCCCAGATTGTCCGTCGTACTCGGGGGTTGTGCTTAAAGGGGTAGTGTCAGTGCTATCTGTGTGCAAAAAGCTAGAAAGGAAAGTACAAGTGTTAGTGCAAGAAAGTGAAGTGAAGAAAAGGGGTGTCAGTGTAAGAAAAGAGTGCAATGCTCAAGATAATGAGGCTTAAAAGAATAATGTTGGAGGATGGGGAATATGCAGAGACTTTTTTTCGATAAAAGTTACGTTATGCCCACGTATCCTCTCGTGCAATGAGGAAGTCAGAACACCGTAGTTCGACTCAAAGAGACTGAAAGATAAATTGACATGTGAACTGCTTACGTGTCTATGCTCAAGTGTATGACCTGTCTGGCTCAGGTGCAAACTGTCTTGCATTAGACGGAAGAAGCGAGTTCTCGTCTGTGAGTGAATGAGGTGAGAAAAGAATCCCGGAGGAGACGATTATTGTTTGTTTTTGGTGTTTTCAATCTTTTATTGATTTTTTTGAGTTTGTCATAAGACAATGAGCTTAAGCCTAAACCAAGGGTTAGTAAACTCATCACATCCTCCCTCTAATTAGGGGTGATGAGAATACCTTAAGTATGAAGTAAGCACCTCGCACTTAATCACCATGATATAGGATTAAGATCATTATCCTACTTGTGATTATTTAGATGTTTTTGGAGTTTTTGTTTAGTGTTAAGTAATGAGTTTAAGCCATAATCAAGGATTTAATGGACCCATTACACCATCCTAATAGAAGGATAATAGATGAGAACATTTAAGCTGAGGAAGATACCTCAACTTAATCCATGATTAGGGATTAACCTCATGACAAAACAAAACCTTTTATTAGAGTGGATTTTAGTTAATGGTAAGATTAATAAGTGAAATTTATGGTTTGTAAGACAACTTGAGGGGGACTTGTCCATTAACACTAGGGTTAGTCCTTCTTAACCAATTAAGGAAGAATTAGAACCCTAATGCAAGGCCCAAGTTACAAGCTTGATGTATTAGTGATTATTAGATGGATTGATTAAGAGATTTAAACACATTAAGGGTTTAACACTTAGGATTAAAGTTATACACTCCATCCTAAGAGAAGGATGCAGGCATAACCCTAATCACAAAGCCTTAAAACCTTTAAGGTTTAGTCCCTGATTATGAAATGAGAAGAGAAGACACAAAGGTAAAGCTAATGGGGGAACTAATCAAACCCTAGTTGTTAACATGCTTGGGTATTCCTAGGGTTTTATGAAGCTTGCAAGAGATCTTCAAGAAGAGCCACCAAGGAAGAAGCAGATGAAAGGAGGAGAAGTAAAAGAAACAAGTCGACTTACTTCACTTAAGAAGATAAGTTGCTTGAAGAAAAAAAGTGAAGAAGGAACATGAATGAGCAAGCTCACTCTAATACAAATACAAAATGAAGCAATGAATGCATAAGAGAGATGAGAAGAGATATGAGAAGTGAAGGCAAATTCATTTCTCAAAGTACTTACCACCTGAAAAGTTAGCATAAAGAAATGAAATGAAATGAAAATGAGATGAAATCAAGGATGCAAACCAAAACCAGAAGCACATTTATGATGCAAATGATGCTAAGAGATGATTCAAATGTATGTCAAGAGATGTGAATGATCATACAAGTAATGAGGATGTAAATGAAGCATGAAAGAAGCATGAAAGTTAATGAAGGTACATGAAATGAAATGAATGCATAACATGGCAAATGGATGATGCAATGATCAAACATGATTCTAATGTTCCCTAAGATGTCTTAGAAGTCTGTAGATGCAAGGAATGTCATGGCAAGTTCTTATATGAATGCTTATGCAAGATTGTTAACACCCCAAATTTGCCCTAACTCATTTCACCATGGCTTGTGATCTTTTCATATAGCATAAATTTAATCATAGCATCACATATTGCATTTTTGTTTCACTGCATTGTTTCTAAGTCATCTGCATCTAGGGTTTATGACCTGAGCAATCCATGAGCCATTTGAGCCACTCAAAAGGTCTTCAATCATCTCAAAGGGGTCCATGTATGTTCTAGCATCATATTATATCCTCACAAGGTCAAGAAAGTCAAAGAATCACAAGAACTGAGAAAGGCATGGAAGCAGAGCCAAGCTTAACTGCACAGATGACCTAGAATTAGGGTTTTGGTTTCAGAGGCCATAACTCCAAATTTTTTGGTCATTCTTGATTCTATTGGTCTCTATATGTTATGAGGATTATGCATATCAATTTTCATGAAGAAATTCAATGGGGAAGGCATCTGATCAGAAGGTGACTTCTTGAGCAAGTCAGTGCAAAATCAGGGCATCTGAGGCCCCCAATGACCCAACCAAAGGGTGTTATCCATCATTTTGAATGTGTATGATCTTTATTTGATCATAGGAGATGTTAGAGGTTCACAAAATTGAAGAAATTCAAGCCATTTGCAAAATTGCCTTTTTGGGAAAGTGACTTATAATGTAAACTTGCCATTTTGGGAAAGTTTTTCAACCTCCTCTTTTTGATTCAAAAATGCTTCAAATGAGAAAACTTTGGTCATGAAATTTGTAGATTGGATCATTCCCTTTTCAAAAAGTACAAGAACTCTTTCTAATTCATTTTGGATCAAAAGTTATGGCTTGCCAAAGTTGGGAAAAATCATGAAATTTCACTTATGCACCAAAGGAGGAAAGTTGCAAAACTTCATGCCAAGGCCAATTGTGACTTCAAATCAACTTCTAAGCATTACACAAACATAAGTCATGACCTAAAATTCAGAATGCACCAAAGAATTTCTCACTTTCATGCCTTGAATTCCAAGAATCATAAGCCATTTTTCATGAAAATCACAAAGAGGGAAATCTTGCAAGAAGGGTTCCTATGGTTTTGCTTGATCTCTAATAAATATCAAAGTGTCATAACAACATTATATGATGCATTTTGCTGCATATTTCCCAAGAGATGTCACATGTTCATGGCCAAAAATCACAAGATGCACAAAGTTGGAAATTGGCAAAACACATGCTATCTTGCAATCCAAATGTTGCAGTCCATCATAAACCATCCAAGGGTCATCCTCAAACTCAGCTGAGGTAGATACACCCTTTAGATCTCTTCTGCCATGGCCCATGCTTGAAGTACACCTAACATTGACTTTTTGGCCAATCACCCCATACCATTCCCACAGTGCATGTCAAGTCTTCTGACTCATTCCAATAACTCGGGATTTGTATAAGGATCATAAAACACACCACACACAAGCCAGAAACCTCCCACAATCCAGCTTGCACAAAATCTGTTCAAAACTTCTCCTCTTCGAAACTCTTCAAACAGCCTTCAAACTTTCATTTTTCTTTCACCAACAAGTCACAAATCATCCTCAGAACCAAAATCCATCACTGAAACAGCTTGAAACATCACACACAAAGACCTCCATTTCTGCTACACCAGAACAAAACAGCCACAACCAGCCATTCTCAAAGCTCTCCAAGCTTCATTTCATCATCAGGGTGTTCAAAGGAGAGGGTTTGCACAAAGTTTGAGTCCAGAAAGCTCAGAATCAGAGAGCCTTCATCTCAGGTAACATGAAGAACTTTTTTCCCAGAAACTAAGTTTTAAGTTCTTTTATGGTTCTTCATGTTCCCCTGATCATGGGGATGTATTTATTTTTTAAAATGGCTGTGAAACCATCATGTATGTTGTCTCTGAACATTTGCCCGTGTTTCGTATTTTTCTTCGATTCATGCTTATGAAGTGAAATAAATGGATTTTAATTGAGGGTTTAGGTTTAGATTGATGTAAGGATCATTTTTGTGGAAGAAATTTGGAATTTGGTAACCTATAGAGGAAGTTAGGGTTTTTGATTCGCCAGAGAAGACGACCGGAACCACTGTTCCGGCCGTCTGAAAGTCATTAACCCTAATTAGGGTTTAAGCCAGTTTTGAATGTGAGCCATCAGATGGGCTTTCCCGCGCGCGTGTGTGTGGACCAGATCTTCTCATTAGCCATTAATCAGGATTAATTAAATTAATTAATTAGGATTAGTTTTAAAAATTCCAGTTTGAACGTGGACCATAGGATCTGGCGCCAGTCAATTCCCTCCAAATCCATTTGAATCTCAGCCTCAGGATGCGCATACTTTCTTTTATTTAAAATCTTATTTCATTTTATTTATATTTAACTTCCACGAATTTTTAAAAATAGCAAAACATATTAAAAAATTCTAAAATTTTTTGTCAAACCTTTTATTAATTTTCAGAACCCAAAAATATTTTTATTTTCATTTTTTGCATTAAAAATCATTTTTAAATCATTTAAATGTTTATTTTTAATTAGTTAATGGAAATTAATTAATTAAAAATGCATTTAGGTATTTAAAAATCACAAAAAAATTCAAATTGCATTTTAAAACATTTAGAAACATTATCAAACTCTCAAAACAAATTTCTTTTTGGTCCTTGATGTATTTTGACAATTTTCATTGGAATTAAAGTTGTTTAAAGGCAATATTTTGATCCTAACTTGAAAAAATTCATTCTGCCTAACCATGAAGAGTTTGATAATGGTTCTTCTTGCATTGCATCCTTCATAGCATGTAGTTTCTAGGGTAAAATTGGTTTGAATTTATCTTTCATTTTCAATTTAATGTGCATTTTTCCTTTTGAGGTGCCTTGAAACCCTAGTTGACTTAGAAAAATCCTAACTCCCATTAGGTTAAGACTTAGGTCCCCTCCTTTGGGAAGTGAACTTGTGTAGGGTTAGGGTTCCTTTGATCCCATTTTCAATTTTTTATCTTGTCATTTGCTTCTAATTTTGAATTTTGTGATGCATGTTGTTCATAAACCCTAATTCTTGCTTTCCTTTGCATCCATCTTCCACTTGCTTGCATTCAAGAACTTTCCATGACATTTTGTGCATCCTTATGACATGTAATACATCTTAGGACATATTAGAATCATGTTTGATCATTGTATCTTCCATTTGCCATGTTATGCATTCATAACATTTCATAAACTTTCATGAACGTTTATGGTTCAAAGCATGCTTCATTTGCATCCTCATCCTTGTATGATCATCCACAACTCTTGACATGTGTCTGTATCATTTCTTAGCATCATTGAAATCATGTTTATGCTTCTGACTTTGGTTTGCATCATGGCATTTCACCTCATCTTCATTGCATTTCATTTCCTTTGCTAACTTTTCAGGTGGTAAGTTGTTTTGAGAAGTGAATTTGCCTTCACTTCTCACAATCTCTTCCCATCTCTTTTATGCACCATTTATGCATTTTATCTTGTGTGTTAGAGTGAGCTTGCTCATTCATGTTCCCTCCCCTCTTCTTCCTTCAATAAACTTATCTTCTTAAGTGAAGTAAGTTGATTTGCTTCTCTTGCTTCTTTCTCCTTTCATCTGCTTCTTTCCTGGTGGCTTCTCTCCTGGAGATCTTTTGCAAGCCTCATAAACCCTAGGAATACCCAAGCATGATAACAATTAGGGTTTGATTAGTCCCCCATTTAGTTTTGCCTTTGTGTCATCCTTGAGTCTTCTTTTCTCATCTTTTAATCAAGGACTAAACCTTAAAGGTTTTAAGGCTCTGTGATTAAGCTTATGCCTGCATCCTTCTATTAGGATGGAGTGTATAACTTTAATCCTAAGTGTTAAACCCTTAATGTGTTTAAATCCTTTAATCAATCCATCTAATAATCACTAAGACATCAAGCTTGTAACTTAGGCCTTGCATTAGGGTTCTAATTCTTCCTTAAATGGTTAAGGACTAACCCTAGTGTTAATGGACAAGTCCCCCTCAAGTTGTCTTACAAATCATAAAATCCATTTCTTAATCCTACCATTAACTAAAATCCATTTAATAAAGGCTTTGTTTTGTCATGAGGTTAATCCCTAATCATGGATTAAGTTGAGGAGCCTTTCTCAGCTTAAATGTTCTCATCTATTATCCTTCTATTAGGATGGTGTAATGAGTCCATTAAATCCTTGATTATGGCTTAAACTCATTACTTAACACTAAACAAAAACAACAAAAACATCTAAATAAATACAAGTAGGTTAATGATCTTAATCCTATATCATGGTGATTAAGTGTGAGGTGTTTACTTCATGCTTAAGGTATTCTCATTACCCCTAATCAGAGGGAGGATGTGATGAGCTTACTAACCCTTGGTTTAGGCTTAAGCTCATCAACTTATGACAAACACAAAAAAGCAATAAAAGACTGAAAACACAAAAACAAATAATAATCGTCTCCTTCGGGATTCTTTTCTCACCTCATTCACTCATAAACGAGAACTCACTTCTTCCGTCTAATGCAAGACAGTTTGCACCTGAGCCAGACAGATCATACACTTGAGCATAGACAAGCAAGCAGTTCACAAATCAATTTATCTTTCAGTCTCTTTGAGTCGAACTACGGCGTTCTGACTTCCTCATTGCACGAGAGGATACGTAGGCATAACTTAACAGTTATCGAACAAAAGTCTCTGTATATTCCCCCTCTTTCCAGCATTATTCTTTTAGCCTCATAGTCTTGAGTATTTCACTTCTGTTCTTACACTGACACTTCTCTTATACACTTCACTTTTCTTTTGCACTGACACTTGCATTCTTTCCAGCTTTGATACACAAATTGCACTGACACTACCCCCTTAAAACACAAATCTTTTAAGCGTGGATCCCGTCGAGTACGGCGGACAATCTGGGTGTTAATACCTTCCCAGGTTGTAACCAACCCCCTTTCTCAGTCTCTCTGGTTCGCAACCATCTTATCCATCTTTTCTTAGGTTTATGCAGCATTACCTCTTCTTCGGGATAAAAATTCCTAGCTGGCGACTCTATTCATTTCTTTCCCTTTCGCCGACCATTCGCGTCTGTACCCTATTTGACCTAGCCTCATTTTGATGGGAGCGACAGCTTGGCGACTCTGCTGGGGACCCTTATACTGTAACCAGGGCTTCTGGTTCTTTTTGTGGGTTCCTCCTAGCGCTTGTTTGATTTGTGTTTACTGGGGTGTTATGTGCTAATTGTGTTTATTCATTTTCTTTATTTACTACTTTATGTACAACTTTTATTTATTGCTTTCCTTTATAGTTTTTCATATTTCATACTGTCATTATCATTGCTGGATCTGGTTTCTGTTTTGGTGGGTGGGGTTCCATTGAGAGTTTGAGGTCCTATACCTGGGACCTGAGTGACACCTAGGCTAGAGTGGTTCATGTTCTTTCCCATTCCATTTCGGTCTGGTGCGGGAATATGAAACACAGTTCAAATGTGGGTTTCTTCTTGAGAACTCTGTGCTACAGATTTCCTGTAGTGCTAGGGCTATCTGGGAAGCCTGCTAAGTCTGGATGACCTTTATTATGACTTTCAAAAACTGGGGTGAATTAGAGGAGGATCTTTTATGGTTATTGTAAACACTGTACCTCCGGGTCAGAAGTGTTACACTTCTCATAACTGATCCAAGTCTGAGGATCCTTGTTCTAGAACACTACCTGTGAGGGGGTTGGGCTATTTACAGGTTTGCATGTACCATTGGCCACATCATACCCTGTTACTATTTGGTTTAAGAGTACCTCATCTTGGAACAATTCTTGTGATTAAAACCTGGACATGTGACTCTTTATTTGAGTCCCCCACATTGGTTACTGGATTTCTAAGCCTCCATCTGAACTTTTGAACATACATGGACTTATATCAAGACAGACAATCAGATCCAGCTTGATCATAAACCCTTGCATATCATTTGCATACTCATCATTTCCATCATTTAACATTTGTTTATTTGTTTTTCAGGGTATCCACATCATATCTGGTTTGGTTTTGACCCCTTCTTTTGCATAGACCTCTGCTTCAGTTGTCTTCATCAGTTGTCTGTTTCAGCTATTCTCATCATCACCAGCATCAGCCTGTCAGTGGCTCATCTCCAGCATCAGTCTTGATCTTCATCAGCACCTATCTTCATCATCTTCAGCAGCATTCATGACTACTCCCAGGAAGAGTAACATATCATACCATTTCTTTGAGCCTGTGTTGACTGGTATCAGGAAGGTCCAGTCACTTATCACACCTGACCATATCCCATTGTTTAGATAGCATTATGGAGGTATCCTGGATATGGTTATGGACCTTGACCCTTCTCAGAGGAGCATGATCCACACATGCCTGCAGTTTTATGACCCTCCTTTGAGATGCTTCACTTTCCCAGATTTTCAGTTAGGGCCTCTGCATGAAGAGTTCTCATCATTGATTGGAGTACCTATCAGGGGTGGACTCCCTTTCAACCCAGAAATGACTTTTCCCAACAATGGAGAAGTAGCAAAAGCACTGTACCTGGAGCCTGCTTTAATTGAGCAAAACATGACAACAAAGGCTGGGATCCCTGGTTTGCACTTGGACTTCTTGATTTCTCAGGCCATCCTGAAGGCCTCCTTGGGAGAATGGAGGGCAGTCTGTGCACTGTTAGCCCTCAGCATATATGGGGTTATACAGTTTGCAGATGAGCCCAAATTTATCAGCAAGAATGCCATTCATCTTTTCCTTCTGAGGAACCCAGTACCCACATTGCTGGGAGATTTTTATTACTCCATCCATCAGAGGAATGAGAAACAAAGGGGGAAGTTAGTGAGATGTTGTGCTGTTTTGTTTCACACCTGGCTACTCAGACACCTGCCTAAGTCAGATGCCTTCTTGAACCCTCACCAACAGAAGAATTGGGCCAAAAGGCTCATTGCTTTGACTTCAGATGACATTAGGTGGTGCACCCAGAGCACCAAAGGCAAAGACATTATCACCAGTTGTGGGCAATACCCAAATGTACCTCTAATAGGAGTGAAGGGTTGCATCAACTAAAATCCTTTGTTGTTTAAGAGACAACTGGGCTATGCTTTGGTTCACCCTCCTAGAGTGCAAGATTTAGCTGAGACCCTGTATTGTGAAGTGAAACCTAATTCAGCTGTTGTCAGACAAGCATCCTGGGCTTGGGACAACATCCATACAAAAAGGATGGCTATTCTTGGAAGGTGTAATAATGTTGCTTCAGCTCAGTACTATGACTGGTCCCATGCTAGAGCTCAGATTACTAGAATGTCCTTCACCTTGGAGGACATACTTGGACCCTCTACAGTACAGCCAGCAGCAACTGTCAGCCTGGAAGAATTTGAGAAACTGAAGGAAAGGATTGAGAATCTGTCTCAAGCCTTGAAGAAAACTCTTTGGGAAAGTAGTGATGGTCGTCTGGACATTGAAAGGTTGGAGAAGCTCAGGGTGGAGCATCTTGCCAAAATTGAGAAAACAGAGGACTACATCAGGAAAGCTAGAGCTGGGGAACAAATATTGAAGAATGGATGTAAAGAATCCAAGATTCAGAAGGCTAGGACTGAGCTCTATCTGCAAGAAAGTCAGGCTAGGTGGGTCAGGATCACTGAAGCCCGGACACAAGAAGATCAGAGAATTCAAGCCAAGATTGAACAGTTAGAAGCCAATGAAAAGAAGCAACAGGAAGCTTTGCTGGCAGCCCAGAAGGAGATTTCAGAGTTGAAGCTTAGGGCTGGATTGAAGAGATCAAAGGACCAGGACAGGCACAAGAAGCTGACCACTGACAATTGCCACCAGGAACCTCCTCATTAGGACCATTACAGAGCACCCAGCTGGTCCAGTGACTGAGGCACTCCTGAAGGAGGTCAAGGAGGATGAGTTTGGATTGGATGTTTGACTTCTTTGCTTGTTGCTCATTTCCATCTTATGTACTTTTCTTTTTGTTGTATTTTGACCCTCCAGGGGCATGTGTTGTAAAACAAACTATGTATTGTTCATCATTTGTAATATATTAGTTTGCTTTCATTGGGTTTCTTTTCTCAACAACATCAAGCATCTTCCTCGAGGTCTGGAAAGGTCAAAAGCAAGTACTAAGCCGGATACCTTGGAAAACAAATAAGCATACTGCATTGCATACTAACCTTGTTTTGTTTTGTAGGTTTTGTTATTATTTGTTTCTAACTCTGTTGTGATCTCAAGAAATATTGCTCGTCGCCGGGTGTTCCCCGTCAACCGTACGCACCGGTACCCTACTCGCAACAACCTTCCTGGTATCCAAATGGAGCAAGTACAGCAGTACCTGACTGAGGTCAGAAATCAGATGGCTAATGAAAGAGTGGAGATGAGGAACCAAATGACTCAATTCATGGCTGTAATGACTGGCTTGGCCCAGAGTCAAGAAAGGTTAAGGGAACTAGTGGAAAGAAAAACTCCCGAGGAACCTCATCTTGGAACTGGAGGAACAAGTAACAAGGAGCGGGGCCAGCCTCATATTAGTCCACCAGTATTTGGACCTCATCTAGATCCGGAAGTCAACATCCCGAGAAATGTACAAGGAAATACTGCTGGGGGGAGAATCTTGCAGGAAGATCCCCAAGAAGAGAAATTTACCGTTATGGGAGCTGGAGAAGAAGTATATGATAGGAGGTTGGATGAAATTGCTGAGAAGTTGAGATCTTTGGAGTCTCAGAATTCCTTGGGCTTCGATGTAATGGATATGGGACTAGTGGACGGGGTGAGAATTCCCCACAAATTCAAACCCCCGTGTTTTGAGAAATACAATGGAACCTCTTGTCCACGAACTCACCTACAGTCTTTCCTGGGAAGACTTAAAGCTTATACCATGGATGAAAAGCTGTGGATGTTCTACTTTGAAGACAGTCTGACTGGGGCTTCAAGAGAGTGGTATTCACACTTGACGAGGGCCACCATTAGATGCTGGAAGGACTTAGCTGAAGCCTTCATCAGGCAGTATCAATACAATCTAGACATGGCTCCTAACAGGACCCTCCTAATGGGAATGTCTCAATCTTCCAGAGAAAGCTTTAGGGAATATGCCCAGAGGTGGAGACAGCTTGCTGCTGCTGTCCAACCACCCATGTCGGAAAGAGAAATGGCCAACATGTTCATGAATACTTTGCAAGGAACATATATTGATAGGCTAGCTGCCTTTTCTTCTACCAGCTTTGCTGATGTCGTCATAACTGGTGAAAGAATTGAAAGTCTATTAAAAATGGGCAAAATTTCTGATAATGGTGCAAGTTCATCCAGTAATCCCAAGAAGCCTTTCGTGGGACCCCGAAGGACCGGTGAGACAAATGCCATTCATGCCAGCAGGAGCAGACATCAGTATGTTCACAGATCAGTAGCAGCTGTTACTATTCCAGCTCCGATTCCTCAGCAATCAGCATATCAACAACAACAACAACCACGTTATCAACAGCAAGTTCAGTACCCGCAACAGAGAACCTACAACAACAGCAATAGCAATCAACAACAGCGACCCTTCCAACAAAGACCATCACAGGCAAACAGGGTGATTGACCCTATCCCTATGCCTTATGCTGCCTTATTGCCACAACTCCCGAAGCTTAACTTGGTTGAGTTAAGGACGTTAGCACCACCAGATCCCCTCAATCTCCCAAGGAATTATGATGTCAATGCCAGGTGTGCTTTCCACTCCAATGCACCTGGTCACAATACTGAAAAATGCAGGGCCTTGCAAATGAAAGTCCAAGATCTGGTGGATTCTAAAGCCCTCAATTTTGCACCTCCTCCAAATGTCAACAAAAATCCTATGCCTAATCATGGTGGGCCGAGGATTAATGCCATTGAGGAAGACAAACCATCTACCTTGATCACCAGTGTTGCACAAACTCGAACACCTTTGGTCGAAATTAAAGCTCAGCTTCTAGAGTGCCAAGTGTTCCCCGGGTGTGAGCTCGGTTGTGAGTATTGCAACATTGCAGTCAACGGGTGTGAAAATTTGAGAAGCGGCATAAATGGTTTTATTAAGGATGGTATCCTTCAAATCTCAACAACGGCGCCTATAAATCCAGCAATTCCTTTAAAAACAATTCCTGATTCTTCTACAACAGCAGCAACAATCATTCCTACCGATTCATCAATATCATCAGCAATGGCTCCATCCATCACTTCAACAAGTCAAAATTAAAAAACCATTTCTTCTACAACATCAGCATCCACTTTATTAGCAGAATCTTCTACCACGCCAGCAAAAATCAATGACGATGTCTCAGCAGTTACAATCTACTATGATCCATCAAACGTTCCTCCCAACAGCAATTTCCAACAACAAATCATGGCACCTCCTACCAGATCACCAGTCACAATTTACTATGATCCGCACACTGTTACAGTACCCTCCTCTGCAGCAATCAGCCCGGTCACCATTACGGTGCCTGGACCCGTTCCTTATGAAATCAGTAATGCCATACCTTGGCATTACGGCTCTGATCTCTACTGCAACGGGGAGAAAATCACTCTAGATTCATCAACCTCTTCTCCACAAGTTGATAATGTTGGGGGAGGCGGAGGCTTCACCAGAAGCGGACGCCTTTTTTCCTCACAAACACAAAAACCTAATGTTGAAGCAGAAGCCGCTGCCAAAGCAAAAGGGAAGAGTGTGGTACCTGAAGAGCCAACTGCCAAAGAAACTCAGAAGACATCTTTTGAACAAGATGTAGACGAGTTCATGAGAATCATAAAAAGAAGTGATTACAAGGTGGTGGATCAGCTACACCAAACTCCCTCAAAAATCTCCATATTATCACTGTTGATGTGTTCCGAAGCTCACAGGAACGCATTGTTGAAAGTCCTGCACGCAGCATCTGTGCCGGAAGAGATTACTGTTAATCAGCTAGAAACTGTGGTTGCAAGTGTCAATACCAGTCATGGATGGGCTTTACCCATGCTGACTTAACAACTGAGGGACGTAACCATAACAAGGCTTTGCATATCACCTTAGAATGCAAGGGTGTTGTTCTGTCTCATGTACTGGTGGACACTGGGTCATCGCTCAATGTTCTACCAAAGAAAGCCTTAGTGAAGCTGGAGTATGATGGCTTGGCATTGCGTCCGAGTAATTTGGTGGTGAGAGCATTTGATGGCTCTAAGAGATCAGTGCTTGGGGAGATTGATCTGCCCGTGATGATTGGCCCGCAGACCTTCAAAACTACCTTCTTTTTGATGGACATTCAGTCGGCCTACAACTGTCTGTTGGGTAGACCCTGGATCCACGCCGCTGACACTGTTACGTCTACCCTTCACCAGAAGTTGAAATTCGAGTGGGAAGGCCAAATCATCACCATCTGTGGGGAGGAAGACATCTTTGTTAGCCATCTGGCTACGTATAAGTACATAGAAATGGATGGAGAAATCCATGAAACCATGAGCCAGGGGTTTGAGGCCCTTAACATTAATGAAGCATCTGCTGTACTGGGAACTTCCATAACATCATATCAGCAAGCCCGAAAGGTTGTTGAGGAAGGTATCGCCCAAGGCTGGGGCAAGCTGCTGCCCATGGAAAAGAAAGAAGACAGATTTGGGTTGGGTTACAGACCAACTCAACAATATCAATCAGAGGCTACAAAAGAGCCCAATTTTGTCAGCGAGGGAATGCTCACCCCGGATGCTGTGAACAATTTGGAAGACAAGGAGGAAAGCGACTGCAACCTGGAGAGCTGGATACGTCCAAGGATCCCGGGGAGCCAAGTCCTTAACTGGTCTTCCCAGGACATTATAAGGGTTACTCCTGCAAAGTAATTATTATTTCTTGTATTTTAAAGCATGCATCAAGTCTTGCATCTTGCCCAAGATGTCAAAACTCATTTTGTAATCGGGCCATCTTGTATTTTGTGCAAAGATCAATTAATGAATATCAGGACATCTTTTGCAAATGAGTCTTTTTCCTTTCCGCTCACTGTTTTTCATTTTTCTTTTTGTACAAAAATAAAATGGCAATGTTTTTCAAAATAAATAACTTCATTTTCACTTTTTCTAAACAAGATTAAAATTGATCACTAAAATAAACCAATCTAAACCCTTGCAGAAAGTGCCCTCCAGACTGCACCGACAACAACACTGCTATGACTTCGTATGACTTCGACAATCCAATCAATCAAGCTGATGAAGGGGTTGAAGAAGATTATGAGCTACCTGAAGAGCTAGCCAGGTTGTTAAGACAGGAGGAGAAGGTTATCACTCCTCATCAGGAGGAGATTGAAACGGTTAATCTTAGTACGGAAGAAGACGTGAAAGAGGTTAAGATTGGGGCCTGCTTACAAGATTCAGTGAAAGAGCAACTGATTGACATGCTTCGGGAATACGTGGATGTTTTTGCTTGGTCTTATCAGGATATGCCAGGGTTGGACACTGATATTATCATGCACAAGCTGCCTCTGAAGGAAGATTGCCCACCAGTAAAACAGAAGTTGCGCCGTACTCGCCCAGATATGGCAATGAAGATAAAAGAGGAGGTACAAAAACAGTGGGACACCGGGTTCCTTGCTGTGACCAGCTATCCGCCGTGGGTTGCTAACATTGTACCTGTGCCTAAGAAGGATGGCAAGGTGAGGATATGTGTGGACTACCGGGACCTGAACAGAGCCAGCCCGAAAGATGACTTCCCTTTACCTCACATTGATGTATTGGTTGATAATACGGCTCAGTTCTCGGTGTTCTCCTTCATGGACGGATTTTCAGGATACAATCAGATCAAGATGTCACCTGAAGACATGGAGAAGACAACTTTCATCACACCCTGGGGCACATTCTGTTATAAGGTAATTCCATTCGGACTGAAGAATGAGGGTGACACTTATCAACGGGCTATGGTAACATTATTCCATGACATGATCCATAAAGAAATTGAATGTTATGTGGATGACATGATTGCCAAGTCCCTCACAGAAGAAGACCACTTGGTGAATCTGCTAAAGTTATTCAAGCGTCTGAGGAAGTACCAGTTGAAGTTAAACCCCAACAAGTGCACATTCGGGGTGTGATCTGGTAAGCTATTGGGATTTATTGTAAGTGAGAAAGGGATTGAAGTTGACCCTGATAAAGTTAAAGTCATTCAAGAAATGCCTGCACCAAAGACTGAAAAAGAAGTTTGGGGGTTTCTAGGTAGATTGAACTACATTTCAAGGTTCATATCTCACCTTACAGCAACCTGTGAACCTTTGTTCAAGCTGTTAAGAAAAGAACAAACGGTTAGGTGGAATGAAGACTGCCATAGGGCTTTTGACAAAATCAAGGAATACTTGCAAGAGCCTCCAATCCTTATGCCTCCAGTTGAAGGAAGACCTCTAATCATGTACTTGACAGTATTAGAAGAGTCAATGGGGTGTGTGCTGGGCCAGCATGACGAGTCTGGTCGAAAAGAGTATGCAATATACTACCTAAGCAAAAAGTTTACCGACTGTGAACAATGTTATTCACTGCTCGAGAAAACTTGTTGTGCTTTAGCGTGGGCTGCTCGCCGACTAAGACAGTATATGTTGACCCACACTACTTTATTGATCTCAAAGATGGATCCAGTTAAGTAAATTTTTGAGAAGCCAGCACTTACCGGACGGGTTGCAAGATAGCAAATGATCCTCACAGAATATGACATTCAGTACACATCTCAAAAAGCCATCAAGGGCAGTGTATTGTCTGATTATCTTGCCGAGCAACCTATTGATGATTACCAGCCTATGAAATTTGACTTCCCTAATGAAGACATCATGTTCATAAAATCAAAAGATCATGAAGAGCCTATTCACACTGAAGGGCCTGACCCAGAAGAAGAATGGACTATGATGTTTGACGGGGCTGTTAATATGAATGGTCGTGGTGTAGGTGCAGTGCTCATTACACCTAAGGGAGTTCACATGCCTTTCTCGGCAAAACTCACCTTCAACTGCACTAACAACGAAGCTGAATACGAAGCTTGTATTATGGGTCTTGAGGAAGCCATTGACCTCAGGATCAAGACTTTGACTATATTCGGAGATTCAGCTTTGGTAATTAATCAAACCAACGGTAAATGGTACACGCACCAGGATCATCTGATACCTTACCGGGATTATACAAGGAGGTTATTGACTTTCTTCACAACGGTCAAGCTTGAGTATATCCCACGAGATGAAAATCAATTTGCAGATGCTCTGGCTACCATTTCATCCATGATCAAAGTTCAAGCTGCCAACTTTGTGCCTCGAATTTCAGTGTCCAGACTTGACAGACCAGCATATGTGTTCTCAGCAGATGTTGTTAAAGATGATAGGCATTGGTTCCATGATATCAAATGCTTCTTGGAGGATCAAACATACCCACCTGGGGCATCTTCCAATGATAAGAAGACATTAAGAAGGCTAGCTGGTAGTTTCTTTCTGAATACTGACGGTTCCCTGTACAAGAGAAACTTTGATATGGTACTCCTCAGATGCTTTGATAGGACAAAAGCAGACTTGTTGATGCACGAGGTGCACGAAGGATCTTTTGGTACCCATGCTGGAGGGCATGCAATGGCTAAAAAGTTGCTAAGATCAGGCTATTACTGGATCACAATGGATGCAGATTGTTGTGCTTATGCCAGAAAATGACATAAATGCCAGATTTATGCGGATAAAGTGCATGTACCTCCCAATCCTTTGAATGTGATGTCTTCACCCTGGCCCTTTGCCATGTGGGGCATTGATATGATTGGCAAGATTGAACTGACTGCTTCAAATGGCCATAGATTCTTCCTGGTAGCCATTGACTATTTTACCAAGTGGGTCGAAGCAGCTTCTTATGCAAATGTCACAAGGCAAATGGTAGCCCGATTTCTAAAGAGAGACATCATCTGTCGGTATGGAGTGCCCGGGTGAATCACTACGGATAATGGTTCCAACTTGAACAACAAAATGATGGCAGAACTGTGCCGGGACTTCAAGATCCAACACCACAATTCTTCTCCTTACAGGCCAAAGATGAATGGCGCTGTAGAAGCGGCTAATAAGAATATCAAGAAGATTATGCAGAAGATGGTAGTTACCTATAAAGATTGGCATGAAATGCTACCATTTGACCTGCATGGGTACCGTACGTCAATCAGAACATCCACTGGGGCAACACCGTATCAGCTTGTGTATGGTATGGAGGCAATCCTACATGTCGAAGTTGAATTGCCCTCCTTGCGGGTACTAATGGATGTTAAACTAAATGAAGCAGAATGGGTCCGATCCAGGTACGAACAACTAAATCTGATCGAAGAAAAGAGATTAGCTGCAATCTGTCATGGGCAGTTATATCAGAAAAGAATGAAGAAAGCCTTCGATCAGAAAGTCAGGCTCCGAGAATACCAAGTAGGAGATCTTGTGCTGAAAAGACTCCTCCCTCCTCATACAGACCACCGGGGCAAGTGGACTCTGAATTATGATGGTCCGTTCATAGTAAAGAAAGTTTTCTCCGGTGGAGCACTGATGCTCAGTACTATGGATGGTGAAGACTTCCTGTCCCCTGTGAATTCAGATGTAGTTAAAAAATACTTCGCATAAAGTGACCCGCTGGACATAAAGACAGAATGTAAGTCCAGGCAAAAATAGGGCATCCCGGCGAGTCAAAAATAGAATAAAAGACTCGGGCAAAAATAAGGGAAAAATAAATAAAAAATGTACACCCGCTGAGTGTAAAAGCCGCATTGGACAACTCAGGCAAAAATGGGTATCCCGGTGGATTGAAAACCCGAAAGGGCGATCCACGCAAAATAAGGGGATAAGCGAACAACTGCATTCTGAATTCATCTGTATTACTTACAACATTGTAAACTCCGAAAGATTCAAGCATCGGTCAGAACCAGCTTTCTTCAAAAGCAAGATGAGAAGAACGTCAATGTCATACAATGAGGGAGAGAATGAAGTTTGTTAGAGTGAGCAAGAGTGTGATGGAATGCCTTGCTTTTCTTCACATAAAAAAGGAATTGAAAATGCCTCTGTGAAATCATGAAAGTGTGATGTTTGTTAGGATCCTTCACCACAAATCTGTGCCTCTCCCTGCTCTCTCTCTCTTTCTTAATTTGTTTTCAAAGGCAAAGATAATCATGTGTTTGATGGTGCATCTTATTGTGGTGGTATGGGATTGTTATTGGATGGTCATTGGGTGATGGAGAGAAAAAACAATGAAGGACAGTTGTGATTGGTTGTTGCATGAAGCTGCATGGAGTGCATGTTGTTGGAGTCACGTGAAGACTCCTCTCTCTCCTTTGGCTGTGGCGTGCGCGTGACAGTGAGTGGGGAGGAAAAAAATGATTCTAAGGCAAATGGGAGGAGGACACTTGGCATGCTGGAACTAGTGACCTCAACAAGTGCTGACCCTCTCATATTTTTCGTGTACCACCACCTTTCATTCATATTATTCTTCTTATATTATTTTTTATTAATAAAACAACAAAATGTTAATGACCAATACCTTTCTCACACACGTGAGGCCACATGAAAAAATAGAATGGACATGTAATTTGTATAGTAACAAAGAAATTATAAAATGTGACACAACAAAATGAAAGGACCCAATAGTATTTTGACAAAGTGTCACACAAAAACCCTAAAATACACCCAAACTTCCAAAATTCACATCTTGAGTTCTATAAATGCTATGTGGGTGTTCTACGACTTTTCGGAAAGGGAAAGTCGTGTTCTACAACTTTCGTGTTTTCCGGAAAATCATTCGGAGCTTTTACGCACATGAAATAATAACCTAAAGTTTAAGGACAAATAATTTCTAAAAATGGATACTTCCAAATTTAGTAACTTTTTGCATACTCCCGACTTTTGACATTTAAGCTCAAATGAAATACTCCTTGACATAATATGACCTCAAAAAATGATAATCCTGACCAAAAAACTCTGAAATTGTCATGTTGACTTTTCTGACTGCGCAGTTGACTTTCTTGCTTCACCTCCAAGCAACTGCACCAAGTCTTGACCTCTTCAGTGAATTTTTGCCTCAAACTTCATACATAAGCTATGCAGACTAAATAAAAGCCTTTTCCCTCAAGAAATGGTCAAAATTCAGAAGATAGGAGTGTCTGGCCCAAAACCCTAATCAGGATTTCCTTGTGCAGGAGAAAAAAAGTTGCATCTTGAACTTCTGATGAAATAACTGACTTCCCTGAGGAATTTTCCCACCAAATTTCAACCTTAGGATCCTCTTGTCATATGAGAGACTTTGCCCAAATGAAATGGCCAAAGTCACAAAGTTTCCCTGCTTGAAACTCAAACCCTAATTTGGGATCATTGTGTAGGATTTTTGCCCTAGCTTGAATTCCCTGATGATCTTCCCATCTTCTGAGCTTTTGTAAATGAGCTTGAACTTGTGAATGCGATATAAACTTCTCATAGGAATTGGACAAATCCACTGGGACTCTTGTCATAGCTTGTGATTGCTTCAAAAACCTCCACAGATGATCATATGCCTGATGCTAGGTCATGAGAATGTTATTCCTCATCTTTCCATGCTAGGATGCTAAGAATATGATATGTTCATGATGAATATGATGTGATATGATTCTTAAAAAGAAGAGGGCAAATTTGGGGTGTTACAGCTACCCCTATTCAAACAACTGTTAATCTGAAAAGGACGGTAGCGCGGGCTATCGAACGTTCAAGATAAATTGTGGTTGAATACCAAGAAGACCAGAAATTTGCACTCTGACGAAGAATGCAGAAACTGGAAAATAAACCCAACCAAATGATGCTTTGGTGACTGAAGTGAAGAGAAAGCAGACGAGCTCCTTCTAATTTGAAACTGTTATCTGGAATCAGAAAACTTTGACAGACGAGTTTTCTTCGAACAATCCTGTTACGCTGGGAATTGGACATACGAGCCCTCACATAGTATACAAGACCTATAACTTGAGACAGACGAATCTCCTTCGGATATACCTGTTACGCCAGGACCGGTGATGCACTTAAGTATGTGGGATAGACATGCATAATCAAGGTAGACGAACCCTCTTCATATATTATTCGTGGATATATGATCTAAGACAGACGAGCCTTCTTCGAGCAAACCTGTTATGCCAGGTGCAACATTAATAAGTGGTGCTTGAGACAGGAGAATCTCCTTCAGATATACCTGTCACGCCAGGACCGGTAACCAGTTTGACATTTATTCCCATAGTCAGGATTTTAAACCTCTTTAATACAGACGAGTATTGGATGATCATCAAGAGAAACACAGACGAGTGCCATAAGTCAATGATACAAACGAATATCAAACGATGATCCGAGAAACACAGACGAGCGCTTCAAACAATGATACAGATGAGTATCAGTCATTGGTACAGACGAATACCAGGAATCCAACACAGACGAGCATTTGGAGTAGCAATACAGGCAACATCTAGGGTAATTGTCCAATCAACACATATGGATATAAGCCAACACAGACGAGTGTGAGGGATGATACAGACGAGTATCAAAACAATGCAGACGAGCTTCAAACAGAAAATAAACACAGACGAGTGCTGGAGAATGCAGACGAGCAACCACAAAGATTACATATCAAACACAAACGAGTGTTGGGGAGTGCAGACGAGCAACAGCAATTATCAGACACAGACGAGTGGTGGGAAGTGCAGACGAGCAACAGCAAATACAACCATGGGTAACTGTTGGGGAAAGCAAACGAGCAATATCAAAGTGACAACACAGACGAGTGTTGAGGAATACAGACAAGCAGCAATAAAGTATGAACACAGACGAGTGTTGGAGAAAGTTTCCCTGATGGTTGGGAAGATACTTCCTCAAATATCCACTGTTATTGAAAAGAGTTCTGAAAAAAAGACTCTGTGGGGAATGAGCCTCCCACTGCTTGCTGGACATACTCCACTGGGGAGAGTAAACTGCTTGGGGATTCCACCTTCCATGACCTAGCTGGGGAAAATTCTGCTTGGGAGAACGTGACGCCATCCTGCAAAACCTACAACAACAGAAAACATATATGTGCCCCAGGGACTCGCATGGTATGATCTGTTCATCCATCGTCACCCGACACTCAAAGAGGATTTCAAATGTTTCCCTGCTATGTCATTTTCTTTCAAATTATCACCATGTTTTAAATGCAATGCTATTTTTGCCAAAAATTCAGGACATTTTGCAAACAAACACAAACACAACACAGCTTTTTGACTGAATATTCTTTTATTGAAAGGCCTCTGAATAGGCAAAATTTTACATCAAGAAGAAACCACCTGGAAAGAGGTAGCTACCATAAAATTGAGAAAATAAACTATCCTAATGGCAATGGACATGGCATCCCAATGAGTTCCCTTTCTGCTATGACCAGCATGTCTTCAAAACTCTCCCTTCTTGCCTTTGCTTTCTAATATTGTCAAGTTGTACGAAACAATGATTTGGTTCAGATTACTCGGATCGCAGTTGTTCGCTTATTCCCTTGTTTTGCGTGGATCGCCCTTTCGGGTTTTCAATCCACCGGGATACTCTTTTTTTGCCTGAGTTGTCCAATGCGGCTTTTCAACTTAGCGGGTGTACATTTTTTTATTTATTTTCCCTAACTTTTTCCCGAGCTTTTTATTCTGTTTTTAGCTCGCCGGGATGCCCTTTTCTTGCCTGGACTTTAATTTTGTTTTTGTGTCCAGCGAGTCTTTTTATGCGAAGTATTTTTTAACTGCGTCCGAGTTAACAGGGGATTGGAAATCTTCTCCATCCATAGTGGTGAGCATCAGTGCTCCTCCTGAGAAAACTTTCTTCACTATGAATGGTCCTTCGTAATTTGGGGTCCACTTGCCCCTGTGATCTGAACCTGGAGGAATGATCCTCTTGAGCACAAGCTCTCCTACTTGATACTCCCGAGTACGTACTCGTTGGTCGAATGCTTGCTTCATTCTCCTCTGATAAAGCTGACCATGACAGATAATCTCTAATCTCTTTTCCTCAATTAAGCATAGTTGATTGTAACGAGCACGCACCCATTCAGCCTCATCAAGCTTCACATCCATCATCACACGCAATGAAGGAATCTCCACTTCCACGGGCAAGACTGCCTCCATACCATATACCAATGAGAAGGGAGTTGCCCCAGTTGACGTCCTGACTGACGTTCGGTACCCATGCAACGCAAATGGTAACATCTCATGCCAATCTTTGTAAGTGACAACCATCTTTTGCACAATCTTCTTGATATTCTTGTTTGCCGCCTCTACCGCACCATTCATCTTTGGTCGGTAAGGAGAAGAATTGTGATGCTGAAGCTTGAAGTCCCGACACAACTCTGCCATCATCTTGTTTTTTAAGTTAGAACCATTATCAATAATGATTCTTTCGGGCACTCCGTATCTGCAAATGATGTCTCTTTTCAAGAATCTGGCTACCACTTGACGAGTGACATTAGCATAAGATGCTGCTTCAACCCACTTAGTGAAGTAATCGATCGCAACCAAGATGAAGCGATGACCATTTGAAGCAGTAGGATCTATTTTTCCGATCATGTCAATGTCCCACATAGAAAAGGGCCAAGGAGATGACATGACGTTGAGCGGGCTAGGAGGAATATGCACCTTGTCTGCATAAATCTGGCACTTGTGGCACTTACGAGCGAATGAACAACAGTCTGCATCCATTGGCATCCAGTAATACCCCGATCTCAGCAATTTTTTAGCCATAGCATGTCCTCCTGCATGGGTACCGAACGATCCCTCGTGGACTTCCTGCATTAACAGGCTTGCTTCGTGTCTATCCACGCATCTGAGCAAGACAATGTCAAAGTTTCTCTTGTACAAAACCCCGTCTGTATTCAAGAAGAAACTAGCAGCAAGTCGCCTTAAGTTCTTCTTATCATTGGAAGATGCCCCAGCTGGGTACTGTAAACACCCCAAATTTTCCCTCACCTATTCACACCATGGCTTGTGATCTTTTCATGTGCATAAGTTCAATCATCATCTCATATTGCATTTTTGATTCACTGCATTGATTCTAAGTCATCTGCATCTAGGGTTTGATTCACTGCATCATCCCTGAGCCATTTGAGCCTCTCCTAAGGTCTTCAATCATCTCAAGGAGTTCCATGTATGTTCAAGCATCATATTATATCCTCGCAAGGTCAGAGAAGTCAAAGAATCACAAGAACTGAAAAGGGCATAGAAGCAGAGCCAGGTTTAACTGCACAGATGACCTAGAATTAGGGTTTTGGTTTCAAAGGCCATAACTCCAAAAATTTTGATCATTCTTGTTTCTATTGGTCTCTATATGGTTTAAGGATCATGCATATCAATTTTCATGAAGAAATTCCATGGGGAAGGCATCTGATCAATGGGTGACTTCTTGAGCAAGTCAGTGTAAAATCAGGGCATCTGAGGCCCCCAATGACCCAACCAAAGGGTGTTCTCCATCATTTTGATTGTGTGTGATCTTTATTTGATCATAGAAGATGTTATAAGTTCACAAAATTGAAGAATTTCAAGTCATTTGCAAAGTTGCCTTTTTGGGAAAGTGACTTGTAATGAAAACTTGCCATTTTGGGAAAGTTTTTCAACCTCCTCTTTTTGATTCAAAAATGCTTCAAATGAGAAAACTTTGGTCATGAAAGTTGTAGAATGGATCATTCCATTTTCAAAAAGTACAAGAACTCATTCTAATTCATTTTTGATCAAAAGTTATGTCCTTGCAAAGTTGGATAAAATCATTGAAATTTCACTTTTGCACAAAATGGAAAACTTGCAAATTCTCATGACAGGCCTTTATGTGACTTCAATGTGACCTCTAATCATCATACAAACACAATGCATGACCTAAAATTCAGTTTGGCCCAAGAAATTTCCTATTTCTATGTCTTAAATTTCAAGTAACCATAAGCCATTTTCCATAAAAGTGCAAAAAGGGGAATTCTTGCAAAATGATTCCCAAATGTTTGTGAGATCTCTAGCTGGTCTCAAGACATTGCCATAAACTCATGGGACATCTCACAACAAAATTCAGCAAGAGATATCACATGTTCATGACAAAAAAACCACAAAATGTGACAAGTTGCCAAAATGCAAAACTCATGTTATCTTGTGATCCAAGTGCTGCAATCCTTCATGAATCATCCAAGAGTCGTCCTCAAACTCAGCTGAGGCAGATACACCCTTTAGATTTCCTCTGCCATAGCCCATACCTATAGTACACAATCATTGACTTTTTTTGCCAATCACCCCATACCATTCCCACAGTACATGTCACTTCCTCAGACCTCTTCCAATAGTCTAGGGATATGTTATGGAACATAAAGCAAGTTGGACATAAGCCAAAAACACACACACAAGCAGATACACAAAAATCTGTCAAAAACTTCTCCTCTTCGAATTCCTTCACACAGCCATCAAACCTTCATTTTTCCTTCACCAATGAATCATACACCTTCCATGGAACCAAAATCCACCATTGGAACAGCTTGAAACCTCACATATCCCAACTGTAAAATCTGCCACACCAGAACTCAAACCCACAAATCAGCCACCAACAAGAGATTTGGAGCATCCCATTGATCTCATGAGGTTCAGGGGAGACACTTTGCATAAGAGAAGGGTCTGGAAAGCTCATCTTCACAGTTCTTCACCTCAGGTAGCTTCAAACTTCAAACTTTTCAGAGCTTGCGTTTTTTGTTACAAAATGAAAGTACACATCATGGGGATCACTCTGATGTTTTTAGATTTAAAAATGGTGTGAAAATGAGCATTTTGTGCCTCACTGAAATTTTGCCCGTGAATGTGTTTGGTTTCGATTCTCTTTGTTCATGCTTGATAAATGGTTTTTGATGTTGGATTTAGGTTTAGTTTGGGAAGGGGAACGTTTCTGGGCAGTTAATTTAGGTTGGGGTGGCCTGTAGAAGAAGCTAGGTTTTCGCCCTGCCGGAGAAGATGACCGGAGCTTCCCTCCGGTCACCTGAAAGTCATTAACCCTAATTAGGGTTTAGTCCCTAGATGCATTGTGGGCCTTTGGATCGTGTTTTAATTAGTGGACGGATGGCCCAGATTTCGTGATTAGCTCTTAATTCATTTTAATTAGGTTAATTTAGGATTAATAAATTAATTTGACCAGAAGGGATCATGACCCAAGTTTGAATCTCAGCCATGGATCTTGCATACTTCTCATATTTTCATTTTTTATTCATTTATTTCATATTTAATTTCCACGAATTATTTAAAATAGCAAAACACATTTAAAAATTCTGAAAATTTTTGTCAAACATGTCATTAATTTTCAGAACCCAAAAATATTTTTATTTTTATTTTTTGCATTAAAAACTATTTTTAAATCATTTAAATGTTTATTTTTAATTAGTTAATGAAAATTAATTAATTAAAAATGCATTTAGGTATTTAAAAATCACAAAAAAATTCACATTGCATTTTAAAACATTTAGAAACATTATCAAACTCTCAAAACAAATTTCTTTTTGGTTCTTGATGCATTTTGACAATTTTCATTGGAATTAAATTCATTTGAAGGCAATATTTTTGTTCAAACTTTGAAAAATTCATTCTGCCTAACCATTAAGAGTTTGATGATGGTTCTTCTTGCATTGCATCCTTCATAGCATGTAGTTTATAGGATAAAATTGGTTTGAATTCATACTTCATTTTCAATTTGTTTTGTATTTTTCTTGGTGAGGTATCCCAAAACCCTAATTGACTTGAGAAATTCATAACTTGCACTAGGTTAAGAGTTAGGTCCCCTCCTTGGGGAAGTGAACTTATGTAGGGTTAGGGTACCCTTGATCCCATTTTAAATTTTTTATCTTGTCATTTGCTTCTGGTTTTGAATTTTTGCATTGAATGTTGTATGTAAACCCTAATTTGTGCCTTCCTTTGCATCCATCTTTCATTTGCTTGCATTTAATAACTTGCCATGACATTTTGTGCACCCACATGATTCATAAGACATCTTAGGACACCTTAGAATCATGATTGACTATTGCATCATTCCTTTGCCATGTTATATGTTCATTTCATTTCATAAATATTCATGGATCTTTTTGGTTCAAGGCATGCTTCATTTGCATTCTTATGTTTGTTTGATCACTCTCATATCTTGTCATGTGTTTGCATCATCTCTTAGCATCATTAACATCATGTTTATGCTTCTGACTTTGGTTTCCCTCATTGCATTTCATCTCATTTGCATTGCATTTCATTTCTTTTGCTAACTTTTCAGGTGGTAAGTTGTTTTGAGAAGTGAATTTGCCTTCACTTCTCACAATCTCTTTTCATCTCTCTTATGCATCATTGCTGCATTTTATCTTGTGCTTTGGAGTGAGCTTGCTCATTCATGTTCATCTTACTTTCTTTCTTTAAGCAACTTGTCTTCTTAAGTGAAGCAAGTTGTTTTGCTTCTCTTTGTTTCTTTCTCCATTCATCTGTTTCCTTCCTGGTGGCTTCTCTGAAGATCTTCTTGCAAGCCTCATTAACCCTAGGAACAACCAAGCATGATAACAATTAGGGTTTGATTAGTCCCCCATTTAGATTTTACCTTTTGTGTCATCTTTGAGTCTTCTCTTCTCATCTCATAATCAAGGACTAAACCCTAAAGGTTTTAAGGCTTTGTGATTAAGCTTATGCCTGCATCCTTCTATTAGGATGGAGTGTATAACTTTAATCCTAAGTGTTAAACCCTTAATGTGTTTAAATCCTTTAATCAATCCATTTAATAATCACTAATACAATAAGCTTGTAACTTGGGCCTTGCATTAGGGTTCTAATTCTTCCTTAATTGGTTAAGAAGGACTAACCCTAGTGTTAATGGACAAGTCCCCCTCAAGTTGTCTTACAAACCATAAAAATCACTTCTTAATCTTATCATTAACTAAAATCCACTTAATAAAGGCTTTGTTTTGTCATGAGGTTAATCCCTAATCATGGATTAAGTTGAGGAGCCTTCCTCAGCTTAAATGTTCTCATCTATTATCCTTCTATTAGGATGGTGTAATGAGTCCATTAAATCCTTGATTATGGCTTAAACTCATTACTTAACACTAAACAAAAACAACAAAAACATCTAAATAAGTATAATTAGGTTAATGATCTTAATCCTACATCATGGTAATTAAGTGTGAGGTGCTTACTTCATACTTAAGGTATTCTCATTACCCCTAATCAGAGGGAGGATGCGATGAGTTTACTAACCCTTGGTTTAGGCTTAAGCTCATTTTCTTATGACACATTCAAAAAGCAGTAAAAGATTGAAAACACAAAAACAAACAATAATCGTCTCCTTCGGGATTCTTTTCTCATCATCTTCATTCACAAGCGAGAACTTGCTTCTTCCGTCTAATGCAAGACAGTTAGCACCTAAGCCAGACAGGTCATACACTTGAGCATAGACAAACAAGCAGTTCACAAGTCAATCTGCTCTTTCAGTCTCTATGGGTCGAACTACGGTGTTCTGACTTCCTAATTGCACGAGAGGATACGTAGGCATAACTTAACAGTTATCGAACAAAAGTCTCTGTATATTCCCCCTCCTCTAGTCCTACTCTTTTAGCCTCATAGTCTTGAGCATTTCACTCTTGTTCTTACACTGACACTCCTTTTATACACTTCACTTTTCTTTTACACTGAAACTTGTATTCTTTCCAGCTTTGATACACAGATTGCACTGACACTACCCCTTTAAAACACAAATCTTCTAAGCGTGGATCCCGTCGAGTACGACGGACAATCTGGGTGCTAATACCTTCCCAGGTTGTAACCAACCCCCTTCCTCAGTCTCTCTGGTTTGCGACCGTCTTATCCATATCTTTTCTCAGGTTTATGCAGCATTACCTTTCCTCCGGGATAAAAATGCCTAGCTGGCGACTCTTGTCTTTTGAGTTCACCCTTGTGTGTTCTCTCCCCTTTCGCCGACCGTTCGCGTCTGTACCCCTTCTGGCCATGTGTCATCAGGTGGGAGCGACAGCTTGGCGACTCTGCTGGGGACCCTTATACTGTAACCAGGGCTTCTGGTTCTTTTTGTGGGTTACTCCTAGCGCTTGTTTGATTTGTGTTTACTGGGGTGTTATGAGCTATATGTGTTTATGTATTTATTTTTTTGCTTTATGTACAGTCTTGTTTACTATTTTCCTTATAGTTTTATATATCATATTGTCATACTGTCATCTTGCTGGATCTGGTTTCTGTTTTGGTGGGTGGGGTTTCATTGAGAGTTTAAGGTCCTATACCTGGGACCTGAGTGACACCTAGGCTAGAGTGGTTCATGTTCTTTCCCATTCCATTTCGGTCTGGTGCGGGAATATGAAACACGGTTCAGATGTGGGTTTCTTCTTGAGAACTCTGTGCTACAGATTTCCTGTAGTGCTAGGGCTATCTGGGAAGCCTCCTAAGTCTGAATGACCTTTATTATGACCTTCAGAAACTGAGGTGAATTAGAGGAGGATCTTTTATGGTTATTGTAAACACTGTACCTCCGGGTTATAAGTGTTTACACTTCTCATAACTGATCCAAGTCTGAGGATCCTTGTTTTAGAACACTACCTGTGAGGGGGTTGGGTTGTTTACAGGTCTGCAGGTACCCTTGACCACATCATACCTTGTTACTTGTTTGATTAAGAGTACCTCACTTTGGACAGTTCTTGTGATTTAACCCTAGATATGTGACTCTTTATTTGAGTCCCCCACCTTGGTTATTGGATTTCTGAACCTCCATCTGGACTTCTTGAACATACATGGACTTTATATCAAGACAGATAATCAGATCTAGCTTAATCACAAACCCTTGCATATCATTTGCATACATCATCATTGCATCATTTAACATTTGTTTATTTGTTTTTCAGGGTATCCACATTATATCTGGCTTGGTTTTGACCCCTTCTTCTGCATAGACCTCTGCTTCATCAGGCATCTTCTTCAGCTATCTTCATTATCACCAGCATCAGCCTATCAGTGGCTCATCTCCAGTACCAGTCTTGATCTTCATCAGCACTTGTCTTTCAGCTCTTCATCAGCACTCATGGCTACACCCTGGAAGAGCAACATATCTTACCATTTCTTTGAGCCTGTGTTGACTGGTATCAGGCAGGTCCAGTCACTTATCACCCCTGACCACATCCCATTATTCAGAGAGCATTATGGAGGTATCTTGGATATGGTCATGGACCTAGACCCTTCTCAGAGGAGTATGATCCACACCTGCCTACAGTTTTATGACCCTCCTTTGAGATGCTTCACTTTCCCAGACTTTCAGTTAGGACCTCTGCTGGAGGAGTTTTCATCATTGATTGGAGTACCTGTCAGGGGTGGAGTCCCCTTCAACCCAGAGATGACTTCTCCCAGCAATGTAGAAGTAGCAAAAGCACTGTACCTGGAGCCTACTTTGATTGAGCAAAACATGACAACAAAGGCTGGGATCCCTGGTTTGCACTTGGATTTCTTGATTTCTCAGGCCATCCTGAAGGCCTCCTTGGGAGAATGGAGGGAAGTCTGTGCACTGTTAGCCCTCAGCATATATGGGGTTATACTATTTGCAAATGAGCCCAAATTTATCAGCAAGAATGCCATTCATCTTTTCCTTCTGAGGAACCCAATACCCACATTGCTGGGAGATTTCTATTATTCCATTCATCAGAGGAATGAGAAACAAAGAGGAAAGTTGGTGAGATGCTGTGCTCCTCTGTTTCACACTTGGTTGCTCAAACAACTACCTAATACAGATGCCTTCCTGAATCCCCACCAACAGAAGAATTGGGCCAAGAGGCTCATTGCTTTGACTTCAGATGACATCAGATGGTGCGCCCAGAGCACCAAAGGCAAGGACATCATCACTAGCTGTGGGCAGTACCCAAATGTACCTCTAATAGGAGTGAAGGGTTGCATCAAATACAATCCTTTGTTGTTTAAGAGACAACTGGGCTATGCTTTAGTTCACCCTCCTAGAGTGCAAGATTTAGCTGAGACTTTGTATTGTAAAATAAAACCTAATCTAGATGCTGTCAGACAAGCATCCTGGGCTTGGGACAACATCCAGACAAAGGGGATGGCTATTCTTGGAAGGTGTAATAATGTTGCTTCAGCTCAGTACTATGACTGGTCCCATGCTAGAGCTCAGATTTCTGGGATTCCCTTCACCATTGAGGATATACCTGGGCCATCCACAGTACAGCCAGCAGCCACTGTCAGCCTGGAAGAATTTGATAAGCTGAAAGAAAGGAATGAGAATCTGTCTCAAGCTCTGAAGAAGACCCTCTGGGAGAGGAGTGATGGTCGTCTGGACATTGAGAGGTTGGAGAAGCTTAGGGTGGAGCATCTGGCCAAGATTGAGAAAACAGAGGACTACATCAAGAAAGCAAGAGCTGGGGAACAAATATTGAAGAATGCTTGTAAAGAGGCCAAGCTTCAGAAGGCTAGGACTGATCTCTATCTGCAATAAAGTCAGGCTAGGTGGGTCAGGATCACTGAAGCCCGGACACAAGAAGATAAGAGAACTCAAGCCAAGATTGAGCAGTTAGAGGCCAATGAAAAGAAGCAGCAGGAAGTTTTGCTGGTAGCCCAGAAGGAGATTTCAGAGTTGAAGCTTAGGGCTGGTTTGAAGAGATCAAAGGACCAGGACAGGCACAAAAAGCTGACCACTGCCATTGCCACTAGAAACCTCCTCATCAGGACTATTACAGAGCATCCAGCTGGTCCAGTGACGGAGGCACTTTTGAAGGAGGTTAAGGAGGATGAGTTTGGACTAGATGTCTGACTTTTTGATTGTTGCTGTTTTCATTTGATGTACTTTTCTTTTTTTTGTATTTTGACCCTCCAGGGGCATATGTTGTAAAACAAACTATGTATGATTCACCATTTGTAATATATTTTAGTTTGTTTCCATTGTGGGGTTTCTTTTTCTCAACAACATCAAAGCATCTTCCTCGAGGTCTGGAAAGGTCAAAACCAAGAACCAAGCCGGATACCTTGGAAAACAAATAAGCATACTGCATTGCATACTAACTTTTGTTCTGTTTTGTAGGTTTTGTTATTATTTTGGTTGTTTCTAACTCTATTGTGGTTCAGGAAATATTGCTCGCAGAAGAGTGTTCCCTGTCAACCGTGCACACCGGTATCCTACTCGCAACAACCTTCCGGGTATTCTAATGGAGCAAGTATAGCAAGACCTGACTGAGGTCAGAACCCATATGGCTAATGAAAGAGTGGAGATGAGAAACCAAATGGCCCAATTCATGACTGTGATGACTGGCTTGGCCCAGAGTCAGGAAAGGCTAAGGGCATTGGTAGAAAGACAAACCCCGGAGGAGCCTCATCCTGGGACTAGAGGAACAAGTAATAATGAGAGAGGTCAGCCTCATGTTAATCCACATGTATTTGGACCTCATCTAGATCCGGAAGTCAACATCCCGGGAAATGTGCAGGGAAATACTACTGGGGGGAGGATCTTACAAGAAGACCCCCAAGAAGAGCAGTTTACTATCATGGGAGCTGGAGATGAAGTCTATGATAGAAGGTTTGATGAAATTGCTGAGAAGTTGAGATCTTTGGAGTCTCAAAACTCATTGGGCTTCGATGTAATGGATATGGGGTTAGTGGATGGGGTAAGAATTCCCCACAAGTTTAAACCCCCGTGCTTCGAGAAATACAATGGAACATCCTGTCCACGGACTCACCTGCAGTCTTTTCTGGGAAGACTTAAAGCATACACCATGGATGAAAAACTGTGGATGTTCTACTTTGAAGATAGCTTGACTGGAGCTTCAAGAGAGTGGTATTCACACTTGACCAGAGCTACTATCAGATGCTGGAAGGACCTGGCTGAGGCCTTCATCAGGCAGTACCAATACAATCTGGACATGGCTCCTAACAGGACCCTCCTAATGGGAATGTCTCAATCCTCCAGAGAAAGCTTCAGGGAATATGCCCAAAGGTGGAGACAGCTTGCTGCTGCTGTCCAGCCACCCATGTCGGAAAGAGAAATGGCCGACATGTTTATGAATACTCTGCAAGGAACATATATTGACAGACTGGCTTCCTTTTCTTCCACCAGCTTCGCTGACGTAGTTATAGCTGGAGAAAGGATTGAAAGCCTTTTGAAAATGGGCAAAATTTATGATAATGGTGCAAGTTCGTCCAGTAATCCCAGGAAGCCTTTTGTGGGACCTCGAAGGACCGGTGAGACAAATGCCATTCATGCCAGCAGGGGCAGACCTCAGTATGTTCACAGATCAGTAGCAGCTATCACTATTCCAGCTCCGATTCCTCAGCAATCAGCATATCAACAACCACAACAACCACATTATCAACAACAAGTCCAGTATCCGCCACAAAGGACCTACAACAACAGCAATAACAATCAACAACAAAGACCCTTTCAGCAAAGACCGTCACAGGCAAACAGGGTGATTGACCCTATCCATATGCCTTATGCTGCCTTATTGCCACAACTCCTGAAGCTTAACTTGGTTGAGTTAAGGATATTGGCACCACCAGATCCCTCCAATCTCCTAAAGAATTATGACGTCAACGCCAGGTGTGTTTTCCATTCCAATGCACCAGGCCACAATACGGAGAAGTGCAGGGCATTGCAAATGAAAGTCCAAGATCTGGTGGATTCTAAAGCCCTCAACTTTGCACCTCCTCCAAATGTCAACAAGAATCCTATGCCTAACCATAGTGGGCCAAGGATTAATGCCATTGAGGAAGACAAACCATCTACTCTGATCACCAATGTTGCACAAATTCGGACACCTCTGGTCGAAATTAAAGCTCAGCTTCTAGAGTGCCAGGTGTTCCCCGGGTGTGAGCTCGGTTGTGGGTATTGCAACATTGCAGTCAACGGGTGTGATAATTTGAGAAGCGGCATAGATGGTCTTATCAAGGATGGAATCCTTCAGATCTCAACAACGGCGCCTACAAATCCAACAATTCCTTTGACAACAATTCCTGATTCTTTTACAACAGCAGCAATAATCATTCCAACTGATTCATCAATATCATCAGCAATGGCTCCGTCCATCACTTCAACAAGTAAAAATTCAACAACCATTTCTTCTACAACATCAGCATCCTATTTATCAGCAGAACGCCAACAGAAATTAATGAAGATGTCTGAGCAGTCACCATCTACTATGATCCATAAAATGTTCCTCCAAAAAACAATTTCCAACAACAAACAGTGGTACCTCCTGCCAGATCACCAGTCACAATTTACTACAATCCGCACACCATTTCAGTACCCTCCTCTGCTGCAGTCAGTCCAGTTACTATCACAGTGCCTGGACCCGTTCCTTATGAAAGCAGTAATGCCATACCTTGGCATTATGGCTCTGATCTCTACTGCGACGGGGAGAAAATCACTTTGGATTCTTCAACCTCTTCTCCACAAATTGATAATGTTGGGGAAGGCGGAGGCTTCACCAGAAGCGGACGCCTTTTTGCCTCACAAACTCAAATACCTAATGTTGAAGCAGAAGTTGCTGCCAAAGCAAAAGGAAAGAGTGTGGTATTTGAAGAGCCGGCTTCCAAAGAAACTCAGAAGACATCTTTTGAACAAGATGTAGACGAGTTCATGAGAATCATAAAGAGAAGTGATTACAAAGTGGTGGATTAGCTTCACCAAACTCCCTCAAAAATCTCCATATTATCCCTGTTGATGTGTTCTGAAGCTCACAGGAATGCATTATTGAAAGTCCTACACGCAGCATACGTGCCAGAGGAGATCACTGTTAATCAGCTAGAAACCGTGGTAGCAAATGTCAATACCAGTCATGGGCTGGGCTTTACCAATGCTGACTTAACAACAGAGGGACGTAACCACAATAAGGCTTTGCATATCACCTTGGAATGCAAGGGTGCTGTTCTATCTCATGTGCTGGTGGACACTGGGTCTTCACTCAATGTTCTACCAAAGAAAGCCTTGGTGAAGCTGGAGTATGATGGCTTGGCATTGCGTCCAAATAATTTGGTGGTAAGAGCATTTGATGGCTCTAAAATATTAGTGCTTGGAGAGATTGATCTGCCTGTGATGATTGGCCCGCAGACCTTCAAAACTACCTTCTATGTGATGGACATTCAGCCAGCCTACAGCTGTTTGTTGGGAAGACCCTGGATCCACGCCGCTGGCGCTGTTACGTCTACCCTTCACCAGAAGCTGAAATTCGAGTGGGAAGGCCAGATCATCACTATCTGTGGGGAAGAAGACATCTTTGTTAGCCATCTGGCTACGTACAAGTACATAGAAATGGATGGAGAGATCCATGAAACTATGAGCCAAGGATTTGAGGCCCTGAACATTAATGAAGCATCTGCTGTACTGGGAACCTCCATGACGTCTTATCAGCAAGCCCAGAAGGTTGTTGAAGAGGGTACTGTCCAAGGCTAGGGCAAGCTGTTGCCCGTGGAAAAGAAAGAAGACAGATTTGGGTTGGGTTACAGACCAACTCAACAAGATCAATCAGAGGCTACCAAGAAGCCCAATTTTGTCAGCGGGGGGATGCTCACCCCGGATGCAGTGAACAACTTGGAAGACAAGGAGGAAAGCGACCGCAACCTGGAGAGCTGGATAGGTCCAAGGACCCCGGGGAGCCAAGTCCTTAACTGGTCTTCCCAGGAAATTATAAGGGTTACTCCTGCAGAGTAATTATTATTTCCTGTATTTTATAAGCATGCATCAAGTCTTGCATCTTGCCCAAGATGTCAAGACTCATTTTGTAATCGGGCCATCTTGTAATTTTATGCAAATGGATTAATCAATGAATATCGGACATCTTTTGCAAATGAGTCTTTTCCTTCTCCGCTCACTGTTTTTCATTTTTCTTTTTGTACAAAAATAAAATGGCAATGTTTTCCAAAATGATAACTTCCTTTCACTTTTTCTAAACAAGATTAAAATTGATCACTAAAATAAACCAATCGAAACCCTTGCAGAGAGTGCCTTTCAGATTGCACCGGCAACAACACTGCTATAACTTCGCATGACTTTGACAATCCAATCAATCAAGCTGATGAAGGGGTTGAAGAAGATTATGAGCTACCTGAAGAGCTATCCAGGTTGTTAAGGCAAGAGGAGAAGGTTATCACTCCTCATCGGGAGGAGATTGAAATGGTTAATCTTGGTACGGAAGAAGACATAAAGGAAGTTAAGATTGGGGCCTGCTTAAAAGATTCAGTAAAAGAGCAACTGATTGATATGCTTCGGGAGTATGTGGATGTCTTTGCTTGGTCTTATCAGGATATGCCAGGGTTGGACATCGATATTGTCATGCACAAGCTGCCTTTAAAAGAAGATTGCCCACCAGTAAAGCAGAAGTTGCGCCGTACTAGCCCAGATATGGCAATGAAGATTAAAGAAGAGGTACAAAAACAGTGGGACGCCGGGATCCTTGCTGTGACCAGCTACCCGCCGTGGGTTTCTAATATTGTACCTGTGCCTAAGAAAGACGGAAAGGTGAGGATGTGTGTGGATTACCGGGATCTGAACAGAGCCATCCCGAAAGATAACTTCCCATTACCTCACATCGATGTATTGGTTGATAATATGGCTCAGTTCTCGGTGTTCTCCTTCATGGATGGATTTTCAGGATACAATCAGATCAAGATGTCACCTGAAGACATGGAGAAGACAACTTTCATCACACCCTGGGGCACATTATGTTATAAGGTGATGCCATTCGGACTGAAGAATGCGGGTGCCACTTATCAACGGGCTATGGTAACATTATTCCATGACATGATCCATAAAGAAATTGAATGTTATGTGGATGACATGATTGCCAAGTCCCTTACAGAAGAAGACCACCTGGTAAATCTGTTGAAGTTATTCAAGCGTCTGAGGAAGTACCAACTAAAGTTAAACCCCAAAAAATGCACATTCGGGGTGCAATCTGGTAAGCTGCTGGGATTTATTGTAAGTGAAAAAGGGATTGAAGTTGACCCTGACAAAGTCAAAGCCATTCAAGAAATGCCTGCACCAAATTCAGAAAAATAAGTTCGGGGTTTCTTAGGTAGATTGAATTACATTTCACGGTTCATATCTCACCTTACTGCAACCTGTGAACCCTTGTTCAAGCTGTTAAGAAAAGAGCAGACGGTCAAGTGGAACGAAGACTGCCATAGAGCTTTTGACAAAATCAAGGAATACTTACAAGAGCCTCCAATCCTTATGCCTCCAGTTGAAGGAAGACCTCTAATCATGTACTTGACAGTATTAGAAGAGTCAATGGGGTGTGTGCTGGGCCAGCATGACGAGTCTGGTCGAAAAGAGTATGCGATATACTACCTAAGCAAAAAGTTTACCGACTGTGAATGGTATGGAAGCCGTCCTACCTATTGAAGTTGAATTACCCTCCCTGCGGGTACTGATGGATGTCAAGCTGAATGAAGCAGAGTGGGTCTGATCCCGATACGAACAACTGAATCTGATTGAAGAGAAGAGATTGGCTGCAATTTGTCATGGCCAGCTGTATCAGAAAATAATGAAGAAAGCCTTCGATCAGAAAGTCAGACTCTGAGAGTACCAAGTAGGAGATCTTGTGCTGAAAAGACTCCTCCCTCCTCATACAGACCACATGGACAAGTTGACTCCGAACTACGATGGCCCGTTCATAGTAAATAAAGTTTTCTCCGGTGGAGCACTGATGTTCAGTACTATGGATGGTGAAGATTTCCTGTCCCCTGTGAATTCAGATGCAGTTAAAAAATACTTCGCATGAAAATGACCCGCTGGACATAAAAACAGAATGTAAGTCCAGGCAAAAATAGGGCATCCCGACGAGTCAAAAACAGAATAAAAGACTCGGGCAAAAGTAAGGGAAAATAAAAAATATATAATATACACCCGCTGAGTTGAAAAGCCGCATTGGACAACTCAAGCAAAAAGGGGTATCCCGGTGGATTGAAAACCTGAAAGGGAGACCCACGCAAAATAAGGGAATAAGCGAACAACTGCATTCTGAATTCGTCTGTATCACTTACAACTTGGTAAGCTTCGAAAGGTTCGAGCGTCGGTCAGAATCAACCTTCTTCAGAAAGCAAGACGAGAAGAACGTCAAATGTCATACGAGTCATAGCAAAAGGGAAGCTCCCTGAAGCGTCATCAACATTGCCAGTGTCTTTTTATTTCTCAATTTGTAACGATCTCCTCGTTTCAGGGGATCCGTTTCTTTGACTGTATTTGCCAATTTAGGGCACTCAAATTAATAAATCAGATTTTCAGTCACGTTTCCGTCTCGCACATTTTATTTTCTTTTGCAAAATGTCCGATGTCCTTGAGATATTGATTGCATAAATACAGATGCTTCCCTTCTAAAAATATGTGCTTACAGGAAATATGCTTACTCCCGGGAGTGTCTAAGCTCCTATGATGGAATCCAATAAGGGATACCTCGGGATACTTGTGCTTTTCTTTGTCTTTACAGGATTGCAGGCATCCAAAGCACAACATGGGGCATGAAAGATTCTCCCCAGTAGGCTGCCAAATCATTGTTTCCTCAGCACACCTTCCAAACAGCACCAGAAATGCTTTCTCCCCATCAGAGTTGCCAGGCATCACTTCTCCAACACTTCCTTCAAAGAGCGGCACCAGAAGGTGTTCATATCCCCAGCTGATTTGTCAAGTATCATCCTCAGCAGGATCCCCACCAGAAATCTCTAGGAAGATCTTTCAGTGATCCTTCTTCTTCCCCAGCCAAGTGCTAGATAGGGAACCATCTCCCCACAGAATTTCAGCCTCTATCCAGAAGAGCAACGCCCGAAGACCTCACAACAGAGTGACGAGAGCTTCCACAAACCCCAGCTGGGTCCCTTATTACCAAGATAGGTTTATCAATGACCTATTTCCCATGCAGAGTCGGATATGTAAGATCTACCAAGGATCTCATCCCCAGCTGGGACATCTATGTCAGGCAGATCAGCCGGTGATCTCTGCAGCAACGGGATCCGAATCCCGAATGGGTATCTTTGCATAATCATAGCATTCGCATCATATTATCCCCACAGAGCGTAGCATTCCGTCCAATACGGAGCATTACGGCAAAAATCAAACATATTGCATAAATTACAAGTCATGTTTTGAATCAAGCACCTGTAAATACTGACAGTCTATCAACAAAATACAAAATACCTCTCAAAATCCCCAGCAAAAAGCCAAAGCGTCCCCTTTGCACTCACTCACATGTTACATGTATATATGCGGTTCATTGACACTCGTCTGTGTCACCTTCCCTAACATAGTTACCTAAACACTTTGTAAATCAAATACTTATTTATAACACACTTCTTCCGACACCCGTCCGTGTCCTGCTCTCCCTAGCAAGATAAACACTCGTCTGTGTCTCACTCATCACTTTCTACCCATACAGATACTCGTCCGTATCTTGTATATACCACTTATATCCCCTCAGATTCGACACTCGTCCGTGTTCTTTGTTAACTAGTTGGTACTCGTCCGTATCATCATCTCTGAGCGTGCGTCAAGCGTTTGCTTCTACTGGTACTCGTCTGTATCATAGTCTTAAGGATGCTCGTCCGCATCTTTAATCTATACACTATGTCAAACACTTATGTCTCCTTGAGTTTAGACACTCGTCTGTGTCTACCCTTCCCCAGAAGAGTCCTCAACAAAACTTGTTAAACTATTTTTCTTTCTGTCTGACATTCGTCCTATGTCATGATACCTTCCGGCAGCCGTATCCTGCCAGGTGATCGTCCTTCACCTTTTTGATTATCGTCCTTCATCATCCCCAGCGGAGTCTCTATTTCATTTAGAACCCCTTTCTATCCGACATTCGTCCTATGTCGTGATATTTTCGGCAGCCGTCCCCTGCTAGGTGATCGTCCTTCACCTCTTGATGATCGTCCTTCATCATTTTATCTGATGGTCGTCCCCATCGTTGATCTTGTTATCTGGCATTCTTCCTATGTCATGATAAATCCTCAGAGCAGTCGTACCCTACTAGGTGATCGTCCTTCACCTCTTGATGATCGTCCTTCATCATGCTTATCCGATGGTCGTCCCCATCGTCGACCTTTTTATCCGGCATTCGTCCTATGTCGCGATACTTTTGGCAACCGTACCTTACCAGGTGATCGTCCTTCACCTTGGATGACCGTCCCTCATCCTCGTCCCCAACAGTGCAGTCGTACCCTGCCAGGTGATCGTCCTTCACCTTTGATGACCATACCTCATCATTTATTTCATTTATGCCTTGAACTTTATGGTCGTCCCCATCATTTACCTATAATCCCCAGAGAGTTTTATAGCTTTACTTGATGGTCGTCCCCATCATAATCTCTTATCTCCCCAGCTTGTCGGCCGTCCCCGTCATTGCTTTATTTCCCGCATCTTCCCCAGCATGTCGGCCGTCCCCGTCATTGCTTTATCCCCAGCAGTCGTCCTCTGCTCGACGGTCGTCCTCCGTCGCCCGCACTTTATAATTACTGTATTTTCCTTTTACAATCTATATCCCTTTTTCTTCTTCATTAAGTGAGTGCAAATTCTGGACTGTCTTTGGTATTCAACCACAAGTTATCTTGTTTGCCTGTTAAGCCGTTGCTTACATCCTGCACAGCTAACTCATGTTTGAATAGGGGCAGCTGTAAACACCCCAAATTTTCCCTCACCTATTCACACCATGGCTTGTGATCTGTTCATGTGCATAAGTTCAATCATCATCTCATATTGCATTTTTTATTCACTGCATTGATTCTAAGTCATCTGCATCTAGGGTTTGAGATCTGAGCCATCCCTGAGCCATTTGAGCCTCTCCTAAGGTCTTAAATCATCTCAAGGGGGTCCATGTATGTTCAAGCATCATATTATATCCTCACAAGGTCAGAGAAGTCAAAGAATCACAAGAACTGAAAAGGGCATGGAAGCAGAGCCAGGTTTAACTGCACAGATGACCTAGAATTAGGGTTTTGGTTTCAAAGGCAATAACTCCAAAAATTTTGGTCATTCTTGTTTCTATTGGTCTCTATATGGTTTAAGGATCATGCATATCAATTTTCATGAAGAAATTCCATGGGGAAGGCATCTGATCAATGGGTGACTTCTTGGGCAAGTCAGTGTAAAATCAGGGCATCTGAGGCCCCAATGACCCAACCAAAGGGTGTTCTCCATCATTTTGATTGTGTGTGATCTTTATTTGATCATAGAAGATGTTAGAAGTTCACAAAATTGAAGAATTTCAAGTCATTTGCAAAGTTGCCTTTTTGGGAAAGTGACTTGTAATGAAAACTTGCCATTTTGGGAAAGTTTTTCAACCTCCTCTTTTTGATTCAAAAATGCTTCAAATGAGAAAACTTTGGTCATGAAAGTTGTAGAATGGATCATTCCCTTTTCAAAAAGTACAAGAACTCATTCTAATTCATTTTTGATCAAAAGTTATGGCCTTGCAAAGTTGGATAAAATCATTGAAATTTCACTTTTGCACAAAATGGAAAACTTGCAAATTCTCATGACAAGCCTTTATGTGACTTCAATGTGACATCTAATCATCATACAAACACAATGCATGACCTAAAATTCAGTTTGGCCCAAGAAATTTCCTATTTCCATGTCTTAAATTTCAAGTAACCATAAGCCATTTTCCATAAAAGTGCAAAAAGGGGAATTCTTGCAAAATGATTCCCAAAGGTTTGTGAGATCTCTAGCTGGTCTCAAGACATTGCCATAACCTCATGGGACATCTCACAACAAAATTCAGCAAGAGATATCACATGTTCATGACAAAAAAACCACAAAATGTGACAAGTTGCCAAAATGCAAAACTCATGCTATCTTGTGATCCAATTGCTGCAATCCTTCATGAATCATCCAAGGGTCATCCTCAAACTCAGCTGAGGCAGATACACCCTTTAGATTTCCTCTGCCATAGCCCATACCTATAGTACACAATCCTTGACATTTTTGGCCAATCACCCCATACCATTCCCACAGTACATGTCACTTCCTCAGACCTCTTCCAATAGTCTAGGGATATGTTATGGAACATAAAGCATGCTGGACATAAGCCAAGAACACACACACAAGTAGATACACAAAAATCTGTCAAAAACTTCTCCTCTTCGAATTCCTTCACACAGCCATCAAACCTTCATTTTTCCTTCACCAATGAATCATACACCTTCCATGGAACCAAAATCCACCATTGGAATAGCTTGAAACCTCACATATCCCAACTGTAAAATCTGCCACACCAGAACTCAAACCCACAAATCAGCCACCAACAAGAGATTTGGAGCATCCCATTGATCTCAGGAGGTTCAGGGGAGACACTTTGCATAAGAGAAGGGTCTGGAAAGCTCATCTTCACAGTTCTTCACCTCAGGTAGCTTCAAACTTCAAACTTTTCAGAGCTTGCGGTTTTTGTTACAAAATGAAAGTACACATCATGGGGATCACTCTGATGTTTTTAGATTTAAAAATGGTGTGAAAATGAGCATTTTGTGCCTCTCTGAAATTTTGCCCGTGAATGTGTTTGGTTTCGATTCTCTTTGTTCATGCTTGATAAATGGTTTTTGATGTTGGATTTAGGTTTAGTTTGGGAAGGGGAACGTTTCTGGGCAGTTAATTTAGGTTGGGGTGGCCTGTAGAAGAAGCTAGGTTTTCGCCCTGCCGGAGAAGATGACCGGAGCTTCCCTCCGGTCACCTGAAAGTCATTAACCCTAATTAGGGTTTAGTCCCCAGATGCATTGTGGGCCTTTGGATCGTGTTTTAATTAGTGGACGGATGGCTCAGATTTCATGATTAGCTCTTAATTCATTTTAATTAGGTTAATTTAGGATTAATAAATTAATTTGACCAGAAGGGATCCTGACCCTCAATTAGCGCACGCAGTCAACCATTGACCCCCAAGTTTGAATCTCAGCCATGGATCTTGCATACTTCTCATATTTTCATTTTTTATTCATTTATTTCATATTTAATTTCCACGAATTATTTAAAATAGCAAAACACATTTAAAAATTCTGAAAATTTTTGTCAAACATGTCATTAATTTTCAGAACCCAAAAATATTTTTATTTTAATTTTTTGCATTAAAAATTATTTTTAAATCATTTAAATGTTTATTTTTAATTAGTTAATGAAAATTAATTAATTAAAAATGCATTTAGGTATTTAAAAATCACAAAAAAAATAACATTGCATTTTAAAACATTTAGAAACATTATCAAACTCTCAAAACAAATTTCTTTTTGGTTCTTGATGCATTTTGAAAATTTTCATTGGAATTAAATTCATTTGAAGGCAATATTTTTGTTCAAACTTTGAAAAATTCATTCTGCCTAACCATTAAGAGTTTGATGATGGTTCTTCTTGCATTGCATCCTTCATAGCATGTAGTTTATAGGATAAAATTGGTTTGAATTAATACTTCATTTTCAATTTGTTTTGTATTTTTCTTGGTGAGGTATCCCAAAACCCTAATTGACTTGAGAAATTCATAACTTGCACTAGGTTAAGAGTTAGGTCTCCTCCTTGGGTCAGTGAACTTGTTTAGGGTTAGGGTACCCTTGATCCCATTTTCAATTTTTTATCTTGTCATTTGCTTCTGGTTTTGAATTTTTGCATTGAATGTTGTATGTAAACCCTAATTTGTGCCTTCATTTGCATCCATCTCTCATTTGCTTGCATTTAATAACTTGACATGACATTTTGTGCACCCACATGATTCATAAGACATCTTAGGACACCTTAGAATCATGATTTACCATTGCATCATTCATTTGCCATGTTATATGTTCATTTCATTTCATAAACATTCATGGATCTTTTTGGTTCAAGGCATGCTTCATTTGCATTCTTATGTTTGTTTGATCACTCTCATCTCTTGTCATGTGTTTGCATCATCTCTTAGCGTCATTAACATCATGTTTATGCTTCTGACTTTGGTTTCCCTCATTGCATTTCATCTCATTTGCATTGCATTTCATTTCTTTTGCTAACTTTTCAGGTGGTAAGTTGTTTAGAGAAGTGAATTTGCCTTCACTTCTCACAATATCTTTTCATCTCTCTTATGCATCATTGCTGCATTTTATCTTGTGCTTTGGAGTGAGCTTGCTCATTCATGTTCATCTTACTTTCTTTCTTTAAGCAACTTGTCTTCTTAAGTGAAGCAAGTTGTTTTGCTTCTCTTTGTTTCTTTCTCCATTCATTTGTTTCTTTCCTGGTGGCTTCTCTGAAGATCTTCTTGCAAGCCTCATTAACCCTAGTAACAACCAAGCATGATAACAATTAGGGTTTGATAAGTCTCCTATTTAGATTTTACCTTTTGTGTCATCTTTGAGTCTTCCCTTCTCATCTCATAATCAAGGACTAAACCCTAAAGGTTTTAAGGCTTTGTGATTAAGCTTATGCCTGCATCCTTCTATTAGGATGGAGTGTATAACTTTAATCCTAAGTGTTAAACCCTTAATGTGTTTAAATCCTTTAATCAATCCATTTAATAATCACTAAGACAATAAGCTTGTAACTTGGGCCTTGCATTAGGGTTCTAATTCTTCCTTAATTGGTTAAGGACTAACCCTAGTGTTAATGGACAAGTCCCCCTAAAGTTGTCTTACAAACCATAAAAATCACTTCTTAATCTTATCATTAACTAAAATCTACTTAATAAAGGCTTTGTTTTGTCATGAGGTTAATCCCTAATCATGGATTAAGTTGAGGAGCCTTCCTCAGCTTAAATGTTCTCATCTATTATCCTTCTGTTAGGATGGTGTAATGAGTCCATTAAATCCTTGATTATGGCTTAAACTCATTACTTAACACTAAACAAAAACAACAAAAACATCTAAATAAGTACAAGTAGGTTACTGATCTTAATCCTACATCATGGTAATTAAGTGTGAGGTGCTTACTTCATACTTAAGGTATTCTCATTACCCCTAATCAGAGGGAGGATATGATGAGTTTACTAACCCTTGGTTTAGGCTTAAGCTCATTTTCTTATGACACATTCAAAAAGCAGTAAAAGATTGAAAACACAAAAACAAACAATAATCGTCTCCTTCGGGATTCTTTTCTCATCATCTTCATTCACAAGCGAGAACTTGCTTCTTCCGTCTAATGCAAGACAGTTAGCACCTGAGCCAGATAGGTCATACACTTGAGCATAGACAAACAAGAAGTTCACAAGTCAATCTGCTCTTTCAGTCTCTTTGAGTCGAACTACGGTGTTCTGACTTTCTCATTGCACGAGAGGATACGTAGGCATAACTTAACAGTTATCGAACAAAAGTCTTTGTATATTCCCCCTCCTCTAGCCCTACTCTTTTAGCCTCATAGTCTTGAGCATTTCACTCTTGTTCTTACACTAACACTCCTTTTATACACTTCACTTTTCTTTTACACTGACACTTGTATTCTTTCCAGCTTTGATACACAGATTGCACTGACACTACCCCTTTAAAACACAAATCTTCTAAGTGTAGATCTCGTCGAGTACGACGGACAATCTGGGTGCTAATACCTTCCCAGGTTGTAACCAACCCCCTTCCTCAGTCTCTCTGGTTCGCGACCGTCTTATCCATATCTTTTCTCAGGTTTATGCAGCATTACCTTTCCTCCGGGATAAAAATGCCTAGCTGACAACTCTTGTCTTTTGAGTTCACCCTTATGTGTTCTCTCCCCTTTCGCCGACCGTTCGCGTCTGTACCCCTTCTGGCCCTGTGTCATCAGGTGGGAGCGACAGGTACTCTTGCTTTTCCAGGAATAGCTTGATATCAAAGTACCAAGGTTTCTCATCAGACACGGCGTCTACAGAGAAAGCATGAGCTGGAGCGTCAAGCCTGGAAATGTCAATTCTGGGCACATAATTCCAACACAGGACTTTGATAGACGAAGAAAGAGTGGCCAATAGGTCGGCAAATTGATTCTTATCACGTGGTATGTACTGAAGTTTAACTGTCGTGAAGAACATCAACAGTTTTCTGGCATAATCCCTGTAAGGAATTAGATGTTCTTGATGCGTATATCACTTGTCGGTAACTTGATTGATAACGAGGGCTGAATCTCCGAATATATCGAGGGTCTTAATCTGAATATTAATAGCCTCCTTTATTCCCATTATGCATGCCTCATATTCCGCTTCATTGTTGGTGCAACCAAAAGTAATTCTGGCAGCGAAGGGAAAGTGAACACCTTCAGGAGTGATAAGAACGACACCAACTCCACGTCCATTGATATTGACTTCCCCATCAAACATCAACTTCCATTTGGATTCAGGGTCTGGCCCCTCCTCCGAAAGTGGTTCCTCGCAATCACTTGATTTGAGATACATGATGTCCTCATCAGGGAAATCAAACTTCATTGGCTGATAGTCATCTTCAAGAGGTTGCCGTGCAAGATAATCCGACAATACACTTCCCTTGATGGCTTTCTGAGAAGTATATTGTATATCATACTCTGTTAAGATCATTTTCCACCTAGCAACCCTTCCGGTTAACGCTGGTTTCTCAAAGATGTACTTGACAGGATCCATTTTGGAAATTAGCAGTGTGGTATGGGTCAACATGTATTGTCTCAGTTGGCGAGCAGCCCATACCAAAGCGCATCAAGTTTTCTCGAGCAGTGAGTAACGGGATTCACAGTCGGTAAACTTTTTGCTAAGGTAATAAATAGCGTACTCTTTTCGACCAGACTCGTCATGTTGGCCTAGAACACACCCCATTGACCCTTATAACACAGTCAAGTACATGATAAGCGGCCGTCCTGGAACTGGAGGCATTAGAATAGGAGGTGTCTGCAAATATTCTCTTATCTTGTCAAAAGCTCTTTGGCAGTCCTCAATCCACCTGACCGTTTGCTCTTTTCTTAGCAATTTGAATATTGGCTCGCACGTGGCAGTTAGATGAGATATGAACCGTGAAATGTAGTTCAACCTCCCTAAAAACCCGCGCACTTCTTTTTCTGTTCTCGGTGCAGGCATATCTTGTATTGCTTTTACTTTTGCAGGATCTACCTCAATTCCTTTCTGACTAACAATGAAACCCAACAGTTTCTCGGAACGCACTCCGAAAGTGCACTTGTTTGGATTCAACCTCAGCTTATACTTTATCAGTCTATCGAGTAGCTTCTTGAGATTGACCAGATGCTCTTCTTTGTCTCGGGACTTAGCAATCATATCGTCCACATAACACTCTATCTCTTTGTGTATCATGTCGTGGAACAATGTGACCATAGCCCGTTGGTATGTTGCCCCGACATTCTTCAAACCAAAGGGCATGACCTTGTAGCAGAACGTACCCCACGGGGTAATGAACGTTGTTTTCTCCATGTCTTCCGGTGCCATCTTGATCTGATTATACCCGGAGAAGCCATCCATGAAGGAAAATACCGAGAATTGAGAAGTGTTATCTACCAACACATCAATGTGAGGTAATGGAAAGTACTCTTTTGGGCTTGCTCTATTTAAATCCCGGTAGTCAACGCACATCCGGGCCTTGTCGTCCTTCTTTGGTACATGTACAATGTTAGCTACCCAAGGTGGGTAACTAGTTACGGTAAGGAATCCAGCATCCCATTACTTCTGAACTTCATCCTTGATCTTCATCACCATGTCAGGACGAGTTCTTCTCAACTTCTGTTTCACAGGAGGACATCCTTCTCTCAATGGTAGCTTATGCACAACAATGTCAGTATCCAACCCTGGCATATCTTGATACGACCAGGCAAAGATATCCACATACTCATGCAGCATACCAATCAGCTATTTCTTTACTTCGGCCTGCAGACTGGCCCTAATCTTAATCTCTTTCTTCACATCTTTAGTGCCGATGTTGATGATCTCAATTTCTTCCTGATGAGGATGAATAACCCGTTCTTCTTGTTTCAACAATCTGACCAACTCTTCGGGGAGTTCACAGTCTTCCTCAACCCCTTCATCAGCTTGGTAGATAGGATTGTCAAAGTCATGCATGGTCATAGCAGGAACGTTATCAATAGAATCCGGATGATCAACACTGCACAGATGATGTGCTTATTTCAGAATCTGCTTATTTCTCAAAAGAGACGCAAACACAAAAACAAAAAGGGAAAACACATTGCCATTTTTTTTTGAAAAATTTTAAAACAAAAGAAAGAGAACACAATTTGTCTGAAAATGTCCTTTATTCCATGGTAAAATAAATGCATACAAAACATGGTGGCCCATACAATGGATCCTAGCACCTTGGGCAGAGTGCAGGATTTGACAATGCAGCATGGTAAGAAAAAAGAAACAAATAAATTACTCTGATTGCCAGGTAACTTGGACAATGTCTTCAGCAGACCAGTTCTTCAGCTCCTCTCCGGGTGCACACGGATGAATCCAGTTGTCCCAGTCACCATCATTGTCTCCATCTTCATTAGTTGCACATATATGGTTGCGGTCGAGCATCCCAGCGCTTGTAAAAGTAATAGCTTTACCACTTGGAGACCAATTAGACCCACTAGGCTGATAACCCAAACTAAACTTGTCGTTTTTCTTCTCCAATTCCAGCAATTTGCCCCAGCCTTGGGCGCTTCCTGACTGAACCACTTCCTTCGCCTGCTTGTAGGAATGAATGGAGGTACCTTCTTTCTCACTGCTCTTCTCTACTGGAGTCAAAATGCTGACATTAACCGCTTCGAAGGCCTGACACAGAGTCTCATGGATCTCTCCGTCCATCTCTACATATTTGAAAGTTGATAAATGGCTCACAAAGATGTCTTCCTCTCCGCACACAGTGATTACTTGGCCATCAACCACATATTTGAGCTTTTGATGCAGAGTGGATGTTACAGCTCCGGCAGCATGAATCCATGGGCGTCCTAACAAACAACTGTACGCGGGCTGAATGTCCATGACGTAAAAGGTTCTTTTGAAAACTTGAGAACCTATTTTCACAGGTAACTCAACTTCTCCAAACACTGACCTTCTCGACCCATCAAAAGCCTTAACTATCAAGTCACTGGGTCTTAGGACAATGCCATCAACATTGAGCTTCATTAATGCTTTCTTCGAGAGTACATTAAGTGAAGAGCCTGTATCAACAAGGACATGCGACAAAACAGCACCCTTGCACTCCATAGTAATATGCAGTGCTTTGTTATGGTTACGGCCCTCTGACGTAAGGTCTCTATCTGTAAAGCCCAGACCGTGGCTTGCATTCACACTGCCTACTACGGCTTCCATTTGATTAACAGTTATTTCTTGAGGAACATAGGCCATCTGCAACACTTTCAACAAGGCTTCTCTATGTGCGGGAGAACACATCAGCAAAGACAGAATTGATATTTTGGAAGGTGTCTGGTTCAACTGTTCGACCACCTTATAATCACTTTTTTTATTTATTTGCATAAATTCCTCTACTTCTTTCTCAAAGGTCCCTGTCCAGCAGCAGGAGTTGTTGTTTCTTCAGTCGCTGTTTGCTTTCCTTTAGCCTTTGCCGAAGCCTCAGTCTCAAGATCTCCTCTCAGAACTGGGGGAGCAAATAATCGACCACTTCTCGTAAAACCTCCAACCCCTCCGACGTTCACTACAGTCGGGTCAATAGTAACAGACATACTCTCGACTTTCTGTCCTTCCACGTACACATCTGAGCCGTAATGCCATGGAATGGCTTTATCATCTGCATAAGGAACAGGCCCAGGAACAGTGATAGTCACAGGACTGACTTCAGGAGCATAAATGGTCACAGGTTCTCTTCTAGCAGGCATCTCAGCTGGATCATAGAATATGGTTATAGTGGACACATCATCAACTTCATTATCAACTTTGTCAAACTGCAAAGATCCTTCATCAATCAGATTCTGCAATCCCATCTTCAGGTCTTCACAACCGTTTATTGAATTCAAACACTTTTCACAATCAGAACTGCAACCCAGAAACACCTGTCCTTTTAGCAACCTCTCTTTCACTACCAACAACGGAGTCTTCACTTCTTCTATACTCAGAATCAAACTTAACTTCTCACCACTATCAACAGCATTTATTCTAGCCCCTCCGTGGTTCGAAATAGGGTTTGAAGTAACATTTGGCGGTGGTGCGAAGTTAGTCGCCTTTGAGTCGATCAAATCTTGAACTTTGTGTTGTAGCGCCCTACACTTCTCAGTTGAGTGCCCGGGTGCCCCTGAATGGAAAGCGCATCTAGCATTGACATCGTACCCCACTGGAAGCTCTCCAGGTGGTGGTGGTGCCAAAGTTCTCAATTGTATCAAATTCAGGTCCAGCAATCTCGGTAGCAATGCAGTATATCTCATGGGAATTGCCTCAAGCACCCTATTAGCCGGGCGAGTCTGCCTTGGCTGATAAGGTCTTTATTGTTATTTGTTACATTGTGGCTGCTGTTGTTGCTGTTGTTGTTGAGGCTCTAACTGCTGCACAGGGTTGGAAGGAATTGTGACAGCTGCCACTTGCTCATATGATCTTCTATATCCTCGGCCCCATCCTCGGCCAAACACAGCATTGGTTTCACCTTCCCTCCTTCTCGGGGGTCCGCTGAAAGCGTTTCTTACTCCACTAGAACTGCTTGCACTCGTATCCTGAATTTTTCCCATCTTTAACAAAGTCTCGACCCTTTCTCCAAAAATTACTATATCATTGAACTTGGTAGCCGAACAAGACGTCAATCTTTCAATAAACACACCTTGAAATGTCCCCATGAACATATCAGCCATCTCATTCTCCAGCAGTGGTGGTTGTACCCTGACAGCGAGCTGACTCCACCTTTGAGCATATTCTTTAAACCCCTCCTTAGCAGTTTGAGACATGTTTTGCAGTTGAGTGCGATTTGGAGCCATGTCCAAATTGTACTGGTATTGCCTCACGAAAGCCTCTGCCAGGTCCTTCCAGCTCTTAATGTTGGCTCTACTTAGCTTCATATACCATTCTAAGGAGGCCCCAACCAGGCTGTCCTGGAAATAGTACATCCATAGCTTTTCATCATCAATGTGGGCGGCAATCCTCCCTATAAAGGACTAGAGCTGAGTCTTTGGACACGCTGTGCCGTTGTACTTCTCGAAAGTCGGGGCCTTGAACTTGTAAGGGATTCTAACCCCTGGAACCAAGCCCAAGTCAGTAATGTCGAACCCCAAAGAGTTCTGAGATTGAATAGCCTTGATCTGTTCTGCCATCTCCTCAATTTCCTGTTCATCTCAGCCCCCTGGCCTTCAGTTTCGTCCAGCAACGTAAATTGTTTGTCTTGACCGTCCATCTGTACATTGTTCAGTCCATCATTGATAATGGTAACCCTGGCTGTGCTACAGGGATTTTAACCTGACGGACGCCCGCACCGTTACGATTACCTCCATCAGCAGTACCGTTGTTCCTGGCTTGACTATTTTATATCATCTCACGTAGTCGTTCCTGATTCTGACCCATTCCTGCCATAAGGGTCATAAAATTGTCCATCCTTAGTCTCAAGTCAGCTAAATCAGCCTGCATTTGATCCATGACTCTTTCTCTGTTAACTCTTGTGGGATATCTGTGTATGACTGGCTGTTCTCGAACTTTCCTGGGAGCTATAGTGCCTGAAATTAGAAAATACATTAGGAACTGGTGGCCATACCTACAAAACAAGAAAACAGGTGATATGTATGCAATGCAGTTGTTTATGTTTTCAATCCCAGGTCATTCAGGCCCATGTTCCGGTATTTAGCAAAGAAAACTAGATGGATGCTGATCCTCGACTATCAAAAACCTTCGCATAGAAAACACATTCAAACCATAACAGCAGGCACAGAAAAAAAAATGGTGAACTAAAAACACTGCGTAAAATAAATCAGCCTATTAGGCAAAAATAACAGAATTCCCCGTAGGGTACAAGTTATAGGAAGAACAACAAACGACCAGGACTCCTACAACATGTCTGTAGGTAATCCAAATATAAGGGGAACAAAATAAGAAGCCAGACCACTACCTGAGGACCCTGAACCTCCCTCACTAAGTCCCAACTCAGACCTAGCCTTCTTGACTCCAGCCATCAACTTGAGGTCTTCAATCTCTTTAAGTGCTGCTTCTAAGGCTTGATGACTATCTGCTAACTGTTGAGTCTTCTCCCTTCGAATTTGGTGGGCTTGTTCCACTTCTTCCTTCTTGAAAGTCATTTGCACTTTGAAAAATTCTTCTTTTTCTTTTTATCTCTTTAACTCCTGCTCTCTTTGTCCCTGCAACCAGACAATAGACTGACGAGCTTCCTTGAGAGTCTTCGAATTCTTCTTTCGTTCTTCTTCTCTTTTGGATTCCATCAGACCTAGTCTTTGAAAGTGGGCTTCCTTTCCAGCAAACTCTTTCTCGTTTGCCTCCAAGGTGGTCTGCATCTTTAGCAATTTCTCTTCAGCTTCATTCTTGGCCCGGTTGGCAAGATGATACAAATTAACCATTTCAATGTTCTCCACCCTGACCTCATGCAGTTGGGCTTCCAACTTCTTGAACTCTTCTAAAGACACAGTATCATTAGACTCAGCAGTTGGAGGAGCTGGAGGTGAGAATGGCAGCAATACCTTTTTGGCTCTGTCTTTCAACCAAGCCTCATACTCCGGGAAGGTCTGATTGTTGCACTTTCCAAAGCTAGTTATCCCTTCTCCCTTGATGCACTTCCAATCCCCAACAACTTTCCTCACTAAAGGCATATTGTCTTTTACGGGGAAGTAGAAAATAGGGGTAAACTTCAATTCTTCTGGTACCTCTCTCAAGGCATATCCCAACTGTCTTCTTAGCAAGATTGGATTGTAATTGATCCCTCCAGTTACCCCTAACAAAGGTACACTAAGATAGCTCCCACAGCTAGTGATGAAACGTGCACCCTGAAGCCTCTGGGTAATCCACCTGACATCCTTGGCAAGCAACTTTTCCAGCTTCTGAGCCCATACCAAGGTATGGTGACTAAACACTCCAGTACTAGGCAAGTGCCTCATGAACCAGATATGAAATAAAGGAGCGCAACAACGAACTAAACCTCCCCTTTTCTTCTCAGTCTTGTAGTGCACCGAGTAATACAAATCTCCGAGCAGCGTAGGCACAGGATTCTTCAGTAAGAAGAGATGAATGGCATTCATGTCTATGAACTTCTCCATATCTGCAAACAAAATAATGCCATAGATAGAAAGAGCCAAGATAGCACAGACAAAATCCCACTCTTCCTCAACAGCCAATTCTTCCACCTTCTTTGCTAAAGCCTCCAAAGAAAACCAAGATACACCTCCCTTAATGATGGTCATAGAATTCACAGCAGAAGTGCTCAAATAAAGAGCCTTGGAAATAGCCTCAGGTGCAGGTCTACTCATCTCAGCATTGAACGGAATCTGGTCTCGAACAGGAACTCCCAAGATCAAAGCATACTCCTCCAGCAAATGACCTAACTGAAAATCCGGAAAAGTGAAACAATGAAGCTGAGGATCATAGTACTGAAGCAGGGTGTGAATGGCGCATCTCTCAGAAGGATCTAACTCTACCACCACATCCAGAATACTCACATAAGCCTTCTTGAACCTCTCTACATGATTGGGTGTGATCAGCTTTACCATCCTCTTTAACAGGCCAACCTTAGTGTCGAAAAACTTGAAATGAATATTCTGCTTGCGAGGATCTTCCATCTTTGACCAGGATACCTGAACCGGAAGCAAAGATATGAACCTGTGAATGAAAACAAAACATGATTAATGATGAAATGATGCAATGCAAATGCAAAGACATGTGATCAATTTGGGACTGTCTGGAATCTGGATGCCAAGGCCAAGTGATCAGTAACCCAAATCCTCTGGATAACAACCCACAAACACTCAAATAATCTCAGATACACCCAATCAAGAACCAGATAAACTCAAGAACTCTGGAACCAAAGTAACTGTATCAGATCATAAGACTGCACTGGTAACAATGGTATGATGAAGTCAAGGGTTCCTGCAAACCTGTAAACCCCTCCCAATCTCACGGGTGTGTTCCGGGTCAAACATCACGGACTCTCAAAGCCGAATAGCAATAATACTTTCACCATTTCTGAGAAATGGCTCATAACCAAATCAGGGAATCGGTTTGGCATTATGTACTACGCAGGAAGGCCTCAGCTGAGTCCAGGAAAAACAAGCATCCCCTATAAGTTCCCAGCTTCAAGCGCTGAAATCGAGAAACAATAGTACATTCAGCCCGTAGGATACAGTACTAATGTCATACGACCAGATGCTTTGACTGAGTTCCTATAAGAGAACCAGGTCATCTTATGTGAGTCCCCAGTGGACCTTCGGGTGCGAATGGGTTTGCCACAAAATGTGGTCTGCCACTGTCACCACTGGAGAGGGTTGTTTCCACAAAGGTTCTCAATGATCGGTCCCCAGATGCACATAACTATCAGGGTCCTATCCCGAAGTGGATGAAATCCCCACACAAGATATTTCTAAGACGGTCGCAGTCTGGGCGTGAAACACACCGCCACTCATCATGTCAATGTGAGTACAATATGTCCACTCTAATCCTATAGTGCACTCAAGCCGGGCACTTGGCTTATCTCTCAGAAACAGTATCACCTGAATCCCACCAAGCAGAAAACCAGTCCAGACAGTCCAGTATGATATATGATGCGGAAAATAAATACTGAAAACTGTAAATAAAGCTGTAAACAAAACTGTAAATAAACAACAGTAAAATACAACACACAACAGCAAACAGTCAACACCCAAAAGAAACAGAAACACACAAGCGCTAGGAGAGACTCTCAAGGGAACCAGAGATTCTGGGTTCGATCCCCAGCAGAGTCGCCAGCTGTCGCTCCCCGGATTTCCATCCTGGTACAAACGCGAAAGTGGCGCGGAAAGAGGTAGAGTCGCCAGCAAGGCATTTTTATCCCGAAGGAACGGGAATGGTAATGCTGCACAAACCAGAAGAAAAGAAGAGGAAGGACACGGGTCCTGCGAACCAAAGAGACTGAGTTCGGGAGTCGGTTACGACCTGGGAAGGTATTAGCACCCAGATTGTCCGTCGTACCCGACGGGATCCACGCTTGCAAAGAAAATTGTTTCAAAGGGTGAAGAAATGAAAGCTGCTACTAATGAAAAGGAACTAGAACTGGATAAAAGAAAATAAGAGGAAACTGAACAAGAAATGAAAAGGAAAAAATGTAGGGAAAATAAAGATTATGCTCGAACGGGCCCTACCCCGCTGCCTACGTACCTCATCCGGACAATGAGGATCAGAGTCGCCGTAGTTCCCCTAACTAGGGGTCGAAAAGATTGCTTGTGTCTTAAGGCTTGAACTGCCTATGTCAATGCTCAGGTGTTGCAGGCTCGGACGACGAGTGTGTTACCGTCTTGCAAAATGACAAGTAGGAGCAAGTTCGCACGATGAGAGTGAAGGTGATGAGAAAAGAATTCCCGAGGGAAAGACGCTTATTATTTGTTTGTGTTTTTTAGAAACTTTTTAGGAGTGAAGTTTGCATAGGTAAGTGTACCTAAGTCTTACTCAATGGGATGTATACGTCTCACATTATCCCGAATTGGAATGTGCAAGAGGCTTACCTATCTATGGAGGAAATCCCCAAATCTAGTCCCACAAGTGAAGGCTCAGACACACTGACCTATTAACATTTATTAAGTATTTTTTGTGATTTTTGGTTAAGAAGTGTTTTTTATGCTTTTCTTTGTGAGATAATCTCATGCTAAGACCTATCCACCACAAGGGATAACTTACACCTCGCCCCGAAACGGAACGCGTGCAAGCATCTCATAGCAAAGTCTTATGTCACATGAGAAGACCCAACCTTTATTAGAGTGGATTAAAGTTAAGTTTGAAGATGAAAAGAGAGAGAGCACCAAAAGGATCTCAAAGGTGAAAAATCTAAGGGAGACTAAAATCCTAAATGTTGTCATGCATGGATGAACCTAGGTTAGTGAGGTTTAAATCCTATCCTAATGAAGAAGAAGGAAAGAAAAGAAGAAGAAGAAGAAGAAGAAGAAGAAGAGGAGGAGGAGAGGTAAGGCCTAAGCCCAACAATCATAAGGTTAGTACAATTAAGAATAAGAAGATAAGAGATGAGATTTGGAGATGTGGGAATCACATCCACATCTCTCACTTACCATAGCCCCTGAAATGGTTAGTGACAAAAGTATACAAGTAAAACAAAATGAACATAATGCCATACCAACATCATACAAACAGCAGTGAAGTCATACACATAAATGCTCAATGCAAACACAAGTCATAAGAATGAGAAGAGAAGCACACCAAATCCACATGAGGCAACATGAATTACATAGCAAAGCAAAGCAAACTTGATAAGATACAAAGCAAAATAAACAAAACACAACCTCAAAGTGCAAGACCAGAACCATAACCATGTTAGAAAAGTACTTAAGAAGCAAGGAAGATGAAGAGAAAAGAGACATAGGCTCAAGCAATCACATTAAAGGAAGAAAGAAACAAAGGAAGTGAGGTGGATGTACATGATAAAGGAAGAACTCAAAAGGCAAGATTTCCAAAACACAAACCCCAACCCAAGATCAGAGAGATACCAATGCCCTAAAGAGACCCTAAATAAGATGAAGAAGTTGGCACAAGTGCCCTTCTAAGCTAAGGAGAGAGGTTATGATCAAAAAGAAACAAAATGGGACAAGTCAAGAACAAAAATTGCAATTAAATCAAATATGCACCAAAAAATTCCACAACCTTGGACAAGAGATCTTCAAACATAGCATAACAACATGCCAAAAGGAAAGGAAGAAATTCAGAAGCTAACCAAGTTAAAAGAGGGCTCAAATATGAACTAGGGTTAAGAAACTTCATTCACAAGTCAAGGACCAAAAACAATTGAACAAGCTTCTAAAAATCAGAACAAAAATCACACATCCCCTTATGAATCCATAGCAAAATGAATCAACCAGAAATTCAAAATGAGGATCAATATAGAAAATGGAAAAGTTAACATGCTTAAAAATGAATTAAAATGAATTAATTAAAGTGAACAATTAATTTACACGTGTCAAAACAAAATAAATGAAAAATAAAATATTAAAAATTAAAGAAAACTAAAAGTAACATTCCTGAAGTTTTTCATAATTTTTTGAAACTTAGAACTATTTTTAAAAATTAAAAAGCAAATTGATATTAAAATCAAATAAAATAAAAAGAAATAGAAATAAGAAATGCCTAGGAGGTGCGAAAAGCAGGATGGATCAGCTCAGATATGGCTTGGGCCCAACAGGGGGTGTGGTTAGCGGATGGCCCTAGGCCCAAACGAAAACCTCACTTAAACCACTAATTAATCAGGATTAGATATTAAGTGTTATGTTTAATTATTAAAATGAAATAATAAAAACATGTGACATACCATCAACTGGTCACTTTTACTTAAATGAAATGAATAAAAAGAAAAAAAACTAAAATGAAAAAAATAAATGAAAAAAACAAAACACAGACCAATAGGAAGACGACACGTCACCGTCTTCCTCACTACACCATGAAAAAACGCAGGCCAAGAAGAAACAGGGCAAAATGCAGCATCAACACACCATCTTCATCATCGCATACCTTCTTCAAATCTTGATGAAATTAAAAAATGTAAAGACCAAAATCGAAGCACTCAACAAGAGTAACACAACCATACCATTATTTCTCACAAACAAACACCACACGCAGAGATTCAAGGCCTTAAAGTAATGACCTCAAAATCGAAAATCATGAATTAACAACTTTCAAGGCTTCACAATACTTCAAACAAGTTAAATCAAGCCTATACACCATGAAACAAGTAAGAACAAGCCAAAACCGAAGCCAAAATGAGGTGATTCTCAAACCTGGTATTGAGCTTTAGTTGAGATTCAAAGAAATCCAGAGGTTGAGATGGCTTCCTTATGCCTCTTTTGATCTTCTTTGAGCCAAATAAAGGCACTGTGCTTTTGATTGTGGTGAAAAATGGAACCAAACCGAAGTTGATGTCAATCTTCTACTTGTCAAAATGGCCTCTCCAAGACCATGTTTAAAGGCAGATGATGATGCTATGGCTAGATGAGGTTGTTGAGGTTTTATGGATCGAGAAAGGGAGCAAGATTCAGCTCTGAAACTTTTCTGTTTTTATATGAGGAAGAGAGCAAGGGCTCTTGAGTGTATGGATTCTTTTTAGTGAAAAATGAGGGAGAGAATGAAGTTTGTTAGAGTGAGCAAGAGTGTGATGGAATGCCTTACTTTTCTTCACATAAAAAAGGAATCAAAAATGCCTCTATGAAATCATGAAAGTGTGAAGTTTGTTAGGATCCTTCACCATAAATTTGTGCCTCTCCATGCTCTCTCTCTCTCTTTCTTAATTTGTTTTCAAAGGCAAAGATAATCATGTGTGTGATGGTGCATATTATTGTGGTGGTATGGGATTGTTGTTGGATGGTCATTGGGTGATGGAGAGAAAAAAGAATGAAGGACAGTTGTGATTGGTTGTTGCATGAAGCTGCATGGAGTGCATGTTGTTGGAGTCACGTGAAGACTCCTCTCTCTCCTTTGGTTGTGGCATGCGCGTGACAGTGAGTGGGGAGGAAAAAAAATGATTCTAAGGCAAATGAGAGGAGGACACTTGGCATGCTGGAACTAGTGACCTCAACAAGTGCTGAACCTCTCATATTTTTCGTGTACCACCACCTTTCATTCATATTATTCTTCTTATATTATTTTTTATTAATAAAACAACAAAATGATAATGACCAATAGCTTTCTCACACACGTGAGGCCACATGAAAAAATAGAATGGACATGTAATTTGTATAGTAACAAAGAAATTATAAAATGTGACACAACAAAATGAAAGGACCCAATAGTATTTTGACAAGTGTCACACAAAAACCCTAAAATACACCCAAACTTCCAAAATTCACATCTTGAGTTCTATAAATGCTATGAGGGTGTTCTACGACTTTTCGGAAAGGGAAAATCATGCTCTACAACCTTTGTGTTTTCTGGAAAATCATTCGGAGCTTTTTCGCACATGAAATAATAGCCTGAAGTTTAAGGACAAATAATTTCTAAAAATGGAAACTTCCAAATTTAGTAACTTTTTGCATACTCCCGACTTTTGACATTTAAGCTCAAATGAAATACTCCTTGACATAATATGACCTTAAAAAATGATAATCCTGACCAAAAAACTTTGAAATTGTCATGTTGACTTTTCTGACTGCGTAGTTGACTTTCTTGCTTCACCTCCAAGCAACTGCACCAAGTCTTGACCTCTTCAGTGAATTTTTGCCTCAAAATTCATACATAAGCTATGCAGACTAAATAAAATCCTTTGCCCTCAAGAAATGGTCAAAATTCAGAAGATAGGAGTGTCTGGCCCAAAACCCTAATCAGGATTTCCTTGTGCAGGAGAAAAAAAGTTGCATCTTGAACTTCTGATGAAATAACTGACTTCCCTGAGGAATTTTCCCACCAAATTTCAACCTTAGGATCCTCTTGCCATATGAGAGACTTTGCCCAAATGAAATGGCCAAAGTCACAAAGTTTCCCTGCTTGAAACTCAAACCCTAATTTGGGATCATTGTGTAGGAGCTTTGCCCTAGCTTGAATTCCCTGATGATCTTCCCATCTTCTGAGCTTTTGTAAATGAACTTGAACTTGTGAATGAGATATAAAATTCTCATAGGACTTGGATAAATCCACTGGGACTCTTGTCATAGCTTGTGATTGCTTCAAAAACCTCCACAGATGATCATATGCCTGATGCTAGGTCATGAGAATGTTATGCCTCATCTTTCCATGCTAGGATGCTAAGAATATGATATGTTCATGATGAATATGATGTGATATGATGCTTAAAAAGAAGAGAGCAAATTTGGGGTGTTACACCCAGCCTTCTCGCATCCTCGACTCTACCACTTCAAGAGCTTGCTTATAAGAGGCTATGGAAACCCTCCATCTTTGGTTCTTCAGAAGAAGCTACCAATGAAGATGCTTGTTCAGGTTTAAGGGGCTCAAAATCCTGACATGGAGTCTCGACTATCTCGCCATCCATGTCCACATACTTGAATGAAGCTAGATGACTGACGAAGATGTCTTCTTCCCCACTGACTATTACGATTTGGCCCTCCCACACGAATTTCAGCTTTTGATGAATTGTGGACGATACTGCCCCTGTTGACTGTATCCAGGGCCTTCCCAGCAAACAACTATATGCAGGCTATATATCCATCACGTAGAATGTGGTATTGAAGATTTGTGGACCTACTTTAATTGGTAAATCCACCTCCCCGAACACTGATCTTCTCGACCCATCAAATGCTCTAACCACCAGGTCGTTGGGATTTAGAATTACTCCATCATAATCCAACTTCATCAATGGCTTCTTGATAAGAACATTCAACGATGATCTGATATCTACCAACACGTGAGAAAGTACTGCACCTTTACACTCTAAAGAGATATGCAGCGCCCGATTATGAGCATGACCTTCAGATGTTAGATCCATGTCTGTAAAACCCAATCCATGACTGGCATCGACACTGGATACCACCGCTTCTAATTGATTTACTGAGATATCCTGAGGCACGTAAGCCTTGTTCAGGATATTCAAGAGAGCTTTCCTGTGGGAGTCGGAACACATTAGCAAAGACAAGATGGAAATCTTCGATGGGGTCTATTGTAGATGGTCCACAATCTTGTAATCGCTCTTTTTGATAATTCTAAAAAATTCCTCAGCTTCTTTATCAAAGGTAATGTTTGGATCAGTCACTAGTGTGGGCTCATTGGAAACTACTAGTTGTTTCCCTCTTGCTCTAGCCTGGGCTTCTGCAGTGTCTCTGGGTGGTAACACACTATTTCTTAGTGTTTCCGGTGCAGATAACCTTCCACTTCTAGTAAATCCCCCTACTCCGACGTTTTCTACTTGAGATGGGGTCGTGCTAGACGTGGCCAAATCTTGTTTATGGCCGTTACAATATACTTCGCCACCATAATTCCAGGGAATGGCTTTATCACTCTGATACATTATTGGCCCTGCAGTGGTAATCATTATCGGTGCCACTATGGCCCATGCAGGAACTTGAGGCGGATCGTAGAAAATGGTTACTGTGGAGACTTCGCTTTCCTTTACAACTTTGTCAAACTGCAACACTCCTTCATTAATCATACTTTGGATACTTGTTTTCAACTGCTCACAATCACTTGGCATTTCAACACATCTTGGACAATCACTTCCACTTCCTGCAAACACACCCCTCTGAGCCAAACACGTTTTAACAACATTCAACGGAGTTTGCAGGTCGTTGATATCACACACCAAATTTAGATTCTCCCCATCGTCAACTGCCCCAACTATACCCCCGTAAGAAGGCATGGGGTTCTGTATTACATTAGGAGTAGGAGCGAAATTAATCGCTTTAGAATCCAATAGGTCTTGAACCACATACTTCAAGGCTTTGCAATTTTCCGTGGTATGCCCGGGGGCTCCGGATTGAAATTCGCATCTGGCGTTTGTATCGTAAGCTTCAGGAAGTTGCCCTGGCTTTAGGGGTTGTAGAGTTCGGAGTTGAACCATCTGGAGCTGTAGGAGATTCTTCAAAAGTTGTGAATAGGACATCAGTGGAGTTTCATATTGCTTCTCTCTGGTCCTCTGAGAATAGTATGGGCGAGGAGCTCTTTGTTGATACCCTTGTTGGCGTTGCTGCTGTGGTGGTTGGACTTGTTGTTGGGCAGGTTGAGTTGATATAGTGACGGGTGCCACTTGCTGATAAAACCCTATGTTACTTCCTCCCCTTTGTGCATACACTGCCTCAGTCTCTCCTTCTATCCTCTTCAAGAAGGGTTTCTTGACACAAGATTTTGAAGCGCCCCCATTCTGAATCTTACCTTGCTTAATCCAACTTTCTATCCTCTCGCCAGTCAAGATGATATATGAGAACCCACTTGAGGAACATCCAGCTAGCCTCTCCATGAAATGCCCAGGAAGGGTATCCAGGAACAGGTATACCATTTCTCTCTCCAGCAAAGGTGGTTGCACTCTAGCGGCCACTTCACGCCACCTGTGTGCGTAATCTTTGAAGCTCTCCGAGTTTTTCGGAGTCAGACTCTGAAGTTGAGTGTGACTGGGCACCATGTAGATATTATACTGATATTTCTTGAGGAATGCCTCTCCCAATTCCTTCCAACTTCTCACAGAGCTTCTCTCTAGCTTCATATATCATTCCAAGGATCCTCTGGAGAGACTATCCTGGAAGTAGTACATCCAGAGCTTTACATCCGTAGTATGGGCAGCAATTTTCCAGTAGAACGCCTGCAAGTGAGTTTTAGGGCAGGAGCTACCATTATATTTGTCAAAAGTAGGTGGCCTAAATTTGTGAGGAATAACCACCCCGGGGAATAGACCCATGTCAGACACGTCTATCCCCAAAGTGTCTCTACACTCTAGGGCTTTGACTTTCTCAACAAGCATAAAAAAGTCTTGAAGATTTCCTTCTTCACCAAATCCCATATCATTGTTAAAAGAAGGGAATCGATCCTCCTGCCTGTCTTGTACTGGAATGAAGGTTGTTATGCCAGGTTCTGGAACTTGAGGTCCACCTGGGCCATTGTTGGTGTTGGGAGGAATCACTTGTACTTCAGGAGTGGTTACAGGAGGATTAGTCTGAGGAGGGTTGAGCCCCTAAATTGCATTTCTCAACTCTTGTTGTCCCTGAGCCATCACTTGCATCATGACCATGAACTCTCTTATTCTGGTGCGAAACTCATTAAGTTCAGTTTGCATAGCATCCATGACTGTCCTCTGGTTGTTGCAAGTTGCATAACGATGCAGGATATTCTGTCGAAGATGACGGGTCTTGGCGGCCCTCGCAATCTTTGCCTGAAACACAAATAAGTTAAGCAACCTGTAGGAAACCTACAAAACAAAGAAGAAATGCAAATGATGTGTATGCAATGCAATGTGTTCCTTTTATTCCCAAGGCTTCAATTACTTTCCCATTCTGGTATTGAGAAAATACCCCTTGTAAGAAAATCCTGTGTGACATTCAAACTTGAAGTGGTGGCATTTATTTTATGTTCATGCAACAGATATAACCAGAGACTTCAGGTAAATCAGAAAACAATTGGAATAACAAATATCCTCACAAGGTACAAATTCATATGTCAAGAAATAAAAATTACATTAAGAGAGAGGGGACTGCCACAACAAGCTTGTGGGTAATCCAATTCATATGCATAAAAAACTAAAGCTTAGGAAGGTCTACATCCTGTAATATCCAACTAAGGCGCTTGACATTTTGCAACATCTGAGCTATATCCGGATGCGTAGGTTCCTGCACAAGCTTCTGAATTAGGATATCCCTAAGGTCAAAGGAGGCATGCAATTCCTCAATTTGATGTAGGAACACCTTTTCACTTTCCTGGCTTGTAATAGAATCATTCTTGGCTCTCTTGACATCAACTTTCAATTTCAAATATTCTATTTCATTCTGAGCTTCCTTTATTGCTTGTTGGCTTTCTGCTAAACTTTGGAGACAACTCTTCTCTTGATGATAAGCCTTCTGAAGGAGCTCTCTCTGTCCATCCAAAGAATCCTGAAGACTCTTGACTTCTAGCTTATGCTTGATCTCCAGCTCCCTCTGTTTCCTCAAATTGTATTCCCACTTCTCTTGCCATAAGGTGGCAGCCTCATTGGCTTCATTCAAATCTTTCTTCTCCTTCCAACGTTGGGTCGCCTTGTGAGTTTTAGCTAATCCCCTTTTCTTGAAGTAGAGCTCTCTCTCTTGAAAGTCTTGCTGCTTGAGCCTAACCATCTCTTCAGCTTTGTGAGCTCTTTCCTCCTATTTTTGATTTTGCATCTTCAGTTTCTGGCATGAATTGTAAGCTTCTTGATTCTCCAACCTGAGTTGTTGAACCAAAGCTTCCAACTTTTGATATTCTTGAAGAGACACTGAAGTTATGGGTGCGACCTCCTTAGGGTAGAGAGGTGTTTCTCTAGAAAATGGGAGCAACAGGGTCTTCACACGATCCTCCATCCAGCTGGCAAAAGGATCATAAGTATTGGGATCTACTCTCCCAAAATCTTTCTTCCCTTTCATCAATCTAACTTCCCAAGCTTGGGATGCCAGTATGCTCTTCTTGAGATTTCCTTCTGCTGGAAAGTATAAAGATTCATCTGCCTCTTCAATCAAAGGCACAAATCTTAATGGATAACCAAACTGCTTCCTGGACAAGATAGGATTGTAGCTAATCCCACCCTTCCTTCCTATCAAAGGCACATTTGGGAAGCTACCACAACTGACCAATAATTCTTTGCCCACAAGATCTCTGTTGCATCCCCATGCAATGTCAGCTGAGGTTAAGCCCATTAATCTTTTGGACCACTTCCAAAATTGTTTCAAATCCTGGAAAGGTCCTGATTTAGGGAGTTGCCTTACAAACCAATCAGCAAATAAGGGAGCACAACAATTTACATGTCCCTTCCTCTTTTCATTCCTATGGTGAACTCCATAGTAAAAGTCACCTAGCAAAGTGGGTACTGGATTTCTTCTGGAAAATATAGTGATATCTTCCATGTTGATTAAACCCTTCTCTCCTGGAAACAAACTGGTCCCATACACTATCAAAGACGGAAAGGTGTTGAACTTAGCCCATTTGTTTTCAGAGGCCAGGTCCTGAGCTTCCTTGATAAGAAAATCTAAGAAAAATCTTTTACCTTAGGTGGCATCTAATTCTCTGTTAACCTTGGATAAGTTCAGAAGAAAATCATCACCTATATCTTTGGATGAAGGCATCTTCTCTAAACCATAATAAGGAGCACCACTTTTGATGGGAATTATGAGGATGCTGGATATCTCTTCTAATGTGGGAGCCAAGATATAGTCAGGGAAAACAAAGACCCTCAGCCGTAGATCATAGAACTGCAGTAGAGAATGCAAGCTATCCCTCTGGTCAGTGGTTGGCTTATTCACATAGTCTAGGATCTTCCCAAACTCTTTTCTGAAATCATCAAGCACTTTGTCACCCATCAAACCAATTAACTTTTGAATACCATCTGTCCCTGGATGTGGGAAAGTATAATGGACATTTCTCTTCCTTGGAATCTCCATGTTGAAGCAGCAAATATGACCAGGAATAGGATGCAATGAACCTTGAGAATAAAAAAGAACACAAAATGATTAATGATGTTATGCAAGGCAAGGCATGTGATCAGTGATGTGTCTGTGTAGTGAATCAGGTAATCAAGTTTCTGTGCAAGGCCACAACATCACCACAAGTATCTTTCTGATCAGGAATTCATGATTTCAGAATCCATAATTAACAGAACAAGATCATATCATTGAAGTGTGTTGGCATAATGGGTATGTTGAAGTTTAGGGCTCCTGCAAACTTGTAAACCCATCCCCATCTCACGGGTGTGCTACTCGGGTCAAACATCACTGACTCTCAAAGTCGGATAGCAATAATACGTTCACCATTTCCAAGAAATGGCTCATGACCAAATCAGGGGATCGGTTTGGTATTATGTGCTACTCAGGGAGGTTTCAGCTGAGTCCAAGGAAACAAGCATCCATCATAAGTCCTCAGCTTCAAGCACTGAATCGAGAAACAATAGTACATTCATCCTGAAGGGTACAATACTATTGTCATACGAACAGTTTGCCTTAAATGGATTCCTATGAGAGAACCAGACCATCCTATGCGAGTTCCCAGTGGGCCCTTGGATGCGAGTGGGTTTGCCAACAAATGTGGTCTGCTACTGTCATCGCTGGAGAGGGATGTTTCCACAAAGGTTCTCATTGATCGGTCCCTCGACTGCACATAACTATCAAGTTAGTGTATTGCCCCAGAAAGATTCTGGCGTTAATACATTTTAGATAAGGTCGCAAGTCAAGGCGTGGAACTCACTAATACCAACATAGCAAGATGCCATGAAGCAAAAGTGGAACCAATCTAAATCCTAGGTACACTCAAGCCGGGTATTTGTCTTATCTCACAGTAACAAAGCTCATCCCACAGAAAAAATGAAACCAGCACAGTCCAGTATGATGCATGTGAAATAAATACTGAAAGCAGTAAATAAAGCTGTAAAGTAAATTGTAAACGAAAACAGTAAATAAATACAACAGCACACACATATAAACACCCAAAGAAAACAAAAACAAACAGGCGCTAGGATTGACTCTACGAGGGAAACCAGAGATTCTGGGTTCGATCCCCAACAGAGTTGCCAGTTGTCGCTCCCAGGATTTTCATCCTAGTACAAACGCGAAAGTGGCGTAGAAAAGGTAGAGTCGCCAACCATGCATTTTTATCCCGAATGAATAGGAAAGGTAATGCTGCACAAACCTAAGGAAGAAGGAAAGAAAAAGGTCCTGCGAACCAAAGATTTGGGTTCGGGAGTCGGTTACGACCTGGGAAGGTATTAGCACCCCAGACCGTCTGTCGTACCCGACGGGATCCACGCTTGATTGTTTGCTTCAAAGGGTGAGAAAATAAAGTGCTGCTGAATAAAACTGCTACTGGAAATGGAATGGGAATGGAAAAGGAGAAATGGAATTGGAATGGAAAGAAAGGATGGGGAAAATGTAGGGAAAATAAAGAATGTGCTCGAACGGGCCCTACCCCGCTGCCTACGTACCTCATCGGGAAAATGAGGATCAGAGTCGACGTAGTTCGCCTAACTAAGGTGGGAACTATTTGTTTGTGTTTTTTATAGCTAGAACTGCGTATGTCTATTCTCAGGTGTTGCAGGCTCGTCTGGTAAGAGTGCATTTACCGCCTTGCATTCGAGACAAGTCGTTGCAAGTTCGTGTTGAGAGTGAATGAGGTGAGAAAAGAAGTTCCCGCAGGATAGTCACTTATTGTTTGTTTTTTTGTCTTTTATGAGTTTTGTATGAATTTGGTACAAGGAAGTGAATTCAAACTCTTTTCCATGGAATGTGTACTTGCTACTACATTCCAAGATGGAATAATAGAACAAGAACACCAAGTAAGGAGAATTTATCCAAGACTTGTTTCCACAGATTAGGGTCTAAGTTCCCTAGCTTGTTGAACTTTATTAAGTGTTTTTATTGCTTTGTAAAGAAGTATCTTTTAGATTTTTCTTTGTGAAACATCCCCCTAATGAGACTTGTACATCATGTTAGACAAGCTTACACCATTCCGAGATGGAATGAATGCAAGTGCCCCATGGAATAAGGCTATACACAAGGGATCCTCTCATGCATTTATTAAGTCTTTTTTGGATTTTGTTTGAAGATGAGAAGAGAAGACTCAAAAGGAAAAGGTCAAAGCTAATGGGGGACTAAGACACAACCCTAAGTCATCTTATTATGTACAAGAATATGGTCCTATGGTTAATGAGGTATTCTAACCTAAGGAGAAGAAAGAACAGGTTAGAGTTCAACTTACTTCCTAAGGAAGTTAAGTTGAATCTAAAGAGAGAAAGGGGAACCTATGAACAAAGTGTCGCTCCCGATAGATGGGACCGGCCCAAATAAAGGTACAGACGCGAACGGTCGGCGAGAGGGACAATGAGAACACGCAGCAGTGAACTCACTGGAGATGAATAGAGTCGCCAGCTAGGCATTTTTATCCCGGAGGAAAGGCAATGCTGCATAGACCTAGAAAGATATGGATAAGACGGTTTGCGAACCAGAGAGACTGAGAAAGGGGGTTGGTTACAACCTGGGAAGGTATTAGCACCCAGATTGTCCGCCGTACTCGACGGGATCCACGCTTGAAAGATTTGTGTTTTAAAGGGGTAGTGTCAGTGCAATTTGTGTGTAAAAGAGCTGGAAAACAAAATGTACAGGTGTCAGTGTAAGAGAAAAGTGAAGTATATAAGTGAAGTGTCAGTGTAAGAACAGGAGTGAAATGCTCAAGATCATGAGGCTAAAAGAATGAGGCTAGAAAGAGGGGGAATATACAGAGACTTTTGTTCGATAACTGTCAAGTTATGCCTACGTATCCTCTCGTGCAATGAGGAAGTCAGAACACCGTAGTTCGACCCAAAGAGACTGAAAGGGTGAATTGACTTGTGAACTGCTTACTTGTCTATGCTCAAGTGTATGACCTGTCTGGCTCAGGTGCAAACTGTCTTGCATTAGACGGAAGAAGCGAGTTCTCGCTTGTGAGTGAATGAGATGAGAAGAGAATCCCGAAGGAGACGATTATTGTTTGTTTTTGTGTTTTCAGTCTTTTATTGCTTTTGAAAGTTTGTCATAAGTTAATGAGCCTAAGCCTAAACCAATGGATTTAGTAAACTCATCACATCTTCCCTCTGTTTAGGGGTAATGAGAGTACCTTAAGTGTGAAGTCAGATTCTCACACTTAATCACCTTTGGTATAGGATTAAGATCATTAACCTACTTGTGATTATTTAGATGTTTTTGGTGTTTTTGTTTAGTGTTGAGTAATGAGGTTAAGCCATAATCAGGGATTAAACAGACTCATTACACCATCCTAATAGAAGGATAATAGATGAGAATGTTTAAGCTGAGGAAAACTCCTCAACTTAATCCATGATTAGGGATTAAACTCATGACAAAACAAGCCTTTGATTAAGTGGATTTTATTTAGTGGTATGATGATGAAGTGAATTTTATGATTTGTAAGACAACTTGAGGGGGACTTGTCCATTAACACTAGGGTTAGTCCTCCTTAACCAATTAAGGAAGAATTAGAACCCTAATGCAAGGCCCAAGTTACAAGTGTGATGTCTTGATACTTATTAAGTGAATTGATTAAGAGATTTAAACACATTAAGGGTTTAACACTTAGGATTAAAGTTATACACTCCATCCTAAGAGAAGGATGCAGGCATAAGCTTAATCACAAAGCCTTAAAGCCTTTAGGGTTTAGTCCCTGATTATGAGGTGAGAAGAGATGACTCAAAAGAGACACAAAGGTAAAACTAAGAGGGGAGACTAATCAAAACCCTAATCATTGTCATGCTTGGTTGTTCCTAAGGTTTATGAGGTTTATCAAGAAAATTCTTCAATGGAACCACCAAGAAGCAGATGAAAGGATCAAGAGAAGCAAAGCAACTTGCTTCATTCAAGAAGTCAAGTCACCTGAAGGAAGAAAGTGGGGAGAAGAAGAATGAGCAATCTCAAACTCAAACACATATAGAAAATGCAGCAATGGATGCAAGAGAGATGAAAAGAAAGGTTATGAGAAGTGAAGGCAAATTCACTTCTCAAGTTCACTTACCACCTGAAATGTTAGAAAAGGAATGCAATGCAATGCAGAATGGGATGAGATGACATGATGAGAAACAAAACCAGAAGCACATACATGATGCTAATGATGCTATGAGATGCTACAAACATAAGGCAGCACATGGAAATGATCATACAAGCTTATGAATGCAAATGAAGCAAGTTAGAACACATGAACATACATGAAAAGTTATGGAAGGCACATGGCATACAACATGACAAATGCAAGATGCAATGATCAAACATGCTTTCAATATGTCTTATGATGTCAAATGAATCACATGGAAGCATGGGATGTCATGGCAAGTCATGTTATGCAAGAGAATGCAAGATGGATGCATATGGAAGCCCAAATTAGGGTTTATGAATCAAACATCAAACACAAACCAAAACCAGAAGCAAACCCTAAGATAAAAAATGGAAAATGCCACACAAAGGACCCCTAATCCCATACTAAACCACTGCCCAAAGGGGAGGTCTCAACTCTTAACCAATTTCAAGTTATGATTTTTACAAGATTCTAGGGTTTTTAGGGTTCCTAAACAAAAGAAATGTCAAACAATTTGAAAATGCAAGATCAAATCATGGCCATTTTATCTCAAAAACTACATGCTAAACATAATACAATGCAAGAAGAATCAATGTCCAACTCCTCATGAATAGGCAGAAATGATTTTTTGAACTATGGATCAAATTAATGCACAAAAATGATTTTAATTCAATGAAAAATTCTCAAAATGCATCAAGATCAAAAAAGAAATTTGGTTTGAAGGTTGGACAATGTTTCTAAATGTCTTAGAACATTTCATGAATTTTTTGGTGATTTTTAAATACCTAAAAGTATTTTTAATAAATTAATTTCCATTAATCAATTAAAAATAATCCTTTAAATATTTAAAAATACTTTTTTAATGCTAAAAATAAAAACAAAAATATTTTTGTGTTTGAAAAATTAATGAAATTCAGGATAAAAAATTTCATAATTTTTAAACAAGTTTTGCTATTTTAAATAAATTGGGCAAATAAAATGAAAAGGAATGAAATAAAAATGAATTTTAAATGAAGTCAACAGAAAGAATGGCTGAGATTGCATCTGGATTCAAAAATGTTGACCGCGCGCGTGAATGAAAGGCCAGGATTGCTTTTGAGTTAATTAGTTTAATTAAGATTTATTTAATTAATGAAAAAGGATTAGGGCATAATGATCAGATCTGAGCCATCCACACGCGCGGGAGGTCAAAGGGGTCAACTGATCCTACGCTCCAAATTCAAATGGCAATTAATTACAGGATTAAGCCCTAATGACTTTCAGGTGGCCGGAGAAGACCTCCGGTCGTCTTCTCCGGTGGGAACCCCACCTGAAAATCCCCAAAACTCTCAAAACTTAATTAAAACAAAATCTAAAAGCATGGAAATGATTCCCACTCACTCACGAACTAAAACCCCCAATCAAAACAAATTTATTCTTCCTGGAATGGCTGAATCGAAGCAAACAAGAACTAGGGCAAAAAAGTTTCAGGAAGTGTAAACACCCCAAATTTTCCCTCACCCATTTTCACCATGGCTTGTGATCATTTCATATGCATAAACACAATCATATCACCTCATATCTCAATTTTGAGTCACTGCATTGGTTCTAAGTCATCTACACCTAGGGTTTGTGGTCTGAGCAATCCAAGAGCCCCTTGAGCCACTCCAAAGGCAACCAATCACTTCAAATGGATCCATATGTGTTCAAGTATCATATTACATCTTCTCAAAGTCAAAAATTCCAAAGAATCACAAGAACTAGGGTTTGATTGGATGCAGAGCCAAGTTTGACTGCACAGTTGACCTAAAATTAGGGTTTTGGTTTCAGAGGCCATAACTCCAAATTTTTGGTCATTCTTGTTCCCATTGGTCTCTATATGGTATAGGGAGTATGCATATCAATTTTCATGAAGAAATTCCATGGGGAAGTCATCTGATCAAGAGTTGACTTTTCAGACAAGTCAGTGTAAAATCAGGGCATCTGAGGCCCCCAATGACCCAACCAATGGGTGATCTTCATCATTTTGAGTGTATATGATCTTTATTTGATCATGGAAGAAGGTTGAAGTTCATATAAATCAAGAATTTGGAAGTTTTGCAAATGTTGACGTTTTGGGCATAGTTGACTTTTCAAGAATGCTTCATTTTAGGTCATTTTTCAAGCCTTGATTCTTGATCCAAAAAAGCTTCAAATGGAAAAACTTTGGTCATGAAAGTTGTAGATCTCATCTTTCCCTTTTCAAAAAGTACAAGAACATGATCAAATTCTTCTTAGATCAAAAGTTATGGTGTGACAAAGTTAGCAAAAATCATTGATTTTCAAGGCATGCTTCAAATGTGAATTTTGCAAAATCATGTACCAAGGCAAATTGCAACTTCTAATTGGCATCAAACCCTCACATAAACATCATGTAAGTCCTAAAATTCAGAATGGACTAGGCATTGCTCATGTTTCATGGCTTTTGGGACAAGATCTTTCCATGTGAACCATAAAGCAACAACTTGCAAAAACTCATGATCACACTCCCTACAACTTGCAACCTTGGATGCTGACTTTGGCTAGCCTTTCCCCTCACCCTTGCTGCGCAGCCCATGCCTTGTACTAGCCTAGATCATGAGCCATACTTCTCTTACACAAAAAGTGGACTTTGAGCAAAAGCAAACTTACCAATCACTATAGGCCAGGTCACATCATCTGACCTATAGGATTAAAATACAATATCCCTTGGCAAGCCAAAGATATGAAGAAGCAAGGCTGAAACACTTGACACATTCACATTCACAAAACACACCCCAGCTGCATTATGCTTCGAATCTCTCTGCCCAGCCACAAAACACTCAAACCATTTTCACCATTCAACTTACCATGCCTCATTGAGTAGAAACCAGCAAGAACACAAGCCTGAAACAAGCTGTAACCCCACTGCACCATTTTCACTCCAACTTGCAGTTTCATTCGAAACTCTCTCCACAGCTCACAAACATCAGAACAAACCCCATAGACCTTCTCCACTCATCATCTGGACCACAAACAACCCTTCACCATTGCTAGAAACAGCCTGAAACTCCATTGCCATTTTCAACTGAGCTTGAGCAGAAGCTGCTCAAACTCTTCATTCAGCCAACATAAATTCCTCTTGAGCATTCAAGCATCACCAGAGGGTTAAGTGGAGTGGTTTTCATCAAGAGGAGAGGCCAGAAAGTCATCAGAGTGAAAGCTTCGAATCTCAGGTAGCTCAAGAATTATTTTTCCAGAAATCGTTTTTCATGTTATAAACTTGTTCTTTATGCTTCACTGAGTATCCTGGTGCTTTTGTTTTTTGAAATGGTGTTGAAATGAGTATTTTATTAGCTTCTGAAACTCTGTGACCTAGGAATTTGTTTTGTTCGATTCATGAATTCCAGGAAGAATAAATTGGTTTTGAGTGAGGGTTTTGGTTCGTGAGTGAGTGGGGATCATTTCCCAATTCTTAGATTTCATTTTAGTTAGGTTTTTGGGGTTTTGGGGATTTTCAGGGGAGATGCTGGCCGGAGAAGACGACCGGAGGTCTTCTCCGGCAGCCTGAAAGTGATTTGTGCCCTAATCCTGTCATTAACTCTAGTTTGAATTTGGACCGTGGATTGCGTTGAAAACGTTGACCTCCCGCGTGTGTGTGTGGCCTGGATTCACCCAATTAGCCCTAATCCACGTGTTAGCTTAATTAATCCATAATTAAATTGATTTAATCAGAATCAACCACAGCCTTTGGATAGCGCGCGTGGTCAACCCATTCAAATCCAGGATTCATCTCATCCCTCCATTCTGTTGACTTTCCATTATTTTCATTTTAATTCATTTTCTTTTCATTTCTTTTCCATAATTAATTTAAAATAGTAAAAAAGGTTTAAATATTATGAAACTTTTTCTCCTGAGTTTTATTAATTTTTATGACACAAAAATATTTTCATTTTTATTTTTATCATTAAAAAAGCATTTTTAAATATTTAAAAGATTATTTTTAATTGATTAATGGAAATTAATTAATTAAAAATACTTTCAGGTATTTAAAAATCACCAAAAAATTCATGAAATGTTCTAAGACATTTAGAAACATTGTCCAACCTTCAAACCAAATTTCTTTTTTGATCTTGATGCATTTTGAGAATTTTTCATTGAATTAAAATCATCTTTGTGCATTAATTTGATCCAAAGTTCAAAAATTCATTTCTGCCTATTCATGAAGAGTTGGACATTGATTCTTCTTGCATTGCATTGTGTTTAACATGTAGTTTCTAGGATTAAATGGCCATGATTTGATTCCTCATTTTCAATTTGTTTGACATTTCTTTTGTTTAAGAGCCCTAAAAACCCTAATAACTTAGAAAAATCATAACTTGAGTTTGGTTAGGAGTTGAGACCTCCCCTTTGGACTTTGGTTTAATATAGGTTTAGGGTTTCTTTGGGTGGCATTTTCCATTTTTTATCTTAGGGTTTGCTTCTGATTTTGAGTTTTGTTTGATATTTGTTTCATAAACCCTAATTTGGGCTTTCTTTTGCATCCCTTTTGCATTCTCTTGCATAACATGACTTGCCATGCCATCCCATGCCTCCATTTGATTCATTTAACATCATAAGACATATAGAAAGCATGTTTGATCATTGCATCATGTATTTGCCATGTTGTATGCCTTGTGTGCTTCATAACTTTTCATGTGTATCCATGCTTCCAACTTGCATCATTTGCATCCATGATCTTGTATGAACATCTCCATGCCTTGCCTTATGCTTGTAGCATCTAATAATATCATTATCATCATGTACATGCTTCTGGTTTTGTTTATCATCATGTCATTTCATCTCATTTGGCATTGCATTGCATTTCTTTTCTAACACTTCAGGTGGTAAGTGATGTTGAGAAGTGAATTTGCCTTCACTTCTCATAACTATTCTTTTCATCTCTCTTGCATCCATTGCTGCATTCTTATATGTGTTTGAGTTTGAGCTTGCTCATCCTTGTTCTTCTTACTTTCTTCCTTCAAGTGACTTGACTTCTTGAATGAAGCAAGTCACTTTGCTTCTCTTGATCCTGTCCATCTGCCTCCTGGCGGTTCCATTGAAGACTTCTCTTGTAAACCTCACAAACCTTAGGAACAACCAAGCATGACAATGATTAGGGTTTTGTTTAGTCTCCCCTCTTAGTTTTCACCTTTGTGTCTCTTTGAGTCTTCTCTTCTCATCTCATAATCAGGGACTAAACCCTAAAGGCTTTAAGGCTTTGTGATTAAGCTTATGCCTGCATCCTTCTCTTAGGATGGAGTGTATAACTTTAATCCTAAGTGTTAAACCCTTAATGTGTTTAAATCCCTTAATCAATCCACTTAATAATCACCAAGACATCACACTTGTAACTTGGGCCTTGCATTAGGGTTCTAATTCTTCCTTAATTGGTTAAGAAGGACTAACCCTAGTGTTAATGGACAAGTCCCCCTCAAGTGGTCTTACAAACCCTAAAAATCACTTCATCATCATATCATTAAATAAAATCCACTTAATCAAAGGCTTGTTTTGTCATGAGTTTAATTCCTAATCATGGATTAAGTTGAGGAGCCTTCCTCAGCTTAAACATTCTCATCTATTATCCTTCTATTAGGATGGTGTAATGGGTCTGTTTAATCCCTGATTATGGCTTAACCTCATTACTTAACACTAAAAAAAAACACCAAAAACATCTAAATAATCACAAGTAGGTTAATGATCTTAATCCTACACCAAAGGTGTTTAAGTGTGAGAATCTGACTTCACACTTAAAGTACTCTCATTACCCCTAATCAGAGGGAAGATGTGATGAGTTTACTAAATCCATTGGTTTAGGCTTAAGCTCATTAATTTATGACAAACTTAAAAAAGCAATAAAAGATTGAAAACACAAAAACAAACAATAATCGTCTCCTTCGGGATTCTTTTCTCATCACCTTCACTCACAACCGAGAACTTGCTTCTTCCGTCTAATGCAAGACAGTTTGCACCTGAGCCAGGCAGGTCATACACTTGAGCATAGACAAGTAAGCAGTTCACAAGTCAATTCACCTTTCAGTCTCTTTGGGTCGAACTACGGTGTTCTGACTTCCTCATTGCACGAGAGGATACGTAGGCATAACTTAACAGTTATCGAACAAAAGTCTCTGTATATTCCCCCTCCTTCCAGCTTCATTCTTTTAAGCCTCATAGTCATGAGCATTTCATTCCTGTCCTTACACTGACACTATATATTTATACACTTTACACTTCTTTTACACTGACACCTGTACATATTGCTTTCCAGCTCTTTACACACAAATTGCACTGACACTACCCCTTTAAAACACAAATCTTTTAAGCGTGGATCCCGTCGAGTACGGCGGACAATCTGGGTGCTAATACCTTCCCAGGTTGTAACCAACCCCCTTTCTCAGTCTCTCTGGTTCGCAACCGTCTTATCCATCTCTTTCTAGGTCTATGCAGCATTACCTTTCCTCCGGGATAAAAATGCCTAGCTGGCGACTCTATTCATCTCCAGTGAGTTCACGGCTGTGTGTTCTCATTGTCCCTCTCGCCGACCGTTCGCGTCTATACCTTCATCTGATCCTTTTCATTTGTCGGGAGCGACAGCTTGGCGACTCTGCTGGGGAGCCTTATATTGCAACCAGGGCTTCTGGTTCTTTTTGTGGGTTCCTCCTAGCGCTTGTTTGATTTGTGTTTACTGGGGTGTTATGTGCTTATTTGTGTTTGTATTTTTGTATTTATTTTTGCTTTATGTACAGTTGCTTTACTGCTTTCTTTATTGCTTTTGTATATATCATACTGTCATGCTGCTGGCTGGATCTGGTCTTTATTTTGGTGGGTGGGTGATTCATTGAGAGTTAAGGTCCTATACCTGGGACCTGAGTGACACCTAGGCTAGAGTGAATCATATTCTTTCCCATTCCATTTCGGTCTGGTGCGGGAATATGAAACACGGTTCAGATATGGGTTTCTTCTTGAGAACTCTGTGTTGCAGATTTCCTGCAATGCTAGGGCTATCTGGGAAGCCTGCTAAGTCTGGATGACCTTTTAGTATTGACCTTCAGAAACTGAGGTGAGTTAGAGGAGGAACTTTTATGGTTATTGTAAACACTGTACCTCCGGGTTAGAAGTGTTTACACTTCTCATAACTGATCCAAGTCTGAGGATCCTTGTTTTAGAACACCACCTGTGAGGGGGTTGGGCTGTTTACAGGTTTGCAGGTACCTTGACCTCAGAATACCTTGTTACTTTGATTGTTTAAGAATACTTCAAGTTGGGACAGTTCTTGTGATTCTAAAACCCTGGATATGTGGCTCTTTATTTGAGTCCCCCACCTTGGTTACTGGATTTATAGACCTCCAACTGGAATTCTTGAACACACTTGGACCTATATCAGGGCATTTTGATCAGATCCAGCTCAGTCACAGACCCTTGCATTTCATTTGCATACATAATCATTGCATCATATTGACATGTGCTTATTTGTGTTTCAGGGTATCCATCTTCATTTGGTTTTGGTTTTGACCCCATCTTCAATTTTGACTTGTCTTCATCAGCTATCTGCTTCAGTTATCACCTGCACCTGCCATTCAGTGGCCCACTTCTTCAATATTATCATCAGCACCTGTCTCTACTCAGTCTCAGCATCATGGCTCCTAAAAAGAGCAACATCACCTATCACTTCTTCCAGCCAGAGCTATCAGATATCAGGAGGATTCAGACTTTGATCACTCCAGATCACATACCATTGTTCAGGGAAAGTTATGGAGATATACTTGATATGGTCATGGATCTGGACCCATCACAGAGAAGCTTGATCCACACCTGCATTCAGTTTTATGACCCTCCACTGAGATGTTTTACTTTTCAAGACTTTCAGTTGGGCCCCTTATTGGAAGAATACTCCTCATTAGTTGGTATACCTATCAGAGGTGGAATCCCTTTCAACCCTGAGATGGTCTTTCCTGCTAATGGAGAAGTAGCAAAGGCTTTGCATCTGGAACCTGTCCTGATTGAGCAGCATATGACTTCTAAAGCTGGGATCCCTGGTTTTCATCTGGATTTCTTAATCTCTCAAGCTACCCTGAAAGCTTCTATAGGAGAGTGGAAAGCTGTTTGTGCTTTACTGGCCTTGAGCATATATGGAATTGTATTGTTTGCAGATGAGCCTCGATTCATTAGCAAGAATGCAATCCATCTTTTCATCTTGAAGAACCCAGTGCCAACTTTATTGGGGGATCTTTATGTAAACACCCCAAATTTGCCCTCACCCATTTCACCATGGCTTGTGATCATTCTCATATGCATAAGCACAATCATATCATCCCACATCTCATTTTTGATTCACTGCATAGTTTCTAAGGCATCTGCACCTAGGGTTTGTGATCTGAGCAATCCCAAAGCATCTTGAGCCATTCCAAAGGCCACCAATCACTTCAAAGGGGTCCATGTGTGTTCTCAAATCATATTCCATCTCCTCAAAGTCAAAAATGCAGAGGAACCACAAGGACTAGGGTTTGAGTGGATGCAGAGCCAGGTCAAACTGCACAGTTGACTGAAAATTAGGGTTTTGGTTTCAGAGGCCATAACTCCAAATTTTTTGGTCATTCTTGTTTCCATTGCTCTTTATATGGTATATGGAGTATGCATATCAATTTTCATGAAGAAATTCCATGGGGAAGTCATCTGATCAAGGGTTGACTTTTCAGACAAGTCAGTGTAAAATCAGGGCATCTGAGGCCCCCAATGACCCAACCAATGGGTGATCTTCATCATTTTGAGTGTATATGATCTTTATTTGATCATGGAAGAAGGTTGAAGTTCATAGAAATCAAGAATTTAGGGTTTTTGCAAATGTTGACTTTTTGGGCATAGTTGACTTTTCAAGAATGCATCATTTTAGGTCATTTTTCAAGCCTTGATTCTTGATCCAAAAAGGCTTCAAATGGAAAAACTTTGGTCATGAAAGTTGTAGATCTCATCTTTCCCTTTTCAAAAAGTACAAGAACATGATCAAACTCTTCTTGGATCAAAAGTTATGGCAATGCAAAGTTGGCTAAAATCATTGATTTTCAAGGCATGCCCTAAGTGAGAATTTTGCAAAATCTTGGACCAATGCATATTGCAGCCTCTAATTCATTTCAAACCAGCACATAAACATTCTCTAAGTCATAAAAATCAGAAATGAACCAAGAATGCCCATGGTTTTATGTTTGGTTGGACAAAAAGGTCACATGTGAACAAAAAGTCACAAGTTGCAAAACTCATGATCATGCTTCCTACTACTTGCAGCCTTGGATGCTGAGCTTTGCTAGCCTCTCACCTCACCTTGCTGCACCAGAACCAGCCCATGTACTTGCCTAGATCATGAGCCATACTTCTCTTACACATTTCTTGACTTTTTGCAAAAGGTAACTTACCAATCAATAAAGCACATGTCCAATCATCTGACCAATGAGAGAGAGTTATGTGGACAATTTGCAAGCAAGACATAACACTAAGCAAGGCTGAAGCTCTCTCATAAGACACATTCACAAAATCACCCCACATTGCATAAGCCTTCGAATCTCTCTGCCCAGCCACAAAACACTCAAGCCAACTTCACCATTCAACTCACCTTGCTCCATAGACCACAAAGCACCAAGAACACAAGCCTGAAACAATCAGAACACTCCATAGCCATTTCTCACCCCAAGCTGCATTTTCCTTCGAATCTCCCTCCACAAACCTCAAACACAAGAACAAACTCCACCAACAATCTCCACTCACCTCACTGACCAGAAACCACCCTTTGTTTTGGCCTGAAACACCCTATATCTCAGATACGATTTTCACATGCCCTTGGTCAGAGCTTCTGCAAACTCACTCAGGAGGTTGTTTAAACTCCAACTAAGCATCCAAAGCCTCAAAGGGAGATCATTGGGACCTATTTGAGCCAGTGGACCATCCAGAAAGTTCCTGAATCAGAAGTTCAACCTCAGGTGACTCCATGAACTTTTTTCCCAGAACTCCATTTTCTTGTTAGAATCTTGTTTAGCATGTTGCACTGATCATTGGGATCTCTTTACTTTTGAAAATAAGCCAGAAATGAGCATGTATTGGTGTTCTGAAAGTTTGACCTAAAAATTTCATTGCTTCGATTCTTGTTTGTGTGTGAGTTTAAATGTGATTTGATGCTGGATTCGTGTTTAGGGTGAGTGGAAGATGATTCCTGGAGAGTTAGGGCTTTTAAAATGGCCTAGGGAGAGAGATTGGTTTTGGGGATGGCCGGAGAAGACGACCGGAACACTGTTCCGGTCGCCTGAATGTCATTAGGGCACAATTAGGGTTTAATCAGTGTGATTAGCAAGTTTGAATCTGAGCCGTGAGATGTGGCGGGCAGTCAATTCGCGCGCTGGCCAGTTTGAATCTCCACCTTAGGATTAGCATACTTCTCATTAATTCAGATTTAATTCATTTATTTTCTTTTATTTTTCTTTTGTTTTGCATAATTATTTTAAAATAGCAAAAAAATCTTAAAAATTATGAAACTTTTTCTTTAAAGTTTTATTAATTTTTAAGACCCAAAATTATTTTTATTTTATTTTTTATCATTTAAAAAGTATTTTTAAATATTTAAAAGATTATTTTTAATTGATTAATGGAAATTAATTAATTAAAAATACTTTTAGGTATTTAAAAATCACCAAAAAATTCATGAAATGTTCTAAGACATTTAGAAACATTGTCCAACCTTCAAACCAAATTTCTTTTTTGATCTTGATGCATTTTAAGATTTTTTCATTGAATTAAATCATTTTTGGTGCATTATTTTGATCATAAGTTCAAAAATTCATTTCTGCCTATCTAAGAAGAGTTGGACATTGATTCTTCTTGCATTGTTTTGTGTTTAGCATGTAGTTTCTAGGGTAAAATGGCCTTGATTTGATTCCTCATTTTCAATTTGTTTGGCATTTCTTTTGTTTAGGAGCCCTAAAAACCCTAATAACTTAGAAAAATCATAACTTGAGTTTGGTTAAGAGTTGAGACCTCCCCTTTGGACTTTGGTTTAGTATAGGTTTAGGGTTTCTTAGGATGGCATTTTCCTTTTTTTTTATCTTAGGGTTTGCTTCTGTTTTTGAGTTTTGTTTGGTGTTTGTTTCATAAACCCTAGTTTGGGCTTTCTCTTGCATCCCTCTTGCATTCTCTTGCATAACATGACTTGCCATGCCATTCCATGCCTCCATTTGATTCATTTGACATCTTAAGACATGTAGAAAGTATGTTTGATCATTGCATTTTGCATTTACCATGTTGTATGCTATGTATGTTTCATAACTTTTCATGTAAGATCATGCTCCTTAACTTGCATCATTTGCATCCATGAACTTGTATGAACATCTCCATGCCTTGCTTCATGTTCATAGCACTCCATAGCATCATTATCATCATCAACATGCTTCTGGTTTTGGTTTGCATCATACCATCTCATCCCATCTTGCATTGCATTGCATTTCTTTCTAACATTTCAGGTGGTAAGTAAACTTGAGAAGTGAATTTGCCTTCACTTCTCATAACTTTTCTTTTCATCTCTCTTGCATCCATTGCTGCATTTTCTATATGTGTTTGAGTTTGAGCTTGCTCATTTTTCTCCTCCCCACTTTCTTTCTTCAAGTGACTTGACTTCTTGAATGAAGCAAGTCACTTTGCTTCTCTTGATTCTGTTCATCTGCTTCCTGGTGGTTCCATTGAAGATTTCTCTTGAAAACCTCACAAACCTTAGGATTAACCAAGCATGACAATGAATTAGGGTTTTGATTAGTCTCCCCCCATAGTTTTACCTTTGTGTCTCTCTTTGAGTCCTCTCTTCTCACCTCATAATCAGGGATTAAACCCTAAAGGCTTTAAGACTTTGTGATTAAGCTTATGCCTGCATCCTTCTCTTAGGATGGAGTGTATAACTTTAATCCTAAGTGTTAAACCCTTAATGTGTTTAGATCTCTTAATCAATTCACTTAAATAACTATCAAGACATCACACTTGTAACTTGGGCCTTGCATTAGGGTTCTAATTATTCCTTAATTGGTTAAGAAGGACTAACCCTAGTGTTAATGGACAAGTCCCCCTCAAGTTGTCTTACAAACCATAAAATTCACTTCATCATCATACCTTTGAATAAAATCCATCTAATAAAGGCTTGTTTTGTCATGAGCTTAATCCCTAATCATGGATTAAGTTGAGGAGTTTTCCTCAGCTTAAACATTCTCATCTATTATCCTTCTATTAGGATGGTGTAATGAGTCTGTTTAATCCCTGATTATGGCTTAACATCATTACTTAACACTAAACAAAAACCACAAAAACATCTAAATAATCACAAGTAGGTTAATGATCTTAACCCTACATCAAAGGTGATTAAGTGTGAGAATCTGACTTCACACTTAAGGTATTCTCATTACCCCTAATCAGAGGGAAGATGTGATGAGTTTACTAAATCCATTGGTTTAGACTTAAGCTCATTAACTTATGACAAACTTTCAAAAGCAACAAAAAAGACTGAAAACACAAAAACAAACAATAATCGTCTCCTCCGGGATTCTTTTCTCATCTCATTCACTCACAAACGAGAACTCGCTTCTTCCGTCTAATGCAAGACAGTTTGCACCTGAGCCAGACAGGTCATACACTTGAGCATAGGCAAGCAAGCAGTTCATCAAGTCAATTCATCTTTCAGTCTCTTTGGGTCGAACTACGGCGTTCTGACTTCCTCATTGCACGAGAGGATACGTAGGCATAACTTAACAGTTATCGAACAAAAGTCTCTGTACATTCCCCCTCCTTTCAGCATCATTCTTAGCTTCATGATCTTTAGCATCTTATTCCTTTTCTTACACTGACACATCATTTATACACTTCACTTCTCTTACACTGACACCTGTACATCTTTTTTCCAGCTATTTTATACACAAATTGCACTGACACTACCCCTTTAAAACACAAATCTTTTAAGCGTGGATCCCGTCGAGTACGACGGACAATCTGGGTGCTAATACCTTCCCAGGTTGTAACCAACCCCCTTTCTCAGTCTCTCTGGTTCGCAAACCGTCTTATCCGTATCTTTCTAGGTCTATGCAGCATTACCTTTCCTCCGGGATAAAAATGCCTAGCTGGCGACTCTTTTCATCTCCAGTGAGTTCACGGCTGTGTGTTCTCATTGTCCCTCTCGCCGACCGTTCGCGTCTGTACCCTTATCTGACTAGTTTCATTTATCGGGAGCGACAGCTTGGCGACTCTGCTGGGGACCCTTATACTGCAACCAGGGCTTCTGGTTCTTTTTGTGGGTTCCTCCTAGCGCTTGTTTGATTTGTGTTTACTGGGGTGTTATGTGCTTGTATTTATTTTTGTTTATTGCTTTATGTACAGTTACTTTACTGCTTTCTTTATTGCATTTATTTATATCATACTGTCATTGCTGCTGGCTGGATCTGGTTGTTTGCCTTGGTGGGAGGGTGATTCATTGAGAGTTAAGGTCCTATACCTGGGACCTGAGTGACACCTAGGCTAGAGTGAATCATATTCTTTCCCATTCCATTTCGGTCTGGTGCGGGAATATGAAACACGGTTCAGATATGGGTTTCTTCTTGAGAACTCTGTGTTGCAGATTTCCTGCAATGCTAGGGCTATCTGGGAAGCCTGCTAAGTCTGGATGACCTTTTAGTATTGACCTTCAGAAACTGAGGTGAATTAGAGGAGGAATTGTTATGGTTATTGTAAACACTGTACCTCCGGGTTAGAAGTGTTTACACTTCTCATAACTGATCCAAGTCTGAGGATCCTTGTTCTAGATCATCACCTGTGAGGGGGTTGGGCTGTTTACAGGTTTGCAGGTACCTTGACCTCAGAATACCCTGTTACTTTGACTTTGTTAAGAATACTCCATGTTGGACAGTTCTTGTGATTCTAAAACCTTGGACTTGTGGCTCTTTATTTGAGTCCCCCACCCTGGTTACTGGATTTTTAGACCTCCATCTGGAATTCTTGAACACGCATGGATCTATACCAAGGCAGTTAATCAGATCCAGCTCAGGCACAAACCCTTTGCATATCATTTGCATACATAACCATTGCATCATATTAACATTTGCTTATTTGTGTTTCAGGGTATCCATTTTCATCTGGTTTTGGTTTTGACCCCATCTGCATTACTGACCTATCTCCACCAGCACTAGCTTCAGCTTGTCAGCCATATACTTCAAATACTTGCACTAGCCAGCCAGTGGCCCACTCCTCAGCATCTTCATCAGCACTCTACTCAGTCTTCAGCATCATGGCTCCAAAGAAAAGCAACATCACCTATCATTTCTTCCAACCAGACTTATCAGACATCAGGAGGATCCAAACCCTGATCACTCCAGATCACATACCTTTGTTCAGGGAGCATTATGGGGATATACTTGACTTGGTCATGGATCTGGACCCATCCCAGAGGAGTTTGATCCACACCTGCATTCAGTTTTATGACCCCCCATTGAGATGTTTCACCTTTCAAGACTTTCAGTTGGGGCCTCTTTTAGAAGAATACTCATCTTTGATTGGTTTGCCTATCAAGAGGGAAATCCCTTTCAACCCTGAAATGGTCTTTCCCAGCAATGGAGAGATAGCAAAAGCTTTGCACCTGGAACCTGCTTTGATTGAGCAGCATATGACCTCTAAAGCTGGGATCCCTGGCTTTCATCTGGACTTTCTAATTTCTCAAGCTGGTCTGAAGGCTTCCCTGGGGGAATGGAGAGCTGTTTGTGCTCTGTTGGCCTTAAGTGTATATGGAATTGTGTTGTTTGCAGATGAGCCTCGATTCATTAGCAAGAGTGCAATCCATTTGCTCATCCTGAAGAACCCAGTGCCAACTTTGCTAGGAGATCTCTATTACTCAGTGCACCAGAAGAATGAGAAGCAGAGGGGAAGGCTAGTGAGGTGTTGTGCTCCATTATTCCATGCTTGGCTTCTTAAGCATCTACCCAGGACAGATGCATTCCTAAATCCTCATCAGCAAAGCAACTGGGCTAAGAGGCTCACTACTCTCACTTCAGCAGACATCAGATGGTGTACTCAAAGCACCAAGGGCAGAGATATCATTACAAGCTGTGGGCACTTTCCCAATGTGCCTTTAATAGGGGTCAAGGGAAGTATCAATTACAACCCTCTGCTGTTCAGGAGGCAATTAGGCTATGCACTGGTCCATACTCCCAGGGAGCAAGACTTGGTTGAGACCCTCTACTGTGAGAACAAGATTAGTCTGGCGATTGTTAGGCAGGCTGCCTGGGCCTGGGATCATGTTCAAACCAAGGGAATCACCACTCTGGGGAAGTGCAATAATGTGGCATCAGTCCAATATTATGAGTGGTCCCATGCCAGGGCCCAATTCTCTGGAATGCCCTTCACCATAGAAGACATGCCTGAGTCATCTTCAGCACCACCCCCTGCCACTATCAGTCTGGAGGAGTTTGAAAGCTTGAAGGAAAGAAATGAGAAGTTAACCCAGGCTTTGCAGAAGACCCTCCGGGAGAGGAGTGAAGGTATGAGGGAGATTGAGAGATTGGAGAAGTTGAGAGTGGAGCATTTGACTAAGATTAAAAAGTCTGGGGATTATATCAACAAGTCTAAAGCTGGTGAACAAATTCTGAAGAACGCTTGCAAAGAAGCCCAGTTCCAAAGAGCAAGGACAGACTTGTATTTGAAAGAGAGTCAGGCCAGGTGGGTCCGGATCACTGAGGCCCGTACTCTAGAAGACAAGAGAGTTCAGGACAAGATGGAGCAGATAGAAAAAGCCCTGGCAGCAGCCCAGAAGGAAATATCAGAGCTAGAAATCAGAGCTGGAGTGAAGAGGTCTAAAGACCAAAGTCAGAGCAAGAAGTTGACTGCAGCTGTTGCAACAAGAAACCTTCTCATCAGAAATCTTACGGAGCGGCCGGCTGATCCTGTGACCGAAGCACTTCTTAAGGAAGTTCGTGAGGATGAATTTGGCCTTGGAGTTTGACCATTTGCTTGTTGTTATTCCTATTCCATGTACTTTTGTTTTTGTGATGTATTTTGACCCCTTAGGGGGCTGGTGTTGTAAAATGAACAAGATGTATTATTTCACCTTCTGTAATATATTTGTGTTAGTTTCCATCTGGGTTTATTTCGAAAGCAACTTCAACAGCAACATCTTCAAGGGTCTGGAAGGGTCAAAACTGAAGACCAAACCGGATACCTTGAGAGCAAATAAGCATAACTGCATTGCATACTAACCCTTTTGTTTGTTTTGTAGGTTTTTGTTTTGTTGTTACTAACCTCTGTTGTGAATCTCAGGAATTATTGCTCGCCGCCGGGTATTTCCCCTCAACAGGCCACACAGGTACCCAACTAGAAACAACCTTCCGGGAATTCAGATGGATCAGATGCAGCAGGACCTTACGGAGGTCAGAAACCAGATGGCCAACGAAAGGTTGGAGATGAGAACGCAGATAACACAGTTCATGTAAGTAATGAACAACTTAGCTCAAAGCCAGGAGAGGCTCAGAGCTTTGGTAGAAGGGAGGAATCAAGAGGAACCCCATGTGGGAACTGCTGGCACAAGTAACAACGAGAGGGTCCAACCTCATGTCAATCCCCCAGTTTTTGGACCCCATCTCCATCCAGAGGCCAACATCCCTGTCAATATACAAGGGACTGCCACAGCAGGGAGGGTACTACAGGAAGACCCTCAAGAAGACCAGTTCACAGTAATGGGTGCTGGAGAAGAGGCTTATGATAGAAGATTGGATGAAATAGCTGAGAAGTTGAGGTCCTTAGAATCTCAAAACTCTTTGGGCTTCGACGTTATGGACATGGGTTTGGTAGACGGGGTCAGGATCCCCCATAAGTTCAAGCCTCCTTGTTTCGAAAAGTATAATGGGACTTCATGCCCCCGGACTCATCTACAATCATTTCTGGGAAGGCTGAAGGCCTATACAATGGATGAGAAATTGTGGATGTTCTATTTTGAAGATAGCTTGACTGGAGCGTCAAGAGAATGGTACTCTCACTTGACAAGGGCAACTATTAGGTGCTGGAAGGACCTGGCAGAGGCCTTCATCAGACAGTATCAGTATAATCTGGACATGGCACCCAACAGGACCCTTCTAATGGGAATGTCACAGTCTTCAAGGGAGAGTTTTCGAGAATACGCCCAGAGATGGAGGCAACTGGCTGCTGCTGTTCAACCACCTATGTCTGAACGGGAAATGGCGGATATGTTCATGAACACCCTTCAGGGAACATATATTGACAGGTTGGCAGCTTTCTCTTCCACTAGCTTTGCAGATGTTGTCATAGCCGGGGAGAGAATTGAAAGCTTGTTAAAAATGGGAAAGATCTCAGACAACGGTGCAAGCTCGTCCAGTAGTACAAGAAAGCCTTTTGCAGGCCCGAGAAGAACTGGCGAGACCAATGCCATCCATTCAAACAGGGGTAGGCCCCAATATGCTCAGAGGTCCATAGCAGCAGTCACCATCCCTGCTCCAGCTCATCCTCAACCTGTCTATCAACCTCCTCAGCAAAGCTATCAACAACAACCTCAGTACCATCAGCAAAATCAGTATCCTCCAAGGAACTTCAACAACAACAACACCAACAACAATCAACAAAGGCCATTCCAACAGAGGCCATCCCAAGCTAACCGAGTGATCGACCCGATCCCAATGCCGTATGCTGCCTTGTTGCCACAGCTTCTGAAACTCAACCTAGTTGAGCTAAGAACGTTGGCACCCCCGGATCCCAATAGCCTACCAAGAAACTATGACTCTAATGCTAGGTGTGCTTTTCATTCAAACGCACCTGGTCACAGTACAGAAAAATGCAGGGCTCTGCATATGAAGGTACAAGACTTGGTAGACTCCAAGGCTCTGAATTTTGCATCTCCGCCCAATGTCAATAAAAACCCTATGCCAAACCATGGTGGTCCCCGAATTAACGCTATTGAAGAAGACAGACCGTCTTATTTAATAACCAGTGTGGATCAGATCAGGACACCATTGGTGGAAATCAAAGCTCAACTCCGTGAAAGCCAAATATTTCCGGGATGTGAACTAGGGTGCCCCTACTGCAATATTTCATGGAATGGGTGTGAGGACCTGAGGAATGGCATTGACAGCCTTATTCAGAGTGGCCTGCTCCAGATCACCACATCGTTTCCGACAAATCCGGCAACTTCATCAACAACGGTTCCAGAACCTCCTACAACTGCAGCAACTATTATTCCCGACAATTCACCAGCAACATCAACAAGTACTTCATCTGTCCTCCCAAATGATCAGTTTTCAACAGTTTCTCCTGCTACAACTTCAGCTTCATTCCATTTCGAATCTCCAGCGACAACAACATCAGTCCTTCCAACAACACCTCCTACAACCCCAGCAATCAATCATGAAGATGTCTCTACTGTTACCATTTTCTACGATCCTGAAAATAACTCCGCCTACCATTCAGAAGGTGTTGCTCCCGCCAGAGCACCAGTTACAATCTTTTATGATCCACAAACAATTATAGCCCCTTCAGCAGCAGCAATCAGTCCAGTCACTGTCACGGTGCCTGGACCAGTACCATATGAAAGCAATAGGGCCATCCCTTGGCACTATGGCTCTGACGTGTACTGTGAAGGGAAAAGAATCACTCTTGAAACATCAACACCTGCACCACAAGTAGATAATGTGGGGGGAGGCGGAGGCTTCACTCGAAGCGGACGTCTCTTTGCTTCACAAGTTCAAAGACCCACTGCCGAAGCAGAAGCTGCTGCCAAGGCAAAGGGAAAGAGCCCGGTGCAGGAAGATCAAGCTGCCAAAGAAGCCTTGAAGACTCCGTTCGATCAGGAAGTTGATGAGTTTATGCGAATCATAAAAAAGAGTGATTATAAAATTGTGGATCAGCTTCATCAGACGCCATCCAAAATCTCCATCCTCTCACTGCTTATGTGCTCCGAAGCACATCGGAATGCACTACTTAAAGTCTTGCACGCAGCTTACGTGCCTGAGGAGATTACTGTCAACCAATTGGAAACCGTGGTTGGAAATGTTACTGCTAGCAATGGGCTAGGGTTTACCAATTCTGACTTGACAGCGGATGGCCGCAACCACAACAAAGCCTTGCACATAACCATGGAATGCAAAGGAGCTGTCCTTTCACATGTGCTGGTGGACACAGGTTCGTCCCTGAATGTCTTACCAAAGAAGGCTCTGGTGAAGTTAGAATATGATGGTTTGGCATTGAGACCCAGCAACCTGGTAGTAAGAGCCTTTGATGGTTCTAAGAGATCGGTTCTGGGAGAGATTGAGCTGCCCGTGACAATTGGCCCACAGACCTTTAAAACTATCTTTTATGTGATGGACATTCAGCCCGCCTACAGCTGTTTGTTGGGTAGACCCTGGATTCACGCCGCCGGCGCAATAACGTCTACCCTTCACCAAAAGTTAAAATTTGAGTGGGAAGGCCAAGTTGTCACAATATGTGGAGAGGAGGACATTTTTGTCAGCCACCTGGCAACCTATAAGTACATTGAAATGGATGGGGAGATCCATGAAACAATGAGCCAGGGGTTTGAAACTTTGAATGTGCATGAAGCATTTGCTGTATCTGGTACTCCAATGTCATCATACCAACAAGCCCGGAAGGTTGTTGAGGAAGGAACTGCCCAAGGCTGGGGCAAACTGCTGTCGGTGGAGAAAAAAGAAGACAAGTTTGGGTTGGGTTACAGACCAACTCAACATCAAGCAAAGGCTGCTGAAGAGCCTGGTTTTGTTAGTGGAGGGATGCTAACCCCCGATGCTATCAACTGTCTGGAAGACGAGCTGGAAGAGGAGCGCAACCTGGAAAGCTGGATTCGTCCAAAGATCCCGGGGAGCAGTGTCTCGAACTGGTCTTCCCAGGAAATTATAAAAGTTACTCATGCAGAGTAATTATTATTTCCTGTATTTTTATAAGCATGCATCAAAGTCTTGCATCTTGCCCAAGATGACAAGACTCATTTTGTAATCGGGCCATCTGTACTTTTTGTGCAAACAAGATCAATTAATGAAATATCAGACATCTTTTTGCAAACGAGTCTTTTCTCTTTTCGTTCACTGTTTTTCCATTTTTCTTTTTGTACAAAAATAAATGGCGGTGTTTTCAAAATGATAACTTCATTTCACTTTTTTTCTAAAGCAAGATTAAAATCAATCACTAAAATGAACAAACTTAACCCTTGCAGAGAGTGCCTTCCTGACAGCACCGACAACAGCACGGCTATGACATCGTATGACTTTGACAATCCAATCAATCAAGCTGATGAAGGGGTTGATGAAGAATATGAGCTTCCTGAAGAGCTAGCCAGGTTGTTAAGACAAGAGGAAAAGGTTATTACCCCTCACCAGGAGGAGGTTGAAGTGATTAATCTTGGTACGGAGGAAGACGTGAAAGAGGTTAAAATCGGGGCCTGCCTGCAAGACTCAGTGAAGAGACAACTGATAGATCTGCTTCAAGAGTATGTTGATGTGTTTGCTTGGTCGTATCAAGACATGCCAGGGTTGGATACCGACATTGTTGTGCACAAGCTGCCTCTAAGGGAAGAGTGCCCACCGGTCAAACAGAAGCTGCGCCGAACCCGCCCAGACATGGCTATGAAAATCAAGGAAGAGGTACAAAAGCAATGGGACGCCGGGTTCCTTGCTGTAACTAGCTACCCGCCATGGGTTGCTAATATAGTACCTGTGCCTAAGAAAGACGGCAAAGTAAGAATGTGTGTTGATTACCGGGATCTGAACAGAGCCAGCCCGAAAGATGATTTCCCTCTACCTCACATTGATGTATTGGTTGATAATACGGCTCAGTTCTCGGTATTCTCCTTCATGGATGGATTTTCAGGATACAACCAGATCAAAATGTCACCTGAAGACATGGAGAAGACAACATTCATCACACCCTGGGGCACGTTCTGCTACAAGGTAATGCCATTTGGGCTCAAGAATGCTGGTGCAACATATCAACGGGCTATGGTGACATTATTCCACGATATGATCCATAAAGAAATAGAATGTTATGTGGATGATATGATCGCCAAGTCCCTTACTGAAGAAGACCATCTGGTGAATCTGCTGAAGTTGTTCAAGCGTCTGAGGAAGTATCAACTGAAGTTGAACCCCAACAAATGCACATTCGGGGTGAGATCTGGTAAGCTGCTGGGTTTTATTGTAAGCGAGAAGGGGATTGAAGTAGACCCTGATAAAGTCAAAGCCATCCAAGAGATGCCTGCACCGAAAACTGAGAAAGAAGTTCGAGGGTTCTTAGGTCGATTGAACTACATTTCAAGGTTCATATCTCACCTCACAACGACCTGTGAACCCTTGTTCAAGCTGCTAAGAAAAGAACAAACGGTCAGGTGGAACGAAGACTGCCAAAGGGCTTTTGACAAGATCAAGGAATATCTGCAAGAACCTCCAATCCTTATGCCTCCAGTTGAAGGAAGACCCCTGATAATGTACTTAACAGTATTAGAAGAGTCGATGGGGTGTGTGTTGGGCCAGCATGACGAGTCTGGTCGAAAAGAGTATGCAATATACTACCTAAGCAAAAAGTTTACCGACTGTGAAAAACGTTATTCGCTGCTCGAGAAAACTTGCTGTGCTTTAGCGTGGGCTGCTCGCCGACTAAGACAGTATATGTTGACCCATACTACCTTATTAATCTCAAAAATGGATCCAGTTAAGTACATTTTCGAGAAGCCAGCTCTTACCGGACGGGTTGCAAGATGGCAGATGATCCTTACAGAATACGACATACAGTACACATCTCAGAAAGCCATCAAGGGCAGTGTACTATCTGAATATCTTGCTGAGCAACCCATTGATGACTACCAACCTATGAGGTTTGACTTCCCTGATGAAGACATCATGTTCATTAAAGCAAAAGATCACGAAGAGCCTATTCACACTGAAGGGCCTGACCCGGAGGAAGAATGGACTATGATGTTTGATGGGGCTGTTAACATGAATGGCCGTGGTGTTGGTGCAGTACTCATTACACCTAAAGGAGTTCACATGCCTTTCTCGGCAAAACTCACTTTCAACTGCACTAACAACGAAGCTGAATACGAAGCTTGCATCATGGGTCTTGAGGAAGCTATTGACCTCAGGATCAAGACATTGACCGTATTCGGAGATTCAGCTTTGGTAGTCAATCAGACCAATGGGAAATGGTATACACACCAGGATCATCTGATACCTTACAGGGATTATACAAGAAGGTTATTGACATTCTTCACAACAGTCAAACTTGAGTATATCCCTCGGGATGAGAATCAGTTTGCAGATGCCTTGGCTACCATTTCGTCCATGATCAAAGTTCAAGCTGCTAACTTTGTACCTCAGATTTCAGTATCGAGACTTGATAGACCAGCATATGTATTCGCAGCAGATGTTGTCAAAGATGATAAGCCTTGGTTCCATGACATTAAATGCTTCTTGGAGGATCAAACATACCCGCCCGGGGCATCTTCCAATGATAAGAAGACTTTGAGAAGGCTTGCTGGTAGTTTCTTTCTGAACACTGATGGATCTCTATACAAAAGGAACTTTGATATGGTACTCCTCCGATGTGTTGACAAGACGGAAGCAGATTTGTTGATGCATGAAGTGCACGAAGGGTCCTTTGGTACCCATGCCGGAGGGCATGCCATGGCTAAAAAGCTGTTAAGATCAGGCTATTACTGGATCACAATGGATGCAGACTGTTGTGCTTACGCCAGAAAATGCCACAAATGCCAGATCTATGCAGATAAGGTGCATGTGCCTCCCAATCCTTTGAACATAATGTCTTCACCGTGGCCCTTTGCCATGTGGGGCATTGATATGATTGGCAAGATTGAGCCAACTGCTTCAAATGGTCACAGATTCATCCTGGTCGCCATTGACTATTTCACCAAGTGGGTTGAAGCAGCCTCATATGCAAATGTTACAAGACAAGTGGTAGCCCGATTTCTGAAGAGAGATATCATCTGTCGGTATGGAGTGCCCGAGCGAATCATTACTGATAATGGTTCTAACCTAAATAACAAAATGATGGCAGAGCTGTGCCGGGACTTCAAGATCCAACATCACAATTCTTCTCCTTACAGGCCAAAGATGAATGGCGCTGTTGAGGCAGCGAACAAGAATATTAAGAAGATTGTGCAGAAGATGGTAGTCACTTACAAAGACTGGCATGAAATGCTACCGTTTGCCTTGCATGAGTACCGCACGTCAATCAGGACATCCACTGGGGCAACACCGTATCAACTTGTGTATGGTATGGAAGCGGTCCTGCCTGTTGAAGTTGAATTACCCTCGTTACGGGTATTAATGGATGTCAAACTGAGTGAAGCAGAATGGGTTCGGGCCCGATACGAGCAACTAAGTCTGATCGAAGAGAAGAGATTAGCTGCAATCTGTCATGGGCAGTTGTATCAGAAAAGAATGAAGAGAGCCTTCGATCAGAAAGTCAGGCACCGAGAGTACCAAGTGGGAGATCTTGTACTGAAAAGAATCCTCCCTCCTCATACAGACCACAGGGGCAAATGGACTCCCAATTATGAAGGACCATTCGTGGTAAAGAAAGTTTTCTCTGGTGGAGCGCTGATGCTCAGCACCATGGATGGTGAAGATTTCCCGTCCCCTGTGAATTCAGATGCAGTTAAAAAATACTTCGCATAAAATGACCCGCTGGACATAAAAACAGAATGTAAGTCCAGGCAAAAATAGGGCATCCCGGCGAGTCAAAAACAGAATAAAAGACTCGGGCAAAATAAGGGAAATAAATGAAAAATGTACACCTGCTGAGTTGAAAAGCCGCATTGGACAACTCAGGCAAAAATGGGTATCCCGATGGATTGAAAACCCGAAAAGGCGATCCATGCAAAATAAGGGAATAAGCGAACAACTGCATTCTGAATTCGTCTGTATCACTTACAACTTAGAAAGCTCCGACGGAATCAAGCTTCAATCAGAATCAACTTTCTTCAGAAAGCAAGACGAGAAGAACGTCATTGTCATACGAGTTATAGCAGGAGAGGAAGCTCCTTGAAAGCCTCGTCAACATCGCCAGCATTTTGTTTCTCAATTTGTAACAGTCTCTTCATTTTAGGAGATATGTTTCCTTGACTGTATCTTGCCAATTCAGGGCACATGAATTAATAAAATCAGATTTTTCAGTCATGTTTCGTTTTGTACATTTTATTTGCAAAGAATGTCTGATGTCTCTAAAAAACTAATTGCATAAGTACAGATGTTTTTCACTAAAAAGAAAGAAAATGAAACACATGCTTGCAGGGAATATGATTACTCTCGAAAGTACTTGAACTCCTATGATGGAATCCAGTAGAAGATACCTCGGGACCTTTTGTGCGTTTCCTTATCTTTGCAGGATTGCAGATATCCAGAATGCAACCTGGGGCATGCGAGTTACGTCTCAGCAAGCCGGCGAATCATTATCAACTCGGTCTATCTTCCACGTGGCGCTGGAAGGTGCCCGCTTCCCCAGCAAAGTTGCCAAATCAACATACACTCAATCTCAGCATCTGGAATGCTCTATCCCCAGCCGAGTTGCCTCTTGTTGCCATCCCCGGCTGAGTTGCCTCTCACAATTCCCCAGCCGAGTTGCCATTTCATCCTCAGCTGAGTGCAAAAGTCAGGGAACCATCTCCCCACAGAATCCCCGGCCTCTATCCAGAAGAGCAACGCAGGAAAGGATCACCACAGAATGAAGAAAGCTTCTACAAACCCCAGCTGGGTCCCGTATTATAAGGTTATGTCAGTCAGTGACCTATACCCCCAAATGAATACATCTCACCAGATCTACCAGTGATCTCATCCCCAGCTGGGAGGTCCATTTCAAACAGATCAACCAGAGATCTTCGCAGCAACGGGACCCGGGTCCCGGTTTGGTACCTTTGCATAATCATAGCATTTGCATCATATTCACCCACAAAGCGTAGCATTCCGTCTAACACGGAGCATTACGGCAAAAATCAAGCATATAGCATAATCATAAGCCATGTTTTGAATCAGCACTTGTGAATAATGACAATCCGTCAATATACAGAATACTTTCCCCAAATCCCCAACGGAGATTCCCCAGCAAAGTCAGTTGCCTCAAATTCACAAACACCAGTATGTACACACTCATGTTGACACCCGTTCGTGCCATCTTTCCCCAGTAAAGTCGCCTGAACACTCTTTACAAGCAAAACACCAGTATTCAGATACTCCTTGACACCCATCCATGTCATATCTCCCAGCAGAAAGCCAAAGACATCCTCTTTGCACTCACATATACCTATATACACTTTCTTGACACCCGTCCGTGTCGTATCCACGACGCAGTCGCCTACTTTTTTACAACCCATATACTTGTTGATATTATTATACTTTTCTCTCTTGACACTCGTCCGTGTCACTCTCCCAGCAGATAAACACTCATCTATACGATACTCATACTCACTACTCACACAGATACTCGTCCGTATCTTGTATATACCATTCATATCCCCTCAGATTCAACACTAGTCCTTGTTCTTTGTTAACCAGTTGGTACTTGTCCGTATCATTATCTCAGAACATGCGTCAGGCGTTTGTTTCTACATGATACTCGTCCGTATCATAACCTTAAGGATGGTCGTCCGCATCTTTAATCCATACACCGTGTTAAACACTTCTGTCTTCTTGAATATAGACACTCGTCTGTGCCTACTATTCCCCAGAAGAGTCCTCTCAGATTCAACACTCGTCCGTGTTCTCTGTTAACCAGTTGATACTCGTCCGTATCATCATCTCTGAACATGTGTCAGTTTGTTTCTACATGATACCCGTCCGTATCATAGCCTTAAGGATGCTCGTCCGCATCTTTAATCTATACAATACCAAACGCTTATACTTTCTTTTCTTGGATGTGAACGCTCGTCCGTGTTCGCTATATCCCCAGTAGATCACCAACAAAGCAGTTTCTTTTATCTGACACTCGTCCTGTGTCAGGATAACCCTGAGAGCAGCCGTACCCTGCTGAGTGGTCGTCCTCCACTTCTTGATGGTCGTCCTCCATCATGCTCATCCGATGGTCGTCCCCATCGTTGTTTTTAGCAGCCGTCCCCTGCTAGGTGGTCGTCCTCCACCTTTTGATGATCGTCCTTCATCATTTTATCCAATGGCCGTCCCCATTGTTGATTTTGGTTATCTGGCATTCGTCCTATGTCATGAGAAACCCCGAGAGCAGCCGTACCCTGCTGAGTGGTCGTCCTCCACTTCTTGATGGTCGTCCTCCATCATGCTCGTCCGATGGCCGTCCCCATCGTTGACCTTTTCTATCCGATGGCCGTCCCCATCGTTGATATTTTCGGCAGCCGTACCCTGCCAGGTGGTCGTCCTCCACCTTTGATGGCCGTCCCCATCATATTCCTTTTATCCCCAATAGAGCAGCCGTACCCTGCTAGGTGATCGTCCTTCACCTTTGATGGCCGTACCCCATCATCTGTTTATTTCATTTATTCTTTAACCCGATGGCCGTCCCCGTCGTGGTCCCTTTTCCTTTTCTTTTAGCCCGATGGCCGTCCCCATCGTTGGTTACTTTGCTTTATGAGCTTGATGGCCGTCCCCGTCATGTTCATTAATTCCCAGAGAATCTTACTTTATCTTGATGGCCGTCCCCATCATAATTTGATTTTCCCCAGCTAGTCAGCCGTCCCCGTCTTGGCTTTACCTTTTCCCGGCATGTCGGCCGTCCCCGTCATTGCTCCTTACCCAGCAGTCGTCCTCTGCTCGACGGTCGTCCTCCGTCGCCCACACTTTACAATATACTTTGTTTTCCTTTTACAATCTATATCCCTTTTCTTCTTCATTCTGTGAGTGCAAATTTTGGACTGTCTTTGGTATTCAACCACAAGTTATCTTGTTTGCCTGATAAGCCGTCGCTTACATCCTGCACAGCTAACTCATGTTTGAATAGGGGCAGCTGTAAACACCCCAAATTTGCCCTCACCCATTTCACCATGGCTTGTGATCATTCTCATATGCATAAGCACAATCATATCATCCCACATCTCATTTTTGATTCACTGCATAGTTTCTAAGGCATCTGCACCTAGGGTTTGTGATCTGAGCAATCCCAAAGCATCCTGAGCCATTCCAAAGGCCACCAATCACTTCAAAGGGGTCCATGTGTGTTCTCAAATCATATTCCATCTCCTCAAAGTCAAAAATGCAGAGGAACCACAAGGACTAGGGTTTGAGTGGATGCAGAGCCAGGTCAAACTGCACAGTTGACTGAAAATTAGGGTTTTGGTTTCAGAGGCCATAACTCCAAATTTTTTGGTCATTCTTGTTTCCATTGCTCTTTATATGGTATAGGGAGTATGCATATCAATTTTCATGAAGAAATTCCATGGGGAAGTCATCTGATCAAGGGTTGACTTTTCAGACAAGTCAGTGTAAAATCAGGGCATCTGAGGCCCCCAATGACCCAACCAATGGGTGATCTTCATCATTTTGAGTGTATATGATCTTTATTTGATCATGGAAGAAGGTTGAAGTTCATAGAAATCAAGAATTTAGGGTTTTTGCAAATGTTGACTTTTTGGGCATAGTTGACTTTTCAAGAATGCATCATTTTAGGTCATTTTTCAAGCCTTGATTCTTGATCCAAAAAGGCTTCAAATGGAAAAACTTTGGTCATGAAAGTTGTAGATCTCATCTTTCCCTTTTCAAAAAGTACAAGAACATGATCAAACTCTTCTTGGATCAAAAGTTATGGCAATGCAAAGTTGGCTAAAATCATTGATTTTCAAGGCATGCCCTAAGTGAGAATTTTGCAAAATCTTGGACCAATGCATATTGCAGCCTCTAATTCATTTCAAACCAGCACATAAACATTCTCTAAGTCATAAAAATCAGAAATGAACCAAGAATGCCCATGGTTTTATGTTTGGTTGGACAAAAAGGTCACATGTGAACAAAAAGTCACAAGTTGCAAAACTCATGATCATGCTTCCTACTACTTGCAGCCTTGGATGCTGAGCTTTGCTAGCCTCTCACCTCACCTTGCTGCACCAGAACCAGCCCATGTACTTGCCTAGATCATGAGCCATACTTCTCTTACACATTTCTTGACTTTTTGCAAAAGGTAACTTACCAATCAATAAAGCACATGTCCAATCATCTGACCAATGAGAGAGAGTTATGTGGACAATTTGCAAGCAAGACATAACACTAAGCAAGGCTGAAGCTCTCTCATAAGACACATTCACAAAATCACCCCACATTGCATAAGCCTTCGAATCTCTCTGCCCAGCCACAAAACACTCAAGCCAACTTCACCATTCAACTCACCTTGCTCCATAGACCACAAAGCACCAAGAACACAAGCCTGAAACAATCAGAACACTCCATAGCCATTTCTCACCCCAAGCTGCATTTTCCTTCGAATCTCCCTCCACAAACCTCAAACACAAGAACAAACTCCACCAACAATCTCCACTCACCTCACTGACCAGAAACCACCCTTTGTTTTGGCCTGAAACACCCTATATCTCAGATACGATTTTCACATGCCCTTGGTCAGAGCTTCTGCAAACTCACTCAGGAGGTTGTTTAAACTCCAACTAAGCATCCAAAGCTTCAAAGGGAGATCATTGGGACCTGTTTGAGCCAGTGGACCATCCAGAAAGTTCCTGAATCAGAAGTTCAACCTCAGGTGACTCCATGAACTTTTTTCCCAGAACTCCATTTTCTTGTTAGAATCTTGTTTAGCATGTTGCACTGATCATTGGGATCTCTTTACTTTTGAAAATAAGCCAGAAATGAGCATGTATTGGTGTTCTGAAAGTTTGACCTAAAAATTTCATTGCTTCGATTCTTGTTTGTGTGTGAGTTTAAATGTGATTTGATGCTGGATTCGTGTTTAGGGTGAGTGGAAGATGATTCCTGGAGAGTTAGGGCTTTTAAAATGGCTTAGGGAGAGAGATTGGTTTTGGGGATGGCCGGAGAAGACGACCGGAACACTGTTCCGGTCGCCTGAATGTCATTAGGGCACAATTAGGGTTTAATCAGTGTGATTAGCAAGTTTGAATCTGAGCCGTGAGATGTGGCGGGCAGTCAATTCGCGCGCTGGCCAGTTTGAATCTCCACCTTAGGATTAGCATACTTCTCATTAATTCAGATTTAATTCATTTATTTTCTTTTATTTTTCTTTTGTTTTGCATAATTATTTTAAAATAGCAAAAAAATCTTAAAAATTATGAAACTTTTTCTTTAAAGTTTTATTAATTTTTAAGACCCAAAAATATTTTTATTTTATTTTTTATCATTTAAAAAGTATTTTTAAATATTTAAAAGATTATTTTTAATTGATTAATGGAAATTAATTAATTAAAAATACTTTTAGGTATTTAAAAATCACCAAAAAATTCATGAAATGTTCTAAGACATTTAGAAACATTGTCCAACCTTCAAACCAAATTTCTTTTTTGATCTTGATGCATTTTAAGATTTTTTCATTGAATTAAATCATTTTTGGTGCATTATTTTGATCATAAGTTCAAAAATTCATTTCTGCCTATCTAAGAAGAGTTGGACATTGATTCTTCTTGCATTGTTTTGTGTTTAGCATGTAGTTTCTAGGGTAAAATGGCCTTGATTTGATTCCTCATTTTCAATTTGTTTGGCATTTCTTTTGTTTAGGAGCCCTAAAAACCCTAATAACTTAGAAAAATCATAACTTGAGTTTGGTTAAGAGTTGAGACCTCCCCTTTGGACTTTGGTTTAGTATAGGTTTAGGGTTTCTTAGGATGGCATTTTCCTTTTTTTTTTATCTTAGGGTTTGCTTCTGTTTTTGAGTTTTGTTTGGTGTTTGTTTCATAAACCCTAGTTTGGGCTTTCTCTTGCATCCCTCTTGCATTCTCTTGCATAACATGACTTGCCATGCCATTCCATGCCTCCATTTGATTCATTTGACATCTTAAGACATGTAGAAAGTATGTTTGATCATTGCATTTTGCATTTACCATGTTGTATGCTATGTATGTTTCATAACTTTTCATGTAAGATCATGCTCCTTAACTTGCATCATTTGCATCCATGAACTTGTATGAACATCTCCATGCCTTGCTTCATGTTCATAGCACTCCATAGCATCATTATCATCATCAACATGCTTCTGGTTTTGGTTTGCATCATACCATCTCATCCCATCTTGCATTGCATTGCATTTCTTTCTAACATTTCAGGTGGTAAGTAAACTTGAGAAGTGAATTTGCCTTCACTTCTCATAACTTTTCTTTTCATCTCTCTTGCATCCATTGCTGCATTTTATATATGTGTTTGAGTTTGAGATTGCTCATTTTTCTCCTCCCCACTTTCTTTCTTCAAGTGACTTGACTTCTTGAATGAAGCAAGTCACTTTGCTTCTCTTGATTCTGTTCATCTGCTTCCTGGTGGTTCCATTGAAGATTTCTCTTGAAAACCTCACAAACCTTAGGATCAACCAAGCATGACAATGAATTAGGGTTTTGATTAGTCTCCCCCCATAGTTTTACCTTTGTGTCTCTCTTTGAGTCCTCTCTTCTCACCTCATAATCAGGGATTAAACCCTAAAGGCTTTAAGACTTTGTGATTAAGCTTATGCCTGCATCCTTCTCTTAGGATGGAGTGTATAACTTTAATCCTAAGTGTTAAACCCTTAATGTGTTTAGATCTCTTAATCAATTCACTTAAATAACTATCAAGACATCACACTTGTAACTTGGGCCTTGCATTAGGGTTCTAATTCTTCCTTAATTGGTTAAGAAGGACTAACCCTAGTGTTAATGGACAAGTCCCCCTCAAGTTGTCTTACAAACCATAAAATTCACTTCATCATCATACCTTTGAATAAAATCCATCTAATAAAGGCTTGTTTTGTCATGAGCTTAATCCCTAATCATGGATTAAGTTGAGGAGTTTTCCTCAGCTTAAACATTCTCATCTATTATCCTTCTATTAGGATGGTGTAATGAGTCTGTTTAATCCCTGATTATGGCTTAACCTCATTACTTAACACTAAACAAAAACCACAAAAACATCTAAATAATCACAAGTAGGTTAATGATCTTAACCCTACATCAAAGGTGATTAAGTGTGAGAATCTGACTTCACACTTAAGGTATTCTCATTACCCCTAATCAGAGGGAAGATGTGATGAGTTTACTAAATCCATTGGTTTAGACTTAAGCTCATTAACTTATGACAAACTTTCAAAAGCAATAAAAGACTGAAAACACAAAAACAAACAATAATCGTCTCCTCCGGGATTCTTTTCTCATCTCATTCACTCACAAACGAGAACTCGCTTCTTCCGTCTAATGCAAGACAGTTTGCACCTGAGCCAGACAGGTCATACACTTGAGCATAGGCAAGCAAGCAGTTCATCAAGTCAATTCATCTTTCAGTCTCTTTGGGTCGAACTACGGCGTTCTGACTTCCTCATTGCACGAGAGGATACGTTGGCATAACTTAACAGTTATCGAACAAAAGTCTCTGTACATTCCCCCTCCTTTCAGCATCATTCTTAGCCTCATGATCTTGAGCATCTTATTCCTTTTCTTACACTGACACATCATTTATACACTTCACTTCTCTTACACTGACACCTGTACATCTTTTTTCCAGCTATTTTATACACAAATTGCACTGACACTACCCCTTTAAAACACAAATCTTTTAAGCGTGGATCCCGTCGAGTACGACGGACAATCTGGGTGCTAATACCTTCCCAGGTTGTAACCAACCCCCTTTCTCAGTCTCTCTGGTTCGCAAACCGTCTTATCCGTATCTTTCTAGGTCTATGCAGCATTACCTTTCCTCCGGGATAAAAATGCCTAGCTGGCGACTCTTTTCATCTCCAGTGAGTTCACGGCTGTGTGTTCTCATTGTCCCTCTCGCCGACCGTTCGCGTCTGTACCCTTATCTGACTAGTTTCATTTATCGGGAGCGACACTTTACTACTCAGTGCATCAGAGGAACGAAAAGCAGAGGGGAAGGTTAGTGAGGTGTTGTGCTCCATTGTTCCACACTTGGCTTCTCAGGCATCTACCCAGGACAGATGCATTTTTAAACCCTCATCAGCAAAGCAACTGGGCTAAGAGACTCACTGTTCTAACTTCAGCTGACATCAGATGGTGCACTCAGAGCACCAAGGGCAGGGATATCATCACCAGCTGTGGGCATTTTCCTAATGTGCCTTTGGTAGGAGTTAAGGGCAGTATTAATTACAATCCTCTGCTGTTCAGAAGGCAACTGGGCTATGCACTGGTCCACACTCCTAGGGCACAGGACTTGGTTGAGACCCTCTATTGTGAGAACAAGATTAGTTTGACTGTTGTTAGGCAGGCTGCTTGGGCCTGGGATAATGTTCAAACCAAGGGAATAACCATTCTGGGGAAGTGCAACAATGTGGCATCAGCACAATATTATGAGTGGTCCCGTGCCAGGGCCCATTTCTCTGGGATGCCCTTTACCATAGAAGACATGCCTGAGTCATCTTCAGCACCACCCCCTGCCACTATCAGTTTGGAGGAGTTTGAGAGCTTGAAGGAAAGAAATGAGAAGCTAACCCAGGCTTTGCAGAAGACCCTCCGGGAGAGGAGTGAAGGTATGAGGGAGATTGAGAGGTTGGAGAAGATGAGAGTAGAGCATCTGACTAAGATTGAGAAGTCCGGGGATTATATCAAGAAGTCTAAGGCTGGAGAACAAATCCTGAAGAATGCTTGTAAAGAAGCCCAGTTCCAGAGAACAAGGACAGACTTGTATCTGAAGGAGAGTCAGGCTCGGTGGGTCAGGATCACCGAGGCTCGTACTTTGGAAGACAAGAGAGTTCAAGACAAGATGGAGCAACTGGAAGCTAGTGCAAAAGAACAACAAGAAGCCCTGGCAGCAGCCCAGAGGGAGATATCAGAGCTGAAGGTCAAAGCATGGGTGAAGAGGTCAAAGGACCAAACTCAGCACAAGAAGCTAACAACAGCTGTTACAACCCGGAATCTCCTCATCAGGAATCTCACGGAGCGTCCGGCTGATCCTGTGACCGAAGCACTTCTCAAGGAAGTTCGTGAGGATGAGTTTGGTCTTGATGTTTGACCATTTGTTTGTTGTTGCTTTCTTTCCATGTACTTTTATTTTCTTGTACTGTATTTTGACCCCTTTAGAGGGCTTGTGTTGTAAAATGAACAAGTTGTATTATTTCACCTTCTGTAATATATTTGTGTTAGCTTGCTTCATCTGAGTTTTCTTCAAGCAACAACAACAGCATCTTCAAGGGTCTGGAAGGGTCAAAACTGAATGCCAAGCCGGATACCTTGAGAACAAATAAGCATAACTGCATTGCATGCTAACCCTTTGTTTGTTTTGTAGGTTTTATTTTATTGCCACTAACTCTGTTGTGATGTTCAGGAACTATTGCTAGGCGCCAGGTATTTCCCCTCAACCGTCCGCACCGTTATCCAACCCGAAACAACCTTCCGGGCATTCAAATGGATCAGATGCAGCAGGACCTTACTGAGGTCAGAAATCAAATGGAAAATGAAAGGCTAGAGATGAGGAATCAAATGACTCAGTTTATGGAAGTTATGAACAACATGGCTCAGAGCCAGGAAAGATTGAGGGCCATGGTGGAAAGGCAGAATCAAGAAGATCCACATATAGGGACTGCCGGTACCAGTAACAATGAAAGGGTACAACCTCATGTCAACCCTCCGGTATTTGGACCACACCTCCATCCTGAGGTCAATATTCCAGCAAATGTTCAAGGAACTGCCACTGCAGCTAGGGTACTTCAAGAAGACCCCCAAGAGGACCAGTTTACAGTAAAGGGTGCTGGGGAAGAAGCTTATGATAGGAGATTGGATGAGATAGCTGAGAAGTTGAGGTCCTTAGAATCTCAAAACTCTTTGGGCTTCGACGTCATGGACATGGGCTTGGTAGACGGGGTCAGGATCCCCCATAAGTTCAAGCCTCCTTGCTTTGAAAAATACAACGGGACTTCATGCCCCCGGACTCATTTACAGTCATTTCTGGGAAGGCTGAAGGCCTATACAATGGATGAGAAGCTCTGGATGTTCTATTTCGAGGATAGCTTAACTGGAGCGTCAAGAGAATGGTACTCTCACCTGACAAGGGCAACTATTAGATGCTGCAAGGATTTGGCAGAAGCCTTTATCAGACAGTATCAGTATAACTTAGACATGGCACCCAACAGGACCCTCCTAATGGGGATGTCACAGTCGTCAAGGGAAAGTTTCCGAGAATATGCACAGAGATGGAGGCAACTGGCTGCTGCTGTTCAACCACCTATGTCTGAACGGGAAATGGCAGATATGTTCATGAACACCCTTCAGGGAACATATATTGACAGGTTGGCTGCTTTCTCTTCCACTAGCTTTGCAGATGTTGTCATAGCCGGGGAGAGAATTGAAAGCTTGTTAAAAATGGGAAAGATCTCAGACAACGGTGCAAGCTCGTCCAGTAGTACAAGAAAGCCTTTTGCAGGCCCGAGAAGAACTGGCGAGACCAATGCCATCCATTCAAACAGGGGCAGGCCCCAGTATGTTCAGAGGTCAATAGCAGCAGTCACCATTCCTGCTCCAGCTCATCCTCAGCCAGTCTATCAACCTCCTCAGCAAAACTATCAGCCGCAACCTCAGTACCATCAGCAAAATCAGTATCCTCCAAAGAATTACAACAACAGCAACACCAACAACAACAGTCAACAAAGGCCATTCCAACAGAGGCCATCTCAAGCTAATAGGATGATCGATCCGATCCCTATGCCATATGCTACCCTGCTGCCACAACTCCTGAAACTCAACCTAGTTGAGCTAAGGACGCTGGCACCTCCAGATCCCAACAGTCTACCCAGGAACTATGACTCCAACGCTAGGTGTGCCTTTCATTCAAACGCACCTGGCCATAGTACGGAAAAGTGCAGAGCCCTGCATATGAAGGTACAAGACCTGGTGGACTCGAAAGCTCTGAATTTTGCACCACCACCCAATGTCAACAAAAATCCTATGCCAAATCATGGTGGTCCCCGAATTAACGCTATTGAAGAAGACAAACCGTCTTATTTAATAACCAATGTGGGACAGATCAGGACACCGTTGGTAGAAATCAAGGCTCAACTCTTGGAATGTCAAATGTTCCCGGGGTGTGAGTTAGGTTGTGCTTACTGCAATATCTCTGTAAATGGGTGCGATAATTTGAGGAATGGCATAGACAGCCTTATTCAGAGTGGCCAGCTTCAGATCACCACATCATTTCCAACAAATCCAGTAATCTCATCAGCAACGGTTTCAGAACCTCCTACAACCGCAGCAACCATTGTTCCCGACATTTCTTCGGCTTCATCAACAAGTACTTCATCTGTCTTCTCAACTGATCAGTTTTCAACAAATTTTCCTGCTACAACTTCAGCTTCACTCCATTTCGAATCTCCTACAACAACAACATCCATACTTCCGACAATGTCTCCTACAACTCCAGCAGCCAATCATGAAGATGTCTCAACTGTCACCATATTCTACGATCCTGAAAACAACTCCGCCTACAATTCAGAAAGTGCTGCTCCCACTAGGGCACCAGTTACAATTTATTACGATCCACAGACCATCACAGTTCCTCCAACAGCTGCAATCAGTCCAGTCACCATCACGGTGCCTGGACCGGTTCCTTATGAAAGCAGCAATGCCATCCCCTGGCATTACGGCTCTGACTTGTACTGTGAAGGACAAAGAATCACTTTTGAATCATCAACCCCTGCACTACAAATTGACAATGTGGGAGGAGGCGGAGGCTTCACTCGAAGCGGACGTCTTTTCGCTCCACAAATTCAGAGACCCACAGCCGAAGCAGAGGTTGCTGCCAAGGCAAAAGGGAAGAGCCCTGTGCAGGAAGATCAAGCTGTCAAGGAAGCTTTGAAGACACCATTCGATCAAGAGGTTGATGAGTTCATGCGAATCATCAAAAAGAGTGATTATAAAATAGTGGATCAGCTTCATCAGACGCCTTCCAAGATCTCAATCCTATCATTGCTCATGTGTTCCGAAGCCCATCGGAATGCACTGCTCAAAGTCTTGCACGCAGCTTACGTGCCTGAAGAGATCACTGTCAATCAGCTGGAAGCAGTAGTGGGAAATGTTAATGCTAGTCACGGACTAGGGTTCACCAATACTGATTTGACAACGGAAGGCCGCAACCACAACAAAGCCTTGCACATAACCATGGAATGCAAAGGTGCTGTCCTTTCCCATGTGCTGGTAGACACGGGGTCATCCCTTAATGTCCTACCTAAAAAGGCTTTGGTGAAGCTAGAGTATGACGGATTGGCGTTGAGACCCAGCAACCTGGTGGTGAGAGCCTTTGATGGTTCTAAGAGATCGGTTCTGGGAGAGATTGAGCTGCCCGTAACGATTGGCCCGCAGACCTTTAAAACTATCTTCTATGTGATGGACATTCAGCCCGCCTACAGCTGTTTGTTGGGTAGGCCGTGGATTCACGCTGCTGGCGCCGTGACCTCTACCCTTCACCAGAAATTAAAATACGAGTGGGAGGGTCAAATCGTTACAATCTGTGGAGAGGAGGACATTTTTGTCAGCCACCTGGCTACCTATAAGTATATTGAAATGGACGGGGAGATCCATGAAACAATGAGCCAGGGGTTCGAAGCCTTGAATGTCAATGAGACATCTGCTGTGCCTGGTACTTCAATATCGTCATACCAACAAGCCCGGAAGGTTGTTGAGGGAGGAAACGCCCAAGGCTGGGGCAAACTATTACCGGTAGAGAAGAAAGAGGACAGATTTGGGTTGGGTTACAGACCAACTCAACAAGATCAAGCAGCGGCTGCGAAAGAGCCCAACTTTGTGAGTGGGGGGATGCTTACCCCTGATGCTATCAACTGTCTGGAAGACGAGCTGGAAGAAGAACGCAACCTGGAAAGCTGGATTCGTCCAAAGATCCCGGGGAGCAGTGTCTCGAACTGGTCTTCCCAGGAAATTATAAGAGTTACTCATGCAGAGTAATTATTATTTCCTGTATTTTTATAGCATGCATCAAAGTCTTGCATCTTGCCCAAGATGACAAGACTCATTTTGTAATCGGGCCATCTGTGCTTTTTGTGCAAACAAGATCAATTAATGAAATATCAGACATCTTTTTGCAAACGAGTCTTTTTCTTTTCGTTCACTGTTTTTCCATTTTTCTTTTTGTACAAAAAATAAATGGCGGTGTTTTTCAAAATGACAACTTCATTTCACCTTTCTAAATAAGACTAAAATCAGATCACTAAAATGAACAAACTTAACCCTTGCAGAGAGTGCCTTCCTGACAGCACCGACAACAGCACGGCTATGACTTCGTATGACTTTGACAATCCTATCAATCAAGCTGATGAAGGGGTTGATGAAGAATATGAGCTCCCTGAAGAGCTAGCCAGGTTGTTAAGACAAGAGGAAAAGGTTATTACTCCTCACCAGGAGGAGGTTGAAGTGATCAATCTTGGTACAGATGAAGACGTGAAAGAAGTTAGAATCGGGGCCTGCCTGCAAGACTCAGTGAAGAGACAACTGGTTGACCTGCTTCAAGAATATGTGGACGTGTTCGCTTGGTCTTATCAAGATATGCCAGGGTTGGATACCGACATTGTCATGCACAAGCTGCCTTTGAGAGAAGAATGCCCGCCAGTTAAGCAGAAACTGCGCCGTACTCGTCCAGACATGGCTATGAAAATCAAGGAGGAGGTACAAAAGCAATGGGACGCCGGGTTCCTTGCTGTGACTAGCTATCCGCCGTGGGTTGCTAATATTGTGCCTGTGCCTAAGAAGGACGGCAAAGTAAGGATGTGCGTTGACTACCGGGATCTGAACAGAGCCAGCCCGAAAGATGACTTCCCATTACCTCACATTGATGTATTGGTGGATAATACGGCTCAGTTCTCGGTATTCTCCTTCATGGATGGATTTTCAGGATACAACCAGATCAAGATGTCACCTGAAGACATGGAGAAGACAACCTTCATCACACCCTGGGGCACGTTCTGCTACAAAGTGATGCCATTCGGACTGAAGAATGCCGGTGCAACATATCAGCGGGCTATGGTAACATTGTTCCACGATATGATTCATAAAGAAATAGAATGCTATGTGGATGATATGATTGCCAAGTCCCTCACTGAAGAGGACCATCTGGTAAATCTGCTCAAATTGTTCAAGCGTCTGAGGAAGTACCAACTGAAGTTGAACCCCAACAAATGCACATTCGGGGTGCGATCTGGTAAGCTGCTGGGCTTTATTGTGAGCGAGAAAGGGATTGAAGTTGACCCTGATAAAGTCAAAGACATCCAAGAGATGCCTGCACCGAAGACAGAGAAAGAAGTTCGAGGGTTCTTAGGTCGATTGAACTACATTTCAAGGTTCATATCTCACCTGACAGCAACCTGTGAACCCTTGTTCAAGCTGCTAAGAAAAGAACAGACGGTCAGGTGGAACGAAGACTGTCAGAAGGCTTTTGACAAGATCAAAGAATACCTGCAAGAACCTCCAATCCTTATGCCTCCAGTTGAAGGAAGACCTCTGATAATGTACCTGACAGTATTAGAAGAGTCAATGGGGTGTGTGCTGGGCCAGCATGACGAGTCTGGTCGAAAAGAGTATGCAATATACTACCTAAGCAAAAAGTTTACCGACTGTGAACAACGTTATTCACTGCTCGAGAAAACTTGCTGTGCTTTAGCGTGGGCTGCTCGCCGACTAAGGTAGTATATGTTGACCCACACTACTCTATTGATCTCAAAAATGGACCCAGTTAAGTACATATTTGAGAAGCCCGCACTTACCGGACGGGTTGCAAGATGGCAAATGATTCTCACGGAATACGACATACAGTACACTTCTCAGAAAGCCATCAAGGGCAGTGTACTATCTGAATATCTTGCTGAGCAACCCATTGATGACTACCAGCCTATGAGATTTGACTTCCCTGATGAAGACATCATGTTCATTAAAGCAAGAGATCACGAAGAGCCTATTCGCACTGAAGGGCCTGACCCGGAAGAAGAATGGACTATGATGTTTGATGGGGCTGTTAATATGAATGGTCGTGGCGTTGGTGCGGTACTCATTACACCTAAGGGAGTTCACATGCCTTTCTCGGCAAAACTCACTTTCAACTGCACTAACAACGAAGCTGAATACGAAGCTTGCATCATGGGTCTTGAGGAAGCCATTGACCTCAGGATCAAGACATTGACCGTATTCGGAGATTCAGCTTTGGTAGTCAATCAAACCAATGGCAAGTGGTACACCCACCAGGATCATCTGATACCTTACAGGGATTATACAAGGAGGTTATTGACTTTCTTCACCACAGTCAAGCTTGAGTATATCCCTCGGGACGAGAATCAGTTTGCAGATGCTCTTGCTACCATTTCATCCATGATCAAAGTTCAAGCTGCCAACTTTGTACCTCAGATTTCAGTGTCCAGACTTGATCGACCAGCATATGTGTTCGCAGCAGAAGTTGTCAAAAATGATAAGCCTTGGTTCCATGACATTAAATGCTTCTTGGAGGATCAAGCATACCCACCTGGGGCATCTTCCAATGATAAGAAGACTTTGAGAAGGCTTGCTGGTAGTTTCTTTCTGAACACTGATGGGTCTTTATACAAAAGGAACTTTGATATGGTACTCCTCAGATGTGTTGACAAGACGGAAGCAGATTTGTTGATGCATGAAGTGCATGAAGGGTCTTTTGGTACCCATGCCGGAGGGCATGCCATGGCTAAAAAGTTGTTAAGATCAGGCTATTATTGGATCACAATGGATGCAGACTGTTGTGCTTATGCCAGAAAATGTCACAAATGCCAGATCTACGCAGATAAGGTGCATGTGCCTCCCAATCCTTTGAACATCATATCTTCACCATGGCCCTTTTCCATGTGGGGCATTGATATGATTGGCAAGATTGAGCCGACTGCTTCCAATGGCCACAGATTCATCTTGGTCTCCATTGACTATTTCACCAAGTGGGTTGAAGCAGCCTCATATGCAAACGTCACAAGACAAGTGGTAGCCAGATTTTTGAAGAGAGATATCATCTGTCGATATGGAGTTCCCGAGCGAATCATTACTGATAATGGTTCCAACTTAAACAACAAAATGATGGCAGAGCTATGCCGGGACTTCAAAATCCAACATCACAATTCTTCTCCTTACAGGCCAAAGATGAATGGCGCTGTTGAGGCAGCTAACAAAAATATCAAGAAGATTGTGCAGAAGATGGTAGTCACTTACAAAGACTGGCACGAAATGCTACCATTTGCCTTGCATGGGTACCGCACGTCGATCAAAACATCCACTGGGGCAACACCGTATCAACTTGTGTATGGTATGGAGGCAGTCCTACCTGTTGAAGTTAAATTACCCTCCCTACGGGTACTAATGGATGTTAAACTGAGTGAAGCAGAGTGGGTTAAGTCCCGTTACGAACAACTGAGTCTGATCGAAGAGAAGAGATTGGCTGCAATCTGTCATGGGCAGTTGTATCAGAAAAGAATGAAGAAAGCCTTTGATCAGAAAGTCAGGCACCGAGAGTACCAAGTAGGAGATCTTGTGCTAAAAAGAATCCTCCCTCCTCATACAGACCACAGGGGCAAATGGACTCCAAATTATGAAGGACCATTTGTTGTAAAGAAAGTTTTCTCTGGTGGAGCACTGATGCTCATCACCATGGATGGTGAAGATTTCCCGTCCCCTGTGAATTCAGATGCAGTTAAAAAATACTTCGCATAAAAATGACCCGCTGGACATAAAAATAGAATGTAAGTCCAGGCAAAAATAGGGCATCCCGGCGAGTCAAAAACAGAATAAAAGACTCGGGCAAAAATAAGGGAAAATAAATGAAAATGTACACCCGCTGAGTTGAAAATCCGCATTGGACAACTCAGGCAAAAATGGGTATCCCGATGGATTGAAAACCCGAAAGGGCGATCCATGCAAAATAAGGGAATAAGCGAACAACTGCATTCTGAATTCGTCTGTATCACTTGCAACTTGGAAAGCTTCAAAAGGATCAAGCTTCAATCAGAATCAACATTCTTCAAAAGCAAAATGAGAAGAACGTCAAAAGTCATACGGGTCATAGTGAAGAGGAAGCTCCTTAAAGCGTCATCAACACTGCCAGCATTTTGTTTCTCAATTTGTAACAATCTCCTCATTTCAGGGGATATGTTTCTTTGACTGTATCTCGCCAATTCAGGGCACATGAATTAATAAAATCAGATTTTCAGTCATGTCTCGTTTTGTACATTTTCATTTTTGCAAAAATGTCTGATATCTTAAAAGAACATTGATTGCATAAGAATACAGATGTTTTATCTTCAAATAAAAACATGCTTGCAAGAAATTTTGCTTACTCTCAGAAGTATTTAAACTCCCATGACGGAATCCAGTAAAGGACACCTCGGGACCTTTTGTGCGTTTCCTTATCTTTGCAGGATTGCAGGTATCCAGAACGCAACTTGGGGCATGAATCCTCATCCCAGCGAGCTGGCAAGTCAACACTCATTCTCAGCACCCGAGGTGCTCTCTCCCCAGCTGGGCTGCCTCTCATAACACCCCCCCCCCCAGCGGAGTTTCCAGCTATTACTTATCTCCATCAGGGTTGCTAAGCATCCTAGAAGGCACCTACATCCCCGACTGAGTCAAGGATCCCTCTTTCTCCCCAGCCGAGTTGCCGTCTCGCCCTCAGCCGAGTACAGAGTCAGGGAATCACCTCCCCACAGAATCCTCAGCCTCTATTCAGAAGAGCAACGCAGGAAAGGATCACAACAGAGTGAAGAAAGCTTCTACAAACCCCAGCTGGGCCTCTCATTTATTAGGATAGGTCTATCAGTGACCCGTATCCCCAAGCAAATATCATCTTATTAGATCTACCAATGATCTCCTCCCCAGCTGGGATGTCCATTTCAAACAGATCAACTAGGGATCTCTACAGCAGCGGGATCCGAATCCCAGATTTGTGCCTCTTTGCATAATCATAGCATTTGCATCATATTCACCCACAAAGCGTAGCATTCCGTCTAATACGGAGCATTACGGCAAAAATCAAATGCATAGCATAATCATGAGCCATGTTATGAATCAACACCTGTGAATGATTACAGTTCATCAACATACGGAAGAAATATCCCCACCAGAGTTCCCAGCAAAAGCAGTTGCCTCACAACTCCCAAACATCAGTATATACTCCTTTTGACACCCGTTCGTGTTATATCCCAGCAGAAAGCCAAAGACATCCCTTTTGCACTCACATATACTTATATACACTTTCTTGGCACCCGTCCGTGTCGTATCCCCAGCGCAGTCGCCTAGACTTTGTATATCAGATACTTGTTCATATTACACTTTTCTCCTTTTGACACTCGTCCGTGTCACCCTCCCCAGCAGTTAAACACCATTTATACACCACTCGCTCTCATACAGATACTCGTCCGTATCTTGTATATACCAGTTATATACCCACAGATTCAACAGTAGTCTTTGTTCTTTGTTAACCAGTTGGTACTCGTCCGTACCATCATCTCAGAACATTGCGTCTAGTGTTTGTTTCTACATGATACTCGTCCGTATCATAGTCTTAAGGATGCTCGTCCTCATCTTTAATCCATACACCGTGTCAAACACTTGTGTCTTCTTGAATATAGATGCTCGTCCGTGTCTGCTGTTTCCCCAGAAGAACCATCAGATTCAACACTCGTCCGTGTTCCTTGTTAACCCGTTGATACCCGTCCGTATCATCATCTCTGAACATGTGTCAGTATTTGTTTCTACCTGATACTCGTCCGTATCGTAGTCTTAGGGATGCTCGTCCGCATCTTTAATCTATACACAATACCAAACACTCATACCCTTTGTTTCTTGGATGTGAACACTCGCCCGTGTTTACTATTCCCCAGTAGATCGCAAACAAATTTTCCTTTTTATCTGACACTCGTCCTGTGTCATGATAAACCTGAGAGCAGCCGTACCCTGCTGAGTGGTCGTCCTCCACTTCTTGATGGTCGTCCTCCATCATGCTCATCCGATGGCCGTCCCCATCGTTGTTTTAGCAGCCGTCCCCTGCTAGGTGGTCGTCCTCCACCTTTTGATGATCGTCCTTCATCATTTTATCCAATGGCCGTCCCCATTGTTGATTTTGGTTTTGGCATTCGTCCTATGTCATGAGAAACCTCGAGAGCAGCCGTACCCTGCTGAGTGGTCGTCCCCCACTTCTTGATGGTCGTCCTCCATCATGCTCGTCCGATGGCCGTCCCCATCGTTGACCTTTTCTATCCGATGGTCGTCCCCATCGTTGATATTTTCGGCAGCCGTACCCTGCCAGGTGGTCGTCCTCCACCTTTGATGGCCGTCCCCATCATAATTCCTTTATTACCCAACAGAGCAGCCGTCCCCTGCTAGGTGATCGTCCTTCACCTTTGATGGCCGTACCCCATCATCTGTTTATTTCATTTATTCTTTAACCCGATGGCCGTCCCCGTCGTGGTCCTTTTTCCTTTTCAGCCCGATGGCCGTCCCCATCGTCGGTTACCTTGCTTTATGAACTTGATGGCCGTCCCCGTCATGTTTTGATTTTCCCCAGCTAGTCAGCCGTCCCCGTCTTGGCTTTACCTTTTATCCCCAGCATGTCGGTCGTCCCCGTCATCGCGTTGTTTCCCGCTTTGCAATATACTTTATTTTTCTTTACAATCTATATCTTTTTTTCTTCTTCATTCTGTGAGTGCAAATTTCGGGGTCTTTTTGGTATTCAATCACTGTTTATCTTGAACGTCTAATAGCCGTTGCTCTCATCCTTTTCAGATTAACAGCTGCTTGAATAGGGGCAGCTGTAAACACCCCAAATTTGCCCTCACCCATTTTCACCATGGCTTGTGATCATTTCATATGCATAAACACAATCATATCACCTCATATCTCAATTTTGAGTCACTGCATTGGTTCTAAGTCATCTGCACCTAGGGTTTGTGGTCTGAGCAATCCAAGAGCCCCTTGAGCCACTCCAAAGGCAACCAATCACTTCAAAGGGATCCATATGTGTTCAAGTATCATATTACATCTTCTCAAAGTCAAAAATTCCAAAGAATCACAAGAACTAGGGTTTGATTGGATGCAGAGCCAAGTTTGACTGCACAGTTGACCTAAAATTAGGGTTTTGGTTTCAGAGGCCATAACTCCAAATTTTTTGGTCATTCTTGTTCCCATTGGTCTCTATATGGTATAGGGAGTATGCATATCAATTTTCATGAAGAAATTCCATGGGGAAGTCATCTGATCAAGAGTTGACTTTTCAGACAAGTCAGTGTAAAATCAGGGCATCTGAGGCCCCCAATGACCCAACCAATGGGTGATCTTCATCATTTTGAGTGTATATGATCTTTATTTGATCATGGAAGAAGGTTGAAGTTCATAGAAATCAAGAATTTGGAAGTTTTGCAAATGTTGACTTTTTGGGCATAGTTGACTTTTCAAGAATGCTTCATTTTAGGTCATTTTTCAAGCCTTGATTCTTGATCCAAAAAAGCTTCAAATGGAAAAACTTTGGTCATGAAAGTTGTAGATCTCATCTTTCCCTTTTCAAAAAGTACAAGAACATGATCAAATTCTTCTTGGATCAAAAGTTATGGTGTGACAAAGTTAGCAAAAATCATTGATTTTCAAGGCATGCTTCAAATGTGAATTTTGCAAAATCATGTACCAAGGCAAATTGCAACTTCTAATTGGCATCAAACCCTCACATAAACATCATGTTTCATGGCTTTTGGGACAAGATCTTTCCATGTGAACCATAAAGCAACAACTTGCAAAAACTCATGATCACACTCCCTACAACTTGCAACCTTGGATGCTGACTTTGGCTAGCCTTTCCCCTCACCCTTGCTGCGCAGCCCATGCCTTGTACTAGCCTAGATCATGAGCCATACTTCTCTTACACAAAAAGTGGACTTTGAGCAAAAGCAAACTTACCAATCACTATAGGCCAGGTCACATCATCTGACCTATAGGATTAAAATACAATATCCCTTGGCAAGCCAAAGATATGAAGAAGCAAGGCTGAAACACTTGACACATTCACATTCACAAAACACACCCCAGCTGCATTTTGCTTCGAATCTCTCTGCCCAGCCACAAAACACTCAAACCATTTTCACCATTCAACTTACCATGCCTCATTGAGTAGAAACCAGCAAGAACACAAGCCTGAAACAAGCTGTAACCCCACTGCACCATTTTCACTCCAACTTGCAGTTTCATTCGAAACTCTCTCCACAGCTCACAAACATCAGAACAAACCCCATAGACCTTCTCCACTCATCATCTGGACCACAAACAACCCTTCACCATTGCTAGAAACAGCCTGAAACTCCATTGCCATTTTCAACTGAGCTTGAGCAGAAGCTGCTCAAACTCTTCATTCAGCCAACATAAATTCCTCTTGAGCATTCAAGCATCACCAGAGGGTTAAGTGGAGTGGTTTTCATCAAGAGGAGAGGCCAAAAAGTCATCAGAGTGAAAGCTTCGAATCTCAGGTAGCTCAAGAATTATTTTTCCAGAAATCGTTTTTCATGTTATAAACTTGTTCTTTATGCTTCACTGAGTATCCTGGTGCTTTTGTTTTTTGAAATGGTGTTGAAATGAGTATTTTATTAGCTTCTGAAACTCTGTGACCTAGGAATTTGTTTTGTTCGATTCATGAATTCTAGGAAGAATAAATTGGTTTTGAGTGAGGGTTTTGGTTCGTGAGTGAGTGGGGATCATTTCCCAATTCTTAGATTTCATTTTAGTTAGGTTTTTGGGGTTTTGGGGATTTTCAGGGGAGATGCTGGCCGGAGAAGACGACCGGAGGTCTTCTCCGGCAGCCTGAAAGTGATTTGTGCCCTAATCCTGTCATTAACTCTAGTTTGAATTTGGACCGTGGATTGCGTTGAAAACGTTGACCTCCCGCGTGTGTGTGTGGCCTGGATTCACCCAATTAGCCCTAATCCACGTGTTAGCTTAATTAATCCATAATTAAATTGATTTAATCAGAATCAACCACAGCCTTTGGATAGCGCGCGTGGTCAACCCATTCAAATCCAGGATTCATCTCATCCCTCCATTCTGTTGACTTTCCATTATTTTCATTTTAATTCATTTTCTTTTCATTTCTTTTCCATAATTAATTTAAAATAGTAAAAAAGGTTTAAAAATTATGAAACTTTTTCTCCTGAGTTTTATTAATTTTTATGACACAAAAATATTTTCATTTTTATTTTTATCATTAAAAAAGCATTTTTAAATATTTAAAAGATTATTTTTAATTGATTAATGGAAATTAATTAATTAAAAATACTTTCAGGTATTTAAAAATCACCAAAAAATTCATGAAATGTTCTAAGACATTTAGAAACATTGTCCAACCTTCAAACCAAATTTCTTTTTTGATCTTGATGCATTTTGAGAATTTTTCATTGAATTAAAATCATCTTTGTGCATTAATTTGATCCAAAGTTCAAAAATTCATTTCTGCCTATTCATGAAGAGTTGGACATTGATTCTTCTTGCATTGCATTGTGTTTAACATGTAGTTTCTAGGATTAAATGGCCATGATTTGATTCCTCATTTTCAATTTGTTTGACATTTCTTTTGTTTAAGAGCCCTAAAAACCCTAATAACTTAGAAAAATCATAACTTGAGTTTGGTTAGGAGTTGAGACCTCCCCTTTGGACTTTGGTTTAATATAGGTTTAGGGTTTCTTTGGGTGGCATTTTCCATTTTTTATCTTAGGGTTTGCTTCTGATTTTGAGTTTTGTTTGATATTTGTTTCATAAACCCTAATTTGGGCTTTCTTTTGCATCCCTTTTGCATTCTCTTGCATAACATGACTTGCCATGCCATCCCATGCCTCCATTTGATTCATTTAACATCATAAGACATATAGAAAGCATGTTTGATCATTGCATCATGTATTTTCCATGTTGTATGCCTTGTGTGCTTCATAACTTTTCATGTGTATCCATGCTTCCAACTTGCATCATTTGCATCCATGATCTTGTATGAACATCTCCATGCCTTGCCTTATGCTTGTAGCATCTCATAATATCATTATCATCATGTTCATGCTTCTGGTTTTGTTTATCATCATGTCATTTCATCTCATTTGGCATTGCATTGCATTTCTTTTCTAACACTTCAGGTGGTAAGTGATGTTGAGAAGTGAATTTGCCTTCACTTCTCATAAATATTCTTTTCATCTCTCTTGCATCCATTGCTGCATTCTTATATGTGTTTGAGTTTGAGCTTGCTCATCCTTGTTCTTCTTACTTTCTTCCTTCAAGTGACTTGACTTCTTGAATGAAGCAAGTCACTTTGCTTCTCTTGATCCTGCCCATCTGCCTCCTGGTGGTTCCATTGAAGACTTCTCTTGTAAACCTCACAAACCTTAGGAACAACCAAGCATGACAATGATTAGGGTTTTGTTTAGTCTCCCCTCTTAGTTTTCACCTTTGTGTCTCTTTGAGTCTTCTCTTCTCATCTCATAATCAGGGACTAAACCCTAAAGGCTTTAAGGCTTTGTGATTAAGCTTATGCCTGCATCCTTCTCTTAGGATGGAGTGTATAACTTTAATCCTAAGTGTTAAACCCTTAATGTGTTTAAATCCCTTAATCAATCCACTTAATAATCACCAAGACATCACACTTGTAACTTGGGCCTTGCATTAGGGTTCTAATTCTTCCTTAATTGGTTAAGAAGGACTAACCCTAGTGTTAATGGACAAGTCCCCCTCAAGTGGTCTTACAAACCCTAAAAATCACTTCATCATCATATCATTAAATAAAATCCACTTAATCAAAGGCTTGTTTTGTCATGAGTTTAATTCCTAATCATGGATTAAGTTGAGGAGCCTTCCTCAGCTTAAACATTCTCATCTATTATCCTTCTATTAGGATGGTGTAATGGGTCTGTTTAATCCCTGATTATGGCTTAACCTCATTACTTAACACTAAACAAAAACACCAAAAACATCTAAATAATCACAAGTAGGTTAATGATCTTAATCTTACACCAAAGGTGTTTAAGTGTGAGAATCTGACTTCACACTTAAAGTACTCTCATTACCCCTAATCAGAGGGAAGATGTGATGAGTTTACTAAATCCATTGGTTTAGGCTTAAGCTCATTAATTTATGACAAACTTCAAAAAGCAATAAAAGATTGAAAACACAAAAACAAACAATAATCGTCTCCTTCGGGATTCTTTTCTCATCACCTTCACTCACAACCGAGAACTTGCTTCTTCCGTCTAATGCAAGACAGTTTGCACCTGAGCCAGGCAGGTCATACACTTGAGCATAGACAAGTAAGCAGTTCACAAGTCAATTCACCTTTCAGTCTCTTTGGGTCGAACTACGGTGTTCTGACTTCCTCATTGCACGAGAGGATACGTAGGCATAACTTAACAGTTATCGAACAAAAGTCTTTGTATATTCCCCCTCCTTCCAGCTTCATTCTTTTAAGCCTCATAGTCATGAGCATTTCATTCCTGTCCTTACACTGACACTATATATTTATACACTTTACACTTCTTTTACACTGACACCTGTACATATTGCTTTCCAGCTCTTTACACACAAATTGCACTGACACTACCCCTTTAAAACACAAATCTTTTAAGCGTGGATCCCGTCGAGTACGGCGGACAATCTGGGTGCTAATACCTTCCCAGGTTGTAACCAACCCCCTTTCTCAGTCTCTCTGGTTCGCAACCGTCTTATCCGTCTCTTTCTAGGTCTATGCAGCATTACCTTTCCTCCGGGATAAAAATGCCTAGCTGGCGACTCTATTCATCTCCAGTGAGTTCACGGCTGTGTGTTCTCATTGTCCCTCTCGCCGACCGTTCGCGTCTATACCTTCATCTGATCCTTTTCATTTGTCGGGAGCGACAGGAAGCAATTAAATTCTCATTTCATCACCATTTTCGAAACTAAAAGCATCAGAACAATCAGTGAAGCATGGAGAACAAGTTTAGAACTTAAAAATCCATTTCTGGAAAAAAAGTTCTTGGGCTACCTGAGATTCGAAGCTTTCACTCCAGCAACTTTCTGACCTCCCCTCCTTGTGAAATCCACTCCTTATGACCTCTTGATGATGCTTGAATGCTTTGGTGAAGTTTATGCTGGCTAGATGAAGAGTTTGAACAGCTTCTGCTCAAGCTCAGTTGAAAATGGCAATGGTGATGCAGGCAGTTTCAGGCCAATGTGAGTGGTTCTTTGTGATCAGGGTGATGTTTTAAGAAGGTTTGTGGAGTTTGTTTGGATGTTTATGGCCTGTGGAGTGAGTTTCGAAAGAAACTGCAAGTTGGAGTGAAAATGGAGAAGTGGTGTTCTTGCTTGATTCAGGCTTGGTTCTTTGTTGGTTTGGGCTTAATGAGGCATGGTGAGTTGATTAGTGAAGCTTGCTTGAATGTTTGTGAGTTGTGGAGGCAGATTCGCAGGAAGATGCAAGTGAGGGTGATTTTGTGAATGTGATCTTGTGGTGTGTTTCAGCTTGGCTTGGTCTTATGTTTTGCTTGCCAAAGGATAGTATAAACAATTCCAAGTGGCCAGAAGATGTGACATGGCCTGCTGTGATTGGGATGTTTGCTTTTGCCAAAAGTCAACTTTTTTGTAAGACAAGTATGGCTTGGTTCTAGGCTTGGTACAAGGGCTAGGCCTGGCGCAGCATGGTGAGGTGAGATGCTATGGCTGGTTCAGCATCCAAGAAATCAAGTGGGTGAAGTGTCATGAGTGATTTTGCAAGTTGGCTCCTTTTGAAACTTCATGAAAATGCCTTGTTACACAAACCATGAACATGTGATCTTTTGGTCCAAATCTGATTTTTAGGACTTATGTGATGTTTGTACCTTGGTTTGAAGTGAACTAGAAGTTACAAATGGCCTTGGTTCATGATTTTGCAAAATTCTCATTTGAGGCATGTCTTGAAAATAAGTGATTTTTGGCAACTTTGTCACACCATAACTTTTGATCCAAAATGAATTAGGTCATGTTCTTGTACTTTTTGAAAAGGGAAAAATGTGTTCTACAACTTTCATGACCAAAGTTTTTCCATTTGAAGCATTTTTGGATCAAAAATCAAGGCTTGAAAAATGACCTAAAATGACATATTCTTGAAAAGTCAACTATGCCCTAAAAAGTCAACTTTGCAAAAACTTCAAATTCTTGATTTTTGTGGACTTCAACCTTCTTCCATGATCAAATAGAGACCAAATACACTCAAAATGATGAAGATCACCCCTTGGTTGGGCCATCGGGGGCCTCAGATGCCCTGATTTTGCACTAACTTGTCTGAAAAGTCAACTCTTGATCAGATGACTTCCCCACGGAATTTCTTCATGAAAATTGATATGCACACTCCCTATACCATATAGAGACCAATGGAAACAAGAATGACCAAAAAATTTGGAGTTATGGCCTCTGAAACCAAAACCCTAATTTTAGGTCAACTGTGCAGTCAAACTTGGCTCTGCATCCATACCAATCCCAGTTCTTGTGATTCTTTTGCATTCTTGACTTTGAGAGGATGTAATATGATATAAGAACACACATGGATCCCTTTGAATTGATTGATGGCCTTTGGAGTGGCTCAGGAGGCTCTTGGATTGCTCAGATCACAAACCCTAGGTGCAGATGACTTAGAATCTATGCAGTGAATCAAAAATGAGATATGAGATGATATGATTGTGTTTATGCATATGAGATGATCACAAGCCATGGTGTGAATGGGTGAGGGCAAATTTGGGGTGTTTACAGCTGCCCCTATTCAAACATGGGTTAGCTGTGCAGGTTGTAAGCGACGGCTTAACAGGCAAATGGGATAACTTGTGGTTGAATACCAAAGACAGTCCAAAATTTGCACTCACAGAATGAAGAAGAAAAGGGATATAGATTGTAAAAGAAAATAAAGTATATTGTAAACTGTAGGCGACGGAGGACGACCGTCGAGCAGAGGACGACTGCTGGGTAAAGAGCAATGGCGGGGACGGCCGACATGCTGGGAAAGTGCTGAAAATAAAGCAATGACGGGGACGGCCGACATGCTGGGGATAAAAGGTAAGCCAAGACGGGGACGGCCGACTGGCTGGGAAAAATAAGAAATTATGATGGGGACGGCCATCAAGATAAAGTAAAGATTCTCTGGGGATTAACGAAACATGACGGGGACGGCCATCAAGTTCATAAAGCAAGGTAACCGACGATGGGGACGGCCATCGGGTTAAAAGTGAAGGAAAAGGGACCGCGACGGGGACGGCCATCGGGTTAAAGAATAAATGAAATAAACAGATGATGGGGTACGGCCATCAAAGGTGAAGCACGATCACCTAGCAGGGGACGGCTGCTCTGTTGGGGAATAAAGGAAATATGATGGGGACGGACATCAAAGGTGGAGGACGACCACCTGGCAGGGTACGGCTGCCGAAGATATCAACGATGGGGACGGCCATCGGATAAAAGGTCAACGATGTGGACGGCCATCGGACGAGCATGATGGAGGACGACCATCAAGAGGTGGAGGACGACCACCTAGCAGGGGACGGCTGCTCTCAGGGTGTATCATGACATAGGACGAACGCCAGATAACCAAAAATCAACAATGGGGACGGCCATTGGATAAAATTGATGAAGGACGATCATCAAGAGGTGGAGGACGACCACCTAGCAGGGGACGGCTGCTAAATATCAACGATGGGGACGGCCATCGGATGAGCATGATGGAGGACGACCATCAAGAGGTGGAGGACGACCACCTAGCAGGGTACGGCTGCTCTCAAGGTTTATCATGACACAGGACGAGTGTCAGATAAAAGGAAAATTTGCTTACTTGGCGATCTACTGGGGATATAGTAAACACGGACGAGTGTTTACAACCAGGAAAAGAAAGTATAAGTGTTTAGATGTTTGTGTATAGATTAAAGATGCGGACGAGCATCCTCAAGACTACGATACGGACGAGTATCGGGTAGAAACAAATACTGACATGCGTTCAGAGATGATGGTACGGACGAGTACCAACGGGTTAACAAAGAACACGGACGAGTGTTGAATCTGAAAGGACTCTTCTGGGGAAAAGTAGACACAGGCGAGTGTCTAAATTCAAGAAGACATAAGTGTTTGACACAGTGTATGGATTAAAGATGCGGACGAGCATCCTTAAGACTATGATACGGACGAGTATCATGTAGAAACAAACGCTGGACGCATGTTCTGAGATAATGGTACGGACGAGTACCAACTGGTTAACAAAGAACAAGGACCAAAGTCGAATCTGTGGGGATATAAATGATATATACAAGATACGGACGAGTATCTGTATGAGTAGTGTGAGTATATATGGATGAGTGTTTATTTGCCGAGAAAAGCGGCACGGACGTGTGTCAAGAGAGAAAAGTATAATAATATCAACAAGTATCTGATATACAAATTGTAGGTGACTGTGCTGGGGACACGACACGGACGGGTGCCAAGAAAGTGTATATAAGTATATGTGAGTGCAAAGAGGATGTCTTTGGCTTCCTGTTGGGGTATGACACGGACGGGTGTCAGGACGTATCTGTAATACGGGTGGTCTTGTTTGCAAAGAGTGTTCAGGCGACTTTACTGGGGAGTGATGACACGGACGGGTGTCAAGGGAGTATATATTGGTATTTATGGATTGAGAGGCAGCTGTTTTTTTTTTTTTTTTTTTGCTGGGGGCTCTGGTGGGGATTTTTCTGTACGTTGATGAACTGTCATCATTCACAAGTGTTGATTCAAAACATGGCTTATGATTATGCTATGTGTTGGATTTTTGCCGTAATGCTCCGTGTTAAAACGTAATGCTACGCTTTGTGGGTGAATATGATGCAAATTCTATGATTGTGCAAAGGTAACGATCCGGGATTCGGATCCCGCTGCTGCGAAGATCTCTGGCCGATCTGCTTGAAATGGACATCCCAGCTGGGGAAGAGATCATCGGTAGATCTAATGATATTTGCTTGGGGATTTGGGTCACTGATAGACCTATCTCGGTAATGAGGGACCCAACTGGGGTTTGTAGAAGCTTTCTTCACTCTTTTGTGATTCTTCATGTGTTGCTCTTCCGGATAGAGGCTGGAGCTCTGTGGGGAGATGATTCCCCGACCTTTGTGCTCGGCTGAGGGCGAGATGGCAACTCGGCTGGGGAGGAAAAGAGATCATTGAGAGACCTCCCTAGGGATTCTATTACGGTAGCTTCTCGACTCAGCCAGGGATATGGGCGTCTTCTGTGATACCTGCCCATTCTGATGGGGATAAGTAATAAGTGGCCAACTCAGCTGGGAGAAGTCATGGGAGGCAACTCAGCTGGGAGGAGAGCACTTCGGGTGCTAAAATTGAGTGTTGATTTTCCAACTTGCTGGGATAAAGCTTGCATGCCCCAAGTTGCGTTCTGGATACCTGCAACCCTGAAAAAGATAGAGAAACGCACAAGATAATCCCGAGGTATCCCTTACCGGATTCCGTCATAGGAGTTAAGATACTTCTGAGAGTAAGTATATTTCCTGCGAGCATGTTTTTATGTTTGAAGATAGGCATCCGTATTTTATGCAATCAATTTCTTCTTTTAAGACATCAGACACTTTTTACAAATAAAATGAAAATGTACAAGACGAGACATGACTGAAAATCTGATTTTATTAATTCAAAAGCCCTGAAATGGCGAGATACAGTCAAAGAAACAAATCCCCTGAAATGAGGAGATTGTTTCAAATTGAGAAACAAAATGTCGGCAGTGTTGATGACGCTTTGAGGAGCTTCCTCTTCACCATGACCCGTATGACTTTTGACGTTCTTCTCACCTTGCTTTCTGAAGAATGTTGATTCTGATCGAAGCTTGATCCTTTCGAAACTTACCAAGTTGTAAACGATACAGACGAATTCAGAATGCAGTTGTTCGCTTATTCCCTTATTTTGCATGGATTGCCCTTTCGGGCTTTCAATCCATCGGGATACCCATTTTTGCCTGAGCTGTCCAATGCGGCTTTTCAACTCAGCGGGTGTACATTTTTTTTGCTTATTTTCCCTTATTTTTGCCCGAGTCTTTTATTCTGTTTTTGACTCGCCGGGATGCCCTATTTTTGCCTGGACTTACATTCTGTTTTTATGTCCAGCGGGTCATTTTTATGCGAAGTATTTTTTAACTGCATCTGAATTCACAGGGGAGGGGAAATCTTCACCATCCATGGTGCTGAGCATCAGTGCTCCACCAGAGAAAACTTTCTTTACCACGAATGGTCCTTCATAGTTCGGAGTCCATTTGCCCCTGTGGTCTGTATGAGGAGGGAGGATTCTCTTCAGCACAAGATCTCCCACTTGGTACTCTCGATGCCTGACTTTCTGATCGAAGGCTTTCTTCATTCTTTTCTGATACAACTGCCCATGACAGATTGCAGCCAACCTTTTCTCTTCAATCAGACTCAGTTGCTCGTATCGGGACCTAACCCACTCTGCTTCACTCAGCCTAACATCCATCAGTACCCGGAGAGAGGGTAATTCAACTTCAACAGGTAGGACTGCTTCCATACCATACACAAGTTGATACGGTGTTGCCCCAGTGGATGTTCTGATTGACGTGCGGTACCCATGCAAGGCAAACGGTAGCATTTCATGCCAGTCTTTATAAGTGATTACCATCTTCTGCACAATCTTCTTAATATTCTTGTTAGCCGCCTCAACAGCGCCATTCATCTTTGGCCTGTAAGGAGAAGAATTGTGATGTTGGATCTTGAAGTCCCGGCATAGCTCTGCCATCATTTTGTTATTTAAGTTGGAACCATTATCAGTAATGATTCGCTCGGGCACTCCGTATCGACAGATGATATCTCTTTTCAGAAATCTGGCTACCACTTGTCTCGTGACGTTTGCATATGAGGCTGCTTCAACCCACTTGGTGAAATAGTCAATGGCGACCAGGATGAATCTGTGGCCATTCGAAGCAGTCGGTTCAATCTTGCCAATCATGTCAATGCCCCACATGGCAAAGGGCCATGGTGAAGACATTATGTTCAAGGGATTGGGAGGCACATGCACCTTATCTGCATAAATCTGGCATTTATGGCATTTTCTGGCGTAGGCACAACAGTCGGCATCCATTGTGATCCAGTAATAACCCGATCTTAACAACTTCTTAGCCATGGCATGTCCTCCAGCATGGGTACCAAAGGATCCTTCGTGCACTTCGTGCATCAACAAGTCTGCTTCTGTCTTATCAACACATCTGAGGAGTACCATATCAAAGTTCCTTTTGTATAAAGACCCATCAGTGTTCAGAAAGAAACTACCAGCGAGCCTCCTCAAAGTCTTCTTATCATTGGAAGATGCCCCAGGTGGGTATGTTTGATCCTCCAAGAAGCACTTAATGTCGTGGAACCAAGGCTTATCATCTTTAACAACATCTGCTGCGAACACATATGCTGGTCTGTCAAGTCTGGACACTGAGATCTGAGGTACGAAGTTGGCAGTTTGAACTTTGATCATGGATGAAATGGTGGCAAGAGCATCTGCAAACTGATTCTCGTCCCGAGGGATATACTCAAGCTTGACTGTTGTAAAGAAAGTCAATAACCTCCTTGTATAATCCCTGTAAGGTATCAGATGATCCTGGTGGGTATACCATTTGCCGTTGGTCTGATTGATTACCAGAGCTGAATCTCCGAATACAGTCAACGTCTTGATCCTGAGGTCAATTGCTTCCTCAAGACCCATAATGCAAGCTTCGTATTCAGCTTCGTTGTTAGTGCAGTTAAAGGTGAGTTTTGCCGAGAAAGGCACGTGAACTCCTTTAGGTGTAATGAGCACTGCACCAACACCACGACCATTCATGTTAACAGCCCCATCAAACATCATAGTCCATTCTTCTTCCGGGCCAGGCCCTTCAGTGTGAACAGGCTCTTCATGATCTTTTGCTTTTATGAACATGATGTCTTCATCAGGGAAGTCAAATCTCATAGGCTGGTAATCATCAATAGGTTGCTCAACAAGATATTCAGACAATACACTGCCCTTGATGGCTTTCTGAGATGTGTATTGGATGTCATATTCTGTGAGGATCATTTGCCATCTTGCAACCCGTCCGGTAAGAGCTGGCTTCTCGAAAATGTACTTAACCGGGTCCATTTTTGAGATCAATAAAGTAGTGTGGGTCAACATATACTGCCTCAGTCGGCGAGCAGCCCACGCTAAAGCACAACAAGTTTTCTCGAGCAGTGAATAACGTTGTTCACAGTCGGTAAACTTTTTGCTTAGGTAGTATATTGCATACTCTTTTCGACCAGACTCGTCATGCTGGCCCAGCACACACCCCATTGACTCTTCTAATACTATCAAGTACATTATCAGAGGTCTTCCTTCAACTGGAGGCATAAGGATTGGAGGCTCTTGTAAGTACTCCTTGATCTTGTCAAAAGCCCTTTGGCAGTCTTCGTTCCACCTGACCGTCTGTTCTTTTCTTAACAATTTGAACAAGGGTTCACAGGTAGCCGTAAGGTGAGATATGAACCGTGAAATGTAGTTCAATCGACCTAAGAACCCTCGAACTTCTTTCTCAGTCTTTGGTGCAGGCATTTCTTGGATGGCTTTGACTTTATCAGGGTCAACTTCAATCCCTTTCTCGCTTACAATAAAACCCAACAGCTTACCAGATCTCACCCCGAATGTGCATTTGTTGGGGTTCAACTTCAATTGGTACTTCCTCAGACGTTTGAATAACTTCAACAGATTTACCAGGTGGTCTTCTTCTGTAAGGGACTTGGCAATCATGTCATCCACATAACATTCTATTTCTTTATGAATCATATCGTGGAATAATGTCACCATAGCCCGTTGATATGTCGCACCAGCATTCTTGAGCCCAAATGGCATTACCTTGTAGCAGAACGTGCCCCAAGGTGTGATGAATGTTGTCTTCTCCATGTCTTCAGGTGACATCTTAATCTGGTTGTATCCTGAAAATCCATCCATGAAGGAGAATACCGAGAACGGAGCCGTGTTATCCACCAATACATCAATGTGAGGTAATGGGAAGTCATCTTTCGGGCTGGCTCTGTTCAGATCCCGGTAGTCAACACACATCCTTACTTTGCCGTCCTTTTTAGGCACAGGTACTATGTTAGCAACCCACGGTGGATAGCTAGTTACAGCAAGGAACCCGGCGTCCCATTGCTTTTGTACATCTTCTTTGATTTTCATCGCCATGTCTGGGCGAGTACGGCGCAGTTTCTGTTTAACCGGCGGGCATTCTTCTCTTAAAGGCAGCTTGTGCACAACAATGTCGGTATCCAATCCTGGCATATCTTGGTAAGACCAAGCAAACACGTCCACATACTCTTGAAGCAGGTCAATCAGTTGTCTCTTCACTAAATCTTGTAGGCAGGCCCCGATTTTAACCTCTTTCACGTCTTCATCTGTACCAAGATTAATCACTTCAACCTCCTCCTGGTGAGGAGTAATAACCTTTTCCTCTTGTCTTAACAACCTGGCTAGCTCTTCAGGAAGCTCATATTCTTCTTCAACCCCTTCATCAGCTTGATTGATCGGATTGTCAAAGTCATACGAAGTCATAGCCGTGCTGTTGTCGGTGCTGTCTGGAAGGCACACTCTGCAAGGGTTCAGTTGTTCATTTTAGTGTTATGATTTTAGTCTTGTTTTAGAAAAATGAAATAAAGTCGTCATTTTGAAAATACTGCCATTTATTTTTTTGTACAAAAAGAAAAATGGAAAAACAGTGAGCGGAAAAGAAAAAGACTCATTTGCAAAAAGATGTCTGATATTTCATTGATTAATCTTGTTGCACAAAAAGTACAGATGGCCCGATTACAAAATGAGTCTTGTCATCTTGGGCAAGATGCAAGACTTTGATGCATGCTATAAAAATACAGGAAATAATAATTACTCTGCATGAGTAACTCTTATAATTTCCTGGGAAGACCAGTTTGAGATACTGCTCCCCGGGATCTTTGGACGAATCCAGCCTTCCAGGTTGCGTTCTTCTTCCAGCTCGTCTTCCAAACAGTTGACAGCATCAGGGGTGAGCATCCCCCCACTCACAAAGTTGGGCTCTTTCGCAGCCGCCGCTTGATCTTGCTGAGTTGGTTTGTAACCCAACACAAATCTGTCCTCTTTCTTCTCCACCGATAGCAGTTTGCCCCAGCCTTGGGCGTTTCCTCCCTCAACAACCTTCCGGGCTTGTTGGTATGATGATATTGAAGTACCAGGCACAACAGATGTTTCATTGATGTTCAAGGCCTCGAACCCCTGACTCATTGTTTCATGGATCTCCCCATCCATCTCAATATACTTATAGGTAGCCAGGTGGCTGACAAAAATATCCTCTTCTCCGCAGATTGTAACGATTTGACCCTCCCACTCATATTTTAACTTCTGGTGAAGGGTAGAGGTCACGGCGCCAGCGGCGTGAATCCATGGCCTACCCAATAAACAGCTATAGGCGGGCTGTATATCCATCACGTAGAAGGTCGTTTTGAAGGTCTGCGGGCCAATCGTTATGGGCAATTCAATCTCTCCCAGAACCGATCTCTTTGAGCCATCAAAGGCTCTCACCACCAGGTTGCTGGGTCTCAACGCCAATCCATCATATTCTAGCTTCACCAGGGCCTTTTTAGGTAAGACATTGAGGGTGACCCCGTGTCTACCAGCACATGAGAAAGGACAGCGCCTTTGCATTCCATGGTTATGTGCAAGGCTCTGTTATGGTTGCGGCCTTCCGTTGTCAAATCAGTATTGGTGAACCCTAGTCCGTGACTAGCATTGACATTTCCAACTACAGCTTCCAGCTGATTGACAGTGATCTCTTCAGGCACGTAAGCTGCGTGCAAGACTTTGAGTAGTGCATTCCGATGGGCCTCGGAGCACATAAGCAATGATAGGATTGAGATCTTGGAAGGCGTCTGATGAAGCTGATCCACTATTTTATAATCACTCTTCTTAATGATTCACATGAACTCATCAACCTCTTGGTCAAAGGGTGTTTTCAAAGCTTCTTTAACAGTTTGTTCTTCCTGCACCAAGCTTTTTCCTTTTGCTTTAGCAGCAGCTTCTGCTTCGGCAGTGGGTCTCTGAATTTGTGGAGCGAAAAGACGTCCGCTTCGAGTGAAGCCTCCGCCTCCTCCCACATTGTCAATTTGTGGTGCAGGGGTTGATGATTCAAAAGTGATTCTTTGTCCTTCACAGTACAGGTCAGAGCCGTAATGCCAGGGGATAGCATTACTGCTCTCATAAGGTACTGGTCCAGGCACCGTGATAGTGATTGGACTGACTGCAGCTGCGGAAGGAATTGTGATAGTCTGCGGATCATAATAAATTGTGACTGGCGCTCTGACGGGAGCAGCACCTTCTGAGTTGTAGGCAGAGTTGTTCTCAGGATCATAAAATATTGTGACAGTTGAGACATCTTCATGATTTGTTGCTGGTGTTGTAGGAGACATTGGTGGAAGGATGGATGTTGTTGTTGTAGGAGTTTCAAAATGGAGTGGTGCTGGAGTTGTAGAAGAAAAAATTGTTGATAACTGATCAGTTGAGATAATAGATGAAGTACTTGTTGCTGAAACCGAAGAATTGTCAGGAACAATGGTTGTTGCAGTTGTAGGAGGTTCTGGAGTTGTTGCTGATGAGATTGCTGGATTTGTAGGAAATGATGTGGTGATCTGAAGTTGGCCACTCTGAATGAGACCGTCTATGCCATTCCTCAGATTATCGCACCCATTGACTGAGATATTGCAGTAAGCACACCCCAACTCACACCCCGGGAACATTTGACATTCGAGGAGTTGGGCCTTGATTTCTACCAACGGTGTCCTGATCTGACCCACACTGGTTATCAAATAAGACGGCTTGTCTTCTTCAATAGCGTTAATTCGGGGACCACCGTGGTTTGGCATTGGGTTCTTATTGACATTGGGTGGTGGTGCGAAATTCAGAGCTTTTGAGTCTACCAGGTCTTGTACCTTCATGTGCAGGGCTCTGCACTTTTCTGTACTGTGACCAGGTGCGTTGGAATGAAAAGCACACCTAGCGTTGACATCGTAGTTTCTGGGTAGACTGTTGGGATCTGGAGGTGCCAACGTCCTTAGCTCAACTAGGTTGAGTTTTAGGAGTTGTGGCAGCAATGTAGCATATGGCATGGGGATCGGATCGATCACCCTGTTAGCTTGAGATGGCCTCTGTTGGAATGGCTTTTGCTGGTTGTTGGTGTTGGTGTTGCTGTTGTTGTAATTTCTCGGAGGATACTGATTTTGTTGATGGTACTGAGGTTGTTGCTGATAGTTTTGTTGCGGAGGTTGATAAACTGGTTGAGGATGAGCTGGAGCAGGAATGGTGACTGCTGCCACTGATATGTGAACATATTGGGGCCTGCCCCTGTTGGTGTGGATGGCATTGGTCTCGCCAGTTCTTCTCGGGCCCGCAAAAGGCTTCCTTGTACTACTGGACGAGCTTGCACCGTTGTCTGAGATCTTACCCATCTTTAACAGGCTCTCAATTCTCTCCCCAGCTATGACAACATCTGCAAAGCTAGTGGAAGAGAAAGCAGCTAGCCTGTCAATATATGTTCCCTGAAGGGTGTTCATAAACATGTCTGCCATTTCCCTTTCAGACATAGGTGGCTGAACAGCAGCAGCCAATTGCCTCCATCTCTGGGCATATTCTCGGAAACTTTCCCTTGACGACTGTGACATTCCCATTAGGAGGGTCCTGTTGGGTGCCATATCTAAGTTATACTGATACTGTCTGATGAAGGCCTCTTCCAGGTCTTTCCAGCATCTGATAGTTGCCCTTGTCAAGTGAGAGTACCATTCTCTTGACGCTCCAGTCAAGCTGTCTTCGAAATAGAACATCCAGAGCTTCTCATCCATAGTATAGGCCTTCAGCCTTCCCAGGAATGACTGTAAATGAGTCCGGGGGCATGAAGTCCCGTTGTATTTTTCAAAACAAGGAGGCTTAAACTTATGGGGGATCCTGACCCCGTCTACCAAGCCCATGTCCATGACGTCGAATCCCAAAGAGTTTTGAGACTCTAAGGACCTCAACTTCTCAGCTATCTCATCCAACCTTCTATCATAAGCTTCTTCCCCAGCACCCATTACTGTGAATTGGTCCTCTTGGGGGTCTTCTTGAAGTACCCTGGCTGCAATGGCAGTTCCTTGAACATTTGCAGGGATGTTGACCTCAGGATGGAGATGTGGTCCAAATACAGGGGGATTTACATGAGGTTGGACCCTTTCATTGTTGCTGGTGTCGGCAGTCCCTATATGTGGATCTTCTTGATTCTGCCTTTCCACCATGGCCCTCAATCTTTCCTGGCTCTGAGCCATGTTGTTCATCACTTCCATGAACTGAGTCATTTGATTCCTCATCTCTAGCCTTTCGTTCGCCATTTGATTTCTGACCTCAGTAAGGTCCTGCTGCATCTGATCCATTTGAATGCCCGGAAGATTGTTACGGGTCGGATAACGGTGCGGACGGTTGAGGGGAAATACCCAGCGCCGAGCAATAGTTCCTGAACATCACAACAGAGTTAGTGACAATAAAACAAAAACCTACAAAACAAACAAAAGGGTTAGCATGCAATGCAGTTATGCTTATTTGTTCCCAAGGCATCCGGTTTGGCATTCAGTTTTGACCCTTCCAGACCCTTGAAGATGCTGTAGATGTTGCTTTTGAAGTGAAACTTGGATGGAACAAACTAATACATATATTACAAAAGCAAAATGGTACATAGTTTGTTTACGAATACAAGCCCTCGGAGGGGTCAAAATGCATTACAGAAAAATAAAAGTACATGGAATGAAAGCAACAACAAACAAAAGGTCAAACACCAAGACCAAACTCATCCTCACGAACTTCCTTGAGAAGTGCTTCGGTCACAGGATCAGCCGGACGCTCCGTGAGATTCCTGATGAGGAGATTCCGGGTGGTAACAGCTGCTGTTAGTTTCTTGTGCTGGCTTTGGTCCTTTGACCGCTTCACTCCAGCTTTGATCTTTAGCTCTGATATCTCCCTCTGGGCTGCTGCCAGGGCTTCTTGCTGTACTTTTGCACTAGCTTCCAGTTGCTCCATCTTGTCTTGAACTCTCTTGTCCTCCAGAGTACAAGCCTCAGTGATCCTGACCCACCGGGCCTGACTTTCCTTCAGATACAAGTCTGTCCTTGCTCTCTGGAACTGGGCTTCTTTGCAAGCATTCTTCAGAATTTGTTCTCCAGCCTTGGACTTCTTGATATAATCCCCAGACTTCTCAATCTTAACCAGATGCTCCACCCTCAACTTTTCTAGCCTCTCAATATCCATCCTACCTTCACTCCTCTCCCGGAGGGTCTTCTGCAAAGCCTGGGTTAACTTCTCATTTCTTTCCTTCAAGCTTTCAAACTCCTCCAAACTGATAGTGGCAGGGGGTGGTGCTGAAGATGATTCAGGCATATCTTCTATGGTAAAGGGCATTCCAGAGAATTGAGCCCTGGCATAGGACCACTCATAATATTGTGCTGATGCCACATTGTTGCACTTCCCCAAAATGGTTATTCCCTTGGTTTGAACATTATCCCAGGGCCAGGCTGCCTGCCTAACAATAGCCAGATTAATCTTGTTCTCACAATAAAGAGTTTCAACCAAGTCCTGTGCCTTAGGAGTGTGGACCAGGGCATAGCCCAATTGTCTTCTAAACAGCAGAGGATTGTAATTAATACTACCCTTAACTCCTATTAGGGGCACATTGGGAAAATGCCCACAGCTGGTGATGATATCCCTGCCTTTGGTGCTTTGAGTGCACCATCTGATATCTGCTGAAGTTAGAGCAGTGAGTCTCTTAGCCCAGTTTTTCTGCTGATGAGGGTTCAAAAATGCATTTGTCCTGGGTAGATGCCTGAGAAGCCAAGTATGGAACAATGGAGCACAACACCTCACTAATCTTCCCCTCTTCTTTTCATTCCTCTGATGCACTGAATAGTAGAGATCCCCCAATAAAGTGGGCACTGGGTTCTTCAAGATGAAAAGATGGATTGCATTCTTGCTAATGAATCGAGGCTCATTTGCAAAAAATACAATTCCATATATGCTCAAGGCCAACAAAGCACAGACAGCTTTCCACTCTCCTAGAGAAGCTTTCAGGGTAGCTTGAGAGATCAGGAAATCCAGATGGAAGCCAGGGATTCCAGCTTTAGAAGTCATATGCTGCTCAACCAGAACAGGTTCCAAATGCAAAGCCTTTGCTACTTCTCCATTACCAGGAAAGACCATCTCATGGTTGAAAGGGATTCCACCCCTGATAGGCAGACCAACCAATGATGAGTATTCTTCCAATAGAGGGCCCAACTGAAAGTCCTGAAAAGTGAAACATCTCAGTGGGGGATCATAGAACTGAATGCAAGTGTGGATCAGGCTTCTCTGTGAAGGGTCCAGATCCATAACCATATCTAGTATATCTCCATAATGTTCCCTGAACAATGGTATGTGATCCGGAGTGATCAGGGTCTGAATCCTCCTGATGTCAGATAGCTCTGGCTGGAAAAAGTGATAGGTGATGTTGCTCTTTTTAGGAGCCATGATGCTGAGACTGAGTAGAGACAAATGCTGATGATATTACTGAAGAATGGGCCACTGATTGGCTGGTGCAGGTGATAGCTGAAGCAGATGCTGATGAAGATGGGTCAATGCTGAAGATGGGGTCAAAACCAAAACCAAAGATGAGAGTGGATACCCTGAAACACAAATAAGCAAATGTCAACATGATGCAATGTTTATGTATGCAAATGATATGCAAGGGTTTGTGACTGAGCTGGATCTGATCAAGTGCCCTGATATAGGTCCAAATATGTTCAAGAATTCCAGATGGAGGTCTATAAATCCAGTAACCAAGGTGGGGGGCTCAAATAAAGAGCCACATGTCCAGGGTTTTAGAATCACGAGAACTGTCCCAACATGGTGTATTCTTAATCAAGTCAAAGTAACAGGGTATTCTGAGGTCAAGGTACCTGCAAACCTGTAAACAGCCCAACCCCCTCACAGGTGGTGTTCTAAAACAAGGATCCTCAGACTTGGATCAGTTATGAGAAGTGTAAACACTTCTAACCCGGAGGTACAGTGTTTACAATAACCATAAAAGTTCCTCCTCTAATTCACCCCAGTTTCTGAAGGTCAATACTAAAAGGTCATCCAGACTTAGCAGGTTTCCCAGATAGCCCTAGTATTGCAGGAAATCTGCAACACAGAGTTCTCAAGAAGAAACCCATATCTGAACCGTGTTTCATATTCCCGCACCAGACCGAAATGGAATGGGAAAGAATATGATTCACTCTAGCCTAGGTGTCACTCAGGTCCCAGGTATAAGACCTCAACTCTCAATAGAACACCCACCCACCAAAGCAAACAACAGATCCAGCCAGCAGCATGACAGTATGATGTATATAAAAGCAATAAAGAAAGCAGTAAAGCAACTGTACATAAGGCAAAAATAAAACATATACCAACACAAATAAACACATAACACCCCAGTAAACACAAATCAAACAAGCGCTAGGAGGAACCCACAAAAAGAACCAGAAGCCCTGGTTGCAGTATAAGCTCTCCCCAGCAGAGTCGCCAAGCTGTCGCTCCCGATAGATGGGACCGGCCCAAATAAAGGTACAGACGCGAACGGTCGGCGAGAGGGACAATGAGAACACACAGCAGTGAACTCACTGGAGATGAATAGAGTCTCCAGCTAGGCATTTTTATCCCGGAGGAAAGGCAATGCTGCATAGACCTAGAAAGATATGGATAAGACGGTTTGCGAACCAGAGAGACTAAGAAAGGGGGTTGGTTACAACCTGGGAAGGTATTAGCACCCAGATTGTCCGCCGTACTCGACGGGATCCACGCTTGAAAGATTTGTGTTTTAAAGGGGTAGTGTCAGTGCAATTTGTGTGTAAAAGAGCTGGAAAACAAAATGTACAGGTGTTAGTGTAAGAGAAAAGTGAAGTATATAAGTGAAGTGTCAGTGTAAGAACAGGAGTGAAATGCTCAAGATCATGAGGCTAAAAGAATGAGGCTAGAAAGAGGGGGAATATACAGAGACTTTTGTTCGATAACTGTCAAGTTATGCCTACGTATCCTCTCGTGCAATGAGGAAGTCAGAACACCGTAGTTCGACCCAAAGAGACTGAAAGGGTGAATTGACTTGTGAACTGCTTACTTGTCTATGCTCAAGTGTATGACCTGTCTGGCTCAGGTGCAAACTGTCTTGCATTAGACGGAAGAAGCGAGTTCTCGCTTGTGAGTGAATGAGATGAGAAGAGAATCCCGAAGGAGACGATTATTGTTTGTTTTTGTGTTTTCAGTCTCTTATTGCTTTTGAAAGTTTGTCATAAGTTAATGAGCCTAAGCCTAAACCAATGGATTTAGTAAACTCATCACATCTTCCCTCTATTTAGGGGTAATGAGAGTACCTTAAGTGTGAAGTCAGATTCTCACACTTAATCACCTTTGGTATAGGATTAAGATCATTAACCTACTTGTGATTATTTAGATGTTTTTGGTGTTTTTGTTTAGTGTTGAGTAATGAGGTTAAGCCATAATCAGGGATTAAACAGACTCATTACACCATCCTAATAGAAGGATAATAGATGAGAATGTTTAAGCTGAGGAAAACTCCTCAACTTAATCCATGATTAGGGATTAAACTCATGACAAAACAAGCCTTTGATTAAGTGGATTTTATTTAGTGGTATGATGATGAAGTGAATTTTATGATTTGTAAGACAACTTGAGGGGGACTTGTCCATTAACACTAGGGTTAGTCCTCCTTAACCAATTAAGGAAGAATTAGAACCCTAATGCAAGGCCCAAGTTACAAGTGTGATGTCTTGATACTTATTAAGTGAATTGATTAAGAGATTTAAACACATTAAGGGTTTAACACTTAGGATTAAAGTTATACACTCCATCCTAAGAGAAGGATGCAGGCATAAGCTTAATCACAAAGCCTTAAAGCCTTTAGGGTTTAGTCCCTGATTATGAGGTGAGAAGAGATGACTCAAAAGAGACACAAAGGTAAAACTAAGAGGGGAGACTAATCAAAACCCTAATCATTGTCATGCTTGGTTGTTCCTAAGGTTTATGAGGTTTATCAAGAAAATTCTCCAATGGAACCACCAAGAAGCAGATGAAAGGATCAAGAGAAGCAAAGCAACTTGCTTCATTCAAGAAGTCAAGTCACCTGAAGGAAGAAAGTGGGGAGAAGAAGAATGAGCAAGCTCAAACTCAAACACATATAGAAAATGCAGCAATGGATGCAAGAGAGATGAAAAGAAAGGTTATGAGAAGTGAAGGCAAATTCACTTCTCAAGTTCACTTACCACCTGAAATGTTAGAAAAGGAATGCAATGCAATGCAGAATGGGATGAGATGACATGATGAGAAACAAAACCAGAAGCACATACATGATGCTAATGATGCTATGAGATGCTACAAACATGAGGCAGCACATGGAAATGATCATACAAGCTTATGAATGCAAATGAAGCAAGTTAGAACACATGAACATACATGAAAAGTTATGGAAGGCACATGGCATACAACATGACAAATGCAAGATGCAATGATCAAACATGCTTTCAATATGTCTTATGATGTCAAATTAATCACATGGAAGCATGGGATGTCATGGCAAGTCATGTTATGCAAGAGAATGCAAGATGGATGCATATGGAAGCCCAAATTAGGGTTTATGAATCAAACATCAAACACAAACCAAAACCAGAAGCAAACCCTAAGATAAAAAATGGAAAATGCCACACAAAGGACCCCTAATCCCATACTAAACCACTGCCCAAAGGGGAGGTCTCAACTCTTAACCAATTTCAAGTTATGATTTTTACAAGATTCTAGGGTTTTTAGGGTTCCTAAACAAAAGAAATGTCAAACAATTTGAAAATGCAAGATCAAATCATGGCCATTTTATCTCAAAAACTACATGCTAAACATAATACAATGCAAGAAGAATCAATGTCTAACTCCTCATGAATAGGCAGAAATGATTTTTTGAACTATGGATCAAATTAATGCACAAAAATGATTTTAATTCAATGAAAAATTCTCAAAATGCATCAAGATCAAAAAAGAAATTTGGTTTGAAGGTTGGACAATGTTTCTAAATGTCTTAGAACATTTCATGAATTTTTTGGTGATTTTTAAATACCTAAAAGTATTTTTAATAAATTAATTTCCATTAATCAATTAAAAATAATCCTTTAAATATTTAAAAATACTTTTTTAATGCTAAAAATAAAAACAAAAATATTTTTGTGTTTGAAAAATTAATGAAATTCAGGATAAAAAATTTCATAATTTTTAAACAAGTTTTGCTATTTTAAATAAATTGGGCAAATAAAATGAAAAGGAATGAAATAAAAATGAATTTTAAATGAAGTCAACAGAAAGAATGGCTGAGATTGCATCTGGATTCAAAAATGTTGACCGCGCGCGTGAATGAAAGGCCAGGATAGCTTCTGAGTTAATTAGTTTAATTAAGATTTATTTAATTAATGAAAAAGGATTAGGGCATAATGATCAGATCTGAGCCATCCACACGCGCGGGAGGTCAAAGGGGTCAACTGATCCTACGCTCCAAATTCAAATGGCAATTAATTACAGGATTAAGCCCTAATGACTTTCAGGTGGCCGGAGAAGACCTCCGGTCGTCTTCTCCGGTGGGAACCCCACCTGAAAATCCCCAAAACTCTCAAAACTTAATTAAAACAAAATCTAAAAGCATGGAAATGATTCCCACTCACTCACGAACTAAAACCCCCAATCAAAACAAATTTATTCTTCCTGGAATGGCTGAATCGAAGCAAACAAGAACTAGGGCAAAAAATTTTCAGGAAGCAATTAAATTCTCATTTCATCACCATTTTCGAAACTAAAAGCATCAGAACAATCAGTGAAGCATGGAGAACAAGTTTAGAACTTAAAAATCCATTTCTGGAAAAAAAGTTCTTGGGCTACCTGAGATTCGAAGCTTTCACTCCAGCAACTTTCTGACCTCCCCTCCTTGTGAAATCCACTCCTTATGACCTCTTGATGATGCTTGAATGCTTTGGTGAAGTTTATGCTGGCTAGATGAAGAGTTTGAACAGCTTCTGCTCAAGCTCAGTTGAAAATGGCAATGGTGATGCAGGCAGTTTCAGGCCAATGTGAGTGGTTCTTTGTGATCAGGGTGATGTTTTAAGAAGGTTTGTGGAGTTTGTTTGGATGTTTATGGCATGTGGAGTGAGTTTCGAAAGAAACTGTAAGTTGGAGTGAAAATGGAGAAGTGGTGTTCTTGCTTGATTCAGGCTTGGTTCTTTGTTGGTTTGGGCTTAATGAGGCATGGTGAGTTGATTAGTGAAGCTTTCTTGAATGTTTGTGAGTTGTGGAGGCAGATTCGCAGGAAGATGCAAGTGAGGGTGATTTTGTGAATGTGATCTTGTGGTGTGTTTCATCTTGGCTTGGTCTTATGTTTTGCTTGCCAAAGGATAGTATAAACAATTCCAAGTGGCCAGAAGATGTGACATGGCCTGCTGTGATTGGGATGTTTGCTTTTGCCAAAAGTCAACTTTTTTGTAAGAGAAGTATGGCTTGGTTCTAGGCTTGGTACAAGGGCTAGGGCTGGCGCAGCATGGTGAGGTGAGATGCTATGGCTGGTTCAGCATCCAAGAAATCAAGTGGGTGAAGTGTCATGAGTGATTTTGCAAGTTGGCTCCTTTTGAAACTTCATGAAAATGCCTTGTTACACAAACCATGAACATGTGATCTTTTGGTCCAAATCTGATTTTTAGGACTTATGTGATGTTTGTACCTTGGTTTGAAGTGAACTAGAAGTTACAAATAGCCTTGGTTCATGATTTTGCAAAATTCTCATTTGAGGCATGTCTTGAAAATAAGTGATTTTTGGCAACTTTGTCACACCATAACTTTTGATCCAAAATGAATTAGGTCATGTTCTTGTACTTTTTGAAAAGGGAAAAATGTGTTCTACAACTTTCATGACCAAAGTTTTTCCATTTGAAGCATTTTTGGATCAAAAATCAAGGCTTGAAAAATGACCTAAAATGACATATTCTTGAAAAGTCAACTATGCCCTAAAAAGTCAACTTTGCAAAAACTTCAAATTCTTGATTTTTGTGGACTTCAACCTTCTTCCATGATCAAATAGAGACCAAATGCACTCAAAATGATGAAGATCACCCCTTGGTTGGGCCATCGGGGGCCTCAGATGCCCTGATTTTGCACTAACTTGTCTGAAAAGTCAACTCTTGATCAGATGACTTCCCCACGGAATTTCTTCATGAAAATTGATATGCACACTCCCTATACCATATAGAGACCAATGGAAACAAGAATGACCAAAAAATTTGGAGTTATGGCCTCTGAAACCAAAACCCTAATTTTAGGTCAACTGTGCAGTCAAACTTGGCTCTGCATCCATACCAATCCCAGTTCTTGTGATTCTTTTGCATTCTTGACTTTGAGAGGATGTAATATGATATAAGAACACACATGGATCCCTTTGAATTGATTGATGGCCTTTGGAGTGGCTCAGGAGGCTCTTGGATTGCTCAGATCACAAACCCTAGGTGCAGATGACTTAGAATTTATGCAGTGAATCAAAAATGAGATATGAGATGATATGATTGTGTTTATGCATATGAGATGATCACAAGCCATGGTGTGAATGGGTGAGGGCAAATTTGGGGTGTTTACACAAAGCACTAAGGTGCTAAGGCAAAACAAATATAGGTATAAGAGACAAGGAATGAATTAATTACCTCATCTTCCCCCCTACAAAAAAAGTATTAGCATGATGGAGAAGTATGAACAATTATTACATGGTAAATTTCAATAACAACCCACACTAGCTAAGGAAATATGTTAGTGAGCTTCTAAGGTTAATACCTAAGCCTAAAGCATCTTATAACGTAACAAACTCAAAAAGTCAGTAGCTAAATCAATTCCAAAGTTTCTAAAGCTACAAAGGTAGACAACCTCTAACTATGCCCTAAAAAGAATCTAAACCCTAATGAGATCTAAGGTAAAGTTACATGAGGAAACCTAAAGGATTAAGCAACCTAAAAAGGATTAAATCCTAAAGTGAATGGAAAATCCAGGGGATAATCATCTTATCAAAGTCTCCTAATTGGTCATGCTACAAGGGATAAAGAGACCTATGTAAAGGAAATACAAACTATGTGAGTGATGGTGTGAACATGAGAGAGAATGCAAGTGAAACTTCAAAGAGAAGAAAGATCTTAAGGTAAGACTCAAACATGAACAAAAGGGTTTGAAATCCCCATATAAAAACCAAGGGCTTAACATGAATTTAAGATGGAAATTAAACTCACAAACAATGGCAAATGAAATGGCATGAAGTATTCTAAAAACTAGGTATCTCAAATTAGGGTTTTTGACTTTCTTAATGGAAAATGAAACATAAAGAGAGGAAAAACTGTATACATGTGAAGTGAACATAGAGGAATGATCTAAACATGTTTATAAGACACAAAACAAGATTTGGACAAATTTATTTGTAATATTCACTAAGTTTTGAGTGGTTAAGATGAAGGATGAAGGAGAATTAGGTTAAAATGGGGACAATGGTGGCTTAAGGTTCAAGTAAACCCTAAAAACAAAAGTAAAGACTCAAGGATGGCTTTCAATGTTAGAGGACCTATAATATGACTCACAAGAACCAGAAACAAGACCTTAGAATAATGGCATGAATGCCTTATTCATTTGAAGTAAGAGAATACAACATGAATGACCAAAAATGACTTAGAAATCAAACAATTAAAGAAAAATACCAAATGACCTTAAATAATTATGAAAGTTGGTACTTAGATTCAAGATCCAGAGAGTAGCATTTGTACAAAAAAATATCATTAGAATTCATCTTTTTGAATGGTTAATGGAAGGGTAGAACTCAATTAGGGCTTTTGAACATACAAGTGAAAGAATGGACTAAAAAAGGATCTAAACATGACCTAAAAATCCAGAGAAACATATTTTGGGAATTTTTGATGAGTTATTTGGATAATGCAAAAAGAATGGGACATTTATCATTTGTGGTTTAGGATAACAAAAATTCACAAGATGACATATCAAAAAGGGTGAAAATTAAGAAACAAATAAAGGGGAAATTAATTCTGATCTCAAAAATGAACAAAAATAAAATCTAAAATTATGGAAAATTAAATAAAATTATGAAGAGTACCCATGAATTATTTGGGAATTTTTGGAAGTTTTTTGCTATTTTGAAAAATAAGAAACGAAACTGAAATAAAATGATAAAATGAATTAAAATGAAATAAACTGAAATGGGCCTTGGGGGTGCAAAGAGTGAAGAAAATAACATGAACGGGCCTAAGCCAAATACGTAGGGGGTGTGAAAAGCACTCTGATGACTTTTAGAGTTGACTTTGGTCACGTGAATGGCATGAGTTCATTTATGTGCTGGCATTTTCATGAGCGTTGGATTAGATGAAATCAATGGCTACGACTTAAAGTTGGGAAATAATTAGGGTTACTGTTCAGATGACCGGAGATGAATTCCGGTCATCTTCTCCGTTCAAGCTCCGGTAGGGAAAACCTCTAAACCTCACTACAATGAGAATCAAGACCATGACTAGATTCGCCTCTCTACACTGATCATAAATATGGCCTCAAAAATCACTTAGGGTTCCTAAATTTCCAGAATCGAAGACCTAAATAAAACTTGAGAAAATTGAATTTATACATCTATGATGCCTATCAACTAGCTATCCAAACCATAACCTCTATCAGGCCTCAAACAACATGAAAACACTTAGAAATGAGCAATTTGAACCGATTGAAATTCAGGACATACCTTAATTGCAGAGATAAAAAATCGTTGCTAAAAGGCCAAAGATGAGGTTCCTTGAATTGCTTGATCTTGTTCTTGATCAACCAGAGTGAAATGAATACTCAATGATGTGTGAATCTTGAGAAACCAATAGAGATAAAATGTTGATCAGTGTTATGCAGAGATGAAACCTAGGAGCTTCAAGCAATGAGCATCATAGAAATTGAACAAAACATGGTATTGATGATGGATAGATGAAGATCAAAGCTTGAGAGATGAAGATTATGAAGTTTCAATCAGAAATGCAGTGCAATCACAAAGTTGCAGTATGCGATTCTTTGAGGATTCAAGCTCAGTCTTACATGAAAGTCATGCTTGAGGTTATGATGAAGATGAATTGAAGATGATTGAGATTGGAATGGTGAAGGTGGAAGCTGCTCGAAGCAAAATGCAGTGAAGGTGCAGAGAGAGATCAAAGAATTTGGAGGTGATTTGTGCAAAATGGAAGTGGTGACTACAATTCAGTTATGCTCAAGATTTTATATCCATGGTTGACAGTTATTAACCACAGTTAATAGTTAGAACTATGGTTAGTTCTAACTGATGGTGAATTGAGCAATTTAGGGTGTGAAATGTAGTAGTGCAATGCTGATCTGGCTTGGCTCAAATTTGATTGTGTATGGTGATTTTCATGGAAATTATGGTAAGGATGAGTGAAGTGTAATGGAGCTAGCCTGATCAAACTTATGCAGCATGCCTATGGCTTGAATTTGGAGATTGTTCATGGCAAGTGAGGTGATCATGCACTCATATGATGATGTATTCCTCAAATGAGCTTATGGACATGGAGTTTGTGATCATAACAATGTGAATTGAAGCATGTAAACTAAATTGAAGTGTGATTCCTCATGCCTTGGCCTGCAAGAAACCAGATTGTATGTTGTGATCTTCCATGAGGTGTAACTTCATGATCATGGCACCCATGGATGAAGTTCTTATACCCAATTTGAAGAGAAAAGATCATAGAACAAATTTGATGTTCAAACCATGATGGGATATGTCCTCTAAGTTGCTTGAAATTATCATTAAAAAACATGTTCTAAGACTGCACCAATGGCCTGAACGAATTTGCCTTGGCATGCCTTCTATGGCCTATGCTTGACCAGTTGTGACCTCTCTTCTTCAGCCCATCATAACTTCCAAACCATTGATCCTATGGAAAAACCTTAAACATTAAAGTTGTAGTAAACATGTAGGTGAACAGCTTTGTAGTTCAAAAAAATTTGATTTGAAGTCTTCTTGACCAAGTAAAATGGCTTGACATTTGATCCCCCACATGTTTGATTAAATGCCTAGCAGGGCACGCACGCTGGCCAGCTTCTTGCCTTGCCCATGACCTAATTGTGCCTTGATTTTCCTCAATTTTGCAAGATCATATCTTTCTCATTTTTTATGATATGGGAGAGTTCCACCTATGGATTTGAAGCTCAAGATACCCTCTTTAATTGGCTCCAAGTAGAATTTTCATATCTTTCATATTTTGGGAGAAGGCCTCATTCAAAGTAGCTGCAAAAATAGCCAAAACTTGCCATTTTTGGAAACCCTAATTCTCCAAAAATGGTAAGTTTTGGTTTTCTTGATTTCTCTTGATTCCTCCATCATTTCTTGATCAAATTTGAACCATGGGATCCTTGTAACCCTAATTTTATGATTTTGATCTCAAAAAGTCAGTAGTTGAAATTTGACCAATTGAACCTCTTCCAAAATTAATTTGTGGATGAAATTTGAACCCTATACACTTGTTATCATATAGAAAACAATGTAATCCACTTTTGCTCAAAAATTCATGGAGAAGCCCTTCCCAAATGAAACCCTAATTTGGATCATTTCCTTAGGAGATGTTGCACTGCTTGCATTCCTTGGAGCCATTCACTTATTTCCAAGACTTGAGGCTTCAAATAGAGACTTGTGGGATGTTGTAGACCCCTTGTACATGATTGAGGAGCTTTGTGGCCTCTTGATTGCCTTTGTATAGCCTTCAGTTGCTTCAATACTTGACCATATTCCTATGCCTTAGTTATGCTACCTGTAAACACCCCAAATTTGCCCTCACTTTTTCTCACACCATGGCTTGTGATCTTTCATTTTTTCATAAGCATAGGCATACCATATCATATTGCATATTTGTTTCACTGCATAGCTTCATTTCATCTGCATCTAGAGTTTGTGATCTGGGTAATCCAAGAAGTGATCTGAGCCATCCCAATGGTCTTGAAGCTTTCCAAGAGGGTCCATGTGTAGTCCGTAATCATGATATGCTCCCAAAAGTTCATAAAAGTTAAAAGATCACAAAGAATGGCAAAGGCATAGAGGCAGACTGAAGATTTCCTACACAGATGACCTAAAATTAGGGTTTTGGTTTCAGAGGCCTTAATCCCAAATTTTTTGGTCATTCTTGTTTCTAATGGTCTTAATATGTTATAAGGATCATGTGTACCAAATTTGATGAAGAAATTCACTGTGGAAGTCATCTGATCATTGGCTAACTTCTTGAGCAAGTAAAGTCAAAATCAGGGCATCTGAGACCTCCATCAAGGGTCATCATCATCATTTTGAGTCTCTATGATCTTTATTTGATCTTAGAAGTGGTTGTAAGTTCATAAAATTGAAGAATTTTGGGCCAAATGAAAACTTGCTATTTTTGGAAATGACTTGTAATGGAAACTTTCCATTTTGGGAAAGATATTCAACCTATTCTTTCATGACCAAAAATGCTTCAAATGAAAAATTCTTGGGCATGAAAGTTGTAGATTATGTCTTCCCATTTTCAAAAAGTACAAGAACATGTCTTGATTCATCCTAGAACTCAAGATATGGCCTTACAAAGTTGGCAAAAATCCTATAATTTTCAAGTTCATGCCAAAGAGGGATTTTTGCAATTTCACTTTCCAGGCCATTTCATGACCTCTAATCAACTTCTATGCACCATAACATGTCAAAGCAACTTCAAAAGATCAGAATTGGCCTTTGAACCTAGGGTTTTGATGGCTTGATTCTCAAGAAATCTCAAAATGACAATTATGCATAAACTTTGCAAACCTCTTGAAACTCTTCATCCACTTGTGCCAGCTGCATAAACTTGATCCTAGGGCCATCCTTGAACCAAGTTGAGGCCAAGACACCCCTAAGGCCAGCTCTGCACCATGCGCATACCTCAAGTACACAAAGTTGACATTTTTGCAACTTGACCCATACCAATCACACTATGCCACCGCCCATTTTCTGAGTACTCTCATTGGCCTATACTAATCTTATGGAGCTCATTTCACACAACACAAAAGCCAAAAACATCCAAGAACTCAAATAGCCCAAAAATTCCATAAACCTTCCCTTCTTCGATTCTCTCAAACCAGCCATCAAAACTTAAAATTTCTTTCACCATTCAACTCCACATACCTCAAGGATCATTTCCCACCCATCACCATGGCCTGAATCACCCTGAAACAAAAACATGATTCTTGCTTCATCAGAATCGAAACCTCCAAACCAGCCACTATAAGCCTCATCCAAGCATTCCATTAGCACAAGGAGGACCAGAGGAGTTGATTTGCATAAGAGAGAGGCCCAGAAAGCTCCATTTTGAAGAAGCTCAGTTCAGGTAACCTTCAAGAACTTTTTTTCCAGAACCTCTCTTTCTTGTTATAAATTGATTCTATGTGTTGCACGGATCATCATGATGTGTTTAAAATTGAAAATGGTTGAGAAATAAGCATTCCATGATGTTCTGAAACTTTGCCCGTGAAAATGTTTTTGCTTTGATTCATCATGTATGCGTGTTATAAATGATTTTTGATGCTTGATTCTTGCTTATTGTTGTTTGGGGATGTATTCTGGAGATTTTGGGGGTCTTGGGTTGCGTATTGAGAGAGATTGAATGAAGAGCTTGCCGGAGAAGATGACCGGAACACTGTTTCGGTCGCCTGAAAAAGATTAGGGCTTAATTAGGTTTAAATGCCAGTTTGAATCTAGGTCGTAGGATGAGTGTTTCTCGCGTGCGTTGGAGGGTCCAGATTAGCTCATTAGCCCTAATTATAATTAATTAGTTTAATTAATTCAGATTAGCCCAAATTAGATCTAGGCCATCCAAACACGCTCCAGTCAACATATCTCTCCCCAGTTCAAATCTGAGCCCTTGGATCCTCTGACTTTCCATTTAATCCATTTTTAATTCATTTTCATTTTATTTCTTTTGTTCATTTTATTTAAAATAGTAAAAACCATCAAAAAAAATTCTCCACTTTTGCATTTTTGTTTCAAATATTTTTCTTAATCTGAAAATAATTTTTATTTTATTTTTTGCATTAAAAAATATTTTTAAAATATTTAAATGTTATTTTTAATTAATTAATGGATTTTACTTAATTAAAAATGCATTTAGGTTTCTAAAAATCACCAAAAAAATTCATGAAGCATTCTTAAACATTTAGAAACATTTTCAAACTCACCATACAAATTTATTTTTAGGTTTGATTACTTTTTCACAATTTTCTTTGAATTAGGGTTCTTAAAAATCACATTTTTTAACCCTAACTTGAAAAATTCATTTCTGCCTAACCATGATGAGTTTGAACTTGGTTCTTATTGCATTGTTTCACATATTGCATATAGTTTTTTAGGTTATTTTTCTCATGATTTTATCTTGTATTTTCAATTTGATTTGCATTTTCCCTTTAGAAGCACCCAAAAACCCTAGCAAACTTATGAATTTCATAACTTCCACTAGGTTAGGCTTTTGACTTTCTCCTTTGGGGTGTGATCTTATATGGGATTAGGGTTTTTTTGAGATTTATTTCAATTTTTTATCATGTTGAATGCTTCTGTTTTGGTCATATGCATCTCATGTTGTCTTAAAACCCTAATTTTGTATCTTCATTTGCATTCTCCTTTGCATATCATCATCATATAAACTTGACATGACATTTCAAGCATTTGTATGACATCTTAGACATCTTAAGACATGCTTGAACATTTCTTGATCATTTCTTCATTCATTTTCTATGCTTTGCATCCATTACACTTCATGAACATTCATGTGTTTTCATGCTTCTAAACATGCTTCCATTGCATCTCATCTTTATATGATCATTCATATGCATCTTGTATGACTTTTCATCATCTCATATGCCATTTACATTTCATTTACACTTCTGACTTTGGTCTTTGCATCTCATTTCATCTTATTTCCTTTTGCCTTATGTCTTATGCACTCATACTAACATTTCAGGAACTTTTGGGTAAGTTATCTGGGAGGTGGATTTGCCTTCACCTCTCACTTCTTCTTTCCTTTTCATATGCATTCTTACTTGTCTTTAAAGTGAACTTGCTTCACTTATGCTCCCTATTACTTTCTTTCTTTCAAGTTACTTATCTTCTTCAGGAAGTAAGTAACTTGTTCTTCTTTCTCCTTCTCTTTTCATATGCTTCTTCCATTGGTGGCCTTGAAGATCTTTCCTCTTAAGCCTCACAAACCATAGGATGTCCAAGTATGATAACTTTTAGGGTTGTGTATAGTCCCCCCTAGCTTTTTACCTTTGAGTCCCCTTAAGTCTCTCTTCGCATCTCTTAATCAGAGACTAAACTCTTAAAGTTTTAGGACTTTGGAATTAGGGTTATGCCTGCATCCTTATCTTAGGATGGAGTGTATAAATTTAATCCTTAGTGTTAAACCTTTAATTTGTTTACACCTATTAATAAAAACACATTAATAATCACTAAGACTTTATCTTGTAACTTGGGCCTTACATTAGGGTTCTATCTCTTCCTTATGGTTAAGAGGGACTAACCCTAGTGTTTAATGGACAAGTCCCCCTCAAGTTGTCTTACAAACCATAAAATCCACTTCTTAATCTCACCCTTTAATTAAAATCCTTTTAATAAAGGCTTGTTATATAATTAATTTAACCCCCCTAACCATGGATTAAGTTGAGGTATCTTCCTCAGCTTAAGTGTTCTCATCTATCATCCTTCTATTAGGATGGTGTAATGAGTTCACTAATCTATGATTAGAGATTAAACTCATTACTTAACACTAAACAAAAACCAAAAAAACATCTTAATAATCATAAGTAGGTAAATGATCTTAATCCTACATCATCATGGTAATTAAGTTAAGATGATTATCTCATACTTAATTAGGCTCATTATCCCTAATCAGGGAGGATATAATGAGTTTGCAAGCCCTTAATTTAGGCTTAAGCTCATTAACTTATGAAAAACACCAAAAAAAAACTGAAAACACAAAAACAAACAATAACTGTCTCCTTCGGGATTCTTTTCTCATCTCACTCATTCACAAACGAGAACTTGCTTCTTCCGTCTAATGCAAGATAGTTAGCACTCGAGCCAGACGAGTTATACACTTGAGCATAGACAAGTGAGCAGTTCACAGTCAATTCATCATCCAGTCTTTTTGAGTCGAACTACGGTGTTCTGACTTCCTCATTGAACGCGAGGATACGTAGGCATAACTTAACAGTTATCGAACAAAAGTCTCAATGTCTTCCCCCTCTTTCAGCTTTCTTTTCTAAGCCTCAGTTCCTGAGCAATTAACACCCTTTTGCACTAACACCTATACTTTTTATCCCTAACTTTTGCACACTGATAACACATACACTTACCCCTTTAAACACAATCTTGTAAGCGTGGATCTCGTCGAGTACGACGGACGATCTGGGTGCTAATACCTTCCCAGGTCATAGCCAACCCCCTTTCTCAGTTTCTTTGGTTCGCAACCATCTTATCCATCATTTTCCAGGTTTATGGAGCATTACCTTTCCTTCGGTATAAAAATGCATAGCTGGCAACTCTATTCAATTCAACCTCATTTTCTCTTTTCGCCAACCGTTCGCGTCTACACCTTGGGAACTTGGTGTCTTTTCAGGGGAGCGACAGCTTGGCGACTCTGCTGGGTAAATATCTTGTAACCAGGGCTTCTGGTTCTTTTTGCGGGTTTCTCCTAGCGGTTGTTTGTTTTGTGTTTACGGGGGTGTTATGTGTGCTTTTTATTTATTGCTTTATTTATTGCTTTTTGTACAGCTTTATTTATTACTTTCATTTACTGTTTTATGCATTTCATATTACTGTCATCATATCATCTGTGCAGGATTTGTTGGTTTGCCTTGGTGGGAGGGCTATTTCAGTGAGCAAGGTTCCACACCGGGAGCCTGAGTGACACATAGGATTAGAGTGGCTTCATATTCTTTCCCATTCCATTTTGGTCTGGTGAGGGAATATGAAACACGGTTCAGACATGGGTTTCTTCTTAAGAACTCTGTGCTACGGATTTCCTGTAGTACTAGGGTTATCTGGGAAGTCTGCTAAGTCTGGATGACCTTTTTAGATGACCTTCAGCATCTGAGGTGAATTAGAGGAGGGTCTTTTATGATTAATGTAAACATTGTACCTTCGGGTTAGAAGTGTTTACACTTCTCATAATAGGTCCAAGTCTGAGGATCCTTGTTTTAGAATAATACCTGTGAGGGGGTTGGGATGTTTACAGGTTTGCAGGAACCCTTGGCCTCAACATACCCTGTTATTGTTATTGTTTTAAGGCTACATTATTTTGGACTGATTCTATGAAACCCTGGACTTGTGACTCTTTATTTGAGTCCCCCACCTGGTTACTAGTTCTCTAGCCTTCATCTGGACTTATGAACGCTTATGGACCCTATCAAAGCAATTGGAAAATCCAGCACTTGATCACAAACCCTTGCATATCATTCTGCATACATCATTTTGCATCATTTTAACATTTGTCTATTTGTTTTACAGGGTATCCACTTCATATTTGGTTTGGTTTTTACTGTTCTTCTGCTCAGCCATATTCATCAGTTATCTGCCTCGGAGATCTTCTTCATCAGATATCTTCTTCAGTTGTCTTCTTCAGCTATCTGCATCAGTTGTCTTCATCAGTTATTTTCTTCAGCATCCATTGTCAGTATGGACTCATCCAGGAAGAGCAACATCACTTATCATTTCTTTGAGCCTTCCCTAGCAGGCATTAGGCAGATTCAGACACTTATTACTCCTGATCATGTCCCTTTATTCAGGGAACATTATGGTGGTATTTTGGACATGATCGTGGACTTGGATGCATCACAGAGGAGTATGATTCACACTTGCCTTCAGTTTTATGAGCCTCCTCTCAGATGTTTCACTTTTCCAGACTTTCAGTTGGGTCCTTTGTTAGAAGAATTTTCCATGTTGTTGGGTGTCCCCATCAGGAGAGGGATTCCTTTCAACCCTGAGATGACTGCTCCTAGAAATGAAGACATAACTAAGGCCTTACACTTGGAAAGCACCATCATTGATCATCATATGACCACCAAGGCTGGAATCCCAGGCCTCCATTTGGACTTCTTGAACACTTAGGCCACCAGTCTTGCTGCAGTTGGGAAGTGGGAAATTGTTTGTGCTCTCCTGGCCCTTAATATATATGGGATCATTTTGTTTGCAGACGAGCCAAAGTTTGTAAGCAAAAATGCTATCCATCTCTTCTTGCTGAAGAATCTAGTTCCCACCTTGCTAGGAGATTTCTACTACTCAGTGCATCAGAGAAATGAGAAACAGAGGGGAAGATTAGTCAGATGTTGTGCACCTCTCTTCTAATGTTGGTTATTGAGACACCTGCCGAAGATATAAGCTTTCTTGAATCCTCATCAGTCAAGAAATTGGGCTAATAGAATGATTGCTCTCACTTCAGAAGACATTAGGTGGTGTACTCAGAGCACCAAGGGCAGGGACATAATTATAAGTTGTGGGCAGTATCCCAATGTACCTCTTATTGGAGTGAAGGGTTGCATCAACTACAATCCTTTGCTTTTCAAAAGGCAGCTAGGGTATGCCTTAGTACATCCACCAAGAGAACAGGATTTAGCAGAGACCATTTACTGTGATATTCAGAATAATCATGCCATCATCCGACAAGCATCCTGGACTTGGGATAATATTCAGACAAAAGGGACTGCTATTCTTGGCAAGTGCAACAACATAGCTTCAGCTCAGTACATTGATTGGTCTCACATTAGAGGACAGACCACCCGCATGCCATTCACCCAGGAGGATGTGCCAGGGCCATCAGCAGTAGAACTTGTAGCTACAGTCAGTTTAGAGGAGTTTGAGAAGCTTAAAGAGAGGAATGCTTAGCTTTCTGAAACCCTGAAGAAGACTCTCTGGGAGAGGAATGATAGTCGTCTGGACAATGATAGGTTAGAGAAGCTCCGGATTGAGCATATGACCAAGATTGAGAAGACAAATGATTATATCAGAAAATCCCGAGCAGGGGAGTTGGTATTGAAGAATGCTTGCAAAGAAGCTAAGGTTCAGAAAGCCAGAGTTGAGGATTACCTGGAGGAAAGTCAGGCTAGGTGGATCAGAATCACTGAAGCTCGTCAGTAAGAAGATCAGAGGACACAGGCTAGGATAGAGCAGCTGGAAGCTAATGAGAGAAGGAGTCAGGAAGCCTTGTTAGCAGCACAGAAGGAAATCTCCGAGTTGAAACTCCAGGCGGGGTTGAAGAGATCAAAAGACCAAGACAAATATAAAAAGTTGACAAGTGCCATTGCCATCAGGAACCTTCTTATCAGGACCATCACAGAGCATCCAGTTGGACCAGTAACTGATGCTCTCCTGAAGGAAGTCAAAGAGGATGACTTTGTGCTGGATGTTTGATTTCTTTGCATTTGTATTTTATTTTGGTTGTACATTTTTTATGACTTTGTTGTATTTTGACCCATCATGGGAATTTATTGTAATCACAAACTATGTATCTTTGCATTTGTAATATATGCTTTATGTGTTACCTGGATTATCTTTTGGGCTTCATTTCTCTTCAACATCATCATTCCTCGAGGTCGGGAAGGTCAAAACCAAAGAACCAAACTGGATACCCTTGGAAGACAAATAGACATATTGCATTGCATACTAACCACATTCTTTGTTTTGTAGGTGTTTTTGTTGTGGTTTTCTCACTTTGCTGTTGTTTCAGGAAACATTGCTCGTAGGAGGGTTTTCCCCTTCAACAGAGTTCACCGGTATTCGACAAGAAACAACCTTCTGAGCTTACAGATGGACCAAGTTCAGCAAGATTTGACTGACGTGAGAACTCAGATGGCTAATGAGAGGACTGAGATGAGGGCTCAGATGAACCAGTTCATGGCAGTAATGACTAGGTTGGCTCAAAGCCAAGAAAGGTTAAGAGAGTTGGTCGAGCGGCAAACTCCCGAAGAGAATCATCCAAGTACATGAGGTACTAGTAACAATGATCACGGGCAGCCACGAACAGATGCGCCAAAATTTGGGCCTCATCTCAATCCTAAAGTCAATGCTATCAGAAATACCCAAGGATACACTGGAGGTCGTGCCTTGCAAGAGGACCCTCAAGAGGAACAATTTACAGTAACTGGTGATGGGGATGAAGCCTATGATCGTCGTTTGGACGAAATAGCGGAGAAGTTGAGATCTCTGGAGTCCCAAAACTCTTTGGGATTTGATATTATGGACATGGGTTTAGTTGAGGGAGTCAGGATTCCTCACAAATTCAAGCATCCTTGCTTTGAGAGATATAATGGTACCTCTTGTCAACGAACTCACCTGCAATCCTTTTTGGGGAGACTAAAAGCTTATACCATGGACGAAAAGTTATGGATGTTCTACTTCGAGGACAGTTTGACCGGGGCATCCCGTGAATGGTATTCTCACCTGTCCAGAGCAACAGTAAGAAATTGGAAGGATTTGGACGAAGCTTTCATACGCCAGTATCGATATAACTTGGACATGGCTCCCAATAGAACTCTCCTAATGGGAATGTCACAGTCTTCAAGAGAAAGTTTCAGGGAGTATGCCCAAATATGGAGACAGCTTGCTGCTGCTGTCCAGCCTCCAATTTCTGAGAGAGAAGTGGTCGACATGTTTATGAACACCCTACTGGGGACATACATTGACAGACTTGTTGCTTTCTCGTCCACCAGCTTTGTGGATGTAGTTATAGCTGGGGAGAGATTTGAGAGTCTTTTAAAGATGGGCAAAATTTCAGGCAACGATACTAGTTCCAGCAGTACAAGGAAACCTTTTGCAGGACCTCGTAGGACAGGTGAGACCAACTCAGTGCACATGAGCAGAGGTAGACCTCGGTACATGCCAAGAACAGTAGCTGCTGTCACAATTCCAGCTCCAGCACCTCAACAACAATATACTCCACCTCCACAACACTTCCCACCGCAACAACAATTTCCTCAACAGATATCTTACAACAATAACAATCAACAACAACGGCCGTTTCAACCAAGACCTTCACAAATCAACAGGGTTATCGATCCCATTCTGATGCCCTATGCTGCCATACTTCCACAATTATTAAAGCTCAACTTGATTGAATTGAGGACTCTGGCTCCACCAGATCCCCAGAATCTTACAAGAAACTATGATGTTAATGCTCGGTGTGCCTTCCACTAAAATGCACCTGGCCATACTACAGAGAAGTGCAGAGCCTTGCACATGAAGGTTCAGGATCTGATTGATTCTAAGGCAGTTAACTTTGCACCTCCTCCAAGTGTTACCAAGAATCTTATGCCTAGCCATGGGTGGCCTAGGATAAATGCCATTGAGGAGGATCAACCGATGAACCTAATTGACAATGTTGCAAGCATTCAGACACATCTGGCCAAGGTTAAAGCCCAGCTTTTAAAGTGCCAAGTGTTCCCGGGTTTTGAGGCCCATTGTGAAGCTTGCAAGACTTCTATCAACGGTTGTGCAAATTTGAAGGCCGGTATCAACAATTTTATTAAGGAAGGCACCTTATAGATCACTTCAACAGTCCCTACTCCTACAACATCAATAACCATTCCTCCTACAACTCCAGCACATGTCATTCCACCAGATGTAACAGATGTCACTCCTACAACTTCAACAACAATCATTCCAACAGATTCTTCTACAACATCAACAATCATTCCTTCTTCCACTTCAAAAGACGTCAGTTCAACACATCCTTCTACAACAACAACAACCATCAATGAAGATATTTCTACAGTTACTATTTACTATGATCCTGCAACAATCCACGTTCCAGATTCACATCAACATCTCCATCAGCATCAACAACCTTCATCACCAGCACCAACTCCGGTCAGACCTCCTGTCATAATTTATTATGAACCTCAAACTGTCTCAGTTCCTTCTTCCGCAACAATCAGTCTGGTTACTATCACGGTACCAGGACCAATTCCATATGACAGTAGCAGTGTCGTGCCTTGGCACTATGGCTCAGATTTATATTGCGGCGGAAAGAAAGTCACTCTTGACACTTCTACACCACAAATTGATAATGTGGGGGGAGGCGGAGGCTTCACCCGAAGCGGACGTCTCTTTGCCTCACAATTCCAAAGAACCAATGCTGAAGCAGAAGCTGCTGCCAAGGCTAAGGGCAAGAATGTGGTTCCTGAAGAGCCTATTACCAAGGAAACTCAGAAGACATCCTTTGAGCAGGATGTAGACGAGTTCATGAGAATAATCAAGAAAAGTGACTATAAGGTTATGGACCAGCTCCATCAGACCCTCTCCAAAATCTCTATTCTATCACTGCTGATGTGTTTCGAAGCTCATAGGAATGCACTTCTAAAAGTCCTGCACGCAGCTTACGTGCCATAAGAGATTATAGTTAATCAGCTAGAAACAGTGGTTTCAAATGTCAATACTAGCCATGGGCTAGGTTTTACTGATGCTGATCTAACTACGGAGGGTCGTAACCATAATAAGGCTTTACACATCACCTTGGAGTGTAAGGGTGTTGTTCTCTCTCATGTCTTGGTTGACACTGGGTCCTCACTCAATGTTCTTCCAAAGAAAGCCTTAGTCAAAATGGAATATGATGGTCTTGCTTTGCATCCAAGTAATCTAGTAGTGAGGGCCTTTGACGGTTCTAAAAGATCGATTCTTGGGAAAATCGAGCTGCCTGTGGTGATTGGCCCACAGATCTTCAAACCTGTCTTCTACGTGATGGACATTCAGCCTGCATATAGTTGTTTGTTGGGTCGGCCATGGATTCATGTCGTTGGCGCTATAACGTCGACCCTTCACCAGAAGTTAAAATACGAATGGTAAGGTCAAGTCATCACAATCTGTGGGGAAGAGGATATCTTCGTCAGTCATCTAGCTACTTACAAGTATATTGAGATGGACGGAGAGATCCATGAGACAATGAGCCAAGGATTTGAGGCCCTCAATGTCAATGAAGCAACAACTAAAGTGTCTGGTACTTTGATCTCTTCTTATAAGCGAAGGTTGTTAAAGACCGGAATGCCCAGGGCTGGGGCAAGTTGCTGCAAGTTAAGGTCAAGGAAGACAAGTTCAGGTTGGGTTACAAACCATCCTAACAGGTCCAAGAGGAGGCTACTGAAGTTCCCAAATTTATCAGTATGGGAATGTTAACCCCGGATGCAATCAACAATGTGGAAGACGAGGCTGAAAGTGACTTTAACCTGGAAAGTTGGATTCGTCCAAGGGTCCCAGGCCAGCAAGTCCTTAACTGGTCTTCTCAGGAAATTATAAGGATTACTTCTGCAGAGTAATTATTATTTCCTGTTTAAGCATGCATCAAGTCCTGCATCTTGCCCATGGTGTCAGGACTCATTTTGTAATATGACCTTGTATGACTTCGATAATCCAATTAATCAAGCAGATGAAGGGGTTGAGGAAGACTATGATTTGCCTGAGGAACTGGCTAGGTTGTTGAGACAAGAGGAAAAAGTGATTACTCCTCATCAGGAGGAGGTTGAAACTGTCAATCTTGGTACTGAGGAAGAAGTGAAAGAGGTAAGGATCGGGGCTGGTGTGCAGGCTCCAGTGAAGGAACAACTCATCAGTATGCTTCGGGAATATGTTGACATCTTTGCTTGGTCCTATCAGGATATGCCAGGCCTAGATACGGATATTGTCATGCACAGATTGCCACTGAGAGAAGATTGTTCGCCTGTCAAACATAAGCTACGCCGTACTCGCCCAGATATTGCCATGAAGATTAAAGAGGAAGTACAAAAGCAGTGGGACGTTGGTTTTCTTGTTGTGACTAGTTACCCGCCGTGGGTTGCTAATATTGTACCCGTACCTAAGAAGGATGGCAAGGTGCATATGTGTGTGAATTACCGAGACCTGAACAGAGCTAGCCCGAAGGATGATTTCTCATTACCTCACATTGATGTATTGGTAGATAACACAGCTCAGTTCTCGATATTTTCTTTCATGGACGGATTTTCTGGATACAATCAGATTAAGATGTCACATGAAGACATGGAGAAGACAACTTTCATCACACCCTGGGGCACGTTTTGTTACAAGGTAATGTCGTTTGGTCTGAAGAACGCCGGTGCAACATATCAACTGGCTATGGTAACCGTATTCCACGATATGATCCACAAAGAAATCGAGTGATATGTGGACGATATGATTGCCAAGTCCCTTACAGAAGAAGATCATCTGGTGAATCTGCTGAAACTGTTTAAGCGTCTAAGAAAGTATCAGTTGAAGTTGAACCCCAACAAATGCACATTCGGGGTACATTCCGGTAAGCTGCTGGGTTTTATTGTAAGTGAAAAAGGAATTGAGGTTGATCCCGATAAAGTCAAAGCTATTCAGGAGATGCCTGCACCTAAGACTGAGAAAGAAGTTCGAGGGTTCCAAGGTAGATTGAACTACATCTCAAGGTTCATATCCCATCTCACTGCAACCTGCGAGCCCTTGTTCAAACTGCAAAGAAAGGAACAAACAGTTAGGTGTAACGATGATTGTTAGAGAGCTTTTGACAAGATCAAAGAATATCTGCAAGAACCTCCAATTCTCATGCCTCCAGTCGAAAGGAGACCTCTAATTATGTACCTGACAATATTATAAGAGTCCATGGGGTGTGTGTTGGGCCAGCATGACGAGTTTGGTCGAAAAGAGTATGCAATATACTACCTAAGCAAAAAATTTACCTACTGTGAACAACGTTATTCACTGCTCGAGAAAACTTGTTGTGCTTTAGCGTGGGCTGCTTGTCGACTAAGACAGTACATGTTGACTCATACCACCTTATTAATCTCAAAGATGGATCCAGTCAAGTACATATTTGAGAAGCTAGCGCTTACCGGAAGGGTTGCAAGAAGGCAAATGATTCTAACAGAATATGACATTCAGTATACTTCTCAAAAAGCCATCAAGGGCAGTGTATTGTCTGACTATCTGGCTGAGCAACCCATTGACGATTACCAGCCTATGAGATTTGACTTCCCTGATGAAGACATCATGTTCTTGAAAGCAAAAGATTTTGAAGAGCCTATTCACACCGAAGGGCCTGACCCAGAAGAAGCATGGACTATGATGTTTGACGGGGCAGTTAATTGCAACGACCGTGGGGTTGGTGCAGTACTTATCACACCTAAAGGAGTTCATATGCCTTTCTCAGCAAAACTCACCTTTTCTTGCACTAACAACGAAGCATAATACGAAGCTTGTATCATGGATCTTGAGGAAGCCATTGACCTCAGGATCAAAACCTTGAATGTATTCGGAGATTCAGCTTTGGTAATCAACCAGACCAACGACAAGTGGTACACTCATCAGGAGCATCTGATTCCCTACCGTGACTATACGAGGAGATTGTTGACCTTTTTCACAACAGTTAAGCTTGAATACATCCCTCGAGATGAGAATCATTTTGCAGACGCTTTGGCTACCATTTTATCCATGATCTAAGCACAAGCTACCAATTATGTGCCTCGGATTTTGGTATCCAGACTGGACATACCAGCATATGTATTCTTTGTGGACACTATCACTGACAAAAAACCTTGGTATCATGATATCAAATACTTCTTGGAAACACAGACGTACCCACTTGGGGCATCGTCAAATGATAAGAAGATATTAAGAAGACTAGCCGATAGCTTCTTCCTCAATACTGATGGCTCTTTGTAGAAGAAAAAATTCGACATGGTCTTGCTCAGATGTGTTGACAAGAAGGAAGTAGACCTACTGATGCACGAAATACATAAAGGTTCTTTTGGTACCCATGTCGGAGGACATGCAATGGCAAAGAAGCTATTAAGATCAGGTTACTACTGGATCACAATGGATGCAGACTTTTTTGCCTATGCTAGAAAATACCACAAGTTCCAGATCTACGCAGACAAAGTGCATGTGCCTTCGAATCCTTTGAATGTAATGTCTTCACCTTGGCCCTTCGCCATGTGGGGCATTGATATGATTGGAAAAATTGAACCGACTGCTTCAAAGGGTCACAAGTTCATCCTAGTGGCCATTGATTACTTCACCAAATGGGTTGAAGCAACTTAATATGCAAATGTCACCAGACAAGTGGTAGCCCGATTTCTGAAAAGGGATATCATCTGTCGATATGGAGTTCCCAAGCGAATCATTACTGATAATGGTTCCAATTTGAACAACAAGATGATGGCAGAACTTTGTCGGGACTTCAAAATTCAACATCACAACTCTTCTCCTTACATGCCAAAGATGAATGGCGCTATTGAGGTTGCTAACAAGAATATCAAGAAGATTGTGCAGAAGATGGTAGTCACCTACAAAGATTGGCATGAAATGCTACCATTTGCCTTGCATGGGTATCGAACCTCTATCAGAACCTCTACTGGGGCAACACCTTATCAGCTTGTGTATGGTATGGAAGTCGTCCTACCTATTGAAGTTGAACTACCCTCCTTACGGGTAATGATGGATGTGAAACTGGATGAAGCATAATGGGTTCGGTCTCGGTACAACCAATTGAATCTGATTGAAGAGAAAAGATTAGCAGTCATCTGCCATGGGCAGCTATATCAGAAGCGAATGAAGAAAGCCTTCGATCAGAAAGTCAAACCTCGGGATTACCAAGTGGGAGAGCTTGTACTTAAAAGGGTCATTCCTCCTCATACAGACCACAGGGGCAAGTGGACACCAAACTATGAAGGTCCCTATGTAATAACCAAAGTCTTCTCGGGTGGAGCACTGATGCTCGCAACTATGGATGGTGAAGACTTCCCGTCTCCTGTGAATTCAGATGCAGTTAAAAAATACTTCGCATAAAAGACCCACTGGACATAAAAACAGAATGTAAGTCCAGGCAAAAATAGGGCATCCCGGCGAGTCAGAAACAAAATAAAAGCCACATCGGACAGCTCAGGAAAAAATGGGTATCCCGGTAGATTGAAACCCCGAAAGGGCGATCCATGCAAAATCAGGGAATAAGCGAACAACTGCACTTTGAATTCGTCTGTATCACTCACAACATGGCAGGCTTCGAAAGGATAAAGCATCAGTCAAAATCAACCTTCTTCAAAAAGCAAGATAAAGAAAACGTCAAGGTCATATGGGTCATAGCAAAGGAAGCTCAATGGAACGTCATCTTCAACATTGCCAACACTTTTATTTTATCAATTTACAGCAATCTCCTCCTTTTAGGGGATTCGCTTCTTTGACTGTACTTGCCTATTCATGGCACACAAATCAATAAAATCAGAATTTTTAGTCACACTTTGTTTTTGTACATTTTTTGTTTCGTTTGCAAAATGTCCAAAGTTCATAATACAACACTTGCATAAAACATATGAGTTATTTTTTAATAAATGCTTGCAGGAAATATGTTACTTTCAGGTATATCCAACTCCCATGACGGAATCCGGTTAAGGATACCTCGGGACACTTGTACGTTTTCCTTTGTCTTAACAGGTTACAAGTACCCAAGGCAAACAATCATTCACAACATGGGGCATATCAAGCATAGTATCCCCAGCCAAGTCAGCAATCACATCATCACCAGAACTCCTTGACAAAAAGAATCTCCTCGCAAAGTTTCATCCTCCCAAAGGATCCCTTGAGGAATTCATCAATCCCCAACAAATTACTTCCCAAAAGTTATCTCCTCCCCAAGCGGGACCTCCCGAGAAATGCCTGACAACTTTTCCCAGCAAAGTGGTTAAGAGCTTTCCATTCCCCATCAGAAGTGTCCGAATTTGCTCATCATCAGCAGAGTCGGTGGATTTGATTCCCCACAGAGTTGCCTCCCCCAGTAGAGCAATGCCTGACATACTTCCCCAGCGGAATCGATAAAACTTCCTCATCCCCAACAGGAGTTCTCCCTCCAGACAGATCAATCAATGATCTCTTTCCCCAACTAAGTTCTCCCTCTAGACATATCAACCAGAGATCTTTATCCCTGCAGGATCCGGATCTCGGATCAGGTTCCTCATTTACATAATCATAGCATTCGCATCATTTTTCACCAAAATAAGCGTATCATTCCGTCTAATACGGAGCATTACGGCAAAAATCAAACATTTGCATGATCATGAGCCAGGTTCGAGCCAGTCACCTGCAAATACCATTATCACTTCGTCGGCAATATACAAAACTTATATCCCCTGCTGTAAACACCACAAATTTTCCCTCACCCTTTCACACCATGGCTTGTGATCTTTTCATATGCATAAGTTCAATTATAGCATCTCATATTGCATTTTTGCTTCATTGCATTGATTCAAAGTCATTTGCATCTAGGGTTTGTGATCTGAACAATCCCTGAGTCATTTGAGCCACTACAAAGGTCATTAATCACTTCAAAGGGGTCCATTAATGTTCAAGCATCATATTATATCCTCTCAAGATCAAAGAAGTCAAAGAATCACAAGAACTGAGAAAGGCATGGAAGCAGAGCCAGGTTTAACTGCACAGATGACCTAGAATTAGGGTTTTGGTTTCAAAGGCCATACTCCAAATTTTTTGGTCATTCTTGTTTCTATTGGTCTCTATATGTTATTAGGATCATACATATCAATTTTCATGAATAAATTCAATGGGGAAGGCATCTGATCAAAGGATGACTTCTTGGGCAAGTCAGTGCAAAATCAGGGCATCTGAGGCCTCCAATGACCCAACCAAAGGGGTTTCTCCATCATTTTGAATGTGTATGATCTTTATTTTGTCATAGAAGATGTGGGAAGTTCACAAAATTGAGGAATTTCAAGTCATTTGCAAAGTTGCCTTTTTGGGAAAGTGACTTGTAATGTAAACTTGCTATTTTGGGAAAGTTTTTCAACCTCCTCAAATTGATTCAAAAATGTTTCAAATGAGAAAACTTTGGTCATGAAAGTTGTAGAATGGATCTTCCCATTTTCAAAAAGTACAAGAACTCATTCTAATTCATTTTGGATCAAAAGTTATGGCTTGTCAAAGTTGGACAAAATCACATAATTTCAAGTTTTACACCAAAGAGGCAAAGTTGCAAAACCTCATGCCAAGGCAAAATGTGACTTCAAATGGACTTCTATGCATTACAAAAACATAAACCATGACCTAAAAATCAGAATGCACCAAAGAATCTCCAAGTTTCATGTCTTATGCTTCAAGAAATCACAAAAGGGCCAAACTTTGTGAAAATTGCAAAACCTCACATAAACCCTAATCCACTTGCTGCATTACCTCAAATTCATTTCCATGGTTCTCCTTGATCATAGCTGAGCCAAGCCATGCCTTTGTACCATGACTGAACCAGCCCATACCTCCTCTTACACAAAAGTTGACTTTTGGCAAAATGGACCATACCAATCAACATAGGCCAGCAACAACTCTCTGACCTATCCCAACTTGATACATGTACCAAAAGGAACTCAACACAACACACAACACAACCTAATCTCTCCCACAAGTCAGCATCCTCAAAACTCACCTCTTATGCATTTTCATTCGAATCCCTCCATACAAGCTTCAAACCTCAAAACAAATCCCACAAAACAACTCACCCTAGCCTTCTGATCATTTCCCAACCATCAATTTGCTCTGAAAGGCCCACAATCAAAAACACGATTTTCACACTTCACCAACTGAATCTCTGCCATTTTCATTTTAAGACCATATAAACTCCAGCCAAGCATCACAAACTTTTGAGGAGGATCATTGGAGCTTGTTTGAAGCAAAGAACTGGCCAGAAAGCTCCTGTTTCGAAAGCTCAAGCTCAGGTAGCCATGGAATTTATTTTTCCAGAACTCTTATTTTATGTTATAGAATGATTCTACATGTTTCACTGATCACCATGATGTCTTTACTTTTGAGAATAGTCAAGTATTAAGCATGTATTGATCTTCTGAAATTTCTGCCATACTTTCCGTTTTGCTTCGATTCATGATTTTGGGGTTGAATAAATGAGTTTTGATGTTTGATTCTTGCTGGGGTTGAGGAGAGGATCATTTCTGGAGCTTTAGGGGTCTTGGGGTTGCGTATTGAGGGATATGGGGTGAGAAGCTTGTCGGAGAAGATGACCGGAACACTGTTCCGGTCATCTGAAAGTAATTAGGGTTTTGGATTAGGGCTTAATCATAATTACGTGAGTTTAAATTCTGGCCGTCCATTAGCGCGCGTAGTCAACTCCCGCCTCCTGGAATTTGAATCCTGACCTTCAGATCCTTTGACTTTCTCATTTTCCATTTAATTTCATTTTTATTTCATTTGTTTCATATTTAATTTCCACGAATTCTTAAAAAGGGTAAAAAGCATTTAAAAATTCTGAAAATTTTTGTCAAGCATTTCATTAATTTTCAGAACCCAAATTTTTTTTTTTTTGCATTAAAAATCATTTTTAAATCATTTAAATGTTTATTTTTAATTAGTTAATGAGAATTAATTAATTAAAAATGCATTTAGGTATTTAAAAATCACCAAAAAATTCACATTGCATTTCAAAACATTTAGAAACATTATCAAACTCTCAAAACAAATTTCTTTTTGGTTCTTGATGCATTTTGACAATTTTCATTGGATTTAAATTCTTTTAAAGGCAATGTTTTTGTTCAAACTTGGAAAAATCCATTTTGCCTAACCATTGAGAGTTTGATGATGGTTCTTCTTGCATTGCATCCTTCATACCATGTAGTTTCTAGGATAAAATTGGCTTGAATTTATCTTCCATTTTCAATTTGTTTAGCATTTTTCATTGTGAGGTACCTTGAAACCCTAGTTGACTTAGAAAATTCATAACTTGCACTAGGTTAAGAGTTAGGTCCCCTCCTTTGGGAAGTGAACTTGTGTAGGGTTAGGATTACTTTGATCCCATTTTCAATTTTTTGTCATGTCATTTGCTTCTGGTTTTGAATTTTTGCATTGCATGTTGTATGTAAACCCTAATTTGTGCCTTCCTTTGCATCCATCTCTCATTTGCTTGCACTAAAGAACTTGCCATGACATTTTGTGCATCCACATGATTCATAATACATCTTAGGACATATTGGAACCATGATTGATCATTTCATCATTCCTTTGCTATGTTATATGTTCATTTCATTTCATAAACATTCATGAACTTCCATGGTTCAAAGCATGCTTCATTTGCATCCTTATGCTTGTTTGATCACTCTCATCGATTGTCATGTGTTTGCATCATCTCTTAGCATCATTAACATCATGTTTATGCTTCTGACTTTGGTTTATATCATGACATTTCATCTCATTTGCATTGCATTTCATTTCTTTTGCTAACTTTTCAGGTGGTAAGTTGTTTTGAGAAGTGAATTTGCCTTCACTTCTCACAATCTATCTTCACCTATCTTATGCATCATGGCTGCATTTTAGCTTATGTATTAGAGTGAGCTTGATCATTCATGCTCTCCCCCACTTTCTTCCTTCAAGCAACTTGTCTTCTTAAGTGAAGCAAGTTGTCTTGCTTCTCTCTGTTTCTTTCTCCTTTCATCTGCTTCTTTCCTGGTGGCTTATCTCCTGAAGGTCTCTTGCAAGCTTCATAAACCCTAGGAATAACCAAGCATGATAATAATTAGGGTTTGATTAGTCCCCCATTTAGTTTTGCCTTTGTGTCATCTTTGAGTCTTCTCTTCTCATCTCATAATCAAGGACTAAACCTTAAAGGTTTTAAGGCTTTGTGATTAAGCTTATGCCTGCATCCTTCTATTAGGATGGAGTGTATAACTTTAATCCTAAGTGTTAAACCCTTAATGTGTTTAAATCCTTTAATCAATCCACACTAATAATCACTAAGACATCAAGCTTGTAACTTGGGCCTTGCATTAGGGTTCTAATTCTTCCTTAATTGGTTAAGAAGGACTAACCCTAGTGTTAATGGACAAGTCCTCCTCAAGTTGTCTTACAAACCATAAAATCCACTTCTTAACCATATCATTAACTAAAACCCACTTTAATAAAGGCTTTGTTTTGTCATGAGGTTAATCCCTAATCATGGATTAAGTTGAGGAGCCTTCCTCAGCTTAAATGTTCTCATCTATTATCCTTCTATTAGGATGGTGTAATGAGTCCATTAAATCTTTGATTATGGCTTAAACTCATTACTTAACACTAAACAAAAACACCAAAAACATCTAAGTAATTACAAGTAGGTTAATGATCTTAATCCTACATCATGGTGATTAAGTGTGAGGTGCTTACTTCACACTTAAGGTATTCTCATTACCCCTAATCAGAGGGAGGATGTGATAAGTTTACTAACCCTTAGTTTAGGCTTAAGCTCATTTTCTTATGACAAGCTCCAAAATCAATAAAAGACTTAAAACACAAAAACAAACAATAATCGTCTCCTTCGGGATTCTTTTCTCACCTCCTTCACTGACAAACGAGAACTCGCTTCTTCCGTCCAATGCAAGACAGTTTGCACCTGAGCCAGACAGGTCATACACTTGAGCTTAGACAAGTAAGCAGTTCACAAGTCAATTTATCTTTCAGTCTCTTTGGGTCGAACTACGGTGTTCTGACTTCCTTATTGCACGAGAGGATACGTAGGCATAACTTAACAGTTATCGAACAAAAGTCTCTGTATATTCCCCCTCTTCTAGCATTATTCTTTTAGCCTCATAGTATTGAGTTTTGCACTCCTGTTCTTACACTGACACTCTTTCTCTCACTTCACATTTCTTTCGCACTGACACTTGCATTCTTTTCCAGCTTTGATACACATAATAGCACTGACACTACCCCTTTAAAACACAAATCTTTTAAGCGTGGATCTCGTCGAGTACGGCGGACAATCTGGGTGCTAATACCTTCCCAGGTTGTAACCAACCCCCTTTCTCAGTTTCTCTGGTTCGCGACCGTCTTATCCACCTTTTCTCAGGTTTATGCAGCATTACCTTTCCTCCGGGATAAAAATGCCTAGCTGGCGACTCTTGTCTTTTGAGTTCACCCTCGTGTGTTCTCTCTCTTTTCGTCGACCGTTCGCGTCTGTACCCCTCTGACCTGGGTGTCATCAGGTGGGAGCGACAGCTTGGCGACTCTACTGGGGACCCTTATACTGTAACCAGGGCTTCTGGTTCTTTTTGTGGGTTCCTCCTAGCGCTTGTTTGATTTGTGTTTACTGGGGTGTTATGTGCTAATTGTGTTTATTTGCTTTATTTACTGCTTTATGTACAGCCTTATTTATTGCTTTATTTACATTTTTTCTCATATTTCATACTGTCATTATCATTGTTGGATCTGTTCTTCTGTCTTGGTGGGTGGGGTTTCATTGAGAGTTTAAGGTCCTATACCTGGGACCTGAGTGACACCTAGGCTAGAGTGGTTCATGTTCTTTCCCATTCCATTTCGGTCTGGTGTGGGAATATGAAACACGGTTCAGATGTGGGTTTCTTCTTGAGAACTCTGTGCTACAGATTTCCTGTAGTGTTAGGGCTATCTGGGAAGCCTGCTAAGTCTGGATGACCTTTATTATTAACCTTCAGAAACTGAGGTGAATTAGAGGAGGATCTTTTATGGTTATTATAAACACTGTACCTCCGGGTTAGAAGTGTTTACACTTCTCATAACTGATTCAAGTCTGAGGATCCTTATTCTAGAACACCACCTGTGAGGGGGTTGGGCTGTTTACAGGTTTGCAGGTACCATTGGCCACATCATACCTTGTTACTTATTTGGTTTAAGAGTACCTCATTTTGGACAGTTCTTGTGATTAACCCTGGACATGTGACTCTTTATTTGAGTCCCCCACCTTGGTTACTGGATTTCTGAACCTCCATCTAAACTTCTTGAACATACATGGACTTTATATCAAGACAGATAATCAGATCCAGCTTGATCAAAAACCCTTGCATATCATTTGCATACATTATCATTGCATCATTTGACATTTGTTTATTTGTTTTCAGGGAATCCACATCATATCTGGCTTGGTTTTGACCCCTTCATCTGCATAGACCTCTGTTTCATCAATTATCTGCTCCAACTATTCTCTTCAGTTGTCTGCTTCAGTCATCTTCTTCATCATCAGCATCAGCCTGTCAGTGACTCATCTCCAGTATCAGCCTTGATCTTCATCAGCACTTGTCTTCAGCTCTTCATCAGCAGTCATGGCTACACCCAGGAAGAGCAACATATCTTACCATTTCTTTGAGCCTGTGTTGACTGGTATCAGGCAAGTCCAGTCACTTATCACCCCTAACCACATCCCATTATTCAGAGAGCATTATGGAGGTATCCTTGATATGGTCATGGACCTAGACCCTTCTCAGAGGAGTATGATCCACACCTGCTTACAGTTTTATGACCCTCCTTTGAGATGCTTCACATTTTCAGACTTTCGGCTAGGACCTCTATTGGAGGAGTTTTCATCATTGATTGGAGTACTTGTCAGGGGTGGTGTCCCCTTCAACCCAGAGATGACTTCTCCCAGCAATGGAGAAGTGGCAAAAGCACTGTACCCTGGAGCCTACTTTGATTGAGCAGAACATGACAACAAAGGCTGGGATCCCTTGTTTACACTTAGACTTCTTGATTTCTCAGGCCATCCTGAAGGCCTCCTTGGGAGAATGGAGGGCAGTCTGTGCACTTTTAGCCCTCAGCATATATGGGGTTATACTGTTTGCAGATGAGCCCAAATTTATCAGCAAGAATGCCATTCACCTTTTCCTTCTGTGGAACCCAGTACCCACATTGCTGGGATATTTCTATTACTCCATTCATCAGAGAAATGAGAAACAGAGAGGGAAGTTAGTGAGATGTTGTGCTCCTTTGTTTCACGCCTGGCTGCTCAGACACCTGCCTAAGACAGATGCCTTCCTGAATCCCCACCAACAGAAGAATTGGGCCAAGAGGCTCATTGCTTTGACTTCAGATGACATCAGATGGTGCACCCAGAGCACCAAGGGCAAGGACATAATCACTAGCTGTGGGCAATACCCAAATGTACCTCTGATAGGAGTAAAGGGTTGCATCAACTACAATCCTTTGTTGTTCAAGAGACAACTGGGCTATGCTTTGATTCACCCTCCTAGAGTACAAGATTTGGCTGAGACTCTGTATTGTGAAATAAAGCCTAATCTAGCTGCTGTCAGACAGGCATCCTGGGCTTGGGACAACATCCATACAAAAGGGATGGCTATTCTTGGAAGGTGCAATAATGTTGCTTCAGCTCAGTACTATGACTGGTCTCATGCTGGAGCTCAGATTACTGGAATGCCCTTCACCATTGAGGATACACCTGGGCCATCCACAGTACAGCCAGCAGCCACTGTCAGCCTGGAAGAATTTGAGAAACTGAAGGAAAGGAATGAGAATCTATCTCAAGCTCTGAAGAAGACTCTTTGGGAAAGGAGTGATGGTCGTCTGGACATTGAGAGGTTGGAGAAGCTTAAGGTGGAGCATTTGGCCAAGATTGAGAAAACAGAGGATTACATCAAGAAGTCAAGAGCTGGGGAGCAAATATTGAAGAATGCCTGTAAAGAGGCCAAGCTTCAGAAGGCTAGGACTGAGCTCTATCTACAAGAGAGTCAGGCTAGGTGGGTCAGGATCACTGAAGCCCGGACACAAGAAGATCAGAGAGTTCAAGCCAAGATTGAGCAACTAGAGGCCAATGAAAAGAAACAGTAGGAAGCTTTGCTGGCAGCCCAGAAGGAGATTTCAGAGTTGAAGCTTAGGTCTGGATTGAAGAGATCAAAGGACCAGGACAGGCACAAGAAGCTGACCACTGCCATTGCCACCAGAAACCTCCTCATCAGGACTATTACAGAGCATCCAGCTGGTCCAGTGACTGAGGCACTTCTGAAGGAGGTTAAGGAGGATGAGTTTGGACTAGATGTCTGACTTTTTTATTGTTGTTGTTTTCATTTGATGTACATTTCATTTGTGTTGTATTTTGACCCTTCAGGGGCATGTGTTGTCAAACAAACTATGTATTGTCCAGTATTTGTAATATATTTTAGTTTGTTTCCATTTTTGGGTTTCTTTTCTCAACAAATTCAAAAGCATCTTCCTCGAGGTCTGGAAAGGTCAAAACCAAGAACCAAGCCGGATACCTTGGAAAACAAATAAGCATACTGCATTGCATACTAAATTTTGTTTTGTTTTGTAGGTTTTTGTTTTTATTTGTTTGTTTCTAACTCTGTTGTGGTTTCAGGAAATATTGCTCGCAGAAGAGTGTTCCCTGTCAACCGTGCACACCGGTATCCTACTCGCAACAACCTTCTGGGTATTCTAATGGAGCAAGTACAGCAAGACCTGACTGAGGTCAGAACCCAGATGGCTAATGAAAGAGTGGAGATGAGAAACCAAATGGCCCAATTCATGACTGTGATGACTGGCTTGGCTCAGAGCCAAGAAAGGTTAAGGGCATTGGTAGAAAGACAAACTCCCGAGGAACCTCATCCCGGAACTGGAGGAACTAGTAATAATGAGGGAGGTCAGCCTCATGTTAACCCACCAGTATTTGGACCTCATCTAGATCCGGAAGTCAACATCCCAAGAAATGTACAGGGCAACACTGCTGCAGGCAGGATCTTGCAAGAAGATCCTGAAGAAGAGCAGTTTACTATAATGGGAGCTGGGGATGAAGTTTATGATAGGAGGTTTGATGAAATTGCTGAGAAGTTGAGATCTTTGGAGTCTCAAAATTCCTTAGGCTTCGATGTAATGGATATGGGGCTAGTAGATGGGGTGAGAATTCCCCACAAATTCAAACCCCCGTGCTTCGAGAAATACAATGGAACCTCATGTCCACGAACTCACCTGCAGTCTTTTCTGGGGAGACTTAAAGCATATACCATGGATGAAAAACTGTGGATGTTCTACTTTGAAGATAGCTTGACTGGAGCTTCAAGAGAGTGGTATTCACACTTGACCAGAGCTACTATCAGATGCTGGAAGGACTTAGCTAAAGCCTTCATCAGACAATACCAATATAACCTGGACATAGCTCCTAACAGGACCCTCCTGATGGGAATGTCTCAATCTTCCAGAGAAAGCTTCAGAGAGTATGCCCAGAGGTGGAGACAGCTTGCTGCTGCTGTCCAACCACCCATGTCGGAAAGAGAAATGGCTGACATGTTCATGAATACTTTGCAAGGAACATATATTGATAGGCTGGCTGCCTTTTCTTCCACCAGTTTTGCTGACGTAGTTATAGCTGGGGAAAGGATTGAAAGCCTTTTGAAAATGGGCAAAATTTCTGATAATGGTGCAAGTTCGTCCAGTAATCCCAGGAAGCCTTTTGTGGGACCTCGAAGGACCGGTGAGACAAATGCCATTCATGCCAGCAGGGGCAGACCTCAGTATGTCCACAGATCAGTAGCAGCTGTCACTATTTCGGCTCCGATTCCTCAGCAACCAACCTATCTACAACAACAACAACCGCATTATCAACAGCAAGTTCAGTATCCGCAACAGAGGACCTACAACAACAACAACAGCAATCAACAACAACGACCCTTTCAACAAAAACCATCACAGGCAAACAGGGTGATTGACCCTATCCCTATGCCTTATGCTGCCTTATTGCCACAACTCCTGAAGCTTAACTTGGTTGAGTTAAGGACATTGGCACCACCAGATCCCTCCAATCTCCCAAGGAATTATGATGCCAATGCCAGATGTGCTTTCCACTCCAATGCACCTGGCCACAATACGGAAAAATGCAGGGCCTTGCAAATGAAAGTCCAAGATCTGGTGGATTCTAAAGCCCTCAACTTTGCACCCCCTCCAAATGTCAACAAGAATCCTATGCCTAATCATGGCGGGCCGAGGATTAATTCCATTGAGGAAGAAAAACCATCTACTTTGATTACCAGTGTTGCACAAATTCGGACACCTCTGGTCGAAATTAAAGCTCAGCTTCTAGAGTGCCAGGTGTTCCCAGGGTGTGAGCTCGGTTGTGGGTATTGCAACATTGCAGTCAACGGGTGTGATAATCTGAGAAGCGGCATAGATGGTCTTATCAAAGATGGTATACTTCAGATCTCAATAATGGCACCTACAAATCCAGCAATTCCTTTGACAACAATTCCTGATTCTTCTACGACAGCAGCAACAATCATTCCAACCGATTCATCAATATCATTAGCAATGGCTCCGTCCATCACTTCAACGAGTCAAGTTTCAACAACCATTTCTTCTACAACATCAGCATCCTTTTTATCAGCAGAGTCTTCTACAACGCCAGCAAAAATTAATGAAGATGTCTCAGCAGTTACAATCTACTATGACCCATCAGATGTTCCTCCCAGCAACAATTTTCAGCAACAAGTCACGGCACCTCCTACCAGATCACCAGACACAATTTACTACGATCCGCACACCATTTCAATACCCTCCTCTGCAGCAGTCAGTCCAGTCACTATCACGGTGCCTGGGCCAGTTCCATATGAAAGCAGTAATGTCGTACCTTGGCATTATGGATTTGATCTTTACTGCAACGGGGAGAAAATCACTCTGGATTCATCAACCTCTTCTCCACAGATTGATAATGTTGGGGGAGGCGGAGGATTCACCAGAAGCGGACGCCTTTTTGCCTCACAAGTGCAAAGACCTAATGCCGAAGCAGAAGCTGCTGCCGAAGCAAAGGGAAAGAGTGTGGTACCTGAAGAGCCAATTGCCAAAGAAACTCAGAAGACATCTTTTGAACAAGATGTAGAAGAGTTTATGAGAATCATAAAGAGAAGTGACTACAAGGTGGTGGATCAGCTTCACCAAACTCCCTCAAAAATCTCCATATTATCCTTGTTGATGTGTTCTGAAGCTCACAGGAATGCATTATTGAAAGTCCTGCACGCAGCATACGTGCCAGAGGAGATTACCGTTAATCAGCTAGAAACTGTGGTAGCAAATGTCAACACCAGTCATGGACTGGGTTTTACCAATGCTGACTTAACAACTGAGGGGCGTAACCACAACAAGGCTTTACACATCACCCTAGAGTGCAAGGGTGCTGTTTTATCTCATGTACTGGTGGACACTGGGTCGTCACTCAATGTTCTACCAAAGAAAGCCTTAGTGAAGCTGGAGTATGATGGCTTGGCACTGCGTCCAAGTAACTTGGTGGTAAGAGCATTTGATGGCTCTAAAAGATCAGTGCTTGGGGAGATTGATCTGCCTGTGATAATTGGCCCGCAGACCTTCAAAACTACCTTCTATGTGATGGACATTCAGCCGGCCTACAGCTGTTTGTTGGGTAGACCCTGGATCCATGCCGCTGGCGTTGTTACGTCTACCCTTCACCAGAAGCTGAAATTCGAGTGGGAAGGCCAGATCATCACCATTTGTGGGGAGGAAGACATCTTTGTTAGCCATCTGGCTACGTATAAGTACATAGAGATGGATGGAGAAATCCATGAAACCATGAGCCAAGGGTTTGAGGCCCTGAACATTAATGAAGCATCTGCTGTACTGGGAACCTCCATAACTTCATATCAGCAAGCCCAGAAGGTTGTTAAAGAAGGGACTGCCCAAGGCTGGGGCAGGCTGCTGCCCGTGGAAAAGAAGGAAGACAGATTTGGGTTGGGTTACAGACCAACTCAACAAGATCAATCAGAGGCTGCTAAAGAGCCCAATTTTGTCAGCGGGGGAATGCTCACCCCGGATGATGTGAATAACTTGGAAGACAAGGAGGAAAGCGACCACAACCTGGAGAGCTGGATACGTCCAAGGATCCCGGGGAGCCAAGTCCTCAACTGGTCTTCCCAGGAAATTATAAGGGTTACTCCTGCAGAGTAATTATTATTTCCTGTATTTTATAAGCATGCATCAAGTCTTGCATCTTGCCCAAGATGTCAAGACTCATTTTGTAATCGGGCCATCTTGTAATTTTGTGCAAATGGATTAATCAATGAATATCGGACATCTTTTGCAAATAAGTCTTTTCCTTTTTCACTCACTATTTTTCATTTTTCTTTTTGTACAAAAAATAAAATGGCAATGTTTTCAAAATAAATAACTTCATTTTCACTTTTTCTAAACAAGATTAAAATTGATCACTAAAATAAACAATCTAAACCCTTGCAGAGAGTGCCTTTCAGATTGCACCGACAACAACACAGCTATGACTTCGTATGACTTTGATAATCCAATCAATCAAGTTGATGAAGGGGTTGAAGAAGATTATGAGCTACCTGAAGAGTTAGCCAGGTTGTTAAGGCAAGAGGAGAAGGTTATCACTCCTCATCAGTAGGAGATTGAAACAGTTAATCTTGGTACGGAAGAAGACGTGAAAGAAGTTAAGATCGGGGCCTGCCTACAAGACTCGGTAAAGGAGCAACTGATCGATATGCTTCGGGAATACGTGGATGTCTTTGCTTGGTCTTTTCAAGATATGCCAGGGTTAGACACCGACATTGTTATGCATAAGCTTCCTCTGAAAGAAGACTGTCCTCCAGTAAAACAGAAGTTGCGCCGTACTCGCCCAGATATGGCAATGAAGATAAAAGAAGAGGTACAAAAGCAGTGGGACGCCGGTTTCCTTGCTGTAACTAGCTATCCTCCGTGGGTTGCTAACATTGTACCTGTGCCTAAGAAAGACGGCAAGGTGAGGATGTTGTCGCTCCCAAAAGATGGGACTAACCCAAATATGGTACAGACGCGAACGGTCGGCGAAAAGAACAATGAGAACACACAGCAGTGAACTCACTGGAAAAGAAAAGAGTCGCCAGTTAGGAATTTTTATCCCGGAGGAAAGGCAATGCTGCATAGACCTAGAAAGATATGGACAAGACGGTCGCGAACCAGAGAGACTGAGAAAGGGGGTTGGTTACAACCTGGGAAGGTATTAGCACCCAGATTGTCCGTCGTACTCGACGGGATCCACGCTTAAAAGATTTGTGTTTTAAAGGGGTAGTGTCAGTGCAATCTGTGTATAAAAGAGCTGGAAAAGGATGTACAGGTGTCAGTGTAAAAGAAAGTGATGTGTGATATATACAGTGCCAGTGTAAGGATGAGAATGAATTGCTCAAGATAATGAGGCTAAAAGAATAAAGCTGGAAGGAGGGGGGATATACAGAGACTTTTGTTCGATAACTGTTAAGTTATGCCTACGTATCCTCTCGTGCAATGAGGAAGTCAGAACACCGTAGTTCAACCCAAAGAGACTGAAAGATGAATTGACTTGTGAACTGCTTACTTGTCTATGCTCAAGTGTATGACCTGTCTGGCTCAGGTGCAAACTGTCTTGCATTAGACGGAAGAAGCAAGTTCTCGTTTGTGAGTGAAGGTGATGAGAAAAGAATCCCGAAGGAGACGATTATTGTTTGTTTTTGAGTTTTCAATCTTTTATTGCTTTTGAGAGTTTGTCATAAGTTAATGAACTTAAGCCTAAACCAATGGATTTGGTAAATTCACCACATCTTCCCTCTGATTAGGGGTAATGAGAATACCTTAAGTGTGAAGTTAGATTCTCACACTTAATCACCTTTGATGCAGGATTAAGATCATTAACCTACTTGTGATTATTTAGATGTTTTTGTGGTTTTTGTTTAGTGTTAAGTAATGAGGTTAAGCCATAATCAAGGATTAAACAGACTCATTACACCATCCTAATAGAAGGATAATAGATGAGAATGTTTAAGCTGAGGAAAGCTCCTCAACTTAATCCATGATTAGGGATTAAACTCATGACAAAACAAAGCCTTTATTAAGTGGATTTTAATTAATGATAAGATGATGAAGTGATTTTTAGGGTTTGTAAGACAACTTGAGGGGGACTTGTCCATTAACACTAGGGTTAGTCCTTCTTAACCAATTAAGGAAGAATTAGAACCCTAATGCAAGGCCCAAGTTACAAGCTTGATGTCTTGATGATCATTAAGTGGATTGATTAAAGGATTTAAACACATTAAGGGTTTAACACTTAAGATTAAAATTACACACTCCATCCTAATAGAAGGATGCAGGCATAAGCTTAATCACAAAGCCTTAAAGCCTTTAGGGTTTAGTCCCTGATTATGAGATGAGAAGAGAAGACTCAAAAGAGACACAAAGGTGAAACTAAGTGGGGAGACTAATCAAAACCCTAATCATTGTCATGCTTGGTTGTTCCTAAGGTTTGTGAGGTTTACAAGAAAGATCTTTAATGGAACCACCAGGAAGCAGATGAAAGGATCAGGAAAAGCAAAGTAACTTGCTTCATTCAAGAAGTCAAGTCACTTGAAGAAAGAAAGTAAGAAGAAGAAGAATGAGCAAGCTCAATCTCAAACACATATCAAAATTCAGCATGGATGCAAGAGAGAGATGAAAAGAAAATGTGAGAAGTGAAGGCAAATCCACTTCTCAAAGTTACTTACCACCTGAAAAGTTAATGAAAGGAATGCAATGCAATGCAAAATGGAATGAAATAGCATGATGAGAAACAAAACCAGAAGCACATACATGATGTCAATGATGCTATGAGATGCTACACACATGAGACAACACATGAGGATGATCATACAAGCTTATGGATGCAGATGGAGTAAGTTAAGAACCATGAACATACATGAAAAGTTATGAAATGCAAATGGCATACAACATGGCAAATGCAAGATGCAATGATCAAGCATGCTTGCAATATGTCTTAAGATGTCACATGAATCACATGGATGCACAAAATGCTATGGCAAGTCAAGGTATGAATGCAAAGGCAAGATGGATGCATATGGAAGCCCAAATTAGGGTTTATGATCAATGCATCAAACAAAAACCAAAATCAGAAGCAAACATCAATATAAAAAATTGAAAATGCACTCAAAGGATCCCTAAACCTATACTAACTCACTGCCCAAAGGAGAAGTCCCAACTCTTAACCTAATTCAAGTTATGATTTTCCTAAGTTTTCTAGGGTTTTAGGGTTCCTTAACAAGAAAAATGCCAAACAAATGGAAAATGAAAGATCAAATCATGCCCATTTAATCTCACATACTACATGATATGCTAAACACAATGCAAAAATAATCAAAGTCCAACTCTTTATGGTTAGGCAGAAGTGATTTTTGGAATTTTGGATCAAAATAATGCATCAAAATGATTTTAATTCCATGAAAAATTCTCAAAATGCATCAAAATCAAAGAATAAATTTGGTTTGAGGGTTGGACAATGTTTCTAAATGGTTTTAAATGTTTCATGAATTTTTTGGTGATTTTTAAATACCTAAAAGTATTTTTAATTAATTAATTCTCATTAATTAATTAAAAATAAACTTTTAAATATTTAAAAATATTTTTTGAATGCAAAAAATAAAAATAAAAATATTTTTGGGTTTCTGAAATTAAATAAAAGCTTGCATAAAAAATTTCAGAATTTTCAAGATTGTTTTGCTATTTTTAATAAGATGAAGAAAACAATGTAATTAAATGGAAAATAAAATGAAATAAAACTGAAAAATAAGAAAGTAATCAGATCCAATGGACAAAATTCAAACTGGAAGGGGCGGGAGTTGACCGCGCGCGTGTTTGGACGGCTCACATTCAAACTCACTAACCCTAATTAATTAGCCCTAATCCAGCCTTAATGACTCTCAGGTGACCGGAAAAGTGTTCCGGTCATCTTCTCCGATCACCCAAAATCACAAACTCACTCTACACGCAATGAAAATGAAATCCAACAGCCCAGAACTCTTCCCCACTCAAAAACGAATTAAACCCCCCATTCAAACAACATTTATCATTCAGAAACAAGGAGAATCGAATCAAACATGTTCTAGGGCAAAAAGTTTCAGAGACTGCATACATACTCATTTCTCACTCATTTTCGAAAACAACCACATATTCATGATCAGGGAAGCATGTAGAAGCTATTAAGAACTTAAAAATCCATTTCTGGAAAAAAAGTTCATGAAGCTACCTGAGTTTGAAGCTTTTCAGTCTGCAACTTTCTGGCCCTTTCTCTTTGTGCAATCCACTCCTATGACCTCCCTTATGCTTCTGAAAGGCTTAGAACAAATTTATTTGGGCAGGTTTGAGAGTTTACAGAAGTTATGTTCAAGCTCAGGTGAGGATCGTATTTCTGGTTCTTTGAGTTTCAGGCTACTTTGATGGTTGGTTTGGGTTCAGTGAAGCATGGTGAGGAGGTTTGTGAAGTTTGTTTCTGAGTTTGTGGCCTGAGGAGAGTGTTTCGAATGCTTTTGCTCTATGGAGTGAAAATGAGAATGTGGTGCTGTGGCTTGTTTCAGGCTTGCTTGTTATGTTCTTTGGCTTGCAATTTGTTTGTATAAACAATTGCTATTGGTCAGATGAAGTGACATGTCCTTTTGTGATAGGTATGGTTACTTTTGCAAATTGTCAACTTTTGTGTAAGAGAAGCATGGGTCAATCTTTAGCCAAGTACAATGAGGGTGTGCTGCGCAGCATGGTGAGGGAAAAGGCTAGGGTTGATCAGCAAAGTAGCTAGCAAGTGGATGAGAAGTTATCAAGTGTTTTGCAACTTGGTTCACTTTTGGTTCTTCATGAAAAAGTCTTGCTTCACAAGCCATACAACATGTGATCCCTTGGCCCATTCTGATTTTTAGGACTTGTGTGATGTTTGTGTAAAGATTAGAGACCATTTTGAAGTCACAAATTGCCTTGGTACAAGAATTTGCAAGTTTTCCATTTGGTGCATAACTTGAAAATTTAGTGATTTTAGCCAACTTTGACAAGCCATAACTTTTGATCAAAAATGAATTAGGTCATGTTCTTGTACTTTTTGAAAAGGGAAAGATCTATTCTACAACTTTCATGACCAAAGTTTTTCCATTTGAAGCTTTTTTGGATCAAAAAGTAAGGGTTGAAAAAGTTGCATAAAATGACATTTTCATTAAAAGTCAAACTTGCCCAAAAAGTCAACTTTGCAAAAGACTTGAAATTCTTGATTTTGTGAACTTCTAAAATCTTCCATGATCAAATAAAGATCATATACAATCAAAATGATGAATATCACCCCTTGGTTGGGTCATTGGGGGCCTCAGATGCCCTGATTTTGCACTGACTTGCTTGAAAAGTCAACTCTTGATCAGATGACTTCCCCATGGAATTTCTTCATGAAAATTGATATGCATACTCCCTATACCATATAGAGACCAATGGAAACAAGAATGACCAAAAAATTTGGAGTTATGGCCTCTGAAACCAAAACCCTAATTTTAGGTCATCTGTGCAGTCAAGCCTAGCTCTGCCCCCACACCACTCCCAGTTCTTGTGATTCTTTGGCATTCTTGACTTTGAGAGGATAGAATATGATACTTGAATACATATGGACCCCTTTGAAGTGATTGATGACCTCTGGAATGGCTCAAGAAGCTCTTGGATTGCTCAGATCACAAACCCTAGATGCAGATGACTTAGAACCAATGCAAAGACTCAAAATTGTTGTATGAGATGTTATGATTGTGTTTATGCATATGAAATGATCACAATCCATGGTGTGAATGGGTGAGGGCAAATTTGGGGTGTTTACAGCTGCCCCTATTCAAACATGATTTAGCTGTGCAGGATGTAAGCAACGGCTTAACAGGCAAACAAGATAACTTGTGGTTGAATACCAAAGACAAGCCAAAATTTGCACTCACAGAATGAAGAAGAAAAGGGATATAGATTGTAAAAGGAAAATAAAGTATATTGTAAAATGTGGGCGACGGAGGACGACCGTCGATCAGAGGACGACTGCTGGGTAAAGAGCAATGACGGGGACGGTCGACATGCTGGGGATAAAAGGGATTATGATGGGGACGGTCGTCAAGTAAAACTGTAAGATTCTCTGGGGATTAATGAAACATGACGGGGACGGCCATCAAGTTCACAAAGTAAAGCAACCAACGATGGGGACGGCCATCGGGCTAAAAAGAAAAGGGACCACGACGGGGACGGCCATCGGGTTAAAGAATAAATGAAATAAACAGATGATGAGGTACGGTCATCAAAGGTGAAGGACGATCACCTAGCAGGGGACGGCTGCTCTGTCGGGTTAAGATAAGGGACGGTCATCTTAGGTGGAGGACGACCACCTGGCAGGGTACGGCTGCCGAAAATATCGCGACATAGGACGAATGCCGGATAAAAGGTCAACGATGGGGATGGCCATCGGACGAGCATGATGGAGGACGACCATCAGGAGGTGGAGGACGACCACCTAGCAGGGGACGGCTGCTCTCGGGGCTTATCATGACATAGGACGAATGTCAGATAACCAAAATCAACAATGGGGACGGCCATTGGATAAAATGATGAAGGACGATCATCAAGAGGTGGAGGACGACCACCTAGCAGGGGACGGCTGCTAAATATCACGAATGTCGGATAGAAAATCAACGATGGGGACGGCCATCGGATGAGCATGATGGAGGACGACCATCAAGAGGTGGAGGACGACCACCTAGCAGGGTACGGCTGCTCTCGAGGTTTATCATGACACAGGACGAGTGTCAGATAAAAAGGAAAATTTGCTTTGTGGGTGATCTACTGGGGAATAGTAAACACGGACGAGTGTTTATATTCAGGAAACAAAAGGTATCAGTATTTAGATGTTGTGTACAGATTAAAGATGCGGACGAGCATCCTTAAGACTATGATACGGACGAGTATCGGGTAGAAACAAATACTGACACGTGTTCAGAGATGATGATACGGACGAGTATCAGCTGGTTAACAATGAACACGGACGAGTGTTGAATCTGAAGGGACTCTTCTGGGGAATAGTAGACACAGACGAGTGTCTACATTCAAGAAGACGAAGGTGTTTGACACGGTGTATGGATTAAAGATGCGGACGAGCATCCTTAAGACTATGATACGGACGAGTATCAGGTATAAACAAACGCCTGACGCATGTTCTGAGATGATGATACGGACGAGTACCAACTGGTTAACAAAGAACACGGACGAGTGTTGAATCTGTGGGGATATAAATGGTGTATACAAGATACGGACGAGTACCGGTATAAGTAAGATAAGTGGTGTATGTTTAAGCATTCAACCTGCTGGGGAGAGTGACACGGACGAGTGTCGAAAGGAGAAAAGTATAGTATAAACAAAGTATATGACGTACAAAGTGTTTATGTTACTGTACTGGGGAAAATGACATGGACGGTTGTCAAAGGGAATGGTATTTAAGTATATGTGAGTGCAAAGTGAACAGTCTTTGGCTTTCTGCTGGGGATATGACACGGACGGGTTTCAAAAGGTGTCTGTAACAGGTGGTTTTGTTTGTAAAGAGTGTTCGGGCGATTTTACTGAGGAATGATGGCACGGACGGGTGTCAAAGGGAGTATATACTGGTGTTTGTGAATGTGAGGCAACTGCTTTTGCTGGGGAATCTGGGGGAAGTTTTCTGTATATGGATGACGAATTGTCAGTATTCACAAGTGTTCGATTCAAAACATGGCTTATGATTATGCTATATGTTTGATTTTTGCCGTAATGCTCCGTACTAGACGGAATGCTACGCTTTGCGGGTGAATATGATGCGAATGTTATGATTATGCAAATATACCAATCCAGGATTTGGGTCCTGATGCCGCAAAGATCTCAGGTCGATCTGCTTGAAATGGACATCCCAGCTGGGGATGAGATCATTGGTAGATCTGATAAGACACATCTGCTTGGGGAAACAAGTCACTGATAGACCCATCTTGGTAATAAGGGACCCAGCTGGGGTTTGTAGAAGCTTTCGTCACTCTGTTGTGATTCCTTCGTGTGTTGCTCTTCTGGATAGAGGCTGAAACTCTGTGGGGAGATGGTTCCCTGACTTTTGTATTCTGCTGAGGAAGAATGGTCGGCAACTCGGTTGGGAGAAGTAAAAAATGGCAACTCAGCTGGGGAAGAAACACCTTGGGTGCTAAGACTGAGTGTTGATTTGCCAGCTTGCTGGGATGAAGCTTACATGCCCCAAGTTGTGCTTTGAATGCCTGCAATCCTGCAAAGATAGAAACGCACAAATATTCTCGGGGTATCCTTTACTGGACTCCGTCATAGGAGTTTAGACACTCCCGAGAGTAAACATATTTCCTGCAAGCACGTGTTTTATTTTTGAAGACAAACATCTGTATTTATGCAATCGGTTCTGTAGATGTTTAAGAATTGGCAGAATTTTTGACCAACAAGAAATGTTGAATTCAGTTCAGAATGTCCTATCAGATGTTGAGACATTATCAAACAGAGTATGTGAACTTATTTTAGGATGTCTCATCAGATGTTGGGACATTGTGTAAATAACTTCAGTTCAGTTTTTCAGGATGTCCCAACAGATGTTGAGACATCTCAGACCTGCTACCAGAATTAATTAATGATTAACTGATCAGAGATATTTAAGGAGAGTTATCTGGAATTAATTAATGATGGTTAAAAACAGAACAAGGCACATCTGTAGGGAGTTTTATATTGAAGATTCAGATTAAAACAGAAGACCTAAATCACCTAGAATCTAGGAAGTAACAAACCCTAAATTCAAGGTGGAAGCTGCATGCGCATTAGGGCTGGATCCTCTGCAGAAAGCCCAAATTACAGATACCTATTTAAGCAACAGAAACTCATAGAATTGTGTACGAATTTCAGAAGACCAAATAGGGTGTCTAGTGTTTTAATAGCAGGTTGTTTAATTGTACCACTTTATAAGCTTTTAAGCAAAAGTGCATTTGTGACTTGATTGAAACTGTTAAGTAAGATCAAGCTGTATTATTTGAAGGATGTCTTCAATTTGTGTAAACTTGTAAACTTGATCACTGTGTGATTGAGGGGGAGTGAGTAGGGTACTCTTATCTAAGGTGTGTCTTAGGTAGAAATTGCATTGGGTAGTTATTAAGTGATAGATTAAACAGGGTGGTTTAAGTCTAGAATTAATAATACTTATAGTGGATTTCCTCCTGGCTTGGTAGCCTCCAGATGTAGGTGTGGTTATACACTGAACTGGGTTAACAAACTTCTGTGTTATTTACTTTTCTTGCTATTTAAGTTTTGGTTAAATCTGTCAAGTGTCCTATCAAGTGTTGGGACATCTCTTAGGACATCTCATACCTGATCACAGAATTTCAATTGGCATCAGAGCAGGCACCCTGCCTGTTTATACTGGGTGAGATCTAGGGAATACAAATTCTGTAACATGGACAGAGATTTAGGGTCAGTAAATAGACCACCTATACTGGATGGATCTAATTATGACTACTGGAAGCCAAGAATGATTGCATTCTTAAGGTCACTTGACAACAGGGCATGGAGAGCAGTCAATGTTGGATGGGATCATCCTGTCCAAGACACCAAAGATGGATCAAAAGTGCTGAAACCTGAAGAAGAATGGAGTAAGGAGGAAGAAGACTCAGCACTAGGCAACTCAAAAGCCTTAAATGCTTTATTCAATGGCATTGATAGGAACATTTTCAGACTTGTGCATCATTGTGAGCTGGCCAAAGATGTTTGGGATACTCTCAAAACAACTCATGAAGGAACATCAAAAGTAAAAATGTCAAGACTTCAACTTCTCACCACCAAGTTTGAAAACTTGAGAATGAAGGAAGATGAATCAATTCATGAGTTCTATATGAACATCTTGGATATAGCCAATACTTCTGGAGCTTTGGGAGAAAAGATGACTGATGAAAAGCTAGTAAGAAAGATTCTCAGATCTTTGCCAAAAAGATTTGACATGAAAGTCACTGCAATAGAAGAAGCTCAAGACATATGCTCCATGAAAGTTGAAGAACTCATTGGTTCCCTTCAAACTTTTGAGATGGGAATGAATGACACAAATGTCAAAAAGAACAAAAGCATAGCCTTGGTGTCAAATACAGATGAAGAAGAAGATGATGAATCAGCAAATGATAAAAGCTTATCAGAAAACCTTGCCTTGCTTGGAAGACAATTCAAACAGATTCTCAGAGGAATGGAAGGCAAATCCAAACCTAGTGGAAGAAACACAAACTCTGAGAACAGAAGACCTTATGATGCTAACAAAAGATTAAAGTATGCTGAAAAGACCAGTCAAGATAAAGGAGTCAAATGCCATGAATGTGAAGGATATGGACACATCAAGATTGAATGTCCTACCTACTTAAAGAGGCAAAAGAAAGGACTCTCTGTGACCTGGTCTGATGAAGACTCAGGAGATTCAGAAGAAGAATCAGCTAAGCATATTACTGCTTTAGCTGGACTGTGTGAATATGATAGTTATTCCAGTTGTGGAGAACTTACTTATGAAGAACTTGAGCAAGCATTCAAAGATCTATACAAAAGAAGCTCTGAAATATGCAGTGAAGTTATAAAGCTAAAGAAGCAGAATGAGGCATTAGAAGATGACAAAGCAAATGATCAGGAGATCATTGACACCTTAAAAAGTGAAGTAAGCCTTCTCAACTCTAAGTTGGAACATATGTCCAAATCTGTTAGAATGTTGAACAGCAGCTCAAACACACTGGATGTTATTCTCAGCAATAATAAACATTCAGGGGACACAAGTGGACTGGGATATAACAGAGATGAAGCCAGCTCTAGCAAAACTACTTCAAAAACTACACAGTCAAACAAGATGTCCCAACCGATGCTCCAACATCAGAACACAAAGACAAACATAATGTTCCAACAGATGTCTCAACATTCTGGAAAGAACAAAATGAAGAAGAAGTATCAAAGATGGAGATGCCATCACTGTGGAAGATTTGGGCATATCAAACCTCACTGTTATAAGCTACATGGATATCCAAATCAGATGTATCAGCAACCTTCCAAGCAGAATGTAGAAGGTACCAAGAAAGTGCTGCATAGACATCAAAGAAATCAGCAACCTCCTAAGCAGAAGACAGAGGTTATCAAGAAGGTTTGGAGACCAAAAGCTGACATTCAGACTGATCAAAGCCACATACCCAAGAACCAGATCAACAATCAAGCTTGGAGATCAGCTGAACAACACACAGGGCAGATGCATCAAAAGAAATCTCAACTTATCTGGTCAAAGAGAAGTACTGCATACATAGCACATACATCTCTGAGAGTATCAGCTAAAGAAGACTGGTACTTTGACAGTGGATGCTCAAGACACATGACTGGATTGAAGAATTTGCTAGTAAACTTAAAATCACATTCATCCAGGTATGTTACCTTTGGAGATGGAGCTAAAGGAGAAATCAAGGGAGTTGGAACCTTGGATTGTCAAGATGTTCCAAGACTAGATGATGTGCTGCTAGTTAAAGGTTTAACTGCTAACCTGATCAGCATAAGTCAACTATGTGATCAAGGATACAATGTAAACTTTACCAAATCTGAATGTATAGTGACTAACAAAGAACAAGAGGTTGTCATGAAAGGAGCCAGATCTAAAGACAACTGTTACATGTGGGAATCCCAAAATCTCAGTCTCACTTCAACCTGCTCTCTAGCTAAAGAAGAAGAAGTGAAACTGTGGCATCAAAGACTATGTCATCTTCATTTCAGAGGCATAAAGAAGATCATATATATGGATGCTGTAAGAGGTATTCCCAAACTGAAGATTGATGATGGCAAAATATGTGGTGAATGTCAAATAGGCAAGCAAACCAAGATGTCCCATCCAAAGCTCCAACATCTGACAACTTCCAAAGTTTTGGAACTTCTACATATGGATCTTATGGGACCTATGCAGGTTGAAAGTCTTGGTGGTAAGAGGTATGCCTATGTTGTGGTTGATGATTTTTCAAGATATACATGGATAAACTTCATCAAAGAAAAGTCAGATGTATTTGATGTATTCAAAGAATTATGTCAAAGATTGCAAAGGGAAAAATCCAGCTGTGTGATCAGAATAAGAAGTGATCATGGAAAAGAATTTGAGAATCAAAAGTTCTTAGATTTCTGCTCTTCAGAAGGAATCAATCATGAGTATTCTTCACCTATCACTCCTCAACAGAATGGGATTGTTGAAAGGAAGAATAGAACCATTCAAGAATCAGCAAGAGCTATGATCCATGCTAAAAAGTTACCTCTATACTTTTGGGCTGAAGCTATGAACACTGCCTGTTACATCCATAACAGAGTTACTTTAAGGAAAGGAACTTTGTCCACAATATATGAAGTCTGGAAGGGCAGAAAACCCACAGTTAAGTACTTCCATGTTTTTGGAAGTATCTGTTATATTCTGGCAGATAGGGAGCAAAGAAGAAAAATGGATCCTAAAAGTGATGAAGGGATTTTCCTTGGATACTCCATAAACAGCGAAGCATATAGAGTATTTAATTCTAGATCCAAGGTTATCATGGAATCCATAAATGTGATAATTGATGATGCTCCTACAGATGTCCCAGAAGATGTTGGAACATCTGCTGATATCAAGATTGAAGCTGAAGAAAAGAATGATCAATATAACTTCACTCAAACTGATACAAGGACAGAAGAATCAAGCAAACCTCCTTCCATCAGAATACAAAAGGATCATCCCAAAGATTTGATAATTGGTGATCCCAACAGAGGTGTGAGCACTAGATCAAGAGAAGTGATTTCAGGTTCTTGTTTTGTTTCCAAAATAGAACCTAAAAATATCAAGGAAGCTCTCACTGATGAATACTGGATTTGTGCTATGCAAGAGGAATTAGGTCAATTCACAAGGAATGAAGTGTGGAATCTTGTTCCTAGACCTGATGACATAAATGTGATTGGTACAAAATGGGTGTATAAGAACAAGTCAAATGAACAAGGAGTTGTTACAAAGAACAAAGCTAGACTTGTGGCTCAAGGATACACTCAAATTGAAGGGGTAGACTTTGATGAAACCTTTGCACCAGTAGCAAGGCTTGAATCAATAAGACTACTGTTGGGAATTGCTTGTACCTTGAAGTTCAAGCTATTTCAAATGGATGTGAAAAGTGCCTTTTTAAATGGCTACCTTAATGAAGAAGTATATGTAGAACAGCCTAAAGGATTTGTTGATCCAAACTGTCCAAATCATGTATACAAACTAAAGAAGGCACTTTATGGTTTGAAGCAAGCTCCAAGGGCATGGTATGAAAGACTGACCACATTTCTTATCAAGCAAGGATACAGAAAAGGTGGAATTGATAAAACCCTGTTTGTTAAAGATGAAGAAGGAAATGTCATGATTGCACAAATATATGTTGATGACATTGTCTTTGGTGGGATGTCTGACAGGATGGTCAAACATTTTGTCAAGCAGATGGAATCTGAATTTGAAATGAGCCTAGTAGGAGAATTAACCTACTTTCTTGGTCTGCAAATAAAGCAAATGGAAGACTCAATGTTCATCTCACAAAGCAAGTATTCCAAGAACATAGTCAAGAAATTTGGAATGGAAAATGCTGCTCACAAGAGAACTCCTGCCCCCACACATTTAAAGCTGACTAAAGATGAAAAGGGTGAGAATGTAGATCAAAGCTTATACAGAAGCATGATTGGAAGCTTACTATACTTGACTGCTAGCAGACCAGACATTGCTTTTGCAGTAGGAGTTTGTGCAAGATATCAAGCTGATCCAAAAGTCAGTCATCTCAATCAAGTCAAGAGAATCCTTAAATATGTCAATGGTACTTGTGACTATGGCATAATGTACTTTCATGGTTGCAAACCAATTCTCACTGGCTTCTGTGATGCTGATTGGGCAGGAAGTGCTGATGACAGAAAAAGCACTTCAGGAGGATGCTTCTTTCTAGGAAACAATCTGATTTCTTGGTTCAGTAAGAAACAGAATTGTGTATCCTTATCTACAGCTGAAGCTGAGTATATAGCAGCAGGTAGCAGTTGTTCTCAGTTGGTTTGGATGAAGCAGATGCTCACTGAGTACAATGTCCCACAGGATGTCATGACATTGTACTGTGACAACTTAAGTGCAATCAACATATCAAAGAATCCTATCCAACATAGCAGGACAAAGCATATTGATATCAGACATCATTTCATCAGAGATCTTGTAGAAGAAAAGGTGATTTCATTGGAGCATGTAGCTACAAATCTGCAGTTAGCTGATATCTTTACCAAAGCATTGGATGCTACACAATTTGAGAACTTAAGGGGCAAACTTGGAATCTGTTTATGTGATATCTAGCAGTTAATGAGATGTGCCAACATGTCATATGACATTGTATGGCATAAGGTCCAGATGGCAAAACTAATCTGGACAAGATCCTTGGGAATTCCAGCTCTAATCATTTGCACTGTAACGGCTACTTATTTAGTAACTGCTTATAATCAGCTATCAAGATTCCCATCATACTATCACAAGCGAATCACATTAACCAGCTATTCTCCAGAAATTAAAAACCCTAAAGCTTTCTATCCATCTTCCTCAACAATGTCTCAAAACCCTAACACAACTGAAGAAGTTCTCAACAAGGAAGACGTAGTTCATGCCACTCCCATCTCTGTAGTACCAATGCAATCAACCCCATTGGACGAACTCAGGGGAAGCGTTTCTCACACTAAAAAGGCAAGAACTCCAAAGAGAGCTAAAGATCAGGTACGCAGCAAAGCAAAAGGCATTCCCTCTCCTGCTAACAGGCCCCCAAACTCTTCAAAATATGTTGATGATTCCATCAAGGAGATTGTCAACCAAATTCTTTTTTAACAAAGAGTGGTGAGTGGAATCTCTGTTCCTTTGAACACCTTGCCTGCACCTCAAGAAGAACAAGCTCAAGCTGCAGAAGAACAAGATGTCCCAACAGATGTTGGAACATCTGAAGATAAGAAAAAGAACTCATCTGATGTTGAGTTGGAACAAACTGAGGACCAGAATAAGGCCTCAAATGAAAATGATGAAGAAATCTCTGAGGATCAGATCAAAGCCTCAAATGAAGGTCAAATCCCTGCTGATCAACAAGCTGAAGAGGAGACTGCTCAATCTCCTCCAGTGGTGAACCTGGAGCAGGACTCTGATGCAGAGATCATAGCCTCTGTTAAACCTAGCATAGCCAAAAGGCTCAGGTCCAGGAAAGGCAAGATGCAAGGTGAAGCAGCAATTCCTGAGAAGAAGAAAGCCTCTCCAAAGAAAGGCAAAGCTAAAGCCACTTTTGGGCCATCAAAACAATGGAGTAAAGTCCAAACTCAGAAGAGAAAAGCTGCCACACCATCAGATTCAGATGTTGGATCAGATGTCCCAACATCTCCTCCCAAGAAGAGACCAGCATCATCCAGAGCTTCAACTACTGTTCCAGAAGCTCCCTTGGACAACATATCGTTCCATCATGTCTCCAGTGTCAACAAATGGAAATATGTGTACCAAAGAAGGGTTGCTCTAGAAAGAGAACTGAGCAGCAATGCACTTGAGTGCACAGAATTGATTGACCTCATCTCTGCTGCAGGACTATTCAAGACAGTCTCAGAGTTCTCTCCCTGCTATGAACTTCTTGTCAAAGAGTTCATTGTGAATCTTCAGGAGGATTGCTCAAATGGTAAGTCATCTGAGTTCAGAAAAGTGTTTGTGAGAGGTAAGTGTGTTGAGTTCTCTCCTCAAATCATAAATCAATACCTAGGAAGAGAAACAGATGGACCAAATGAGCTAGGCAAAACAGATAATCAAATCTGTAAGGTGATCACTGCAAATCAGGTCAAGGCTTGGCCTGTGAAGGGAAAGCTCGCTGTGAGCATGCTTACCAGAAAGTATGCCATGCTGAACAGGATTGGAACTGCTAACTGGGTGCCTACCAACCACACTTCTTCAATCTCAACTGGTCTGGCCAGATTCATCTATGCTGTGGGAACTCAAACCAAGATGGATTATGGAGCTTATATTTTTGATCAGACTATGAAGCATGCCATCTCTTCTGCAACAAAGCTGCCAATAGCTTTTCCATCTTTGCTGTGTGGTATTGTGCTCAATCAATACCCTGGAATTCTCACTGACAAGGATACAGCCTGCAAAAGAGAAAGCCCCTTGGCTTTTCACTACAAGTTATTCCTCAGTCATCATGCAGCAGATGTTGAAGCACCTTCTGGGACATCTGCAGGTCCTTCAACTACTAGGAATCCAATCTCCAAGAAGGCTTTAATTGCTGAACTCAAAAGCACCTGCAAAGAGCTTGAAGCTAGAAAGCAGAAGCTTGAGGAAATCATTAAAAGGTTGGAAAGTGAAGAAGATCAGAATGCTGCATCTGATGAAGGCAGTGAGGCTGATGAAGAAAGTGAAGCTGATAAAGAAACTGAAGTGGAGGAAGAAACTGAGAGTGATGAATCTGAGTGATCAATGTATGTGAGGCAAATGTAATGACAGCAATGTATTTGGAATAGTGTCTTTGGCCCCTAATTTTGTGTCTACCAAGGGGGAGAACAACATCAAATTATTGTAATTGCTGTTTAAGTATGAATGAAAAAAAAAACTGTTTGTTTGCTTCTGAACTGAATAAGTGTTTTTCTGTTGCAACAAGATTGGATACATATATGTTTAAGGGGGAGTAATCTCAAATAAGAATCAACAGAAAAGTAATGCTATACTCTGATAAAAAGAACTTCTGCTGCACTATGAAAACCAGAAAAGATGTTAGCCAAAAATTAGCCAAAGGGGGAGTTTGTAGATGTTTAAGAATTGGCAGAATTTTTGACCAACAAGAAATGTTGAATTCAGTTCAGAATGTCCTATCAGATGTTGAGACATTATCAAACAGAGTATGTGAACTTATTTCAGGATGTCTCATCAGATGTTGGGACATTGTGTAAATAACTTCAGTTTAGTTTTTCAGGATGTCCCAACAGATGTTGAGACATCTCAGACCTGCTACCAGAATTAATTAATGATTAACTGATCAGAGATATTTAAGGAGAGTTATCTGGAATTAATTAATGATGGTTAAAAACAGAACAAGGCGCATCTGTAGGGAGTTTTATATTGAAGATTCAGATTAAAACAGAAGACCTAAATCACCTAGAATCTAGGAAGTAACAAACCCTAAATTCAAGGTGGAAGCTGCATGCGCATTAGGGCTGGATCCTCTGCAGAAAGCCCAAATTACAGATACCTATTTAAGCAACAGAAACTCATAGAATTGTGTACGAATTTCAGAAGACCAAATAGGGTGTCTAGTGTTTTAATAGCAGGTTGTTTAATTGTACCACTTTATAAGCTTTTAAGCAAAAGTGCATTTGTGACTTGATTGAAACTGTTAAGTAAGATCAAGCTGTATTGTTTGAAGGATGTCTTCAATTTGTGTAAACTTGTAAACTTGATCACTGTGTGATTGAGGGGGAGTGAGTAGGGTACTCTTATCTAAGGTGTGTCTTAGGTAGAAATTGCATTGGGTAGTTATTAAGTGATAGATTAAACAGGGTGGTTTAAGTCTAGAATTAATAATACTTATAGTGGATTTCCTCCTGGCTTGGTAGCCTCCAGATGTAGGTGTGGTTATACACTGAACTGGGTTAACAAACTTCTGTGTTGTTTACTTTTCTTGCTATTTAAGTTTTGGTTAAATCTGTCAAGTGTCCTATCAAGTGTTGGGACATCTCTTAGGACATCTCATACCTGATCACAGAATTTCAGGTTCTTTTAGAGACATCAGACATTTTGCAAATGAAAATAAAAATGTACAAAACGAAACATGACTGAAAAATCCGATTTTATTAATTCATGTGCCCTGAATTGGCAAGATACAGTCAAGGAAACATATCTCCTGAAATGAGGAGATTGTTATAAATTGAGAAACAAAAAGCTGGCAATGTTGACGACGCTTTCAAGGAGCTTCCTCTTTTGCTATGACTCGTATGACTTTTGACGCTCTTCTCGTCTTGCTTTCTGAAGAAGGCTGATTCCGATTGAAGCTTGATCCTTTCGGGGTTTGCCAAGTTGTGAGTGCTACAGACGAATTCAGAGTGCAGTTGTTCGCTTATTCCCTTGTTTTGCATGGATCGCCCTTTCGGGTTTTCAATCCATCGGGATACACTACAAGAAAATTGGCAAATTACGACGGTTAAAATTGGAAGATTACGACGGTTATAACCGACGCAAATTTCAAATTACGACGGTTTCTCTTCTGTCGTTGAAACGTGTGTCGCGAGGTTGTGTTACGACGGTTTGTAAAACTGTCGCTCCAACTGCCGTAAATTTCGGCGACAGTTTTAAAACTGCCTCTAATATACTATTACGACGGTTATAACCGCCATAATTATATAATATATATTTCATTGAAAATAACGACTGTTTTAACCGCCATAATTATACAATATATTTCATTTAAAATAGTGACGGTTTAGAACCGTCGTAATTTTATTTAAAAATAAAAAAATAAAAATTGTAATTTTATTACAATATTCAATTCATACAATTCAAAATACCATGATCCAATATTAAAGGCTATTATAACAAATATCAATCTAGGTTTTGTCAACTCACAACTAACTATAAAGCTACTAGAATAAAGATCAATTTATGTGTTGCCTATAGTGCAGTTGCAGCATTTCTAGAAGTTTGGTACATGATATCGGCAGGCTTGCTGAGGATTCCATTGAAGCAATTCAAGATTTAGTTTCTGAATTTGGATTTGTTCCTGGTACTTTAAGGCACTGTTCTCTTATGCAGAGTTACCTGCAGATGAACACAATTATGGAAATTATAATTGGCATCGATACAACAAATTGAAAAAGATGTATTCATGCAAAATTCAAAGCAATTGAAAATGAGAAGATAACTACCAATGTTCAAAATTAATTACAGCAGAACGAGCCTAATTAATTACCAATGTTCAAAATTAATGATCATAACATATATTCAACCATATGAATGTCTACATTTATATTAGAAAAATTACTAAAATATATAGCAGTAGCATCTAAGACTATAAGATCATACCAACTTGCTTTTAACTATGTATTATTAATATATCTAATACTTATGAATATTGAAAATTACTAAGAATATGAATGTCTACATTTATATTAGAAAAATTACTAAGATATATAGCAGTAGCATCTAAGACTATAAGATCATACCAACTTGCTTTTAACTATGTATTATTAATATATCTAATACTTATGAATATTGAAAATACTAATACTAATACTTATGAATATTGAAAATACTAATACTAATTCATACCAACTTATGAATATTGATACTTATGAATATTGAAAATATTAATACTAATTATTCATGGTGGTAATTAATTCAGCTAACGACCACCAAAAGTCTCAACAAATGACATAGACCCAACAAAAGTCTCCAAAAATCTAACAACCACCATGGAATTCAGCTAGTTGATAAAAAGATAGCGGTAATTAATTTAGAAAATATATAATGAAAAGAAACACGACTCTAGTACAACTTAGATTGCTCTTCAATATTGTCTTTTTCGTCAAGAGATTGTGATTGATCCTGTTTTGCTATAATAATAGTCAGCCCGCCGCGATTCTGCTTCAATTGTTTGATTTGGCGTATCAATTGCTTTTCTTATTTTAGAGGAAACGTTTCATGATAAATCATGTGTTCCATGTTTCTAATCTGAAACTAAATTATAAATCTAGAGAAATTAACACAACAAAACAGACATAAGAATCAAATCCTGGTAAATATCTCTGGAATAAAAAATGGAAGCATACCTTGCTATCGATATCCCCTATAGAAATTGCATTATTTAATCTATTCATGGTGGATTGAACTGAATCCATCTCCTTCCATTTGGATTTTAGCAACTCCCTAGAAGCTCTCTCTTCTTGTATTGCAACTCTAAATTCTTGCCCATACTCTTTACAAATGGCCTGATTAAATTATCATTCAAAATAATTATCTAACATCATATATTGTTCTTCATATTTCAAATAAGCATAAGATATCCGGAAGTTTAGGTACCTGTACAGAGAAATTGCCATTTTCCATAGTGCAAGAGGGATTATTGCATCAACTTCATTTTGCCTGAAATACCAGAACCATAAATTTTTCAAATTAAAAAAGAGACGAATTAAGCTTGTGTATATGGAAAGTAATGTTTAAGTCAGTTTACCTCAATGAGAGGATCCTTGACATTAGGTGTTCCATCAGTTATGGTTTAAGGAACTGGTTATAATCTTGAGTCCACTTCCGTATATGAAGCTCTATGATTTTGAAAGTATGTTCGTCTATTTCAACAACTTCACCATTGACTATATAACCTCCTTCCTTGGCACTTTATTCAATGGTGCTTCTAAATCCTTTGTACCATGGATCCATTAGCACCATTTCTTCACCGTTCAACAAATGTCTAACATTGGCAATAATCTCTTGTGGATTATAGTTGGGAATGTAAAGAACTCCAACCTGTCCCAATTCCCTCACTACCATTTACAAGAACCAAAAGTATAATTGGTATGTACCTGTGATATCAAACATGATTTGAATCAGTTATGCATATAAAATGTTCCTTAGTTGTTATTAATTAATTTCAAACAAGATATCCTTTTAGAAAGAAATGAGTAAACAAAATATCAGTTTGGTTCAATGGACTTCCCATCCTCAATCAAGTACTCGAGAAGTTTATCATCATCCTCATGGAAAAGATAACGAGTAAAAATATTTAGCTCGGTGTAAATGTATCTGGAACATACATGGACCTTTGGAGATTTGCCCTTGAGAACAATATAAGCTCTTTGTTAGCGAAGTCCTTGTAGTTTATAAGTCTCTCTTTATGATCACGACAGGTGCCAGGCTGCAACAACAAAGATTGTAAAATATATGATAAATATACATCCTAGAAGAATAAGCTTTTGTAAGCAAATTATTCGGTATTCACACCTCAAAATTACGCATCCAGATCTTCCTATCTTCACCAATTTTCTTACTGAATGACATCTCAATTGCATTTCCGTCAAAATCATCTTCCCAAATAAAGTATTTTTTGTGCTTATCAAGAGGGTGCCCACTATTCCTAATTTTTCAACTACGTATATTTACAACATATGAGTGTAAAAAACATTACCTCAAATTGATCCAATTACAAAGTTTTTGAATACATATTTTTATTTCTATTTTTAAAACACAAATATTTACCCGTGCCTATTACCTCTACATCTACTAATACATAACAATTGAGTCCTAAATCATGAAACATATCTACTAAAAAATATAGCTAAACAAAAATGAACGAGATTAAAAAAAAGGAGTTAAAATTCCATACTTCACGAGGATTAACTTCTTTAAGCATATCGAGTTTATAAAGCTCAACAATTTTCTTACAATCTTCTTCCGCTTCCCGATTGGTTGTGCACATATGAAGGTTATCTTGTTTTTAGATCCAAACACTACCATTTCAAAATTTTGATTTTTGAATAACTTAATGGAATATTAAAGATTGAAAATAAAGCATCAAATAATAAAATTCAATAGTAAAATAAAATAATAATAATAAATACCATTGAGCATGAGTAGTACAGTAAACTACCTTCTTCTGGAATTCAAATTAAATTGTGTAAGCTACCTCAAGCTAGGTCTGTGGTTGCAGATACTCTGGATTTTCAATTATGCAACCGTGCAAGCTAAATCAAAACGCATGTGAGCATGAGAAAGGTAAAATGAAACACATAAGTTAAAAATGGAAATAATGTACTTGTTGTGGGTATGACGAAGCTGAAGCTTATATGATTGGGAAGAAAATGTTAGGGTTAAAGTTTGTGGTAATAATCGTATGCAGATAAGCCATCTTTGGTTGAGGGATTTTCCAATTTTTGTTAGGGTTAAGAGTTTGGAATTTGTCAATTTCTAAGAATAAAAAAATTTGGATCACGATTTTGATGAGGTTGGGGTAAGAATTTTCTTTTTTAACGGTTTGAGAAATATAAAAAGGGTTTTGTATCAAAAAGAGTTTGAGAAGATGGTTTGGATGATTTAATTATATATTTATTTTTACAAATTTTATTTAATATAAAATTATTTTCTAAAAGGTATCAGGGTTTGATTTCCTAATAATACATATTAATATAATTATTATTACTATTATTACTATTATTATTATTAAAATTGAAAAGGTGAAAAAATAAAAATGATAGAAAAAAAAAGGAAAATTATTATTAATATAATTACTATTACTATTATTATAATTATTATTATTAAAATTGAAAAGGTGGGAAAATAAAAATGAAATAAAAAAGAAAAAAAAGTAAAGGAACATAAAAAGTAGTGATAATAATCGACTAAAGTAGTCACGACAGTTCGTTGTAACCGTCACGAGTTTGGAAAGATGACAGTTCTATGGTAACTGTCGCAATTATTTTACACAACATGCCTAAAAATCTGCGACGGTTGACCCAAACCCCCGTGACAACTGTCGTAGTCCAGGAATAAGGGCGGTTTTGTGATAACTGTCGCAAAAAATTTGCGACAGTTGATCCTAACCGTCGTGACAACTGTCGCAATCCAGGAATAAGGACAATTTTGTGATAACTGTCGCAACTCAAGTGTCGTAAATCTCCTTTTTTCTTGTAGTGATACCCATTTTTGCCTGAGTTGTCCAATGCGGCTTTTCCACTCAGCGGGTGTACATATTTTTTGTTTATTTTCCCTTATTTTTGCCCGAGTCTTTTATTCTGTTTTTGACTCGCCGGGATGCCCTTATTTCTGCCTGGACTTACATTCTGTTTTTATGTCCAGCGGGTCATTTTTTACGCGAAGTATTTTTTAACTGCATCTGAATTCACAGGGGATGGGAAGTCTTCACCATCCATAGTGCTGAGCATCAGTGCTCCACCAGAGAAAACTTTCTTTACTACAAATGGTCCTTCGTAATTCGGAGTCCACTTGCCCCTGTGGTCTGTATGAGGAGGGAGGATTCTTTTCAGCACAAGATCTCCTACTTGGTACTCTCGGTGCCTGACTTTCTGATCGAAGGCTCTCTTCATTCTCTTCTGATATAACTGCCCATGACAGACTGCAGCCAATCTTTTCTCTTCAATCAGACTCAGCTGTTCATATCGGGATTGGACCCATTCTGCTTCATTCAGTTTAACATCCATCAATACCCGTAGAGAGGGTAATTCAACCTCAACAGGTAGGACTGCTTCCATACCATACACAAGTTGATACGGTGTTGCCCCAGTGGATGTTCTAATTGACGTGCGGTACCCATGCAAAGCAAACGGTAGCATCTCATGTCAGTCCTTGTATGTGACTACCATCTTCTGCACAATCTTCTTAATATTCTTGTTAGCTGCCTCAACAACGCCATTCATCTTTGGCCTGTAAGGAGAAGAGTTGTGGTGTTGAATCTTGAAGTCCCGGCACAGTTCTGCCATCATTTTATTGTTTAAGTTGGAACCGTTATCCGTAATGATTCGCTCGGGAACTCCATATCGACAGATGATATCTCTCTTCAGGAATCGGGCTACCACTTGCCTTGTAACGTTTGCATACGAAGCTGCTTCGACCCACTTGGTGAAATAGTCGATGGCAACCAGGATGAATCTGTGGCCATTCGAAGCAGTCGGCTCAATCTTGCCAATCATATCAATGCCCCACATGGCAAAAGGCCAGGGTGAAGACATTATATTCAAAGGATTGGGAAGCACATGCACCTTATCCGCATAAATCTGGCATTTATGGCATTTTCTGGAGTAGGCACAACAGTCGGCATCCATGGTGATCCAATAATACCCTGGTCTTAGTAACTTCTTGGCCATTGCATGTCCTCCGGCGTGGGTACCAAAGGATCCCTCGTGCACTTCATGCATTAACAAGTCTGCTTCTGTTCTATCAACGCATCTGAGGAGTACCATATCAAAGTTCCTTTTGTACAAAGAACCATCAGTGTTCAGAAATAAACTACCAGCAAGCCTTCTCAAAGTCTTCTTATCATTGGAAGATGCCCCAGATGGGTATGTTTGATCCTCCAAGAAGCACTTAATGTCATGGAACCAAGGCTTATCATCTTTGACAACATCTGCTGCAAATGCATATGCCGGTCTGTCAAGTCTGGACACTGAAATCTGAGGTACAAAGTTGGCCGCTTGAACTTTGATCATGGACGAAATGGTAGCCAGAGCATCTGCAAACTGATTCTCGTCCCGAGGGATATACTCAAGTTTGACCGTTGTAAAGAAAGTCAGTAACCTCCTTGTATAATCCCTGTAAGGTATCAGATGATCCTGGTGTGTGTACCATTTGCCGTTGGTTTGATTAACTACCAAAGCTGAATCTCCGAATACAGTCAATGTCTTGATCCTGAGGTCAATGGCTTCCTCAAGACCCATAATACAAGCTTCGTATTCAGCTTCGTTGTTAGTGCAGTTGAAAGTGAGTTTTGCCGAGAAAGGCAGGTGAACTCCTTTAGGTGTAATAAGTACTGCACCAACACCACGACCATTCATGTTAACAGCCCCATCAAACATCATAGTCCATTCTTCTTCCGGGTCAGGCCCTTCAGTGTCAACAGGCTCTTCATGATCTTTTGCTTTTATGAACATGATGTCTTCATCAGGGAAGTCAAACCTCATAGGCTGGTAATCATCAATGGGTTGCTCAGCAAGATATTCAGACAATACACTGCCCTTGATGGCTTTCTGAGATGTGTACTGAATGTCATACTCTGTGAGAATCATTTGCCATCTTGCAACCCGTCCGGTAAGTGCTGGCTTCTCAAATATGTACTTAACTGGATCCATCTTTGAAATCAGTAAGGTAGTATGGGTCAACATATACTGTCTCAGTCGGCGAGCAGCCCACGCTAAAGCACAGCAAGTTTTCTCGAGCAGTGAATAACGTTGTTCACAGTCGGTAAACTTTTTGCTTAGGTAGTATATTGCATACTCTTTTCGACCAGACTCGTCATGCTGGCCCAGCACACACCCCATTGACTCTTCTAATACTGTCAAGTACATGATTAGAGGTCTTCCTTCAACTGGAGGCATAAGGATTGGAGGTTCTTGTAAGTACTCCTTGATCTTGTCAAAAGCTTTCTGGCAATCTTCGTTCCACCTGACCGTCTGTTCCTTTCTTAGCAGTTTGAACAAGGGTTCACAAGTTGCTGTGAGGTGAGATATGAACCTTGAGATGTAGTTCAATCTACCTAGAAACCCTCGGACTTCTTTTTCAGACTTCGGTGCAGGCATCTCTTGAATAGCTTTGACTTTGTCAGGGTCAACTTCAATCCCCTTCTCGCTCACAATAAAACCCAGCAGCTTACCCGATCGCACCCCGAATGTGCACTTGTTGGGGTTCAACTTCAGTTGGTACTTCCTCAGACGCTTGAACAGCTTCAGCAGATTTACCAGGTGATCTTCTTAAGTAAGGGACTTGGCGATCATGTCATCCACATAACATTCTATTTCCTTATGGATCATATCGTGGAATAACGTCACCATAGCCCGTTGATATGTTGCACCGGCATTCTTCAGTCCGAATGGCATCACTTTGTAGCAGAACGTACCCCAGGGTGTGATGAAGGTTGTCTTCTCCATGTCTTCAGGTGACATTTTAATCTGATTGTATCCTGAAAATCCGTCCATGAAGGAGAATACCGAGAACTGAGCCGTGTTATCCACCAATACATCAATGTGAGGTAATGGGAAATCATCTTTTGGGCTAGCTCTGTTCAGGTCCCGGTAGTCAACACACATCCTTACTTTGCCGTCTTTCTTAGGCACAGGTACTATGTTAGCAACCCACGGTGGATAGCTAGTTACGGCAAGGAACCCGGCGTCCCATTGCTTTTGTACCTCTTCTTTGATTTTCATGGCCATGTCTGGGCGAGAACGGCGCAGCTTCTGTTTAACCGGCGGACATTCTTCTCTTAAAGGCAGCTTGTGCACAACGATGTCGGTGTCCAACCCTGGCATATCTTGATAAGACCAAGCAAACACATCCACATATTCTTGAAGCAGATCAATCAATTGTCTCTTCACTGAGTCTTGTAAGCAGGCCCCGATTTTAACTTCTTTCACGTCTTCATCTGTACCAAGATTAATCGTTTCAACCTCCTCCTGGTGAGGAGTGATAACCTTTTCCTCTTGTCTCAACAACCTAGCTAGCTCTTCAGGAAGCTCATATTCTTCTTCAACCCCTTCATCAGCTTGATTGATTGGATTGTCAAAGTCATACGAAGTCATAGCCGTGCTGTTGTCGGTGTTGTCTGGAAGGTACTCTCTGCAAGGATTCAGTTTGTTCATTTTAGTGATTGATTTTAATCTTGCTTAGAAAAGTGAAATAAAGTTGTCATTTTGAAAACATTGCCATTTATTTTTTTTGTACAAAAAGAAAAATGGAAAAACAGTGAGCGGAGAAGAAAAAGACTCATTTGCAAAAAGATGTCTGATATTTCATTGATTAATCTTGTTGCACAAAAAGTACAGATGGCCCCATTACAAAATGAGTCTTGTCATCTTGGGCAAGATGCAATACTTGATGCATGCTATATAAAAATACAGGAAATAATAATTACTCTGCATGAGTAACTCTTATAATTTCCTGGGAAGACCAGTTTGAGATACTGCTCCCCGGGATCTTTGGACGTATCCAATTCTCCAGATTGCGTTCTTCTTCCGACTCGTCTTCCAGATTGTTGATAGCATCAGGGGTGAGCATCCCCCCACTGACAAAACCGGGCTTCTCAGCAGCCTCTGCTTGATTTTGTTGAGTTGGTTTGTAACCCAACCCAAATTTGTCCTCCTTCTTCTCTACAGGCAACAACTTGCCCCAGCCTTGGGCCGTCCCTTCTTCAACAACCTTCCGGGCTTGTTGATAAGATGCCATGGAGATTCCAGGTACAGCGGATGCTTCATTTACGTTCAAGGCCTCAAACCCTTGACTCATTGTTTCATGGATCTCCCCATCCATCTCAATATATTTGTAGGTAGCCAGATGGCTGACAAAAATATCCTCCTCTCCACAGATAGTAACGACTTGACCCTCCCACTCGAATTTTAACTTCTGGTGAAGGGTTGAGGTCACGGCGCCAGCGGCGTGAATCCATGGCCTACCCAATAAACAGCTGTAGGCAGGCTGTATATCCATCACGTAGAAGGTCGTTTTGAAAGTTTGTGGGCCAATCGTTATAGGCAACTCAATTTCCCCCAAAACTGATCTCTTAGAACCGTCAAAGGCTCTCACTACTAAGTTGCTGGGACGCAATGCCAATCCTTCATACTCCAGCTTTACAAGGGCTTTTTTAGGTAAGACATTGAGGGATGATCCTGTGTCTACCAGCACATGGGAAAGAATTGCACCTTTACATTCCATGGTAATGTGCAAAGCCTTGTTATGATTGCGGCCTTCCGTAGTCAAATCAGTGTTGGTAAACCCTAGCCCATTGCTAGCAGTAACATTTCCAACTACAGCTTCCAACTGATTGACGGTGATCTCTTCTGGCACATAAGCTGCGTGCAAGACTTTTAGTAGTGCATTCCGATGAGCTTCGGAGCACATGAGCAATGATAGAATAGAGATCTTGGAAGGCGTCTGGTGAAGCTGGTCCACTATCTTGTAATCACTCTTCCCTATGATTCTCATGAATTCATCAACTTCATGATCAAAGGGTGTTTTCAAAGCTTCCTTAACAGCTTGATCTTCTTGTACCAGGCTCTTCCCTTTTGCCTTGGCAGCAGCTTCTGCTTCGGCAGTGGGTCTTTGAATTTGTGGAGCAAAGAGACGTCCGCTTCGAGTGAAGCCTCCGCCTCCTCCCACATTGTCTATTTGTGGTGCGGGGGTTGATGATTCAAGAGTGAATTTCTGTCCTTCGCAGTATAGATCAGAGCCGTAATGCCAAAGGATGGCATTACTGCTTTCATAAGGCACTGGCCCAGGCACTGTGATAGTGACTGGACTGATGGCAGCTGCAGAAGGGACCATGATAGTCTGTGGATCGTAGTATATTGTGACTGGTGCTCTGATGGGAGTGGCACTTTGTGAGTTGTAGGCAGAATCATTTTCAGGATCATAATAAATTGTGACTGTTGAGACATTTGCTGTTGAAGTTGTAGGAGACATTGTTGGAAGGACGGATGTTGTTGTTGTAGGAGATTCTAAATGAAGTGGTGCTGAAGTTGTAGAAGGGATGTTTGTTGATATTTGGTCAGTTGAAATGACAAATGAAGCATTTGTTGATGAAACCGAAGAGTTGTCTGGAACAATGGTTGTTGCAGTTGTAGAAGATTCGGGAACAGTTGTTAATGAGATTGTTGGATTTGTTGGAATTGATGTTGTAATTTGAAGCAGGCCACTCTGGATGAGACCATCTATGCCATCTCTCAAGTTATCACAACCATTCACTGAAATGTTGCAATAAGCACACCCTAGCTCGCATCCCGGGAACATTTGACATTCGAGGAGTTGAGCTTTAATCTCTACCAACGGTGTCCGAATCTGACCCACACTGGTTATCAAGTAAGACGGCTTGTCTTCTTCAATAGCATTGATTCTGGGACCTCCGTGGTGTGGCATAGGTTTTTTGTTAACATTTGGTGGTGGTGCAAAGTTTAGAGCCTTAGAGTCTACCAGGTCTTGTACCTTCATGTGCAAAGCTCTGCACTTCTCCGTACTATGGCCAGGTGCATTTGAATGGAAGGCACATCTGGCGTTGGAGTCGTAATTTCTGGGTAGACTGGTAGGATCTGGAGGTGCCAACGTCCTTAGCTCAACCAGGTTGAGTTTCAGGAGTTGTGGCAGTAATGCGGCATAGGGCATAGGGATTGGATCAATCACCCTATTGGCCTGAGACGGTCTCTGTTGATATGGTCTTTGCTGATTGTTGTTGTTGGTGTTGTTGTAGTTTCTCTGAGGAGGATACTGAGTTTGTTGCTGATAATTTTGCTGCTGCGGTTGATAAGCTGGTTGTGGATGAACGGGAGCGGGAATGGTGACTGCTGCCACAGACCTATGAACATATTGGGGCCTGCCCCTGTTGGTATGGATAGCATTGGTCTCGCCAGTTCTTCTTGGGCCCACAAAAGGCTTCCTTGTGTTGCTGGATGAGCTGGCACCGTTGTCAGAAATTTTACCCATCTTTAATAGGCTCTCAATTCTTTCTCCAGCTATAACCAAATCTGCAAAGTTGGTAGAAGAAAAGGCAGCTAGCCTGTCGATGTATGTTCCTTGGAGGGTGTTCATAAACATATCTGCCATCTCCCTCTCTGACATAGGTGGCTGGACAGCAGCAGCGAGCTGTCTCCATCTTTGGGCGTACTCTCGGAAGCTTTCCCTGGATGACTGTGACATTCCCATTAGGAGGGTCCTGTTGGGTGCCATATCCAAATTATACTGGTATTGTCTAATGAAGGCCTCTGCCAAATCCTTCCAACACCTGATGGTTGCTCTAGTCAAGTGGGAGTACCATTCCCTTGAAGCTCCGGTTAAGCTATCCTCAAAATAAAACATCCATAGCTTTTCGTCCATGGTATATGCCTTCAACCTCCCCAGAAAGGATTGTAAGTGGGTCCGTGGGCAGGAAGTCCCGTTGTACTTTTCAAAGCACGGTGGTTTAAATTTATGGGGAATCCTGACCCCGTCCACTAAGCCCATGTCCATAACATCAAAACCCAAAGAGTTTTGAGACTCCAAGGATCTTAATTTCTCAGCAATCTCCTCTAGCCTTCTGTCATAGGCTTCCTCCCCAGCTCCCATCACTGTGAACTGATCTTCCTGGGGGTCTTCTTGCAGTACTCTGCCTACAGTGGCAGTCCCTTGAACATTTGCAGGAATGTTGATCTCTGGATGAAGGTGGGGTCCAAATACAGGGGGGTTGACATGAGGTTGGACCCTCTCATTGTTGCTAGTCCCAGCAGTCCCTAGATGGGGATCTTCCTGATTCTGCCTTTCTACCATTGCTCTCAATCTTTCTTGGCTCTGAGCCATATTGTTCATCACCTCCATAAATTGAGTCATCTGATTCCTCATTTCTAACCTTTCATTGGCCATTTGGTTCCTGACCTCATTAAGGTCCTGCTGTACCTGGTCCATCTGTATGCCCGGAAGATTGTTACGGGTTGGATATCTGTGTGGACGGTTGAGTGGGAACACACGTCGTCGAGCAATAGTTCCTGAAATCACAACAGAGTTAGCAACAACAACAAAGTAAACCTACAAAACAAACAAAAGGGTTAGTATGCAATGCAGTTATGCTCATTTGTTTCCAAGGTATCCGGATTGGCACTTGGTTTTGACCTTTCCATACCCTTGAAGAAGATGCTGTTGATGTTACTTTGAAGAATTCAGACAAAACAAACTGATACATATATTACAAAAGGTAAATGATACATAGTTTGTTTCTTTTTACAATACAAGCCCTCTGAGGGGTCAAAATACATCATAAGAAAGTAAAAGTACATGAAATGAAAACAACAACAAGCAAAAGTCAAACACCAAGACCAAAATCGTCCTCCTGTACTTCCTTGAGAATTGCTTCAGTCACCGGATCAGCCGGACGCTCTGTAAGGTTCCTGATAAGGAGATTCCTGGTAGTAACAGCTGCAGTTAGCTTCTTGTGTTGACTCTGGTCCTTTGACCTCTTCACACCAGCTTTAATCTTCAACTCTGAGATCTCTCTCTGGGCTGCTGCCAGGGCTTCCTGTTGCTCTTTTGCACTAGCTTCCAACTGCTCAATCTTGTCCTGAGTCCTCTTATCTTCCAGAGTATGAGCTTCGGTGATCCTGACCCACCTAGCTTGACTCTCCTTCAGATACAAGTCAGTCCTGGCTTTTTGGAACTGGGCCTCTTTGCAGGCATTCTTCAAAATATGCTCTCCAGCCCTAGACTTCTTGATGTAATCCTCAGACTTCTCAATCCTAGCCAGATGCTCTATCTTCAACTTTTCCAACCTTTCAATATCCAACCTACCATCACTCCTCTCCCAGAGGGTCTTATGTAGATCCTGAGTCAGCTTCTCATTTCTCTCTTTTAGTTTCTCAAACTCCTCTAAGCTGACAGTTGCTGGAGGGGGTGCTGAAGATGGTCCAGGCATATCCTCCATGGTAAAGGGCATCCCAGAAAATTGAGCCTTTACATGGGACCACTCATAGTACTGTGCTGATGCCACATTGTTGCACTTCCCCAGAATGGATACTCCTTTGGTTTGAATACTGTCCCAGGCCCAGGCTGCTTGCCTGACAACAGCCAGATTAGGCTTATTCTCACAGTAAAGGGTCTCAGCCAAATCTTGTACCTTAGGAGTGTGGACCAATGCATAACCCAGTTGTCTTTTGAATAGCAGAGGGTTATAGTTGATGCAACCCTTAACTCCTATCAGGGGTACATTGGGAAACTGCCCACAACTGGTAATAATATCCCTGCCCTTTGTGCTTTGAGTGCACCACCTGATATTAGCTGAAGTCAAAGCAGTGAGTCTTCTAGCCCAATTCTGTTGCTGATGAGGATTCAGAAATGCATCAGTCTTAGGCAAATGTCTGAGCAACCAGGTATGGAACAAAGGAGCACATCATCTTACTAATCTTCCTCTCTGCTTTTCATTCCTTTGGTGAACTGAGTAGTAGAAATCCCCCAGTAAGGTGGGCACTGGGTTCCTCAGGATGAAAAGGTGGATTGCACTCTTGCTAACAAACTTTGGCTCATCTGCAAATAAAATGACCCCATATATGCTAAGGGCCAATAAAGCACAGACTGCCTTCCAATCTCCTGAAGAGGCCTTCAGGGTAGCCTGAGAAATCAAGAAATCCAGATGCAGGCCAGAGACTCCAGCCTTGGTAGTCATATTCTGCCCAATCAGACAAGGTTCCAGATATAATGCCTTTGCCACCTCTTCATTGCTAGGAAAGACCATCTCAGGGTTGAAGGGGACACCACCCCTGATAGGTATACCAACCAATGATGAGTACTCCTCCAATAAAGGCCCCAACTGAAAATCCTGAAAAGTGAAGCACCTCAGAGGGGGATCATAGAACTGCAGGCAGGTATGAATCAATCTCCTCTGTGAAGGGTCCAAATCCATAACCACATCAAGTATGCCTCCATAGTGTTCTATGAAAAGTGGTATATGGTCTGGAGTAATCAGGGTCTGAATCTTCCTGATGTCAGCTAGCTCAGGCTGAAAGAAATGATAGGAGATGTTACTCTTCTTAGGTGCCATGTTGCTGAAGAAAAGCTAAGACAGGTGCTGATGATGGAGAAGAAATATTGATGATGGGCCACTGACAGGCTGAGACTGATGATGCAGGTAGCTGATACAGGTAGCAGATAGCTGAAGTAGATACTGATGAAGATAGGTCTATGCTGATGATGGGGTCATAACCAAGCCAATAAATAAGTATGGATACCCTGAAAGACAAATAAGAAAATGTTAAAATGATGCAATGATGATGTATGCAAATGATATGCAAGGGTTTGTGACTGAGCTGGATCTGATCAAGTGCTCTGATATAAGTCTAAGTATGTTCAAGAAATCCGGATGGAGGTCTATAAGTCCAGTAACCAAGGTGGGGGACTCAAATAAAGAGCCACATGTCCAGGGTTTAGAATCACAAGAACTGTTCCAAGATGGAGTACTCTTAACCAAAACAAAGTAACAGGGTATGCTGAGGTCAAGGGTACCTGCAACCTGTAAACAGCCCAACCCCCTCACAGGTGGTGTTCTAAAACAAGGATCCTCAGACTTGGATCAGTTATGAGAAGTGTAAACACTTCTAACCCGGAGGTACAATGTTTATAATAACCATAAAAGATCCTCCTCTAATTCACCTCAGTTTCTGAAGGTCAATACTAAAGGTCATCCAGACTTAGCAGGCTTCCCAGATAGCCCTAGTACTGCAGGAAATCTGCAACACAGAGTTCTCAAGAAGAAACCCATATCTGAACCGTGTTTCATATTCCCGCACCAGACCGAGATGGAATGGGAAAGAATATGAACCACTCTAGCCTAGGTGTCACTCAGGTCCCAGGTATAGGACCTTAACTCTCAATAGAACCCCACCCACCAAAGCAACAAACAGATCCAGCCAGCACAGTATGACAATATGATATATGCACAGCTATAAGGAAAGCAATAAAACAACTGTACATAAAACAAAAAATAAAACATACATAAACACAGATAGCACATAACACCCCAGTAAACACAAATCAATCAAGCGCTAGGAGGAACCCACAAAAAGAACCAGAAGCCCTGGTTACAGTATAAGGGTCCCCAGCAGAGTCGCCAAGCTGTCGCTCCCAAAAGATGGGACTAACCCAAATATGGTACAGACGCGAACGGTCGGCGAAAAGAACAATGAGAACACACAGCAGTGAACTCACTGGAAAAGAAAAGAGTCGTCAGCTAGGCATTTTTATCCCGGAGGAAAGGCAATGCTGCATAGACCTAGAAAGATATGGACAAGACGGTCGCGAACCAGAGAGACTGAGAAAGGGGGTTGGTTACAACCTGGGAAGGTATTAGCACCCAGATTGTCCTTCGTACTCGACGGGATCCACGCTTAAAAGATTTGTGTTTTAAAGGGGTAGTGTCAGTGCAATCTGTGTATAAAAGAGCTGGAAAGGGATGTACAGGTGTCAGTGTAAAAGAAAGTGATGTGTGATATATACAGTGCCAGTGTAAGGATGAGAATGAATTGCTCAAGATAATGAGGCTAAAAGAATAAAGCTGGAAGGAGGGGGGATATACAGAGACTTTTGTTCGATAACTGTTAAGTTATGCCTACGTATCCTCTCGTGCAATGAGGAAGTCAGAACACCGTAGTTCGACCCAAAGAGACTGAAAGATGAATTGACTTGTGAACTGCTTACTTGTCTATGCTCAAGTGTATGACCTGTCTGGCTCAGGTGCAAACTGTCTTGCATTAGACGGAAGAAGCAAGTTCTCGTTTGTGAGTGAAGGTGATGAGAAAAGAATCCCGAAGGAGACGATTATTGTTTGTTTTTGAGTTTTCAATCTTTTATTGCTTTTGAGAGTTTGTCATAAGTTAATGAACTTAAGCCTAAACCAATGGATTTGGTAAACTCACCACATCTTCCCTCTGATTAGGGGTAATGAGAATACCTTAAGTGTGAAGTTAGATTCTCACACTTAATCACCTTTGATGCAGGATTAAGATCATTAACCTACTTGTGATTATTTAGATGTTTTTGTGGTTTTTGTTTAGTGTTAAGTAATGAGGTTAAGCCATAATCAAGGATTAAACAGACTCATTACACCATCCTAATAGAAGGATAATAGATGAGAATGTTTAAGCTGAGGAAAGCTCCTCAACTTAATCCATGATTAGGGATTAAACTCATGACAAAACAAAGCCTTTATTAAGTGGATTTTAATTAATGATAAGATGATGAAGTGATTTTTAGGTTTTGTAAGACAACTTGAGGGGGACTTGTCCATTAACACTAGGGTTAGTCCTTCTTAACCAATTAAGGAAGAATTAGAACCCTAATGCAAGGCCCAAGTTACAAGCTTGATGTCTTGATGATCATTAAGTGGATTGATTAAAGGATTTAAACACATTAAGGGTTTAACACTTAAGATTAAAATTACACACTCCATCCTAATAGAAGGATGCAGGCATAAGCTTAATCACAAAGCCTTAAAGCCTTTAGGGTTTAGTCCCTGATTATGAGATGAGAAGAGAAGACTCAAAAGAGACACAAAGGTGAAACTAAGTGGGGAGACTAATCAAAACCCTAATCATTGTCATGCTTGGTTGTTCCTAAGGTTTGTGAGGTTTACAAGAAAGATCTTCAATGGAACCACCAGGAAGCAGATGAAAGGATCAGGAAAAGCAAAGTAACTTGCTTCATTCAAGAAGTCAAGTCACTTGAAGAAAGAAAGTAAGAAGAAGAAGAATGAGCAAGCTCAATCTCAAACACATATCAAAATGCAGCATGGATGCAAGAGAGAGATGAAAAGAAAATGTGAGAAGTGAAGGCAAATCCACTTCTCAAAGTTACTTACCACCTGAAAAGTTAATGAAAGGAATGCAATGCAATGCAAAATAGAATGAAATAGCATGATGAGAAACAAAACCAGAAGCACATACATGATGTCAATGATGCTATGAGATGCTACACACATGAGACAACACATGAGGATGATCATACAAGCTTATGGATGCAGATGGAGTAAGTTAAGAACCATGAACATACATGAAAAGTTATGAAATGCAAATGGCATACAACATGGCAAATGCAAGATGCAATGATCAATCATGCTTGCAATATGTCTTAAGATGTCACATGAATCACATGGATGCACAAAATGCTATGGCAAGTCAAGGTATGAATGCAAAGGCAAGATGGATGCATATGGAAGCCCAAATTAGGGTTTATGATCAATGCATCAAACAAAAACCAAAATCATAAGCAAACATCAATATAAAAAATTGAAAATGCACTCAAAGGATCCCTAAACCTATACTAACTCACTGCCCAAAGGAGAAGTCCCAACTCTTAACCTAATTCAAGTTATGATTTTCCTAAGTTTTCTAGGGTTTTAGGGTTCCTTAACAAGAAAAATGCCAAACAAATGGAAAATGAAAGATCAAATCATGCCCATTTAATCTCACATACTACATGATATGCTAAACACAATGCAAAAAGAATCAAAGTCCAACTCTTTATGGTTAGGCAGAAGTGATTTTTGGAATTTTGGATCAAAATAATGCATCAAAATGATTTTAATTCCATGAAAAATTCTCAAAATGCATCAAGATCAAAGAAGAAATTTGGTTTGAGGGTTGGACAATGTTTCTAAATGGTTTTAAATGTTTCATGAATTTTTTGGTGATTTTTAAATACCTAAAAGTATTTTTAATTAATTAATTCTCATTAATTAATTAAAAATAAACTTTTAAATATTTAAAAATATTTTTTGAATGCAAAAAATAAAAATAAAAATATTTTTGGGTTTCTGAAATTAAATAAAAGCTTGCATAAAAAATTTCAGAATTTTCAAGATTGTTTTGCTATTTTTAATAAGATGAAGAAAACAATGTAATTAAATGGAAAATAAAATGAAATAAAACTGAAAAATAAGAAAGTAATCAGATCCAATGGACAAAATTCAAACTGGCAGGGGCGGGAGTTGACCGCGCGCGTGTTTGGACGGCTCACATTCAAACTCACTAACCCTAATTAATTAGCCATAATCCAGCCTTAATGACTCTCAGGTGACCGGAACAGTGTTCCGGTCATCTTCTCCGATCACCCAAAATCACAAACTCACTCTACACGCAATGAAAATGAAATCCAACAGCCCAGAACTCTTCCCCACTCAAAAACGAATTAAACCCCCCATTCAAACAACATTTATCATTCAGAAACAAGGAGAATCGAATCAAACATGTTCTAGGGCAAAAAGTTTCAGAGACTGCATACATACTCATTTCTCACTCATTTTCGAAAACAACCACATATTCATGATCAGGGAAGCATGTAGAAGCTATTAAGAACTTAAAAATCCATTTCTAGAAAAAAGTTCATGAAGCTACCTGAGTTTGAAGCTTTTCAGTCTACAACTTTCTGGCCCTTTCTCTTTGTGCAATCCACTCCTATGACCTCCCTTATGCTTCTGAAAGGCTTAGAACAAATTTATTTGGACAGGTTTGAGAGTTTACAGAAGTTCTGTTCAAGCTCAGGTGAGGATCGTATTTCTGGTTCTTTGAGTTTCAGGCTACTTTGATGGTTGGTTTGGGTTCAGTGAAGCATGGTGAGGAGGTTTGTGAAGTTTGTTTCTGAGTTTGTGGCCTGAGGAGAGTGTTTCGAATGCTTTTGCTCTATGGAGTGAAAATGAGAATGTGGTGTTGTGGCTTGTTTCAGGCTTGCTTGTTATGTTCTTTGGCTTGCAATTTGTTTGTATAAACAATTGTTATTGGTCAGATGAAGTGACATGTCCTTTTGTGATAGGTATGGTTACTTTTGCAAATTGTCAACTTTTGTGTAAGAGAAGCATGGGTCAATCTTTAGCCAAGTACAATGAGGGTGTGCTGCGCAGCATGGTGAGGGAAAAGGCTAGGGTTGATCAGCAAAGTAGCTAGCAAGTGGATGAGAAGTTATCAAGTGTTTTGCAACTTGGTTCACTTTTGGTTCTTCATGAAAAAGTCTTGCTTCACAAGCCATACAACATGTGATCCCTTGGCCCATTATGATTTTTAGGACTTGTGTGATGTTTGTGTAAAGATTAGAGACCATTTTGAAGTCACAAATTGCCTTGGTACAAGAATTTGCAAGTTTTCCATTTGGTGCATAACTTGAAAATTTAGTGATTTTAGCCAACTTTGACAAGCCATAACTTTTGATCAAAAATGAATTAGGTCATGTTCTTGTACTTTTTGAAAAGGGAAAGATCTATTCTACAACTTTCATGACCAAAGTTTTTCCATTTGAAGCTTTTTTGGATCAAAAAGTAAGGGTTGAAAAAGTTGCATAAAATGACATTTTCATTAAAAGTCAAACTTGCCCAAAATGTCAACTTTGCAAAAGACTTGAAATTCTTGATTTTGTGAACTTCTAACATCTTCCATGATCAAATAAAGATCATATACAATCAAAATGATGAAGATCACCCCTTGGTTGGGTCATTGGGGGCCTCAGATGCCCTGATTTTGCACTGACTTGCTTGAAAAGTCAACTCTTGATCAGATGACTTCCCCATGGAATTTCTTCATGAAAATTGATATGCATACTCCATATACCATATAGAGACCAATGGAAATAAGAATGACCAAAAAATTTGGAGTTATGGCCTCTGAAACCAAAACCCTAATTTTAGGTCATCTGTGCAGTCAAGCCTAGCTCTGCCCCCACACCACTCCCAGTTCTTGTGATTCTTTGGCATTCTTGACTTTGAGAGGATATAATATGATACTTGAATACATATGGACCCCTTTGAAGTGATTGATGACCTCTGGAATGGCTCAAGAAGCTCTTGGATTGCTCAGATCACAAACCCTAGATGCAGATGACTTAGAACCACTGCAAAGACTCAAAATTGTGGTATGAGATGTTATGATTGTGTTTATGCATATGAAATGATCACAAGCCATGGTGTGAATGGGTGAGGGAAAATTTGGGGTGTTTACAGATGTGTGTGGACTACCGGGATCTGAACAGAGCCAGCCCGAAAGATGACTTCCCTTTACCTCACATTGATGTATTGGTGGATAATACGGCTCAGTTCTCGGTATTCTCCTTCATGGATGGATTTTCAGGATACAATCAGATCAAGATGTCACCTGAAGACATGGAGAAGACAACTTTCATCACACCCTGGTGAAGGAAAATTGCGATCTAAACGCAGCGGAAAACAAAAATTTCCTTTAGTGATCCTTACGAATGAGCATGGTCAGTGATAGAATCGTTACCTCTTTGTGGCGATTCAGATCTTTGATGCAGCGATCACAAGCGTTGATGAAGTGCAACGCCTCTACTCAGTCCACACGAACAGCTTCCGGTCACAGTGCTAGCTGCTTACGAACGGAATTATTTGAGTGAGAAAAGAGAATCAAAAACGAAATTGCATCAAGTGAAAGCTTCATCACAAGGGTTCCTTTTATAGACTCTCTTGTGGGTTGCGGGCTAAAAGCCCAATTCACATGATCCATAATAATATTATATATTATTATAATAACTATTATTATAATAAATATATTTATTTTATTATTATTTTATAACCATTATAAAATAACAATAATTATTATTATATTATCCGAATTTCTATTTTCACTTAAGTGCACCGTACCTTACGGTGTTCCTTTGATTTCTCTATCTCTCATCAAACTGTCCTTATGTGTGTGACCCTGTAGGATTTCGTAACGTTGGTAATTATATTAAATTATATATTTAATATAATAAACAGTGAGCGGTATCTAGCAACACATCACTGCTACCCAAGTCACGAAAATGTCATGTGATCTGACAAAACCTTTTTCGTGATAATATATGTTTGTACAATTACCCTTTTGCCCCTATGTCTATATTGAACACAAGGCATACATTGTGTCATCCTTGTCCAGTTCAATATTGGGCCCTTAGACATTTCTCCTGTTATGCAGGATTGGCAAATTCCATCTAGGACACTCATGTCCCTCAGCATGCTTCGTGGAGTGTCCATCAACTGTCTTTATGATCATCCAGTTACGGATAATGTTTGATCAGCAATAAAGCACCCGACTCTACATCTAGGTCCATAGTGGTTTCAGGTCGAAGGGTGGTAATACACCATTATCACCATGAGAATAACTTATGACACTTTGCATAACATACTATGTAGTATTCTCATAGCGGGTCAATCCGGTATAAATATTACTCCTAATATTTATACCTATGTCAAGACTTGATAACTCTTTATCCATGATCCATGAGATGTGATCATCAGTCTATCTTCATAATAGTCTCAATGCTTTAATGTTATCCCACTTTGCAATAAAGCTTGACTACAGATATTTTAAGAATAATGTCTTTATGTTTAATGGGATCTCATGATTAAGTCACACTTAACATTTCATTAAACAGACTAACTATTCTAGGGACTTTATTATTCTGAAAGACAAACATAATAAAGAAATGCCTTTTATTATTAAACGAATAATCTGATACAAGTACCAAAAGTATTGGCCTCTAGGGCTTACACCAACAATCTCCCACTAGCACTAGAGCCAATTAGGCATACCCTTAATACCCATAGATCTAGTATGACCATCATGCTTCTGTTGCGCAAGAGGCTTTGTTAATGGGTCAGCGATATTGTCAAGTGTAGGTACTCTGCATATCTTCACATCTCCCCGATCGATTATCTCTCGAATGAGGTGATAACGCCTAAGTATGTGTTTGGATCGTTGGTGAGATCTAGGCTCCTTAGCTTGTGCGATAGCACCATTGTTATCACAATATAAACCAATGGGATCCACAATGCTAGGGACTATGCCAAGTTCACTAATGAACTTCTTGATCCAAACAGCTTCCTTTGCTGCATTTGAGGCAGCAATATACTCGGCCTCAGTTGTAGAATCAGCAACTGTTTCTTGCTTTGAACTTTTCCAGCTCACAGCACCACCATTGAGACAGAACACATAACCAGATTGTGATCTAAAATCATCCTTATCTGTCTGGAAGCTAGCATCAGTGTAACCAATTACATCAAGCTCTTCCTGACCTCCATATATCAAGAATGAATCCTTAGTCCTTCTCAAGTACTTAAGGATATTCTTGACAGCTACCCAGTGAGCATCACCGGGATCAGATTGGTACCTACTCGTTGCACTTAATGCATACGAGACATCTGGTCGAGTACATAACATGGCATACATGATAGATCCTATTGCAGATGCATATGGAATCTTATTCATGCGATCCCTTTCTTCCTTAGTTGAAGGGGATTGTGTTTTTGATAAACACAGACCATGTTGCATAGGTATGAATCCTTTCTTGGAATCATGCATATTAAAGCGTCTCAACACTTTATCTATGTATGTACTCTGACTTAGGCCAAGCAGTTTTTGTGATCTATCTCTATAGATCCTAATTCCTAATATATAGGCTGTTTCACCTAGGTCTTTCATAGAAAAACAATTCCCTAACCAAGTCTTCACTTGTTGCAAGGTAGGGACATCGTTTCCAATGAGTAATATGTCATCTACATATAATACCAGAAACACGATCATGCTCCCACTAACCTTCTTGTAGATACAAGGTTCATCTTCATTTTTGATGAATCCATATTGTTTTACGGTTTCATCAAAACGAAGATTCCAGCTTCTGGAAGCTTGCTTCAATCCATAGATTGATCGCTGTAACTTGCATATCTTTTGGGCATCTTGTGGTATGTCAAATCCTTCAGGTTGTGTCATGTACACATCCTCAAGAATATTCCCATTGAGGAAAGCAGTTTTGACATCCATCTGCCATATTTCATAATCATGATATGCAGCGATGGCAAGTAAAATCCGAACAGATTTAAGCATTGCAACTGGTGAAAAGGTTTCATCATAGTCAACCCCATGAATTTGTTTATAGCCTTTTGCAACCAGTCTTGCTTTATAGGTATGTACCTTACCATCCATGTCAGTCTTCTTCTTGAAGACCCACTTGCATCCTATAGGGTTAACTCCTATAGGAGGTTCTACCAAGGTCCAAACCTGGTTTGTGTACATGGAATCCATTTCAGATTTCATGGCTTCTAGCCACTTCTCAGACTCAGGACCAGTTATGGCCTCTTTGTAGGTCACAGGCTCATCTTGATCCATGAGTAATACATCACCCTGATCACTTATGAGATATCCATATCTCTCAGGTTGGTGACGTATCCTGCTTGACCTACGCTGGTCTTGTTCTACTTGAGCAGGTTGCTCTTCCACAACTACTTGTGTTTCCTGCTCTAGTTCCTCCATAGGTGTTTCAATGTTTTGTGATTCTTGAATTTCTTCAAGCTCTATTTTCCTCCCACTGTTTCCTTTGGAAATAAAATCCCTTTCCAGAAAGACTCCAGTTCGAGCGACAAACACTTTGCCCTCAGAAGGATTGTAGAAGTAATATCCTCTTGTTTCTTTAGGATACCCCACAAATAAGCATTTGTCAGATTTGGGCTCAAGCTTGGTTGAAATTTGTCGTTTGACGTAAACTTCGCAACCCCAAATCTTCATGTAAGACATATGTGGTTTCTTACCACTCCATATCTCATATGGTGTCTTATCAACCTTTTTGGATGGAACACGGTTAAGTGTGTAAGCTGCTGTTAATAATGCATGTCCCCAAAAGGAGTTTGGAAGATCGGCGTGACTCATCATGGATCGGACCATGTCTAACAAGGTTCGATTTCTTCTCTCAGATACACCATTCCATTGTGGTGTTCCAGGAGGAGTAAGTTGGGATAGAATCCCATACTCTTTTAGATGGTCATCAAATTCTAGGCTTAAATATTCACCGCCTCGATCTGATCGAAGAACTTTAATATTCTTACCTAGTTGGTTTTGTACTTCATTCTTGAATTCCTTGAACTTTTCAAAGGACTCAGATTTGTGTTTCATTAAATACACATATCCGTATCTACTGAAGTCATCAGTAAAAGTGATGAAGTACTGAAAACCTCCTCTGGCTGGTATGTTCAGTGGTCCACATACATCAATATGTATGAGTGCCAAAAGATCATTAGCCCTTTCACCTTTTCCTGTGAATGGGGACTTTGTCATCTTTCCAATTAAACAAGATCTGCATGTCTCATATGATTCATAATCAAAAGAGTCCAAGAGTCCATCTTTATGGAGTTTGGAAATGCGTTTCTCATTTATGTGGCCTAATCGACAGTGCCAAAGGTAAGTTGGATTCAACTCATTAGGTTTCAACCTTTTAGTATTAATGTTATAAATTGGCATTTCAAGATCAAGGACATATAGTCCATTATTCATTTTTGCAGTAGCATAGAATATATCATTCAAATAAATGGAGCAACAATTGTTCTTTATTATGAATGAAAAACCAAACTTGTCCAAACAAGAAACGGAAATAATATTCCTGCTAATTGCAGGTACATAATAACAGTTCTCTAACTGAATTATTAAACCACTAGGTAAAGTTAAAACATAAGTTCCTACAGCTAAAGCAGCAACCTTTGCTCCATTGCCAACTCGTAGGTCAACTTCACCTTTTGCCAAATCTCTACTCCTTTTTAGCCCCTGCACATTAGTACAAATGTGAGAACCGCATCCAGTATCTAATACCCATGATGCAGAAGTAGATAAATTAATTTCAATAACAAAAATACCTGAATTTGAAGTCTCTACTCCATTATTCTTATCTTCCAGGTACTTTGGGCAATTTCTCTTCCAATGTCCGGTCTTACCGCAATGGAAGCAAGTGCCCTCCTTTGCTATTCCTCCACTTGGCTTCAAAACAGGAGGAGTGGGTTTGGGTTTGGCAACTTCCTTGCCTTTCCCTCTACCACCCTGTTTGATGGGCCTCTTGTTCTGTTTCTTTCCATTACTGACCATCAGAATGGATTTCCCTTTTGTCTTCATATTCTGCTCAGCAGTTCTCAACATGCCTAGCAGTTCTGGAAGACTTTTGTCCAAGTCATTCATATTGAAATTCAGGACAAACTGACTGAAGCTCTCTGGCAATGATTGCAAGATCAGATCAATCGCAAGTTCTTTTCCAAGGGGAAACCCTAATCTGTCAAGGTTCTCCACATACCCAATCATCTTGAGTACATGGGGACTTGCAGGGGCTCCCTCAGCTAACTTGCTGTTAAAAAGGGACTTTGAAACCTGAAACCTCTCATTTCTTGCTTGCTCTTGATAAAGCATTTTCAGATGTCCGATCATATCGAACGCAGACATGTTCTCGTGTTGCTTTTGCAACTCAGAGTTCATGGTAGCAAGCATGAGGCAAGCGGTTTCATTGGCATCATCGAAATGCTTCTTATAAGCATCTCTTTCTGCCTTTGGTGCAGAACTAGGAGGTTCCTCCTCAGGAACTGGTGTCTCCAAGACATACAGCTTCTTATCGTGCTTGAGGACAATCCTCAGATTACGGTGTCAATCCAGGAAATTTGTCCCAGACAATTTTTCCTTATCTAGGATGGATCGCAAAATATTGTTCAATGTGTTTGTTGTCATGGTAATCTACAAGAGAAATATGAAAATATAAGTATCATTAAAAACAACATATTTAATTAGGCCTTTAATCAAATATGCTCCCACTATTTTATTCAAAACAAATGACCCTCATCATTTGATTCGGAAAATCCCGTTGGAAGACTTTCTAGTGGGTCGAGATCCATGTTTCACTTTGTTTTAAGTCAGCGTTAGGATTATTACACAAAACTAAGTTATTTAGGTAGGAACTCCTTCCAATTGTATCTCATACAACTCTCGAATATTTTCAATTGGGTGAATAACTCCTTATTCTGATCCATCACATGAATCATTCCCAATTCTTGCTTCTAAACATGTATAATCTTATTATAATTTGTTTAGTTAAGTTTGACCCATTGTTTTAGCAATTGGATATTACAATTATCCCATCACACCTTACTAATATAGAACATGCACCTCGCGTAGGCGAAACCTACAATGCTCGATACTAGTCTTGATGAGTGCTAAAAATTGGAAAGCGTAAACTTAATATTTAATTTTGAGGGAATTTGTTATTAGTTTGATCTCACCGGCTTAACATGCAAAACGTCTCTCACATGCATCAACATACAATTACATGCATCAACATACATATAAAAAGATACAATTATGGCCCCTAACGCAATTGTTCTCTCAAGCCAATGAGAGAACCTAAGCTAACCTAATAACGATCTAAGCTTCTCCAAGCATGATCTCCAAGGTTATCCTCCTTTAATATTGAATACTTCTTTTTTCTTCATAACATAATATTACATTACATATAAGAAAACTCGTTTTACATACGAGGGAGTGAGATGAGAAAAGAAGTTACATAAAGAGATTGAGAGAGAGGCACGACACGCAGGCCGTATTTAAAAATCCCAAAACAATAATAAAGGATAAACTAAGGCCATAACTGATCACCACAAATAAATAATAATAAACACACTTTTATTATTAGTTTAAAATTCCGATAATTAAATAAACTAAATTAAATTTCGGCTGATTGATCACACTTTGCAGACTTCATTGTATTTCACGTCGTTTCCTGCACAACTTTTGTGCATTTACAACCCCAACCGGAAAAGTCTGCGGCAATATAACACTTGTACTGCCATTAATCCTAATGCAACAATTTCATGTCGTCAAACACAACTCGATTGATAACTCAATATGATAGATCAACATGTCATTGCTTCACCATACTAACGTCGGATTCCGAAGCGAATGAAAATGATGATCTTTCAAAAGAATTACAATCCTTATGTGATTGAATGGATGAAATCAAAACAGTATATCCCATATACCATCTTTGCATCAGAATTTCTTATATCTTATATAAAAGTGATCGATCTAATTGTGTAACCTATGGATGATCAATGTATCGCACAACTTCACCATACTAATGTCGGTTTCTGAAGCATAATCAACATCAATCATCCAAATCGTACACAACAGATGCCAAATTTAATTAATCGTTTATTGTTAAATTCATTCTATGTTTTAATCGAATCAAATACAGAAAAGACGGAAATTTAACAGCTATCAGATCCATGGTTTCGTAAGTGGCTCTGATACCACTGAAGGAAAATTGCGATCTAAACGCAGCGGAAAACAAAAATTTCCTTTAGTGATCCTTACGAATGAGCATGGTCAGTGTTAGAATCGTTACCTCTTTGTGGCGATTCAGATCTTTGATGCAGCGATCACAAGCGTTGATGAAGTGCAACGCCTCTACTCAGTCCACACGAACAGCTTCCGGTCACAGTGCTAGCTGCTTACGAACGGAATTATTTGAGTGAGAAAAGAGAATCAAAAACGAAATTGCATCAAGTGAAAGCTTCATCACAAGGGTTCCTTTTATAGACTCTCTTGTGGGCTGCGGGCTAAAAGCCCAATTCACATGATCCATAATAATATTATATATTATTATAATAACTATTATTATAATAAATATATTTATTTTATTATTATTTTATAACCATTATAAAATAACAATAATTATTATTATATTATCCGAATTTCTATTTTCACTTAAGTGCACCGTACCTTACGGTGTTCCTTTGATTTCTCTATCTCTCATCAAACTGTCCTTATGTGTGTGACCCTGTAGGATTTCGTAACGTTGGTAATTATATTAAATTATATATTTAACATAATAAATAGTGAGCGGTATCTAGCAACACATCACTGCTACCCAAGTCACGAAAATGTCATGTGATCTGACAAAACCTTTTTCGTGATAATATATGTTTGTACAATTACCCTTTTGCCCCTATGTCTATATTGAACACAAGGCATACACTGTGTCATCCTTGTCCAGTTCAATATTGGGCCCTTAGACATTTCTCCTGTTATGCAGGATTGGCAAATTCCATCTAGGACACTCATGTCCCTCAGCATGCTTCTGTTGGATTTATTAATTCAGCGTCACCCTTAGGGATTCGATGGGCTTAACATCCCAACCCATGGCGCTTAATAGGCGCAGCCCCTTGAAAGACTCTATACTAAAAGGAAATAAAGTTGCGCCTTCACTAACAGCAATTGCTTTTAGTGCAGTGGTAAGCGCTTGATCCTACAAGTGGTATCAGAGCCAGGTCATGGGTTCGAATCCCCCCGGCTGACACTGGGGGGGAGATTGTTGGATTTATTAATTCAGCGTCACCCTTAGGGATTCGATGGGCTTAACATCCCAACCCATGGCGCTTAATAGGCGCAGCCCCTTGAAAGACTCTATACTAAAAGGAAATAAAGTTGCGCCTTCACTAACAGCAATTGCTTTTAGTGCAGTGGTAAGCGCTTGATCCTACAGCTTCGTGGAGTGCCCATCAACTGTCTTTATGATCATCCAGTTACGGATAATGTTTGATCAGCAATAAAGCACCCGACTCTACATCTAGGGTCCATAGTGGTTTCAGGTCGAAGGGTGGTAATACACCATTATCACCATGAGAATAACTTATGACACTTTGCATAACATACTATGTAGTATTCTCATAGCGGGTCAATCCGGTATAAATATTACTCCTAATATTTATACCTATGTCAAGACTTGATAACTCTTTATCCATGATCCATGAGATGTGATCATCAGTCTATCTTCATAATAGTCTCAATGCTTTAATGTTATCCCACTTTGCAATAAAGCTTGACTACGGATATTTTAAGAATAATGTCTTTATGTTTAATGGGATCTCATGATTAAGTCACACTTAACATTTCATTAAACAGACTAACTATTCTAGGGACTTTATTATTCTGAAAGACAAACATAATAAAGAAATGCCTTTTATTATTAAACGAATAATCCGATACAAGTACCAAAAGTATTGGCCTCTAGGGCTTACACCAACGGCACGTTCTGTTATAGGTGATGCCATTCGGACTGAAGAATGCTGGTGCCACTTATCAACGGGCTATGGTAACATTATTCCATGACATGATCCACAAAGAAATTGAATGTTATGTGGATGACATGATTGCCAAGTCCCTCACAGAAGAAGACCACCTGGTAAATCTGCTGAAGTTATTCAAGCGTCTGAGGAAGTACCAACTGAAGTTAAACCCCAACAAGTGCACATTCGGGGTGCGATCTGGTAAGCTGCTGGGATTTATTGTAAGTGAGAAAGGGATTGAAGTTGACCCTGATAAAGTCAAAGCCATTCAAGAAATGCCTGCACCGAAGTCAGAAAAGAAGTTCGGGGTTTCCTAGGTAGATTGAACTACATTTCACGGTTCATATCTCACCTTACAGCAACCTGTGAGCCTTTGTTCAAGCTGTTAAGAAAAGAACAAACGGTCAGGTGGAATGAAGACTGCTAGAAGGCTTTTGACAAAATCAAGGAATACTTACAAGAGCCTCCAATCCTTATGCCTCCAGTTGAAGGAAGACCTCTAATCATGTACTTGACAGTATTAGAAGAGTCAATGGGGTGTGTGTTGGGCCAGCATGACGAGTCTGGTCGAAAAGAGTATGCAATATACTACCTAAGCAAAAAGTTTACCGACTGTGAACAGCGTTATTCACTGCTCGAGAAAACTTGTTGTGCTTTAGCGTGGGCTGCTCGCCGACTAAGGCAGTATATGTTGACCCACACTACCTTATTGATCTCAAAGATGGATCCAGTTAAGTACATTTTTGAGAAGCCAGCACTTACCGGACGGGTTGCAAGATGGCAAATGATCCTCACAGAATATGACATTCAGTACACATCCCAAAAAGCCATCAAGGGCAGTGTATTGTCTAATTATCTTGCTGAGCAACCTATTGATGATTACCAGCCTATGAGATTTGACTTCCCTGATGAAGACATCATGTTCATAAAAGCAAAAGATCATGAAGAGCCTGTTCACACTGAAGGGCCTGACCCAGAGGAAGAATGGACTATGATGTTTGATGGGGCTGTTAATATGAATGGTCATGGCGTTGGTGCAGTACTCATTACACCTAAAGGAGTTCACATGCTTTTCTCGGCAAAGCTCACTTTCAACTGCACTAACAACGAAGTTGAATACGAAGCTTGTATTATGGGTCTTGAGGAAGCCATTGACCTCGGGATCAAGACTTTGACTGTGTTCGGAGATTCAGCTCTGGTAATTAATCAAACCAATGGCAAATGGTACACCCATCAAGATCATCTGATACCTTACCAGGATTATACAAGGAGGTTGTTGACTTTCTTCACAACAGTCAAGCTTGAGTATATCCCTCGAGACGAGAATCAGTTTGCAGACGCTCTGGCTACCATTTCATCCATGATCAAAGTTCAAGCGGCCAACTTTGTGCCTCGGATATCAGTATCCAGACTTGACAGACCAGCATATGTGTTCTCCGCAGATGTTGTTAAAGATGATAATCCTTGGTTCCATGATATCAAATGCTTCTTGGAGGATCAAACATACCCCCCGGGGGCATCTTCCAATGACAAGAAGACTTTGAGAAGGCTAGCTGGTAGTTTCTTCTTGAATACTGATGGTTCCTTGTACAAGAGAAACTTTGATATGGTACTCCTCAGATGCGTTGATAGGACAGAGACAGACTTGTTGATGCACGAGGTGCACGAAGGATCCTTTGGTACCCATGCAGGAGGGCATGCAATGGCTAAAAAGTTGCTAAGATCAGGCTATTACTGGATCACAATGGATGCAGACTGTTGTGCTTATGCCAGAAAATGTCATAAATGCCAGATTTATGCGGATAAAGTGCATGTGCCTCCGAATCCTTTGAATGTGATGTCCTCACCCTGGCCCTTTGCCATGTGGGGCATTGATATGATTGGCAAGATTGAACCAAATGCTTCAAACGGCCACAGATTCATCCTGGTGGCCATCGACTATTTTACCAAGTGGGTTGAAGCAGCTTCTTATGCAAATGTTACAAGGCAAGTGGTAGCTCAATTCCTGAAGAGAGACATCATCTGTCGGTATGGAGTTCCCGAGCGAATCATTACTGATAATGGTTCCAACTTGAACAATAAAATGATGGCAGAACTGTGTCGGGACTTCAAGATCCAACACCACAATTCTTCTCCTTACAGGCCAAAGATGAATGGTGTTGTTGAGGAAACTAACAAGAATATCAAGAAGATTGTACAGAAGATGGTGGTCACCTACAAAGACTGGCATGAAATGCTACCATTTGCCTTGCATGGGTACCGTACGTCAATCAGAACATCCACTGGGGCAACACCGTATCAGCTTGTTTATGGTATGGAGGCAGTCCTACCTGTTTAAGTTGAATTACCCTCCCTACGGGTACTGATGGATGTTAAGTTGAATGAGGCAGAGTGGGTTCGATCTCGATACGAACAACTAAGTCTGATTGAAGAAAAGAGATTGGTTGCTATTTTTCATGGGCAACTGTATCAGAAAAGAATGAAGAAAGCCTTCGATCAGAAAGTCAGGCTTCGAGAGTACCAAGTAGGAGATCTTGTGATGAAAAGACTCCTCCCTCCTCATACAGACCACAGGGGCAAGTGGACTCCGAACTACGATGGCCCATTCATAGTAAAGAATGTTTTCTCCGGTGGAGCACTGATGCTCAGTACTATGGATGGTGAAGACTTCCTGTCCCCTGTGAATTCAGATGCAGTTAAAAAATACTTCGCGTAAAAATGACCCGCTGGACATAAAAACAGAATGTAAGTCCAGGCAAAAATAGGGCATCCCGGCGAGTCAAAAACAGAATAAAAGACTCAGGCAAAAATAAGGGAAAATAAAATGAAAAAGTGTACACCCGCTGAGTTGAAAAGCCGCCTTGGACAACTCAGGCAAAAATGGGTATCCCGGTGGATTGAAAACCCGAAAGGGCGATCCACGCAAAATAAGGGAAATAAGCGAACAACTGCATTCTGAATTCATCTGTATCACTTACAACATGGCAAGCTTCGAAGGGTTCGAGCTTCGGTCTGAATCAGCCTTCTTCAGAAAGCAGGATGAGAAGAACGTCAAATGTCGTACGAGTCATAGCCCAAGGGAAGCTCCTTGAAGCGTCATCAACATTGCCAGTATCTTTTTGTCTTTCAATTTGTAACGATTTCCTCATTTTAGGGGATCTGTTTCTCTGACTGTATCTTGCCAATTCAGGGTGCGTGAATTAATAAAATCAGATTTTCAGTCATGTCTCGTCTCGTACATTTTATTTTCGTTTGCAAAAATGTCTGATGTCCTTAAAAAAATTGATTGCATAAGTACAGATGCGTCTTTTCTAAACTACATGCTTACAGGAAATTTATTACTTACTCCCAGGAGTGTATAAACTCTTATGACGGGATCCAGTAAGAGATACCTCAGGGTACTTATGCGTTTCTTTGTCTTTACAGGATTGCAGGGGTTCAGAGCACAACATGGGGCATGAAGGCTTCTCCCCAGCAAGCTGTCTAATCATTATCTACTCATTCTATCTCCCGATTAGCACCGGAGGTGCTTTCTCCCCAGCTGAGTTGCCAGTCATCATTCCTCCTCAGCCAAGTGCAAAGACCGGAAACCATCTCCCCACAGAGTTTCATCCTCTATCCAGAGAAGCAATGCTTGAAGATCTCACAACAGAGTGACGAAAGCTTCTACAAACCCCAGCTGGGTCCCTCGTTACTAAGGAAGATCTATCAGTGATCTATTGCCCCAAGCAGAGTCATATATGCCAGATCTACCAATGATCTTATCCCCAGCTGGGAAATCCACTTCAAGCAGATCGGCCAGAGATCTCCACAGCAGCGGGATCCGAATCCCGGATCGGTATCTTTGCATAATCATAGCATTCACATCATATTTTCCCCACAGAGCGTAGCATTCTGTCTAATACAGAGCATTACGGCAAAAATCAAAACATATTGCATAATCATAAGCCATGTGTCGAACTGAACACTTGTAAAAAATGACCATTCATCAACAATATACAGAATATTTCCCAAATTCCCCACCAGAAAGCCAAAGTATTACACTCACGAATACAACAAACAGATACTTTTTGACACTCGTCTGTGCCATATCCCTAGCGGGAAGCCAAAGCGTCCCCTTTGAACTCACAACACATGTGAGCATATTTATACAATTCCCTGACACCCGTCCGTGTCACCCCCCAGCATAGTTGCCTAAACACTTTGGAAATCAAATACTTGTTTACAATACACTTTTTCTGGCACTCGTCCGTGTCATGCTTTCCCTAGCAAGATAAATACTCGTCTGTGTCTCACTCATCACTTTTTACTCATACAGATACTCGTCCGTATATTATATATGCCACCTAAATTCTCTCAGGATCAACACTCGTCTGTGTTCCTTGATTAACCAGTTGATACTCGTCCGTATCATCATCTCTAAACATGCGTCAAGCGTTTGTTTCAACTGATACTCGTCTGTATCATGGTCTTAAGGATGCTCGTCCGCATATTTAATCTATGCACCGTGTCAAACACTTATGTCTTCTTGAATATAGACACTCGTCTGTGTCTACTGTTCCCCAGAAGAGTCCCCAACAAAGCTTGTTAAACCATTACCTTTCTATTTGACATTCGTCCTATGTCATGATACCTTTCGGCAGCCGTACCCTGCCAGGTGATCGTCCTTCACCCTTTTGATGATCGTCCTTCATCACCCCCAGTGGAGTCTCTATTCATTAGAACCCCTTCTTATCCGACATTCGTCCTATGTCGTGATACTTGAGCAGCCGTCCCCTGCTAGGTGATCGTCCTTCACCTCTTGATGATCGTCCTTCATCATTTTATCCGATGGTCATCCCCATCGTTGATCTTGTTATCTGACATTCGTCCTATGTCATGATACCCTCAAAGCAGCCATCCCCTGCTAGGTGATCGTCCTTCACCTTTGATGACCGTACATCATCATCTGTTTCATTTATTTCCTCAACTCGATGGTCGTCCCCATCATTTATCTTTAATCCCCAGAAAGTCTTATTCCTTTACTTGATGGTCGTCCCCATCATAATTTCTTATCCCCAACAGAGCAGCCGTCCCCTGCTAGGTGATCGTCCTTCACCTTTGATGATCGTACCTCATCATCTGTTTCATTTATTTCCTCAACCCGATGGTCGTCCCCATCATTTATATTTAATCCCCAGAAAGTCTTATTCCTTTACTTGATGGTCATCCCCATCATAATCTCTTATCCCCAGCTTGTCGGCCGTTCCCGTCATTGCTTTATTTCCTGCATTATCCCCAGCATGTCGACCGTCCCCGTCATCGCCTCATCCCCAACAGTCATTCTCTGCTCGACGGTCGTCCTCCGTCACCCGCACTTTATAATTATACTTTATCTTCTTTTTACAATCTATATCCCTTTTCTTCTTCATTCCGTGAGTGCAAATTTTGGACTGTCTTTGGTATTCAACCACAAGTTATCTTGTTTGCCTGCAAAGCCGTTGCTTACATCCTGCACAGCTAACTCGTGCTTGAATAGGGGCAGTTGTAAACACCCCAAATTTGCCCTCACACTTTCACACCATGTCTTGTGATCTTTTCATATGCATAAGTTCAATTATAGCATCTCATATTGCATTTTTGCTTCATTGCATTGATTCAAAGTCATCTGCATCTAGGGTTTGTGATCTGAACAATCCCTGAGCCATTTGAGCCACTACAAAGGTCATTAATCACTTCAAAGGGGTCCATGAATGTTCAAGCATCATATTATATCCTCTCAAGATCAAAGAAGTCAAAGAATCACAAGAACTGAGAAAGGCATGGAAGCAGAGCCAGGTTTAACTGCACAGATGACCTAGAATTAGGGTTTTGGTTTCAAAGGCCATAACTCCAAATTTTTTGGTCATTCTTGTTTCTATTGGTCTCTATATGTTATGAGGATCATACACATCAATTTTCATGAAGAAATTCAATGGGGAAGGCATCTGATCAAAGGATGACTTCTTGGGCAAGTCAGTGCAAAATCAGGGCATCTGAGGCCTCCAATGACCCAACCAAAGGGGTTTCTCCATCATTTTGAATGTGTAAGATCTTTATTTTTTCATAGAAGATGTGGGAAGTTCACAAAATTGAGGAATTTCAAGTCATTTGCAAAGTTGCCTTTTTGGGAAAGTGACTTGTAATGTAAACTTGCTATTTTGGGAAAGTTTTTCAACCTCCTCAAATTGATTCAAAAATGTTTCAAATGAGAAAACTTTGGTCATGAAAGTTGTAGAATGGATCTTCCCATTTTCAAAAAGTACAAGAACTCATTCTAATTCATTTTGGATCAAAAGTTATGGCTTGTCAAAGTTGGACAAAATCACATAATTTCAAGTTTTACACCAAAGAGGCAAAGTTGCAAAACCTCATGCCAAGGCAAAATGTGACTTCAAATGTACTTCTATGCATTACACAAACATAAACCATGACCTAAAAATCAGAATGCACCAAAGAATCTCCAAGTTTCATGACTTATGCTTCAAGAAATCACAAAAGGGCCAAACTTTGTGAAAATTGCAAAACCTCACATAAACCCTAATCCACTTGCTGCATTACCTCAAATTCATTTCCATGGTTCTCCTTGATCACAGTTGAGCCAAGCCATGCCTTTGTACCATGACTGAACCAGCCCATACCTCCTCTTACACAAAAGTTGACTTTTGGCAAAATGGACCATACTAATCAACATAGGCCAGCAACAACTCTCTGACCTATCCCAACTTGATACATGTACCAAAAGGAACTCAACACAACACACAACACAACCTAATCTCTCCCACAAGTCAGCATCCTCAAAACTCACCTCTTATGCATTTTCATTTGAATCCCTTCATACAAGCTTCAAACCTCAAAACAAATCCCACAGAACAACTCACCCTAGCCTTCTGATCATTTCCCAACCATCAATTTGCTCTGAAAGGCCCACAATCAAAAACACGATTTCCACACTTCACCAACTGAATCTCTTCCATTTTCATTTTAAGACCATATAAACTCCAGCCAAGCATCACAAACTTTTGAGGAGGATCATTGGAGCTTGTTTGAAGCAAAGAACTGGCCAGAAAGCTCCTGTTTCGAAAGCTCAAGCTCAGGTAGCCATGGCATTTATTTTTCCAGAACTCTTATTTTATGTTATAGAATGATTCTACATGTTTCACTGATCACCATGATGTCTTTACTTTTGAGAATAGTCAAGTATTAAGCATGTATTGATCTTCTGAAATTTCTGTCATACTTTCCGTTTTGCTTCGATTCATGATTTTGGGGTTGAATAAATGAGTTTTGATGTTTGATTCTTGCTGGGGTTGAGGAGAGGATCATTTATGGAGCTTTAGGGGTCTTGGGGTTGCATATTGAGGGAGATGGGGTGAGGAGCTTGCCGGAGAAGATGACCGGAACAGTGAAAGTAATTAGGGTTTTGGATTAGGGCTTAATCATAATTACGTGAGTTTGAATTCTGGCTGTCCATTAGAGCGTGTAGTCAACTCCCGCCTCCTGGAATTTGAATCCTGACCTTCAGATCCTTTGACTTTCTCATTTTCCATTTAATTTCATTTTTATTTCATTTGTTTCATATTTAATTTCCACGAATTATTAAAAAGGGTAAAAAGCATTTAAAAATTCTGAAAATTTTTGTCAAGCATTTCATTAATTTTTCAGAATCCAAAAATATTTTTATTTTTATTTTTTGCATAAAAAATCATTTTTAAAACATTTAAATGTTTATTTTTAATTAGTTAATGAGAATTAATTAATTAAAAATGCATTTAGGTATTTAAAAATCACCAAAAAATTCACATTGCATTTCAAAACATTTAGAAACATTATCAAACTCTCAAAACAAATTTCTTTTTGGTTCTTGATGCATTTTGACAATTTTCATTGGATTTAAATTCTTTTAAAGGCAATGTTTTTGTTCAAACTTGGAAAAATCCATTATGCCTAACCATTGAGAGTTTGATGATGGTTCTTCTTGCATTGCATCCTTCATACCATGTAGTTTCTAGGATAAAATTGGCTTGAATTTATCTTCCATTTTCAATTTGTTTAGCATTTTTCATTGTGAGGTACCTTGAAACCCTAGTTGACTTAGAAAATTCATAACTTGCACTAGGTTAAGAGTTAGGTCCCCTCCTTTGGGCAGTGAACTTGTGTAGGGTTAGGGTTCCTTTGATCCCATTTTCAATTTTTTGTCATGTCATTTGCTTCTGGTTTTGAATTTTTGTATTGCATGTTGTATGTAAACCCTAATTTGTGCCTTCCTTTGCATCCATCTCTCATTTGCTTGCACTAAAGAACTTGCCATGACATTTTGTGCATCCACATGATTCATAATACATCTTAGGACATATTGGAACCATGATTGATCATTGTATCATTCCTTTGCTATGTTATATGTTCATTTCATTTCATAAACATTCATGAACTTCCATGGTTCAAAGCATGCTTCATTTGCATGCTTATGCTTGTTTGATCACTCTCATCTCTTGTCATGTGTTTGCATCATCTCTTAGCATCATTAACATCATGTTTATGCTTCTGACTTTGGTTTGCATCATGACATTTCATCTCATTTGCATTGCATTTCATTTCTTTTGCTAACTTTTCAGGTGGTAAGTTGTTTTGAGAAGTGAATTTGCCTTCACTTCTCACAATCTCTCTTCAACTCTCTTAAGCATCATGGCTGCATTTTAGCTTATGTATTAGAGTGAGATTGCTCATTCATGCTCTCCCCCACTTTCTTCCTTCAAGCAACTTGTCTTCTTAAGTGAAGCAAGTTGTCTTGCTTTTCTCTGTTTCTTTCTCCTTTCATCTGCTTCTTTCCTGGTGGCTTCTCTCCTGAAGGTCTCTTGCAAGCTTCATAAACCCTAGGAATAACCAAGCATGATAATAATTAGGGTTTGATTAGTCCCCCATTTAGTTTTGCCTTTGTGTCATCTTTGATTCTTCTCTTCTCATCTCATAATCAAGGACTAAACCTTAAAGGTTGTAAGGCTTTGTGATTAAGCTTATGTCTGCATCCTTCTATTAGGATGGAGTGTATAACTTTAATACTAAGTGTTAAACCCTTAATGTGTTTAAATCCTTTAATCAATCCACACTAATAATCACTAAGACATCAAGCTTGTAACTTGGGCCTTGCATTAGGGTTCTAATTCTTCCTTAATTGGTTAAGAAGGACTAACCCTAGTGTTAATGGACAAGTCCTCCTCAAGTTGTCTTACAAACCATAAAATACACTTCTTAACCATATCATTAACTAAAACCCACTTTAATAAAGGCTTTGTTTTGTCATGAGGTTAATCCCTAATCATGGATTAAGTTGAGGAGCCTTCCTCAGCTTAAATGTTCTCATCTATTATCCTTCTATTAGGATGGTGTAATGAGTCCATTAAATCTTTGATTATGGCTTAAACTCATTACTTAACACTAAACAAAAACACCAAAAACATCTAAGTAATTACAAGTAGGTTAATGATCTTAATCCTACATCATGGTGATTAAGTGTGAGGTGCTTACTTCACACTTAAGGTATTCTCATTCCCCCTAATCAGAGGGAGGATGTGATGAGTTTACTAACCCTTGGTTTAGGCTTAAGCTCATTTTCTTATGACAAGCTCCAAAATCAATAAAAGGCTGAAAACACAAAAACAATCAATAATCGTCTCCTTCGGGATTCTTTTCTCACCTCCTTCACTCACAAACGAGAACTCGCTTCTTCCTTCCAATGCAAGACAGTTTGCACCTGAGCCAGACAGGTCATACACTTGAGCTTAGACAAATAAGCAGTTCACAAGTCAATTTATCTTTCAGTCTCTTTGGGTCGAACTACGGTGTTCTGACTTCCTCATTGCACGAGAGGATACGTAGGCATAACTTAACAGTTATCGAACAAAAGTCTCTGTATATTCCCCCTCTTCCAGCATTATTCTTTGAGCCTCATAGTGTTGAGTTTTGCACTCCTATTCTTACACTGACACTCTTTCATTTCACTTCACATTTCTTTCGCACTGACACTTGCATTCTTTTCCAGCTTTGATACACAGAATAGCACTGACACTACCCCTTTAAAACACAAATCTTTTAAGCGTGGATCCCGTCGAGTACGGCGGACAATCTGGGTGCTAATACCTTCCCAGGTTGTAACCAACCCCCTTTCTAAGTTTCTCTGGTTCGCGACCGTCTTATCCACCTTTTCTCAGGTTTATGCAGCATTACCTTTCCTCCGGGATAAAAATGCCTAGATGGTGACTCTTGTCTTTTAAGTTCACCCTCGTGTGTTCTCTCTCCTTTCGCCGACCGTTCGCGTCTGTACCCCTCTGACCTGGGTGTCATCAGGTGGGAGCGACACCTGCAAATAAAAGCCAAAGCATCCCCTTTGCACTCTCAATTACAGATACCTGTTTATGTTTACATACTTTCTCGACACTCATCTGTGTCATCTTTCTCCAGTAAAGTCACCAGAATACCTTCTGCATTTTCAATACAAACACTTATTCATACTTGTTCATATTCATTTTTGGCACTCGTCCGTGTTCCTTGCTTAACCAATCGATACTCGTCTGTATCAACATCCCTAAACACGTGTCACCGTTTGTTTCTACCGATACCCGTCCGTATCGTGGTCCTAAGGATGCTCGTCTGCACCTTTAATCCATACACACTGTCAAACACTTATACTGCCTATTTCAAAAGCGTAAGCACTCGTCCGTGTTTACCATTCCCCAGTAAGTCGCCAACAAAACAACTTTCTCTTATCTGACATTCTTCCTATGTCGTGATAATTTCGGCAGTCGTCCCCTGCTAGGTGATCGTCCTTCACCTTTGGATGACCGTCCCTCATCCTTTCCCCAGTGGAATCCCCATTATTGGAACCTTCTATCCGACATTCGTCCTATGTCGCGATATCATTTTAGCAGCCATCCCCTGCTAGGTGATCGTCTTTCACCTTATGATGATCGTCCCTCATCATTTATCTGATGGCCGCCCCCATCGTTGATCTTTTTTATCTGACATTCGTCCTATGTCGCGATAATCCCCAAGAGCAGTTGTACCCTGCTAGGTGATCGTCCTTCACCTCTTGATGATCCTCATTCATCATGCTTATCCGATGGCTGTCCCCATCGTTGATCTTTTCTATCCGACATTCGTCATATGTCGTGATAAAGAGAAGGTCGTCCCTTTCTAGGTGATCGTCCTTCACCTTTGATGACCGTCCCTCATCAAATATTTCATTTATTCTTTAACCCGATGGTCGTCCCCATCGTGGTCCCTTTTCCTTTTCCTTTTCCTGATGATCGTCCTTCATCAGTTTAACCCGATGGTCGTCCCCATCGTAGTTTACTTTATTTTCCAGCCTGATGGCCGTCCCCATCAACGTTTTTTTCTCAATCCTCGGAAAATTTTATTTCTTTACCCGATGGCCGTCCCCGTCGCGGTCTCTTTATTTACCAACATGATGGTCGTCCCCGTCATTACTTTACTTACCATTTACCCCCAGCAGTCGTCCTCTGCTCGATGGTCGTCCTCCATCGCTTTCACTTGATAAACATATTACAATATCTTTTACAATTTATATCATTTTTCTTCTTCTCCCCAGTGAGTGCAAGTTTCAGACTGTCTTTGGTATTCAACAACAAGTTATCTTGTTTGTTTGATAAGCCAAGAGCTTACATCCTGCACAACTAACTCATGCTTGAATAGGGGCAGCTGTAAACACCCCAAATTTGCCCTCACTTTTTCTCACACCATGGCTTATTATCTTTCATTTTTGCATAAGCATAGGCATACCATCTCATATTGCATATTTGTTTCACTACATAGCTCCATTTCATCTGCATCTAGGGTTTGTGATCTGGGTAATCCAAGAAGTGATCTGAGTCATCCCAATGATCTTGAAGCTTGCCAAGAGGGTCCATGTGTGTTCCATAATCATGATATGCTCTCCAAAGTTCATAAAAGTCAAAAGATCACAAAGAATGGCAAAGGCATAGAGGCAGACTGAAGATTTCCTACACAGGTGACCTAAAATTAGGGTTTTGGTTTTAGAGGCCTTAATCCAAATTTTTTGGTCATTCTTGTTTCTAATGGTCTTAATATGTTATAAGGATCATGTGTACCAAATTTGATGAAGAAATTCACTGTGGAAGTCATCTGATCATTGGGTAACTTCTTGAGCAAGTAAAGTCAAAATCAGGGCATCTGAGGCCTCCATCAAGGGTACCAAAGGGTCATCATCATCATTTTGAGTCTCTATGATCTTTATTTGATGTTAGAAGTGGTTGGAAGTTCATAAAATTGAATAATTTTGAGCCAAATACAAACTTGTTATTTTTGGAAATGACTTGTAATGGAAACTTTCCATTTTGGGAAAGATATTCAACCTATTCTTTCATGACCAAAAATGCTTCAAATGAAAAATTCTTGGGCATGAAAGTTGTATATTATGTCTTCCCATTTTCAAAAAGTACAAGAACATGTCTTGATTCATCCTAGAACTCAAGATATGGCCTTTCAAAGTTGGCAAAAATCCTATAATTTTCAAGTTCATGCCAAAGAGGGATTTTTGCAATTTCACTTGCCAAGCCATTTCATGACCTCTAATCAACTTCTATGCACCATAACATGTCAAAGCAACTTCAAAAGATCAGAATTGGCCTTTGAACTTAGGGTTTTGATGGCTTGATTCTCAAGAAATCTCAAAATGACAATTATGCATAAACTTTGCAAAACCTCTTGAAACAATTCATCCACTTGTGCCAGCTGCATAAACTTGATCCTAGGGCCATCCTTGAACCAAGCTGAGGCCAAGACACCCCTAAAGCCAGCTCTGCACCATGCCCATACCTCAAGTACACAAAGTTGACATTTTTGCAACTTGACCCATACCAATCACACTATGCCACCACCCACTTTCTGAGCACTCTCATTGGCACATACTAATCTTATGGAGCTCATTTCATACAACACACAAGCCAAAAATATCCAAGAACTCAGATTGCCCAAAAATTCCATAAGCCTTCCCTTCTTCGATTCTCTCAAACCAGCCATCAAAACTTAAAATTTCTTTCACCATTCAACTCCACATACCTCAAGGATCATTTCCCACCCATCACCATGGCCTAAATCACCCTGAAACAAAAACACGATTCCTCCTTCATCAGAACTGAAACCTCCAAACCAACCACTATAAGCCTCATCCAAGCATTCCATTAGCACAAGAAGGACCATAGGAGTTGATTTGCACAAGAGAGAGGCCCAGAAAGCTCCATTTTGAAGAAGCTCAGTTCAGGTAACCTTCAAGAACTTTTTTTCCAGAACCTCTCTTTCTTGTTATAGATTGATTCTATGTGTTGCACTGATCATCCTGATGTGTTTAAAATTGAAAATGGTTGAGAAATAAGCATTTCATGATGTTTGAAACTTTGCCCGTGAAAATGTTTTTGCTTTGATTCATCATGTATGCGTGTTATAAATGATTTTTGATGCTTGATTCTTGCTTATTGTTGTTTGGGGATGTATTTTGGAGATTTTGGGGGTCTGGGTGGCGTATTGAGAGAGATTGAATAAAGAGCTTGCCGGAGAAGACGACCGGAACACTGTTCCGATTGCCTGAAAAAGATTAGGGCTTAATTAGGTTTAATGCCAGTTTGAATGTAGGTCGTAGGATGAGTATTTCCCGCGTGCGTTGGAGGGTCCAGATTAGCCCATTAGCCCTAATTATAATTAATTAGTTTAATTAATTCAGATTAGCCCAGATTAGATCCAGGCCATCCAAACACGCGCCAATCAACATATCTCTCCCCAGTTCAAATATGAGTCATTGGATCCTCTGACTTTCCATTTAATCCATTTTTAATTCATTTTCTTTTTATTTATTTTGTTATTTTTTTTTAAAATAGTAAAAACCATAAAATAATTCTCAACTTTTTCATTTTTGTTTCAAATATATTTCTTAATCTGAAAATAATTTTTATTTTATTTTTTGCATTAAAAAAGTATTTTTAAAATATTTCAATGTTATTTTTAATTAATTAATGGATTTTAATTAATTAAAAATGCATTTAGGTTTCTAAAAATCACCAAAAAATTCATGAAGCATTCTTAAACATTTAGAAACATTTTAAAACTCACCATACAAATTTCCTTTTAGGTTTGATTACTTTTTCACAATTTTCTTTGAATTAGGGTTCTTAAAAATCACATTTTTTAACCCTAACTTGAAAAATTCATTTTTGCCTAACCATGATGAGTTTGAACTTGGTTCTTCTAGCATTGTTTCACATATTGCATATAGTTTCTAAGTTATTTTTCTCATGATTTTATCTTGCATTTTCAATTTGATTTGCATTATCCCTTTAGAAGCACCCAAAAACCCTAGCAAACTTAGGAATTTCATAACTTCCACTAGGTTAGGCTTTTGACTTTCTCCTTTGGGGTGTGATCTTATATGGGATTAGGGTTTGTTTGAGACTGATTTCAATTTTTTATCATGTTTAATTCTTCTGTTTTGGTCATATGCATCTCATGTTGTCTTAAAACCCTAATTTTGCATCTTCATTTGCATTCTCCTTTGCATATCATCATCATATTGTAAACACCCCAAATTTGCCCTCACCCATTTCACCATGGCTTGTGATCATTTCATATGCATAAACACAATCATACTATCTCATATCTCAATTTTGAGTCACTACATTGGTTCTAAGTCATCTGCATCTAGGGTTTGTGATATGAGCAATCCAAGGGCTTCTTGAGCCACTCCAAAGGTCATCAATCACTTCAAAGGGGTATATGTGTGCTCAAGTATCATATCATATCCTCTCAAAGTCAAGAATCCCAAAGAATCACAAGAACTGGGATTGGTATGGATGCAGAGCCAAGTTTGACTGCACAGATGACCTAAAATTAGGGTTTTGGTTTCAGAGGCCATAACTCCAAATTTTTTGGTCATTTTTGTTTCTATTGGTCTCTATATGGTATAGGGAGTATGCATATCAATTTTCATGAAGAAATTCCATGGGGAAGTCATCTGATCAAGGGTTGACTTTTCAGACAAGTCAGTGCAAAATCAGGGCATCTGAGGCCCCCAATGACCCAACCAAGGGGTGATCTTCATCATTTTGAGTGTATATGATCTTTATTTGATCATGGAATAAGGTTGAAGTTCACAAAATTCAAAAATTACAAGTTTTTGCAAAGTTGACTTTTTAGGGCATGGTTGACTTTTAAAGAATGTGTCATTTTATGCCACTTTTCAAGCCTTGCTTTTTGATCCAAAAATGCTTCAAATGGAAAAACTTTGGTCATGAAAGTTGTATATTAGATCTTTCCCTTTTCAAAAAGTACAAGAACATGATCTAATTCATTTTGGATCAAAAGTTATGGTGTGTCAAAGTTGGCAAAAATCACTAAATTTCAAGTTATGCCTCAAATGAGAAACTTGCAAGAACTTTGTACCAAGGCATTTGTAACCTCTAATTCATGTCTAACCATCACATAAACATCACATGTGACCAAAAATTCAGAATGGACTAAGTATTTCTCACTTCCCATGGTTTGTGTGGCAAGAAAGTTACATGTGAACCAAAGATGATCAACTTGCAAAACCATCATCACACTTTCACCAACTTGTTGCCTTGGCTGCTGAACCACCATAGCCTCACTCACACACCATGTTGCGCCAGCCCACACTCTTGTACCAAGCTAGAACTTAGCCCATGCCTCTCTTACAAAAAAAAGTTGACATTTTGCAAAAGTGAACTTACCTATCACAGCAGGCCAGGTCACATCATCTGACCAATGGGATTATTTTATGCAAGCAAAATGCAGGCCATTTCACATAGAAAGCCAGGCTGAAACACACAAGATCATCACATTCACAAAATCACCCTCTCAAGCAAAACCTTTCGAATCTGACTCCACAGCTCACAAACACAAAAACCAATTCCACATATCAACTCACCTTGCTTCACTGAGCCAAAACCAGCAAGACATAGGCCTGAACCAAGCAAGAACTGAGTTTCCCCATTTTTCACTCTCAAAGCCAGAACTTTCGAATCTCATTCCACAGCTCACAAACACCTGAACAAACTTCATAAACCTTCTCCATTCATCATCCTGGTCATAAAGAACCCTTTACCTTTGCCTGAAACAGCCTGAATCACCAACACCATTTTCACCTGAGTTTGAGCAGAAGCTGTTCAAACTCCTTAACCAGCCAGCATAAATTTCTTCCAAGCATCCGAACATCATCTAGGGGTCACAAGGAGTGGTTTGCATCAAAGGAAGGGGTCAGAAAGTTACAAGAGTGAAAGCTTCGAAACTCAGGTAGCTCAAGAACCTTTTTTCCAGAAATCATTTTTTAAGTTCTTAAGTTATTCTATATGCTTTCCTGATCATAACTATGTCATTGGTTTTGAAAATGGTTGGAAAATGAGGATGTAATCGTGTTCTGAAACTCCCTGACCTAAAAAATGTTTTGTTCGATTCATGAGTTTGAGGAAATATAAATGATTTCTAGCTTAGGGTTTTGATTCAGGGGAGTGTGGGAATCATTTCTGTGTGTTTAGATTTCATTTTGGTTGCGTTTTGTGGATTTTGGGGATTTTCAGGTGGGGTTCCCACCGGAGAAGACGACCGGAGGTCTTCTCCGGCCACCTGAAAATCATTAGGGTTTAATCAGTGTAATTAAATGAGATTTGAATTTCGTGCGTTGGATTGGCTGACCAGGTTGACTTCGCGCGTGGATGAATGGTCCAGATTCACCATTAGAAACCCTAACCCTGATTAATTAATTCATAATTACATTTAACTCAGTTTGAATTTGGGCCACTGGATTGCGCGCGTGGTCAATCTTTCTCTCCCCAGAATGCATCATAGCCCTCCATTCAGTTGACTTTTCTTTTTCTTTGTTTTAATTCATTTATTTCATATTTGTTTTATACAATTTATTTAAAATAGTAAAAATGTATTAAAAATTATGAAACTTTTTGTCAAGAGTTTCATTAATTTTTAAAACCCAAAAATATTTTTATTTTCATTTTTAGCATTAAAAAAGTATTTTTAAATATTTAAAAGTTTATTTTTAATTGATTAATGAAAATTAATTTATTAAAAATACTTTTAGGTATTTAAAAATCACCAAAAAATTCATGAAATGTTTTAAGACATTTAGAAACATTGTCCAACCTTCAAACCAAATTTATTTTTTGATCTTGATGCATTTTGAGAATTTTTCATTGATTTAAAATCATTTTTATACATTAATTTGATCTAAAGTTCCAAAAATCATTTCTGCCTATCCATGAGGAGTTGGACATTGATTCTTTTTGAATTGTATTGTGTTTAACATGTAGTTTTTGAGATTAAATGGCCATGATTTGATATTTCATTTTCTATTTATTTGATAATTTTCTTGTTTAGGAACCCTAAAACCCTAGAAATCTTAAGAAAACCATAACTTGAATTTGGTTAGGAGTTGAAACCTCTCCTTTGGGCATTGGGTTAGTATAGGATTAGGGGTCCTTTGAGTGGCATTTTCAATTTTTTATCTTAGGGTTTGCTTCTGATTTTGATTTTTGTTTGATGTATTGTTCATAAACCCTAATTTGGGCTTCCATATGCATCCATCTTGCATTCTCTTGCATAACATTACTTGCCATGACATTTCAAGCATACATTTGATTCATTTGGCATCATAAGACATATTGAAAGCATGTTTGATCATTGCATCATGTATTTGCCATGTTGAATGTCATGTGCACTTCATAACTTTTCATGTATGTTCATGGTTCATAACTTGCTTCATTTGCAGTCATGAACTTGTATGATCATCTCCATGTGCTGCCTCATGTTTGTAGCATCTCATAACATCATTAACATCATGCATATGCTTCTGGTTTGGTATTGCATCATACCATTTCATCTCATTTTGCATTGCATTGCATTTCTTTTCTAACCTTTCAGGTGGTAAGTGACTTTGAGAAGTGAATTTGCCTTCACTTCTCATAACTTCTCTTCATCTCCCTCTCTTGCATCCATTGTTGCATTTTTGTTTGTGTTTGGGTTTGAGCTTGCTCATTCTTCTTCTTCCCACTATCTTTCTTCAAGTGACTTGACTTCATGAATGAAGCAAGTTGCTTTGCTTCTCCTGATCCTTTCATCTGCTTCCTGGTGGTTCCATTGAAGGCTTCTTCTTGTTAAACCTCACAAACCTTAGGAACAACCAAGCATGACAATGATTAGGGTTTTGATTAGTCTCCCCTCTTAGTTTTACCTTTGTGTCTCTTTTGAGTCTGCTCTTCTCATCTCATAATCAGGGACTAAACCCTAAAGGCTTTAAGGCTTTGTGATTAAGCTTATGCCTGCATCCTTCTCTTAGGATGGAGTGTATAACTTTAATCCTAAGTGTTAAACCCTTAATGTGTTTAACTCCTCTAATCAATTCATTTAATAATCATCAAGACATCAAGCTTGTAACTTGGGCCTTGCATTAGGGTTCTAATTCTTCCTTAATTGGCTAAGAAGGACTAACCCTAGTGTTAATGGACAAGTCCCCCACAAGTTTGTCTTACAAACTCTAAAAAACACTTCATCATCATATCACCAAATAAAATCCACTTAATCAAAGGCTTGTTTTGTCATGAGTTTAATCCCTAATCATGGATTAAGTTGAGGAGCTTTCCTCAGCTTAAACATTCTCATCTATTATCCTTCTATTAGGATGGTGTAATGAGTCTGTTAAATCCCTGATTATGGCTTAACCTCATTACTCAACACTAAACAAAAACCACAAAAACATCTAATTAACCACAAGTAGGTTAATGATCTTAATCCTACACCAAAGGTGATTAAGTGTGAGAATCTGACTTCACACTTAAGGTATTCTCATTACCCCTAATCAGAGGGAAGATGTGATGAGTTTACTAACCCATTAGTTTAGACTTAAGCTCATTAACTTATGACAAATCCAAAAGCAATAAAAGACTGAAAACGCAAAAACAAACAATAATCGTCTCCTTCGGGATTCTTTTCTCATCTCATTCACTCACAAACGAGAACTTGCTTCTTTCGTCTAATGCAATACAGTTAGCACCTGAGCCAGACAGGTCATACACTTGAGCATAAGCAAGTAAGCAGTTCACAAGTCAATTCATCTTTCAGTCTCTTTGGGTCGAACTACGGTGTTCTGACTTCCTCATTGCACGAGAGGATACGTAGGCATAACTTAACGGTTATCGAACAAAAGTCTCTGTATATTTCCCCTCTTTCCAGTTTCATTCTTTAGCCTCATGATCTTGAGCATCTTACTCTTGTTCTTACACTGACACTGTATATATCACACTTCACACCTCCTTTACACTGACACCTATACATATTGTTTTCCAGCTATTTTACACACAAAATGCACTGACACTACCCCTTTAAAACACAAATCTTTTAAGCGTGGATCCCGTCGAGTACGGAGGACAATCTGGGTGCTAATACCTTCCCAGGTTGTAACCAACCCCCTTTCTCAGTCTCTCTGGTTCGCAACCGTCTTATCCATCTTTTCTTAGGTCTATGCAGCATTGCCTTTCCTCCGGGATAAAAATGCCTAGCTGGCGACTCTATTCATCTCCAGTGAGTTCACGGCTGTGTGTTCTCACTGTCCCTCTCGCCGACCGTTCGCGTCTGTACCTTTATCTGGGCCAGTCCCATTTATCGGGAGCGACAGCTTGGCGACTCTGCTGGGGACCCTTATACTGTAACCAGGGCTTCTGGTTCTTTTTGTGGGTTCCTCCTAGCGCTTGTTTGATTTGTGTTTACTGGGGTGTTATGTGCTACTTGTGCTTGTATTTGTATTCATTTTTGCTTTATGTACAGTTGTTTTACTGCTTTCTTTATAGCTTTGCATATATCATATTGTCATACTATGCTGCTGTGCTGGATCTGTTGTTTGCTTTGGTGGGTGGGTGTTCCATTGAGAGTTAAGGTCCTATACCTGGGACCTGAGTGACACCTAGGCTAGAGTGAATCATATTCTTTCCCATTCCATCTCGGTCTGGTGCGGGAATATGAAACACGGTTCAGATATGGGTTTCTTCTTGAGAACTCTGTGTTGCAGATTTCCTGCAATACTAGGGCTATCTGGGAAGCCTGCTAAGTCTGGATGACCTTTTAGTTTTGACCTTCAGAAACTGAGGTGAATTAGAGGAGGAACATTTATGGTTATTGTAAACACTGTACCTCCGGGTTAGAAGTGTTTACACTTCTCATAACTGATCCAAGTCTGAGGACCCTTGTTTTAGAACACCACCTGTGAGGGGGTTGGGCTGTTTACAGGTTTACAGGTACCTTGGCCTCAGAATACCCTATTACTTTGTTTGTTTAAGAATACTCCATGTTGGAACAGTTCTTGTGATTCTAAACCCTGGACATGTGGCTCTTTATTTGAGCCCCCCACCTTGGTTACTGGATTTACAGACCTCCATCTGGCATTCTTGAACATACTTGGACCTATATCAGAGTATTTGATCAGATCCAGCTCAGTCACAAACCCTTGCATATCATTTGCATACATAATCATTGCATCATTTTGACATTTGCTTATTTGTGTTTCAGGGTATCCACCTTCATTTTTGGTTTGGTTTTGACCCTATCTTCAGTATTGACCTATCTTCATCAGCACCTGCTTCTGCTATCAGCTATCCACTTCAGTCACCTGCACCAGCCAATCAGTGGCCCATTTCTTCAGTGTTATCATCAGCACCTGTCTCCACTCATCTTCAGCATCATGGCTCCTAAAAAGAGTAACATCACCTACCATTTCTTCCAGCCGGAGCTATCTGACATCAGGAGGATTCAAACCCTGATCACTCCAGACCATATACCATTGTTCAGGGAACACTATGGAGATATACTTGATATGGTTATGGATCTGGACCCTTCACAAAGAAGCCTGATCCACACTTGCATTCAGTTTTATGATCCCCCACTGAGATGTTTCACTTTTCAGGACTTTCAGCTGGGCCCTCTATTAGAAGAATACTCATCATTGGTTGGTATGCCTATCAGGGGTGGAATCCCTTTCAACCCTGAGATGGTCTTTCTTGGTAATGGAGAAGTAGCCAAGGCTTTGCATCTGGAACCTGTTCTGATTGAGCAGCATATGACTTCTAAGGCTGGAATCCCTGGTTTCCATCTGGATTTCTTAATCTCTCAAGCTACCCTGAAAGTTTCTTTAGGAGAGTGGAAAGCTGCCTGTGCTTTATTGGCCCTGAGCATATATGGAATTGTATTGTTTGCAGATGAGCCTCGATTCATTAGCAAGAATGCAATCCATCTTTTCGTCCTGAAGAACCCAGTGCCCACTTTATTGGGGGATCTCTATTACTCAGTGCATCAGAGGAATGAAAAGCAGAGGGGAAGATTAGTGAGGTGTTGTGCTCCTTTGTTCCATACTTGGCTTCTCAAGCATTTTCCCAGGACAGATGCATTTTTGAATCCTCATCAGCAGAGAAACTGGGCTAGAAGACTCACTGCTCTAACTTCAGCTGATATCAGGTGGTGCACTCAAAGCACAAAAGGCAGGGATGTCATCACCAGCTGTGGGCATTTTCCCAATGTTCCCCTAATAGGAGTTAAGGGTAGTATTAATTACAATCCTCTGCTGTTCAAAAGGCAACTGGGCTATGCACTGGTCCACATTCCTAAGGCACAAGACTTGGTCGAGACTCTTTATTGTGAGAACAAGCCTAATCTGGCTATTGTTAGGCAGGATGCTTGGGCCTGGGACAATGTTCAAACCAAGGGAGTAACCATTCTGGGGAAGTGCAACAATGTGGCATCAGCACAATATTATGAGTGGTCCCATGCCAGGGCTCAATTCTATGGAATGCCCTTTACCATGGAGGATATGCATGGACCATCCTCAGCACCACCTCCTGCCACTGTCAGTTTGGAGAAGTTTGAGGGTTTGAAAGAGAGAAATGAGAAGTTGACTCAGGCTTTGCAGAAGACCCTCCGGGAGAGGAGTGATGGTAGGATGGACATTGAGAGGTTAGAGAAGCTGAGAATAGAGCATCTGGCTAAAATTGAGAAGGCTGAGGATTACATCAAGAAGTCTAGGGCTGGAGAACAAATTCTGAAGAATGCTTGCAAGGAAGCCTAGTTCCAGAAGGCCAGGACAGACTTGTATCTGAAAGAGAGTCAAGCTAGGTGGGTCAGGATCACCGAAGCTCGTACTCTGGAGGACAAGAGGGTCCAAGACAAGATAGAGCAGCTGGAAGCTAGTGCAAAAGAGCAGCAGGAAGCCCTAGCAGCAGCCCAGAGAGAGATATCAGAGCTGAAGATCAAAGCTAGAGTGAAGAGGTCAAAGGACCAAGGTCAGCACAAGAAGCTAACTGCAGCTGTTACGACCCGGAATCTCCTTATCAGAAATCTCACGGAGCGTCCAGCTGATCCTGTGACCGAAGCACTTCTCAAGGAAGTTCGGGAGGATGAGTTTGGTCTTGGTGTTTGACCATTTGTTTGTTGTTGCTTTCATTCCATGTACTTTTGTTTTCCTGTAATATATTTTGGCCCCTCATAGGGCTTGTATTTGTAAACAAACTATGTACCATTTGCCTTTTGTAATATATGCACCAGTTTGTTCCATCCAAGTTTACTTCGAAAGCAACATCAACAGCACCTTCAAGGGTCTGGAAGGGTCAAAACTGAATGCCAAGCCGGATACCTTGAAAACAAATAAGCATACTGCATTGCATGCTAACCCTTTTGTTTGTTTTGTAGGTTTTTGTTTTATTGTTGCTAACTCTGTTGTGGTGTTCAGGAACTATTGCTCGACGCCGGGTATTTCCCCTTAACCGTCCGCATCGTTATCCAACCCGTAACAACCTTCCGGGCATACAGATGGATCAGATGCAGCAGGACCTTACAGAGGTCAGGAACCAAATGACTAACGAGAGGTTGGAAATTAGGAACCAAATGACACAGTTTATGGAGGTAATGAACAACATGGCTCAAAGCCAGGAGAGGCTCAAAGCACTGGTGGAAGGGAGAAATCAGGAAGATCATCAGCCAGGGACTGCTGGCACCAGCAACAATGAAAGGGTCCTACCTCATGTTAACCCCCCTGTATTTGGCCCCCATCTTCATCCAGAGGTCAATATTCCTGCAAATGTTCAAGGGACTGCCACTGCAGGCAGGGTACTGCAAGAAGACCCCCAGGAGGATCAATTCACAGTAATGGGTGCTGGGGAGGAAGCTTATGATAGAAGGCTGGATGAGATAGTGGAGAAATTGAGGTCCTTAGAGTCTCAAAACTCTTTGGGTTTCGATGTCATGGACATGGGCTTGGTAGACGGGGTCAGGATTCCCCACAAGTTTAAGCCACCATGTTTTGAAAAATACAACGGGACTTCCTGTCCTCGAACCCATATACAATCATTTCTGGGAAGGCTGAAGGCCTATACTATGGATGAGAAGCTCTGGATGTTCTATTTTGAGGATAGCTTGACGGGAGCTTCAAGAGAATGGTACTCTCATCTGACAAGAGCAACTATCAGGTGTTGGAAGGACCTGGCAGAGGCCTTTGTCAGACAGTATCAGTACAACTTAGATATGGCACCCAACAGGACTCTCCTAATGGGAATGTCACAGTCGTCAAGGGAAAGTTTCCGAGAATACGCCCAGAGATGGAGGCAATTGGCTGCTGCTGTTCAGCCACCTATGTCTGAGAGGGAAATGGCAGATATGTTTATGAACACCCTCCAGGGAACATATATTGACAGGCTGGCTGCTTTCTCTTCCACTAGCTTTGCAGATGTTGTCATAGCCGGGGAGAGAATTGAAAGCCTGTTGAAGATGGGCAAGATCTCTGACAATGGTGCCAGCTCGTCCGGCAATACAAGGAAGCCTTTTGCAGGCCCAAGAAGAACTGGCGAGACCAATGCCATCCACACCAACAGGGGCAGACCTCAATATGTTCACAGGTCTGTAGCAGCAGTCACCATTCCCGCTCCAGCTCATCCTCAACCAGCTTATCAACCTCCGCAACAAAACTATCAGCAACAACCTCAGTACCATCAACAAGCTCAGTATCCTCCGAGAAACTACAACAACACCAACAACAACAACCAGCAAAGGCCATTTCAGCAGAGGCCATCTCAAGCCAATAGGGTGATCGATCCGATCCCTATGCCATATGCTACATTGCTGCCACAACTCCTGAAACTCAACCTGGTTGAGCTAAGGACGTTGGCACCTCCGGATCCTAATAGTCTACCTAGGAATTATGACTCCAACGCCAGATGTGCTTTTCATTCAAATGCACCTGGCCACAGTACGGAAAAGTGCAGGGCCTTGCACATGAAGGTACAAGACCTGGTAGACTCTAAAGCTCTGAATTTCGCACCACCGCCTAATGTCAACAAAAATCCTATGCCAAACCACGGGGGTCCCAGAATTAACGCTATTGAAGAAGACAAGCCGTCTTATTTAATAACCAGTGTGGGTCAGATCCGGACACCGTTGGTAGAAATCAAGGCTCAACTCCTCGAATGTCAAATGTTCCCGGGGTGTGAGTTAGGGTGTGCTTACTGCAATATTTCAGTAAATGGGTGCGATAACCTGAGGAATGGCATAGACGGTCTCATTCAGAGTGGCCAACTTCAAATCACCACATCATTTCCAACAAATCCAGCAATCTCAACAGCAACAATTCCGGTATCTCCTACAACTGCAGCAACCATTGTACCTGACAGTTCTTCGGTTTCATCAACAAGTACTTCATCTATCATCTCAACTGATCAGCCATCAACAAATTTTCCTTCTACAACTTCAGCACCACTCCAGTTTGAATCTCCTACAACAACAACGTCCATCCTTCCGACAATATCTCCTACAACATCAGCGACAAATCATGAAGACGTCTCAACTGTCACAATATTTTATGATCCTGGGAACAACGCTGCCTACAACTCAGAAGGCGCTGCTCCCATCAGAGCACCAGTCACAATTTATTATGATCTGCAAACTATCACAACTCCTTCCGCAGCTGCAATCAGTCCAGTCACTATCACGGTGCCTGGGCCAGTACCTTATGAAAGCAGCAATGCCATCCCGTGGCATTACGGCTCTGACCTGTACTGCGAAGGACAAAAAATCACTTTTGAATCATCAACCCCTGCACCACAAATAGACCATGTGGGAGGAGGCGGAGGCTTCACTCGAAGCGGACGTCTTTTTGCTCCACAAATTCAGAGACCCACTGCCGAAGCAGAAGCTGCTGCCAAGGCAAAAGGAAAAAGCCTGGTGCAGGAAGAGCAGACTGTTAAAGAAGCTTTGAAAACACCATTCGATCAAGAGGTTGATGAGTTCATGCGAATCATCAAGAAGAGTGATTATAAAGTAGTGGATCAGCTTCATCAGACGCCTTCCAAGATCTCAATCCTATCATTGCTTATGTGCTCCGAAGCCCATCGGAGCGCACTACTCAAAGTCTTGCACGCAGCTTACGTGCCTGAAGAGATCACTGTCAATCAGCTGGAGGCTGTAGTTGGAAATGTTTATGCTAGTCATGGACTAGGGTTCACCAACACTGACTTGACTACGGAAGGCCGCAACCATAACAAGGCCTTGCACATAACCATGGAATGTAAAGGTGCTGTCCTTTCCCATGTGCTGGTAGACACGGGGTCATCCCTCAATGTCTTACCTAAAAAGGCCCTGGTGAAGCTAGAATATGACGGATTGGCGTTAAGACCCAGCAACCTGGTGGTGAGAGCCTTTGATGGCTCAAAGAGATCAGTTCTGGGAGAGATCGAGTTGCCCATAACGATTGGCCCGCAGACCTTCAAAACGACCTTCTACGTGATGGATATACAGCCTGCCTACAGATGTCTATTGGGTAGGCCATGGATTCACGCCGCTGGCGCCGTGACCTCTACCCTTCACCAGAAGTTAAAATATGAGTGGGAGGGTCAAATCGTTACAATCTGTTGAGAGGAGGATATTTTTGTCAGCCACCTGGCTACCTATAAGTATATTGAGATGGATGGGGAGATCCATGAAACAATGAGCCAAGGTTTTGAAGCCTTGAATGTCAATGAGACATCTGCTGTGCCTGGTACTTCAATATCATCATATCAACAAGCCCGGAAGGTTGTTGAGGAAGGAACTGCCCAAGGCTGGGGCAAACTACTACCGGTGGAGAAGAAAGAGGACAAATTTGGGTTGGGTTACAAACCAACTCAACAAGATCAAGCAGAGGCTGCAAAAGAGCCCAACTTTGTGAGTGGGGGGATGCTCACCCCTGATGCTGTCAACTGTCTGGAAGACGAGCTGGAAGAAGAACGCAACCTGGAAAGCTGGATTCGTCCAAAGATCCCGGGGAGCAGTATCTCAAACTGGTCTTCCCAGGAAATTATAAGAGTTACTCATGCAGAGTAATTATTATTTCCTGTATTTTATAGCATGCATCAAAGTCTTGCATCTTGCCCAAGATGACAAGACTCATTTTGTAATCGGGCCATCTGTACTTTTTGTGCAACAAGATTAATCAATGAAATATCAGACATCTTTTTGCAAACGAGTCTTTTTCTTTTCCGCTCACTGTTTTTTCATTTTTCTTTTTGTACAAAAAAAATAAATGGCAGTGTTTTCAAAATGACAACTTTATTTCACTTTTAAAAACAAGATTAAAATCAAATCACTAAAATGAACAAACTGAACCCTTGCAGAGTGTGCCTTCCAGACAGCACCGACAACAGCACGGCTATGACTTCGTATGACTTTGACAATCCAATCAATCAAGCCGACGAAGGGGTTGAAGAAGAATATGAGCTTCCTGAAGAGCTAGCCAGGTTGTTAAGACAGGAGGAAAAGGTTATTACTCCTCACCAGGAGGAGGTTGAAGTGATCAATCTTGGTACGGATGAAGACGTGAAAGAAGTTAAAATCGGGGCCTGCCTGCAAGACTCAGTGAAGAGACAACTGATTAACCTGCTTCGAGAGTATGTGGACGTGTTTGCTTGGTCTTATCAAGATATGCCAGGGTTGGATACCGACATTGTTGTGCACAAGCTGCCTTTGAGAGAGGAATGCCCGCCGGTTAAACAGAAACTGCGCCGTACTCGCCCAGACATGGCAATGAAAATCAAAGAAGAGGTACAAAAGCAGTGGGACGCCGGATTCCTTGCTGTAACTAGCTATCCACCGTGGGTTGCTAATATAGTACCTGTGCCTAAGAAAGACGGCAAAGTAAGAATGTGTGTTGACTACCGGGATTTGAATAGAGCTAGCCCGAAAGATGATTTCCCTTTACCTCACATTGATGTGTTGGTGGATAATACGGCTCAGTTCTCGGTATTCTCCTTCATGGACGGATTTTCAGGATACAATCAGATTAAAATGCCACCTGAAGACATGGAGAAGACAACCTTCATCACACCTTGGGGCACGTTCTGTTATAAGGTGATGCCATTCGGACTGAAGAATGCTGGCGCAACATATCAACGGGCTATGGTGACGTTATTCCACGACATGATCCATAAAGAAATAGAATGTTATGTGGATGATATGATCGCCAAGTCCCTTACTGAAGAAGATCACCTGGAAAATCTGCTGAAGTTGTTCAAGCGTCTGAGGAAATACCAACTGAAGTTAAACCCCAACAAATGCACATTCGGGGTGAGATCTGGTAAGCTGCTGGGATTTATTGTAAGCGAGAAAGGGATTGAAGTTGACCCTGATAAAGTCAAAGCTATTCAAGAAATGCCTGCACCGAAGACAGAGAAAGAAGTTCGAGGGTTCTTAGGTCGATTGAACTACATCTCACGGTTCATATCCCACCTTACGGCAACCTGTGAGCCCTTGTTCAAATTATTGAGGAAAGAACAGACGGTCAGGTGGAACGAAGACTGCCAGAAGGCTTTTGACAAGATCAAGGAGTACTTACAAGAACCTCCAATCCTTATGCCTCCAGTTGAAGGAAGACCTCTGATAATGTACCTGATAGTATTAGAGGAGTCGATGGGGTGTGTGTTGGGCCAGCATGACGAGTCTGGTCGAAAAGAGTATGCAATATACTACCTAAGCAAAAAGTTTACCGACTGTGAACATCGTTATTCACTGCTCGAGAAAACTTGTTGTGCTTTAGCGTGGGCTGCTCGCCGACTAAGACAATATATGTTGACCCACACTACCTTGTTGATCTCAAAAATGGACCCAGTCAAGTACATATTTGAGAAGCCAGCTCTTACCGGACGGGTTGCAAGATGGCAAATGATCCTCACAGAATATGACATTCAATACACATCACAAAAAGCCATCAAGGGCAGTGTATTGTCGGAATATCTTGCTGAGCAACCTATTGATGATTACCAGCCTATGAGATTTGACTTCCCTGATGAAGACATCATGTTCATAAAAGCAAAAGATCATGAAGAGCCTGTTCACACTGAAGGGCCTGACCCGGAAGAAGAATGGACTATGATGTTTGATGGGGCTGTTAACATGAATGGTCGTGGTGTTGGTGCAGTACTCATTACACCTAAGGGAGTCCACATGCCTTTCTCGGCAAAGCTCACTTTCAACTGCACTAACAACGAAGCTGAATACGAAGCTTGCATTATGGGTCTTGAGGAAGCCATTGACCTCAGGATCAAGACATTGACCGTATTCGGAGATTCAGCTCTGGTAATCAATCAGACCAACGGCAAATGGTACACACACCAGGATCATCTGATACCTTACAGGGATTATACAAGGAGGTTATTGACTTTCTTTACAACGGTCAAGCTTGAGTATATCCCTCGGGACGAGAATCAGTTTGCAGATGCTCTGGCAACCATTTCGTCCATGATCAAAGTTCAGGCTGCCAACTTTGTACCTCAAATTTCAGTGTCCAGACTTGACAGACCAGCATATGTGTTCGCAGCAGATGTTGTCAAAGATGATAAGCATTGGTTCCATGACATTAAATGCTTCTTGGAGGATCAAACATACCTACCTGGGGCATCTTCCAATGATAAGAAGACTCTGAGAAGGCTTGCTGGTAGTTTCTTTCTAAACACTGATGGGTCTTTATACAAAAGGAACTTTGATATGGTACTCCTCAGATGTGTGGACAAAACGGAAGCAGATCTGTTAATGCATGAAGTACACGAAGGATCCTTTGGTACCCATGCTGGAGGACATGCCATGGCTAAGAAACTGCTACGATCAGGGTATTATTGGATCACCATGGATGCAGACTGTTGTGCCTACGCCAGAAAATGCCATAAATGCCAGATTTATGCAGACAAGGTGCACGTGCCTCCCAATCCTTTGAATGTGATGTCTTCACCCTGGCCCTTTGCCATGTGGGGCATCGACATGATTGGCAAGATTGAGCCAACTGCTTCGAATGGCCACAGATTCATCCTGGTCGCCATTGACTATTTCACCAAGTGGGTCGAAGCAGCTTCCTATGCAAACGTTACAAGGCAAGTGGTAGCCAGATTTCTGAAAAGAGATATCATCTGTCGATATGGAGTGCCCGAGCGAATCATTACTGACAATGGTTCCAATTTGAACAACAAAATGATGGCAGAGCTGTGCCGGGACTTCAAGATCCAACATCACAATTCTTCTCCTTACAGGCCAAAGATGAATGGCGCTGTTGAAGCAGCAAACAAGAATATCAAGAAGATTGTGCAGAAGATGGTAGTCACTTACAAAGACTGGCACGAAATGCTACCATTTGCCTTGCATGGGTACCGCACGTCAATCAGAACGTCCACTGGGGCAACACCGTATCAGCTTGTGTATGGTATGGAAGCAGTCCTACCTGTTGAAGTTGAATTACCCTCCCTACGGGTACTGATGGATGTTAAGCTGAACGAAGCCGAATGGGTTCGGGCCCGATACGAACAACTGAGTCTGATTGAAGAAAAGAGGTTGGCTGCAATCTGTCGTGGGCAGTTATATCAGAAAAGAATGAAGAAAGCCTTCGATCAGAAAGTCAGGCACCGAGAGTACCAAGTAGGGGATCTTGTGCTGAAAAGAATCCTCCCTCCTCATACAGACCACAGGGGCAAGTGGACTCCGAATTATGAAGGACCATTTGTGGTAAAGAAAGTTTTCTCTGGTGGAGCACTGATGCTCAGCACCATGGATGGTGAAGACTTCCCGTCCCCTGTGAATTCAGATGCAGTCAAAAAATACTTCGCATAAAATGACCCGCTGGACATAAAAACAGAATGTAAGTCCAGGTAAAAATAGGGCATCCCGGCGAGTCAAAAACAGAATAAAAGGCTCGGGCAAAAATAAGGGAAAATAAATGAAAAAATGTACACCCGCTAAGTTGAAAAGCCACATTGGACAACTCAGGCAAAAATGGGTATCCCGATGGATTGAAAACCCGAAAGGGCGATCCATGCAAAATAAGGGAATAAGCGAACACCTGCATTCTGAATTCGTCTGTATCGTTTACAACTTGGTAAGCTTCGAAAGGATCAAGCTTCAATCAGAGTCAACATTCTTCAGGAAGCAAGATGAGAAGAACGTCAAAAGTCATACGAGTCATAGCAAGAGAGGAAGCTCCTTAAAGCGTCATCAACATTGCCAGCATTTTGTTTCTCAATTTGTAACGATCTCCTCATTTCAGGGGATTTGTTTCTTTGACTGTATCTCGCCAATTCAGGGCATATGAATTAATAAAATCAGATTTTCAGTCATGTCTCGTCTTGTACATTTTCATTTGTTTGCAAAAAAAGTCTGATGTCTTATAGAAAAAAACTGATTGCATAGAATACAGATGTTTAGCTTCAAAAAAATAAAAACATGTGCTTGCAGGAAATATACTTACTCTCAGAAGTGCCTAACTCCTATGACGGAATCCAGTAAGGGATACCTTGGGATTATCTTGTGCGTTTCTCTGTCTTTTCAGGATTGCAAGAATCCAGAGCGCAACTTGGGGCATGTAAGCTTCATCCCAGCAAGCTGGCAAATCAACACTCAATTTTAGCACCCGAAGTGCTCTCTCCCCAGCTGAGCTGCCACTTGCTACTGCTCCCAGCCGAGTTGTCATTTCATCCTCAGCCAAAATACGAAAGCCAAGGAGCTCTCCCCACAGAGTCTCAGCCTCTATCCAGAAAGAGCAACGCACGAAGGGATCACAACAGAGTGAAGAAAGCTCTTTCAAACCCCAGCTGGGTCTCTCATTTATTGGAATAGGTCTATCATTGACCCATTTCCCGAGCAGAAATATCTCATCTGATCTACCAGTGATCTCGTCCCCAGCTGGGATGTCCATTTCAGGCAGATCAGCCAAAGATCTTCGTAGCAGCGGGACCCGGACCCCTGGGTTTGGTATCTTCGCATAATCATAGCATTCGCATCATATTCACCCACAAAGCGTAGCATTCCGTCTAATACGGAGCATTACGGCAAAAATCAAACATATAGCATAATCATAAGCCATGTCTTGAACCAACACTTGTGAATATTGACAGTTCATCAACGTACAGAAAAATCCCCACCAGAGTCCCCGGCAAAAGCAGCTGCCTCACAATCCACAAACACCAGTATATACTCATTTTGACACCCGTCTGTGCCATCTTTCCCCAGTAAAGTCTCCTGAACACTCTTTGCAAACAAGATCACCCGTATTACAGATACGTCCTGACACCCGTCCGTGTCATACCCCAGCAGAAAGCCAAAGACATCCTCTTTGCACTCACATATACCTATATACACTTTCTTGACACCCGACCGTGTCGTATCCCCAGCGCAGTCGCCTACACTTTTACAACCTATATACTTGTTGATATTATTATACTTTTCTCTCTTGACACTCGTCCGTGTCACCCTCCCCAGCAGATAAACACTCATCCATACGATACTCATACTCATCTATATACCAATCACTCTCATACAGATACTCGTCCGTGTCTTGTACATATCACTCAAACCCCCTCAGATTCAACAATAGTCCTTGTTCTTTGTTAACTCGTTGGTACTCGTCTGTACCGTCATCTCAGAACATGCGTCTAGAGTTTGTTTCTATATGATACTCGTCTGTATCATGGTCTTAAAGATGCTCGTCCGCATCTTTAATCCGTACACTGTGTCAAATACTTTTGTCTTCTTGAATATAGATACTCGCCTGTGTCTACTATTCCCCAGAAAAGTCTCTTCAGATTCGATACTCGTCAGTGTTCTCTGTTAGCCAGATGATACTCGTCCGTATCATCATCTTTGAACACGTGTCAGTATTTGTTTCTACTCGATACTCGTCTGTATCGTAGTCTTAAGGATGCTCGTCCGCATCTTTAGTCTATACACAAAACATCTAAACACTTATACCCTTTGTTTCTTGGATGTAAACACTCGTCCGTGTTTACTACTCCCCAGTAGATTTCCAACAAAGCAAATTTTCTTCTTTATCTGACACTCGTCCTGTGTTATGATAAACCCCGAGAGCAGCCGTACCCTGCTAGGTGGTCGTCCTCCACCTCTTGATGGTCGTCCTCCATCATGCTCATCCGATGGCCGTCCCCATCGTTGATTTTTAGCAGCCGTCCCCTGCTAGGTGGTCGTCCTCCACCTCTTGATGATCGTACTTCATCATTCTATCCAATGGTCGTCCCCATTGTTGATTTTGGTTGTCTGGCATTCATCCTATGTCATGATAAACTTTGAGAGCAGCCGTCCCCTGCTAGGTGGTCGTCCTCCACCTCTTGATGGTCGTCCTCCATCATGCTCATCCGATGGCCGTCCCCATCGTTGATATTTTCGGCAGCCGTACCCTGCCAGGTGGTCGTCCTCCACCTTTGATGGCCGTCCCCATCATAATTCCTTTATTCCCCAACAGAGCAGCCGTCCCCTGCTAGGTGATCGTCCTTCACCTTTGATGACCGTACCCCATCATCTGTTTATTCCATTTATTCTTTAACCCGATGGCCGTCCCCGTCGTGGTCCCTCTTCTGCTTAGCCCGATGGCCGTCCCCGTCGTGGTTTACTTTACTTTATGAACTTGATGGCCGTCCCCGTCATGTTTCATTAATCCCCAGAGAATTTTACAGCTTTATCTTGATGGCCGTCCCCATCATAATTCTTTTATCCCCAGCATGTCGGCCGTCCCCGTTATTGCTTTATTTTCCGCACTTTTCCCAGCATGTCGGCCGTCCCCGTCATGGCTCTTTACCCAGCAGTCGTCCTCTGCTCGACGGTCGTCCTCCGTCGCCCACACTTTACAATATACTTTATTTTCTTTTACAATCTATATCCCTTTTCTTCTTCATTCTGTGAGTGCAAATTTTGGACTGTCTTTGGTATTCAACCACAAATTATCTTGTTTGCCTGTTAAGTCGTCGCTTACAACCTGCACAGCTAACTCATGCTTGAATAGGGGCAGCTGTAAACACCCCAAATTTTCCCTCACCCATTTCACCATGGCTTGTGATCATTTCATATGTATAAACACAATCATACCATCTCATATCTCAATTTTGAGTCACTACATTGGTTCTAAGTCATCTGCATCTAGGGTTTGTGATATGAGCAATCCAAGGGCTTCTTGAGCCACTCCAAAGGTCATCAATCACTTCAAAGGGGTATATGTGTGCTCAAGTATCATATCATATCCTCTCAAAGTCAAGAATGCCAAAGAATCACAAGAACTGGGATTGGTATGGATGCAGAGCCAAGTTTGACTGCACAGATGACCTAAAATTAGGGTTTTGGTTTCAGAGGCCATAACTCCAAATTTTTTGGTCATTTTTGTTTCTATTGGTCTCTATATGGTATAGGGAGTATGCATATCAATTTTCATGAAGAAATTCCATGGGGAAGTCATCTGATCAAGGGTTGACTTTTCAGACAAGTCAGTGCAAAATCAGGGCATCTGAGGCCCCCAATGACCCAACCAAGGGGTGATCTTCATCATTTTGAGTGTATATGATCTTTATTTGATCATGGAAGAAGGTTGAAGTTCACAAAATTCAAAAATTACAAGTTTTTGCAAAGTTGACTTTTTAGGGCATGGTTGACTTTTAAAGAATGTGTCATTTTATGCCACTTTTCAAGCCTTGCTTTTTGATCCAAAAATGCTTCAAATGGAAAAACTTTGGTCATGAAAGTTGTAGATTAGATCTTTCCCTTTTCAAAAAGTACAAGAACATGATCCAATTCATTTTGGATCAAAAGTTATGGTGTGTCAAAGTTGGCAAAAATCACTAAATTTCAAGTTATGCCTCAAATGAGAAACTTGCAAGAACTTTGTACCAAGGCATTTGTAACCTCCAATTCATGTCTAACCATCACATAAACATCACATGTGACCAAAAATTCAGAATGGACTAAGTATTTCTCACTTCCCATGGTTTGTGTGGCAAGAAAGTTACATGTGAACCAAAGATGATCAACTTGCAAAACCATCATCACACTTTCACCAACTTGTTGCCTTGGCTGCTGAACCACCCTAGCCTCACTCACACACCATGCTGCGCCAGCCCACACTCTTGTATCAAGCTAGAACTTAGCCCATGCCTCTCTTACAAAAAAAAGTTGACATTTTGCAAAAGTGAACTTACCTATCACAGCAGGCCAGGTCACATCATCTGACCAATGGGATTATTTTATGCAAGCAAAATGCAGGCCATTTCACATAGAAAGCCAGGCTGAAACACACAAGATCATCACATTCACAAAATCACCCTCTCAAGCAAAACCTTTCGAATCTGACTCCACAGCTCACAAACACAAAAACCAATTCCACATATCAACTCACCTTGCTTCACTGAGCCAAAACCAGCAAGACATAGGCCTGAACCAAGCAAGAACTGAGTTTCCCCATTTTTCACTCTCAAAGCCAGAACTTTCGAATCTCATTCCACAGCTCACAAACACCTGAACAAACTTCATAAACCTTCTCCATTCATCATCCTGGTCATAAAGAACCCTTTACCTTTGCCTGAAACAGCCTGAATCACCAACACCATTTTCACCTGAGTTTGAGCAGAAGCTGTTCAAACTCCTTAACCAGCCAGCATAAATTTCTTCCAAGCATCCAAACATCATATAGGGGTCACAAGGAGTGGTTTGCATCAAAGGAAGGGGTCAGAAAGTTACAAGAGTGAAAGCTTCGAAACTCAGGTAGCTCAAGAACCTTTTTTCCAGAAATCATTTTTTAAGTACTTAAGTTATTCTATATGCTTTCCTGATCATAACTATGTCATTGGTTTTGAAAATGGTTGGAAAATGAGGATGTAATCGTGTTCTGAAACTCCCTGACCTAAAAAATGTTTTGTTCGATTCATGAGTTTGAGGAAATATAAATGATTTCTAGCTTAGGGTTTTGATTCAGGGGAGTGTGGGAATCATTTCTGTGTGTTTAGATTTCATTTTGGTTGCGTTTTGTGGATTTTGGGGATTTTCAGGTGGGGTTCCCACCGGAGAAGACGACCGGAGGTCTTCTCCGGCCACCTGAAAATCATTAGGGTTTAATCAGTGTAATTAAATGAGATTTGAATTTCGTGCGTTGGATTGGCTGACCAGGTTGACTTCGCGCGTGGATGAATGGTCCAGATTCACCATTAGAAACCCTAACCCTGATTAATTAATTCATAATTACATTTAACTCAGTTTGAATTTGGGCCACTGGATTGCGCGCGTGGTCAATCTTTCTCTCCCCAGAATGCATCATAGCCCTCCATTCAGTTGACTTTTCTTTTTCTTTGTTTTAATTCATTTATTTCATATTTGTTTTATACAATTTATTTAAAATAGTAAAAATGTTTTAAAAATTATGAAACTTTTTGTCAAGAGTTTCATTAATTTTTAAAACCCAAAAATATTTTTATTTTCATTTTTAGCATTAAAAAAGTATTTTTAAATATTTAAAAGTTTATTTTTAATTGATTAATGAAAATTAATTTATTAAAAATACTTTTAGGTATTTAAAAATCACCAAAAAATTCATGAAATGTTTTAAGACATTTAGAAACATTGTCCAACCTTCAAACCAAATTTATTTTTTGATCTTGATGCATTTTGAGAATTTTTCATTGATTTAAAATCATTTTTATGCATTAATTTGATCTAAAGTTCCAAAAATCATTTCTGTCTATCCATGAGGAGTTGGACATTGATTCTTTTTGCATTGTATTGTTTTTAGCATGTAGTTTTTGAGATTAAATGCCCATGATTTGATCTTTAATTTTCTATTTATTTGATAATTTTCTTGTTTAGGAACCCTAAAACCCTAGAAATCTTAAGAAAACCATAACTTGAATTTGGTTAGGAGTTGAAACCTCTCCTTTGGGCATTGGGTTAGTATAGGATTAGGGGTCCTTTGAGTGGCATTTTCAATTTTTTATCTTAGGGTTTGCTTCTGATTTTGATTTTTGTTTGATGTATTGTTCATAAACCCTAATTTGGGCTTCCATATGCATCCATCTTGCATTCTCTTGCATAACATGACTTGCCATGACATTTCAAGCATCCATTTGATTCATTTGGCATCATAAGACATATTGAAAGCATGTTTGATCATTGCATCATGTATTTGCCATGTTGAATGTCATGTGCACTTCATAACTTTTCATGTATGTTCATGGTTCATAACTTGCTTCATTTGCAGTCATGAACTTGTATGATCATCTCCATGTGCTGCCTCATGTTTGTAGCATCTCATAACATCATTAACATCATGCATATTCTTCTGGTTTGGTATTGCATCATACCATTTCATCTCATTTTGCATTGCATTGCATTTCTTTTCTAACCTTTCAGGTGGTAAGTGACTTTGAGAAGTGAATTTGCCTTCACTTCTCATAACTTCTCTTCATCTCCCTCTCTTGCATCCATTGCTGCATTTTTGTTTGTGTTTGGGTTTGAGCTTGCTCATTCTTCTTCTTCCCACTTTCTTTCTTCAAGTGACTTGACTTCTTGAATGAAGCAAGTTGCTTTGCTTCTCCTGATCCTTTCATCTGCTTCCTGGTGGTTCCATTGAAGGCTTCTTCTTGTTAAACCTCACAAACCTTAGGAACAACCAAGCATGACAATGATTAGGGTTTTGATTAGTCTCCCCTCTTAGTTTTACCTTTGTGTCTCTTTTGAGTCTGCTCTTCTCATCTCATAATCAGGGACTAAACCCTAAAGGCTTTAAGGCTTTGTGATTAAGCTTATGCCTGCATCCTTCTCTTAGGATGGAGTGTATAACTTTAATCCTAAGTGTTAAACCCTTAATGTGTTTAACTCCTCTAATCAATTCATTTAATAATCATCAAGACATCAAGCTTGTAACTTGGGCCTTGCATTAGGGTTCTAATTCTTCCTTAATTGGCTAAGAAGGACTAACCCTAGTGTTAATGGACAAGTCCCCCTCAAGTTTGTCTTAAAAACTCTAAAAAACACTTCATCATCATATCACCAAATAAAATCCACTTAATCAAAGGCTTGTTTTGTCATGAGTTTAATCCCTAATCATGGATTAAGTTGAGGAGCTTTCCTCAGCTTAAACATTCTCATCTATTATCCTTCTATTAGGATGGTGTAATGAGTCTGTTAAATCCCTGATTATGGCTTAACCTCATTACTCAACACTAAACAAAAACCACAAAAACATCTAATTAACCACAAGTAGGTTAATGATCTTAATCCTACACCAAAGGTGGTTAAGTGTGAGAATCTGACTTCACACTTAAGGTATTCTCATTACCCCTAATCATAGGGAAGATGTGATGAGTTTACTAACCCATTGGTTTAGACTTAAGCTCATTAACTTATGACAAATCCAAAAGCAATAAAAGACTGAAAACGCAAAAACAAACAATAATCGTCTCCTTCGGGATTCTTTTCTCATCTCATTCACTCACAAACGAGAACTTGCTTCTTCCGTCTAATGCAAGACAGTTAGCACCTGAGCCAGACAGGTCATACACTTGAGCATAAGCAAGTAAGCAGTTCACAAGTCAATTCATCTTTCAGTCTCTTTGGGTCGAACTACGGTGTTCTGACTTCCTCATTGCACGAGAGGATACGTAGGCATAACTTAACGGTTATCGAACAAAAGTCTCTGTATATTCCCCCTCTTTCCAGTTTCATTCTTTAGCCTCATGATCTTGAGCATCTTACTCTTGTTCTTACACTGACACTGTATATATCACACTTCACACCTCCTTTACACTGACACCTGTACATATTGTTTTCCAGCTATTTTACACACAAAATGCACTGACACTACCCCTTTAAAACACAAATCTTTTAAGCGTGGATCCCGTCGAGTACGGCGGACAATCTGGGTGCTAATACCTTCCCAGGTTGTAACCAACCCCCTTTCTCAGTCTCTCTGGTTCGCAACCGTCTTATCCATCTTTTCTTAGGTCTATGCAGCATTGCCTTTCCTCCGGGATAAAAATGCCTAGCTGGCGACTCTATTCATCTCCAGTGAGTTCACGGCTGTGTGTTCTCACTGTCCCTCTCGCCGACCGTTCGCGTCTGTACCTTTATCTGGGCCAGTCCCATTTATCGGGAGCGACACATATAAACTTGACATGACATTTCAAGCATTTGTATGACATCTTAAGAAAAGCTTGAACATTGCTTGATCATTTCTTCATTCATTTGCTATGCTTTGTATCCATTACACTTCATGAACATTCATGTGTTTTCATGCTTCTAAACATGCTTCCATTGCATCTCATCTTTGTATGATCATTCATATGCATCTTGTATGACTTTGAATCATCTCATATGCCATTTACATTGCATTTTCACTTATGAATTTGGTCATTTCATCTCATTTCCTTTTGCCTTATGTCTTATGCACCCATACTAACATTTCAGGAACTTTTGGGTAAGTTATCTGGGAGGTGGATTTGCCTTCACCTCTCACTTCTTCTTTACTTTTAATATGCATTCTTACTTGTCTTTGAAGTGAACTTGCTTCACTTATTCTCCCTCTTACTTTCTTTCTTTCAAGTTACTTATCTTCTACAGGAAGTAAGTAACTTGTTCTTCTTTCTCCTTCTCTTTTCATTTGCTTCTTTCATTGGCGGCCTTGAAGATCTTTCCTCTTAAGCCTCACAAACCATAGGATGTCCAAGTATGATAAATTTTAGGGTTTTGTATAGTCCCCCTAGCTTTTTACCTTTGAGTCCCCTTGAGTCTCTCTTCTCATCTCTTAATTAGAGACTAAACTCTTAAAGTTTTAGGACTTTGGAATTAGGGTTATGCCTGCATCCTTATCTTAGGATGGAGTGTATAACTTTAATCCTTAGTGTTAAACCTTTAATTTGTTTACACCTCTTAATCAAAACACATTAATAATCACTAAGACTTTATCTTGTAACTTGGGCCTTACATTAGGGTTCTATCTCTTCCTTATGGTTAAGACGGACTAACCCTAGTGTTTAATGGACAAGTCCCCCTCAAGTTGTCTTACAAACCATAAAATCCACTTCTTAATCTCACCCTTTAATTAAAATCCATTTAATAAAGGCTTGTTATATAATGAATTTAACCCCTAACCATGGATTAAGTTGAGGTATCTTCCTCAGCTTAAGTGTTCTCATCTATCATCCTTCTATTAGGATGGTGTAATGAGTTCACTAATCTATGATTAGAGATTAAAATCATTACTTAACACTAAACAAAAACCAAAAAAACATCTTAATAATCACAAGTAGGTTAATGATCTTAATCCTACATCATCATGGTAATTAAGTTGAGATGCTTATCTCATACTTAAGTAGGCTCATTATCCCTAATCAGGGAGGATATAATGAGTTTGCAAGCCCTTGATTTAAGCTTAAGCTCATTAACTTATGCAAAACACCAAAAACAATAAAAAACTGAAAACACAAAAACAAACAATAATCGTCTCCTTCGAGATTCGTTTCTCATCTCACTCATTCACAAACGATAACTTGCTTCTTCCGTCTAATGCAAGACAGTTAGCACTCGAGCCAAACAAGTCATACCCTTGAGCATAGACAAGTGAGCAGTTCACAGTCAATTCATCATCCAGTCTCTTTGAGTTGAACTACGGTTTTCTGACTTCCTCATTGCACACGAGGATATGTAGGCATAACTTAACAGTTTTTGAACAAAAGTCTTAGTGTCTTCCCCCTCTTTCAGCTTTCTTTTCAAAGCCTCAGTTCCTGAGCAATTCACACCCTTTTGCACTGACACCTGTACTTTCTTTCCCTAGCTTTTGCACATAGATAACACATACACTTACCCCTTTAAACACAATCTTGTAAGCGTGGATCTCGTCGAGTACGATGGACGATCTGGGTGCTAATACCTTCCCAGGTCGTAACCAACCCCCTTTCTCAGTTTCTCTGGTTCGCAACCTTCTTATCCATCCTTTTCCGGGTTTATGCAGCATTACCTTTCCTTCGGGATAAAAATGCCTAGCTGGTGACTCTATTCAATTCAACCTCATTTTCTCTTTTCGCCGACTGTTCGTGTCTACACCTTGGGACCTTGGTGTCTTTTTAGGGGAGCGAAACTACCCATGATGCAATGTTTTTGGTTCTTTTATGAACTTATGTATACTAAATGCTATGCACAATGTTGAGGAAATGAGAGGGAAAATTTTGAGGTATTACAACTATATAAGGAGACCTAGACCTAGGGTTAAAATAACTTTTGTAACTTTTGTATCACTTGTAACTAGTAACCTAAATACTTTGTAAAATAAGGGTTTAGGGTTTGAGAGTCATTGGCTCTCTTAGGAGTTAGAAGTCTGCCTTTTGCAGTATGGGATGCAGGGTGGAAGGCAGAGATACAAGGGGCACAACCAGAAGCCTTTAGGTATTAGTTTGTATAATGTTCTTGGACGAAGCTTTTAAGCATGTCCAAGATAACTTCTTGATCAAAAAAATCATGACAGGTTCTGTGATGGCAGAAGATAGATGCAACACAACTTATGAAGGATGTAAGTAGGTTCTCTTATCAGAGTTAAAAATGGTGGAGTTTATCTTTGGTGAAGATGTTCATTAGGGTAGTCATTGGGAGACAAAGTTGTAAACGGGAGAGTTTAACTTTGTATGAATACTACGATTTAATGGAGTCTTCATCCTGAATTGGTATCCCTCTGATGTAGGTTGGTTAACACCGAACTGGGTCAACATATTATGTGTTCTTATTATTCTACAATTTACAGTTTTCTGTATTGTGTTCTAGACTGAGATATCCAGACATGATGTTTCAACATATGTTGGTGATTGTGTTGCATCACTTCAAAAAAGCAGCTGTGTATTTCTCTTATTTCATAAAATGCAGTAATCATTGTCTTAACATTAAGATAGGACATTAGAGTATCCGCATAACCAGAATTTCAATAATTAAAATTAATCTCAAATACATGGCATATAATTGAAAATAATAAAAATAAATAACATTAGGTAGTTAGTCAAATTTAAGTTTCATCATCCTCATGTCTAAAACGTTCCCAAAAATACTCTACTAGATATCCTTGAAATTTGTGATGAACTTGTTATTCACAAAGACTTGCTCTTCTTTGTAGTCTTGTTGCAAGATTCAAATGATGACTGTTAAATGATTCAGTTGTTGATTTGTTCTTTGTTGTGAATCAGATACCTTAGAAATAATGTATAATAGGTTTCTTTGTGATCAAGAAACCCACAAGGGTTAGGATTTAGGGTAACTAAGGATAACAACAAGGATTGTTTACAAACTGCTATTCTTTTCTTTCTCTTGAAACAAGATTACATGTATACAAGAATAACAAATAACCTCTCTCGCTTTTGAATTAGGGTTTTATCTTCCTGTTTTCCCTTATTCAAAAGATGAGAGACTAGTATTCTATTTATAAGGAAACTAACATACTAACCTAATGGGCTTTTTAACAATTACCCATTACAAGCTAAGTTATGGTACAAGCTAACTAAAACAACTCGGTCCATAACATAAGGCCCAATTTGACAACAACATGTGAACGAACTTTGACGAAATTCTAAACCTAGAGTTTGTTCCAATATCTCACAAATCTCCACATTTGAAAAAACTCTATAACAACAAGAAACAAACTAGCTTTCTTCATGCAGCTTTATTAACTGCATACATTGGAAAACTTGCAACTGAGCAACATTTTGGTGATCATATCAGCAACATTAAGATCTGTCGGAACCTTTAGCATTTGGGCTTCTCCACGCTCGATTACCCCTTTAATGAAATGCAGCCTCATATCAATGTGCTTGGTTTGCTCATGATAGGTTGAGTTCTTCGACTGGTGTGTTGCACTTTGACTATCACATTTAATAGTGATACCTCGACCTTGAAGTTTCAGCTCCTTTGCAAAACCTTCAAGCCATAATGCTTCCTTTATAACTTCAGTTAGAGAGATATATTCTGCTTCAGTGGTTGATAAGGCAACAACCTTCTGAAGTGTTACTTTCTAACTAATTTTTGTGCCAAACATAGTGAAAACATATCCAGAAATAGATTTTCTAGAATCCATACAACCTGCAGAATCATAGTCGATATATCCTTCGATTGATGCTTTACTATCTTCACCCAAGGCTCCACCATAAATTAGGACTCTGTTCATAGACCCATTTATGTATCTTAGAATCCACTTCAATGCTTGCTAGTGAGCCTTTCTAGGATTCGTCATGTACCTACTTACAAGACTTACTACATATGCTATATCGGGTCTAGTACAAACTATAACATACATCAAACATCAAAGAACCTACTATATTAGCATATGGAATTCTATCCATATAAGTTCTTTCAACATCAGTACTAAGACACTAATTTATGCTTATCTTGAATTGAGGGTTTGTCGGAGTTACGACAGGCTTTGAATTCGACATACCAAACTTTTCAAGAATCTTCCGTAGGTATGCCTCTTAAGATAAACATAATTTTGACTACTTTTTATCTCTTCGGATGTCAATCCCAAGAATCCTGGATGCAACTCCCAGATCTTTCATATCAAACTCCTTATTAAGTTCAACCTTCACCCTCTTCACATCTTAGATATTGTTGCTTTCTATTAGAATATCATCCACATAAAGCAACAAAATAACAAATGAATTACCTGGTCGAAATCGGAAGTAAACACAATGGTCAAAATAACTTCTGGTGAAACTTATACGTGCCATGAACTTATTGAATCTCTTATTCCACCGTCGAAGAAATTGTTTCAGCCCATATAAAGATATCTTCAGTTTTCACACATACTCTTCTTTCCCCTCTTCGACATACCCTTCAGACTACCTCATCAGGATTGTTTCATCAAGATCACCATACAAGAACATGTTCTTCACATCCATCTGTTCCAGTTCACCTTTGAACTGTGCCACCATGGCAAGCAACATTTGAATAGACATGTGCTTCACATCAGGAGAGAATATATCATTGAAGTCGACACCTTCTTTCTGAGTGAAACCCCTTGCAACCAACCTTGCTTTGTATCTCTTCGACACCACTCCTTCGATTCCTTCCTTAACTTTAAAAATCCATTTACAACTGACTAACCTGGCTCTAACATGTTTTTCAATCAGTTCCCATGTGTTGTTATCATGAAGAGATTACATCTCATCATCAATGACGATCATCTATTCATTCTTATTTTGACTCCTCATAACTTCCTTATAGTCTCTAGGTTCTTCGTCTAGAACCTCACTAGCAGAGATTAAGGCATAAACTATAAGATATGCATAACCAAGTCTCTTAGGTGGCTTGATGACTCTTCTCGACCCGTCTCTTGCCAGCAGGTAGTCATTATCAGTCTTTTCATCTTCGACAATTGTTTCTGCTTCTTCTTCGACTTCATATGGGTCGTGCAATTCAGCATCACTATGCTCCACCTCAACAAGAATTTCTCCCTGTTCTAGATCTTCATTATCATCATCAGTTTATTGAAAGCCATATCAACATCATTGAAAACTACATCTCGACTAGTGATACACCTCTTGTAACCTGGTGTCGCTCCCAGGATTTTCATCCTAGTACAAACGCGAAAGTGGCGCGGAAAAGGTAGAGTCGCCAGCCATGCATTTTATCCCGGAGGAATGGGAAAGCTTGCTACAGGTAAATTCGATTTTCCAGCGATTTGGTCATGTACAAACCTTCAAGTGTCAACCATAACGCTTACGTTTTCGTCTCCTTTGATACCTGTCGAAGAACCTTGTCACTTTGTGTTGTGTGCTTTCTCAATCATGGTCGTCTTTTCAACTGTCGTTAACGTAAAATTCATAGTCGCTTCTCCCTTCAACGCTTTCAAGAAACCTTATTGAACAAATAGGGATTTCATCTTCAAGCTCCACAGACTAAAGTCGTTCACACCGATGAACTTTTCAATCTCATACTTTATTGAAGGCATCTTCTCCATGCTCTCCACACCAATTTGTTGTGAATCAGATACCTTAGAAATAAATTATAATATATTTCCTTGTGATCAATAAACCCACAAGGGTTAGGATTTAGGGTAACCAAGGATAACAACAAGGATTGGTTATAAACTGATATTCTTTCCTTTCTCTTGAAACAAGATTACAAGTATACAAGAATAACAAATAACTTCTATTGCTTTTGAATTAGAGTTTTATCTTCCTATTTTCCCTTATTCAAAAGATGAGAGACTAGTATGATATTTATAAGAAAACTAACATACTAACCTAATGGGCTTTTTAACAATTACCCATTATAATCTAACTTAAACAATTGGATCCATAACACAAGGCCTAATTTGACAACAACATGTGAGCGGACTTTGACGACATGTTAAACCTAGAGTTTGTTCCAATATCTCAAATTGTTATCTATATTATCATAAGTGTAATCAAAATCACTTCCATGTGTGTTTCGTCAATCTTCAACAATCATGTTGTGCAATATGATGCAAGCATATATGGTATGCTTGAGGGTTTCCATGTGTCAGGTGTAACACGGTGGGAGAACTGACTTTAGTTATGTTGCGGATAGCAAGAGTCGCCACCGACTTTTATTTTATCCAAAGGAAAGGCATAAAAGAACAGGAAAGACCTTTTTAAAATATTTTTGGGTCCGGGGGGTAGGTTATGTAAAGGGAAGGTGTTAGCACCCTTTACATCCATGGTTATCCATGGGCTCTTAGTTACTTAGCTCACTTTGAATTGTTTTTTTTTTAAAATGTGAAGTGTGTGGATAAAAATTTTCATAAGAGTTTGATAATGATCCATGTACGGATGCGTAAAAAACTTGTATTTGAAAATTGTTTGAAATTGTGAAGTATTTGAGAAATTTTTAAGTAATGAGCAAGTAACTATGAGGAACCTACCCTAAAGTTTAAGTCTTTCCGTTCTTTATCCTTTAAGTGGTAAGACTATCCCTATTATTAAGGAATAGGTAGTCATTACCTTGGATGTGAGGGACAAGTGAGGGACATCTGTTTATGTAGGCAACTGTAGGGTATATTAAGCATTTTGGAGGGACTGTCATCATTATTCGAAAGGGACAAGATCATATTGAAAGGCAACCATTAAGGGACTTGATCTTTGATTATGAAGGGACTAGATGACTTTTCTTTTAAGGGACTTTTGCTTTATACACCCCATTTGACCTTTTAATTAGGCAACATTGAGAGGCAACCCTAGAAAGTGAGATGGCGATCAAAGATCGACTTACGTGTGTGAGTGTTTAATTTTATATTTATCTTATAATTTAAATGACCTAAATTCAATTTTTAAATAGCATACATGTTACACTCCCTATTTTTACTAACCATGACATAAAAAATAAATAATTTAAATATTTAAGAAAATTACATCCAGGAGCAATTACATAATAATAAAGAAATTTAAATAAATAGCAAAAATAAATAAATAAGTAAATAAGCAAAATATAAATAATAAGTAAAAATAAATAAGCAATTTAATTGGGTTAGTAATAATAATTAAAAATAAATGGGGTTAGTGAAATAATAATAATAAGCATAATTAAAAAATAAATGAATTAGTAATAAACATGATTAGTAATAATAATAAACAAAACAAAATTTTAATGGTTAATAGAAAAAATATGAACAATTATATTAATTAATTATAAAATTTAAAATTATAAACAAATTAAATAAATTATGAACATATTATGAGAAATTATTAAATTTGCAATTTTTAGAAATTATTTACATATATAATTAATTATAAACAATTAGAAAATATTTTCATATTATAAATAAATTGGACATTTTAATTTCTACACATATTTATATACAAAATTTTAAGTTTATCAATAATTTATGTATTTAAAAATTAAATCAAATATTTTAATTAAATTATGAATACAAATAATGATATAAAAGAAGAAAAGAAAATTAGGGTTTAATTGTATAATTAGGGTTTTGAAAATAAATAGGGTTTAATGTATATTCAAGAAATATTAAGACTTAATTTACAATAATAATTTATTAATTAAATAAACATACATATACATATTAAAAAAATATAAAGAAAAATATGAATATATTAACTTTGATTTTGAGAAAATAATATATATATGTTATTTAGAAATTTATTGAGATTTATTTATGAAAATATATAATGAATAATATAAGAAAATAAAATTAAAAGAAAATAAAAAATAAAAAAAACAGGACCTGGGATTTGAACCCAGGTCCTTTACCTGGATGATTAGAGGCATAACCATTGGGCTGCGCTGCACATGATGCAAGAAGAATGAGCTCAAATTTGTTTTGTTCTTTAAACCTGAAAAATCAGAAAAAGAATGGAAAAGCAAAAGGCATGGGGGAGGATCGAACCCAGGACCTCTCAAACAAACACATATACACATTACCAATCCTGCTGGGTGAGCGCGTCTGTTAAAGTAGTGGCAATAAAACATAATATATAATGCTTCATGATTAACCTGAAAAAATAAGAAAAATTGTACAAGGCCAGGATTCGAACACAGGTCCTATAGCCAAACTCACGCTAGCCTTACCACTGGGACAAGCTGCACGCTTGTGATATTAAACGAACAATAAAACATAAAATATTTAAAACAGAATTCAAATTTTCCAGGACGCGCCAAACTTCATCTCCTAGCTTCGTCCGTCCACTTAGCCTTTAGTGACAGTTGGCCTGTCGCAATAGCCTATAGTGACGGATTTTTCCCGTCACTAGAACTCCTGCATATTAAATCATGAAAAATACACACGATAAATTCATTTTAATTGCCCAGATCAACTATATGAAAGCCATTGGTCTCAAATATGTCATTAATTTGGATTAAAATTGACTGAGGAGTGAATTCCCAATTCACGGTTTCCTTAGAACCCTAACATGACAAGTCTTCGATTCTGTGTCAAAACTCAAATTAAAGTACACAGAAACAATCATTAGTTCAATGCAAACATGAAACAACAAACCAATGCCATTTATATTACTCAAAGATATGAAAACGAAAAAATCACAAAAGCTCAAGAACTTTGATTCGGTTTGGTCGATTCTTGGAGTTTGAGATGCATATGGCTATTGATATATGATCAGTGATGTTCAAGGAAGAGATTGGTACACTTAATTCACCTGAAAAACTACAAATTATTAGAATCCGAATTCAAGATTTTTGATGAACTTTGAAAATGCAAAACTTATCCTTGAGGCCTGGAATCCATGTCTTGTGCATTGGTTTCTATTGTATACTTATAAGAGATGTAATTTAGGTCAAAAGATGATGGATTTATGGGCTTTTTGGAAGACTTGATGGTGAAGGAATGTCATGATCCAAAATTGTGAAAAAATCAAATATTTGTATTCCAATCTGGTCTAGCACGAATTTGTACAAGATCCAATCATGTTAAACAGCATTGATTAATTTCTAGAAGAAGAATCATGTCCAAACTTTGATTTTTAGATTTTATTTTGATTTAATTTGATTTAAAATGAATAAAATTAAAATAAATATCAAATAAAAATATAAAAATCAGAATTTCTTGTCATTGGGTCGTGCATGAGGTTATTGTATGGATTGGGTCATTATTTGGCAAGCCCATTTGGAAGAAATTGGTTTTAGACCTCCATTTTCTTCATAAACCAACTCAAAATTTCCCAACTTTGCAAGGGCACATATCCTTCAATTTTAATGATATGAGGGTGTTCTTGGACATTTTGGAAAGCTTGAAGAGTACTCTAAACAACCCCACTGGTTTCATGTCCATATCATTTACCAATCTCAAGTTATGCCCTTTTGAAGTTGTTGACTTTTTGTTGACTTTCAAAAGGACCTATAATGTCTTAGCTCATACCTTCCAAATGAAGCATTTTTGGGCTTGGCTTGTGAGACACAAAGTTGTAGAGAATTCAATTTCATTCAAAATGAGATTTGAGTGGAGACTTGGTGATGAAGCATGTGAAAGTTATGGCTGGTCAAAGTTCAGTTGACTTTTACTAAGAAAACCCTAATTTAGAAACTCCTGATTCTTGATGATCTGAAATCTCCTTGATGAATCATGATCAACCCTTGATCAAATGATGAATTTTACTTCATATACTTGATGTTGGCAAAAAATCATGAAGTTTGACTTTGGTTTGACCACAGTTGACCTCAGTTTGACTTTTTAACTACTTTGACTGATTTTGACTTATCTGATCATCTGACTGAGCAAACCTTTGAGAAAAGTCTTGAAACTTGTCATGGGGGTCTTACACACATATAAGATGTTATGAAGCTCACTTGAAGTCTTGGAAGTCCATTTAGCGTGATTAAAGTCAAAACCCTAGTTTTGGATACACTGCTTAGGAGGTGCATTGTCTGAGGGAATTGTCAACTCTTCTGACCAATTGTGAACTTTGTGAACCTTGTGAACCATCATAAAATGTCTTGTGATACTCATGGGAGGTATTGTGAATCTTGTGAACCTTGTTAACCTCATAAAGTGACTTGTAGACTTCATGAACCTCATGAAAGGTTTTGAAAGCATTGTGAATCTTGTGAACCTTGTGAACCTTCTTAGCACACAAAGTCTTATATTGTGAGGGCAAATTTTGGGGTGCAACAGCTGCCCCTGTTCAATTTTCTGAAACCTGAGGGGTTAGATTGGTATATTTGTCAGTCGTTACCTGGAAGGTTGAAGGGGATTGAACACAAAAGCCCAAAAATTTGCACTCACCAGTGCATAGAGTGATACAGATGGCTAGTTGAATATGCTTGAGTGGGCTTAAAGATGCCACTTGGAGAAAAGTTCTTCAGATGCATTTCTTGGAATATAAAGCAGTCCAAAATATGGAGGTAGAATGATAGTTTTCAGGAGGATAAAGCAGTCCTGAGATATTGATAATAGCTATCAGGAGGATGAAGCAGCCCTGAGGTGATGATGAGCTGTCAGGAGGATAAAGCAATCCTGAGGTGATGATGAGCTGTCAGGAGGATAAAGCAATCATGAGGTAATAATCTTTCAGGAGGATGAAGCAATCCTGAGATAATGATGAGCTATCAGGAGGATAAAGCAATCCTGAAGTGATAGTATGCTTTCAGGAGGATAAAGCAGTCCTGATGTAGTAGAAGTTTTTTTCAGGAGGATGAAGCAATCCTGATGTAATAGGAGTTTTCAGGAGGATGAAGCAGTCCTGATGGATAAGAAGCTGTCAGGAGGATAAAGCAGTCCTGAGGTAATAATAAGTTGTCAGGAGGATAAAGCAGTCCTGAGGTAATAATAAGCTTTCAGGAGGATGAAGCAGTCCTGATGTAGTAGAAGTTTTCAGGAGGATGAAGCAGTCCTGATGGAAGATAACTTTCAGGAGGATAAAGCAGTCCTGATAATCGCAAGTCTGTTTGTTGGAGAATTAACCTGAAAACAAGGTAGCATTCTGTATGATAGTATTAGCTTATGTATTATGTATGCATGTATAATATGATGCACTTAAGTGATGTATTATGTATCTATGGATATGTATATTATGGTATGATGTAAATGATGTATGTATGATATGATGCTGCTGGAAACGTCTGGATATTTTCGTATAACAACTGTTGGCCAGGGAAAATAAATCCCGATTCGTTGCTGAAGAATATAAGGAACTCGTTCCCGTCTTGTTTGATAATGTATTATACATAACCTTCCGTCTGCTGGGGATAGCAAGGTATATATAACCTCTCGTTTACTGGGGATAGCAGGGTATACATAACCTTCGTCTTCGTTTGATAGTAGGGTAGATATAACCTCCCGTCTTCGTTCGTCGTACCCTTATTGGAAAGTAAATTCCCGTATATCCGTATGAGGATAAAAGAGATGGATATAAATTCCAGGGGAGATGTGACTTTATGAAGATGGATTTGTCCTACTGAGAGTTTGTAACTGTATTGTAAAGATGAACCGGCGAAACTTCGTTGAAATCCTTCCCTCGTTCGTCCTTAGTAAATACTATTACTGCATTTTCATGCATTTCTGGTAAACATCAATCATATTAAAAAAGCATACAGGCATTTTTGGTAAACATCAATCATATTCAAAAGCGTACATACATTCAAACACAACCAATGGACGTTTCGCTTATGTAAATAGGGTAAAAGAAAATTTGGATTCAAAAGATGGAATTTATTTATATCAAAAAGTGACCCATACACGAGTAAGTTTGTACAAGGAGACATAAATCCTAGTAAGAGGATTTTGTCATAAAATTTTATAAAACAAAGAAAATCAGCTATGTGGGAAATAATCCTATTGAGTTTCAATTCTACTATTGCCATTATCTTCAAGTATCTCATCTTCTGCTGTTGAGACGGAAATGATTGGATTGAGCTTTATCTGTTCGAACTTGAGTAAGTAACACAACTGATTGTAGTTTCATGGGTGATCCAAACGAGACATAGTCATACGCTTTAATCCCTAACTTTTTCCTGGATTGCCCTTTCAGGTTTTCAATCCACCGGGATAACCTTTTTTGCCCAAGCCGCCTTTTCAGGTTTTCGACTTGCCGGGTGTACATCTTTTTATATATATCCCTAATTTTTGCCCAAACCCTTTTGGTTTGCCGGGATGCCCTTATTTTTGCCTAGGCCTGTCAACCTAGCGGGTCTCTTTTTATGCGTAGTATTTTTTAACTATGTCTGCATTTACAGGCTGTGGGAAGTCTTCACCATCCATAGTAGTGAGTATCATGGCACCTCCTGAGAATACTGTTTTGACCACAAATGGTCCTTCATATGTTGGAGTCCACTTGCCCCTAGGATCACCCTGTGGTAATATGATACGCTTGATTACCAAGTCACCAGCCTGATATACCTTTGGCTTAACTTTCTTATTAAAAGCTTTGATCATCCGTTTTTGGTACATCTGGCCATGACAAACTGCTGCTAACCTCTTCTCATCAATCAAATTCATCTGGTCAAGTCGAGTCTGAATCCACTCATCTTCATCCAAACCTGCATCCTTCATAATTCTTAAGGAGGGGATCTGAACTTCAATGGGCAGAACTGCTTCGATACCATAGACTAAAGAGAATGGGGTTTCCCCTGTTGAAGTACGTATTGTAGTACGATAGCCATGAAGAGCAAATGGTAACATCTCATGCCAATCCTTGTAAGTAACAGTCATCTTCTGTACAATCTTCTTGATGTTCTTATTAGCAGCTTCAACTGCCCCATTCATCTTTGGACGATACGGAGAAGAGTTGTGATGCTTAATCTTGAACTGCGTGCAGAGATCAGTAATCATAGTGTTGTTCAGATTAGAGTCATTGTCAGTGATAATCCTTTCAGGGATGCCATACCTACATATGAGATTATTCTTAATGAATCGAGCCACAACATTCTTAGTAACAGATGCAAACGAAGCTGCCTCTACCCATTTCGTGAAGTAATCAATAGCAATCAGGATGAAACGATGCCCATTAGAAGCAGTAGGCTTGATCTCACCAATCATATCAATGCCCCACATGGCAAAGGGCCAAGGAGCAGTCAACACATTCAATGGTGATGGAGGTATATGGACTTTATCAGCATAAATTTGACACTTGTGACAAGTTCTGGAGTGTTGATAGCAATCAGCTTCCATGGTAGACCAATAGTAACCTGCTCTCAAAATCTTCTTTGCCATAGTATGTCCACTAGAATGAGTACCAAAGATTCCATCATGCATATCTTCCATAATCTCAATTGCTTCCTTCTTATCCACACAACGAAGCAAAGTTGAATCATGGTTGCGTTTGTACAAAATCCCATTACTCAACAAGAATTTAGCAGAAAACCTTCTCAGGAACTTCCTATCCTTGACAGATGCCCCTTCAGGGAACTCCTGAGCTTCAAGATATCTTTTCACTTCATAGAACCAAGGCTTCTCCTCTGCCCCTTCAGTGTCAATCTCATTACAGTATACAGGCTTCTCAAATCTATCAATAGTAATCTTGGGAGCTTCATCATCCCAACTGATCTCAAACATAGATGCCATGGTGGCCAAAGCATCTGCCAACTGATTCTCTCTTCGTGGAATATGTCCAAAGGTAATCTCTTTGAAATGTGGGATCAAAGACAACACATGCTCTCTGTAAGGAATGAGGTTATCATGCTTAGTATCCCAATCTCCTTTAATCTGACTAACTACCAGGGCTGAATCTCCATACACATCAAGGAACTGAATCTTCATATCAATAGCAGCTTTAATACCCAGGATACATGCCTCATACTCATCCATGTTATTGGTACAATAGAAACAAAGTCTGGCAGTAATCGGGGTATGACAACCTTCAGGGGAACTAATCACAACACCAACACCATTACCAAGTGCATTAGAGGCACCATCAAAAACCATAGTCCATCGGGATCCTTGTTCAGGTCCGTCATATTGTCCAGGTTCTTTGGTAATAATCATAATGTCTTCATCAGGGAACTCAAAACTCATTGACTGATAGTCATCCACTGCTTGATGAGCCAAATGATCAGCAACAACACTTCCTTTAATGGCCTTCTGAGTAGTATACTGTATGTCATATTCTGTCAAGATCATTTGCCATCTTGCAATTCTTCCGGAGAGAGCAGGTTTCTCAAATATGTACTTGATTGGATCCATCTTCGAAATAAATAAGGTAGTATGAGTCAACATATACTGTCTTAGTCGGCGAGCAGCCCATGCCAAAGCGCAGCAAGTTTTCTCGAGCAGTGAGTATCTTGTTTCACAGTCGGTAAACTTTTTGCTAAGGTAGTATATTGCCTGCTCTTTTCGACCAGACTCGTCATGTTGCCCCAACACACACCCCATTGAGTTGTCTAACATTGTTAAGTACATAATCAAGGGTCTTCCATCAACTGGTGGCATCAAAATTGGAGGTTCTAGCAGGTATCTCTTGATTTCATCAAAGCCAGTCTGGCATTCATCATTCCATTCCATCACCTGATCTTTCTTCAACAACTTGAAGATTGGCTCACAGATGGCAGTTAATTGGGAAATAAATCTTGCAATGTAATTCAATCGTCCCAAGAAACCTCTAACTTCCTTCTCAGTACGGGGAGCTGGCATCTCTCGTATAGCTTTCACTTTTGCAGGATCCACTTCAATACCTTTTCCACTGACAATGAAACCCAGGAGTTTACCAGATCTAACTCCAGAAGTACATTTGTTTGGATTTAATCTCAACTTGTATTTCTTTAACCTCTCAAACAACTTGTGCAGATGATCAAGATGTTGTTCTTCATTCTGGGACCTGGCTATCATATCATCCACATATACTTCTATCTCATGATGTATCATATCATGAAACAAAGCCACCATAGCACGCTGATATGTTGCCCCTGCATTCTTCAAACCAAATGGCATCACCTTATAACAAAAGGTGCCCCACTGTGTAACAAATGTTGTCTTCTCCATATCTTCAGGTGCCATCTTGATTTGATTGTAACCAGAGAAACCATCCATAAAAGAGAATACCTTATGCTGAGCAGTGTTGTCTACCAGAACATCAATATGAGGAAGTGGGAAGTCATCTTTGGGGCTAGCTTTGTTCAAATCCCTGTAGTCTACACACATATGTACCTTACCATCTTTCTTGGGAACCGGTACCACATTTGCAACCCACTGAGGATAGGAAGTCACAGCTAAAAACCCTGCATCAAACTGTTTCATTACCTCTGCTTTGATCTTCTCTGACATTTCAGGACGCATACGACGAACCTTCTGCTTCTTTGGACGACAATCTTCTTTTACTGGTAAACGGTGAACCACAATGTCTGTATCCAACCCTGGCATATCTTCATAAGACCAAGCAAAGATCTCTACGTAGTCACGTAGCATCTGCATCAATCTGCTCTTGACACTATCCTCTAATTCAGCCCCTATCTTGACTTCTTTCCTGTTTTCCTCAGTTCCCAGATTCACAACTTCGACTGGCTCTTCATGTGGTTGTATGGCTTTCTCTTCTTGTTGTAACAACCTAGCAAGCTCTACAGGTACTTCACAATCGTCCTCATTTCCGTCTTCAGTTTGATAGATCGGATTCTCGAAATTATAATTGGCAATAGTAGAACTGTTATCAACAGGATCCAGAGTGGATGAGGATCTGCATTTTAGTTATGTGGGTGTGTGTAAGAACACATAGCTGATAAAGCAAAAGTAAAAGAAAAGAAAGACAAGGAACACAATATTTACGAAAACGAAACGTCCACTGATTTTTATTGAATGAAATATGCAAATGAAATGATAGCCCGTAACAAGCACACCATTGTGCCCCGGGTAAGGCACAAGGCTTAAGAAATAACATCACAGTAATAGTATTTACTCCTGACTAAAGGAGATAGGAATAACATCTTCAGCTTTCCAATTATTGAGTCCAGCACCCACAGTAGGAAAAATCCAAGCATCCAGGTTGTAGTCTTCATCATAGTCTCCCACAGCATTGATTTGATCCTTCATAACCCCTTGATTGGTGATACGAACAGCATGAGCACGACGAACAGCCTTCTGGGACTCTGCAGTGAAACCCAAACCAAATTTGTCAGACTTGTATAGGATATCAGGAAGCTGACCCCAAATAGTACAACCACCTTCATCCACCACAGCTCTAGCATCGTTGAGGGAGGCCATTGCCATTGTTGGAGGTACTCTAGTGACCACAGGAACTTTCTTCGCAACAGGAGGAGCTACATAATCATTAACAATCCAGGGAACCACTTCAAATGTCTGACACGGAGTTTCAATGTATTCACCTTCCATTTCCAGATACTTGAAAGTGTTCACATGGCTGACAAAGTATTCTTCTTCTCCATAGACAGTAACAACCTTTCCATCCACCGGATATCTTAACTTCTGGTGTAATGTAGAGGTTACAGCACCTGCCCCATGGATCCAGGGACGACCAAGCAGACAAGAGTACGAAGGACGAATATCCATCACAAAAAATGTAGCATTAAAAACCTGAGACCCAACTTTGATTGGGAGATCAATTTCCCCATGCACTACTCTTCTAGAACCATCAAAAGCCTTTACCACAATACTACTGGGCTTCAGCACAGCATCTTCAGGACTCAACTTATTTAGGACTTCCTTGGGCAACACATTCAAAGAGGAACCATTGTCTATCAATACATGTGACAGGGTAGTGCCCCTGCATTCAAATGAGATATGCAAGGCCCTGTTATGATCCCTCTTGGCAGGGGTCAAATCAGCATCAGAAAACCCTAACCCATTATCATAGGTCAGGTGGGCAACACAATTCTCAAATTGGTCGACAGAAATTGCATTGGGTACATGAGCAGTCTTCAGAAACTTGATCAAGGCTTTGGCATGAGCCTCAGAACATAACAACAAGGACATCATAGAAATCTTTGAGGGAGTATGCCCCAACTGATCAACAATGTCATAATCACTCTTGCGAATGATTTTCAGTACTTCTTCCATCTGCTTAGAGAGATCATCAGCAGTTGGCACATCAGTAGATACAGGTTCAATAACAGGACCCTTGCCCCGAGCATCAGTGGTGGAAGTAACAGCAGGAGTAGCTGCATTCTTGGAAGTAACTGGAGGTGAGAAGACTCTTCCACTACGTGTGATCTTACTAGATCCAGCAATATTGTCAACATCAACAGGCACATCAGCTAAAGGTTCCTGCTTAACACCATGGATATAAACATCAGACCCATAGTGCCAAGGCACAGCTTTATCAGACGTATACGGAATAGGACCAGGAGTAGTAATGACCATAGGAGCCACTCTGGCTTCAGCAACAACTTTCACAGGACCTTCAGCAGTAATCTTGATTGGACCCTGATGGGTGATTTTAATAGGTCCCTTTGAAGTGATTCTCACCGGCACTTTGTCAACCATATCGACCTCTTCAGTCTTCTTACCTTTAGTAATATGCTCCACCATACTCTCCACAGAAGATGGTCTCCTTTCAAACACTATGGTGTAATTATTCATGAGACGTTGAATTTCGTCCTTCAACCTCCAACACTTATCTGGATTATACTCACAATAAACACAATCTTCACAACAACCCGGAAAGAACCCAGCTTGTACCAACTTCTTTCTGATGACAGACAATGGTGTGGTCAACTCCGCAACTGAATGGATATGTAGATCTTCATCAATGGCATTGACAGTCTTCTCGTGATTTGGCATTGGAGCAGTAATCACATTTGGAGTACCCGGAGGGTCAAACTCAATTTCTCCAGCATCAATCATATCTTGAATTTTGTTCTTCAAGACCCAGCAGTTATTAGTATCATGTCCTTGACAGTTTGAATGATACGCACATCGTGCATTGGGATTATACCTGGGAGAGGTAACATTAGGATTCTGAGGAGCCTCTTTCAAAGTAATAAGTTCAGCCTTCAACAAGTGTTGCAATGCCTGAGCCATTGACATGTTGATCTTTGTGAACTGCCTTCTAGCCCTCTGCTGGTTGTGTAAACACCCCAAATTTGCCCTCACCCATTCACACCATGGCTTGTGATCATTTCATATGCATAAACACAATCATATCACCTCATATCTCATTTTTGATTCACTGCATAGATTCAAAGTCATCTGCACCTAGGGTTTGTGATCTGAGCAATCCAAGAGCTTCTTGAGCCATTCCAAAGGGCACCAATCACTTCAAAGGGGTCTATATGTATTCAAGCATCATATTACATCCTTTCAAAGTCAAAAATGCAAAGGAATCACAAGAACTGGGATTGGTGTGGATGCAGAGCCAAGTTTGACTGCACAGTTGACCTAAAATTAGGGTTTTGGTTTCAGAGGCCATAACTCCAAATTTTTTGGTCATTCTTATTTCCATTGGTCTCTATATGGTATAGGGAGTATGCATATCAATTTTCATGAAGAAATTCCATGGGGAAGTCATCTGATCAAGGGTTGACTTTTCAGACAAGTCAGTGCAAAATCAGGGCATCTGAGGCCCCCAATGACCCAACCAAGGGGTGATCTTCATCATTTTGAATGTATATGATCTTTATTTGATCATGGAAGAAGGTTGAAGTTCACAAAAATCAAGAATTTGAAGTTTTTGCAAAGTTGACTTTTTAGGGCATGGTTGACTTTTCAAGAATATGTCATTTTATGCCATTTTTCAAGCCTTGCTTTTTGATCCAAAAATGCTTCAAATGGAAAAACTTTGGTCATGAAAGTTGTAGATCACATTTTTCCCTTTTCAAAAAGTACAAGAACATGACCTAATTCATTTTGGATCAAAAGTTATGGTGTGACAAAGTTGGCAAAAATCACTAAAATTCAAGATATGCACCAAAAGGCAAAGTTGCAAATTCTCCTTTCAAGGCCAATTCAGTCATCATATGGGCTTCTAATTCACTCAACATGATCACACAACTTCTAAAAATCAGATTTGAACCAAGATCCCTCATGCTTCATGGTTTGTATAGCAAGAAAGTTTCATATGAACCAAAGTTGGACAACTTGCAAAATCATCATCACACTTTCTACCACTTGCTACATTGGATGCTGAACCATGCTAGCACTCCACACACACCTTGCTGCGCAGCCCATGCCTCTTGTACCAAGCTAGAACTTAGCCCATGCCTCTCTTACAACAAAGTGGACTTTTTGCAAAAGTAGACATCCCAATCACAGCAGGCCAGGTCACATCACCTGACCAATGGGAGTTCTTTATGCAAGGAAAATGCTGGCCATAACACCCAACAAGCCAGGCTGAAGCTCAACACAGCATCACATACACAAACTCACCCCATTTTGCATTTCCCTTTGAATCTCTCTGCACAGCTCACAAACATTCAAACCAATTCCACACATCAACTCACCTTGCTCCATTGAGCAAAAACCAACAAGACACAAGCCTGAATCAAGCAAGAACACCTCATTTCCATTTTTCACTCCAACCTGCATCTTCCTTCGAAACATCTTCCACAGGCCATAAACACTCAAACAAATCTCATAAACCTTCTCCACTCACCACACTGGTCACAAAGAACCACTCACATTGGCCTGAAACAGCTTGGATCACCATCACCATTTTCAACTGAGCTTGAGCAGAAGCTATGCAAACTCCCTAACCAGCTAACCTAAACTCTCTCTAAGCATTCAAGCATCATCAGGGGATCAAGTGGAGTGGATTGCATCAAGAGGGGAGGTCAGAAAGTTGCAGGATTGAAAGCTTCGAAACTCAGGTAGCTCAAGAACTTTTTTTCCAGAAATGGATTTTTAAGTTCTAAAGTTGTTCTCCATGCTTCACTGATTGCTCTGATACCTTTAGTTTTGAAAATGGTGGAGAGATGAGAGTTTAATTTGTTTCTGAAAGTTTTGCCCTAAAATCTTCTTTGTTTCGATTCATGAGATTAATGGAATGTAAATGAGTTTTGGCTTGGGGTTTTGATTCAGCAAGTTGTGGGGATCATTTCCATGTTTTTAGATTTCATTTTAGTTAGGTTTTGAGGGTTTTAGAAATTTTCAGGTGGGGTTCCCACCGGAGAAGACGACCGGAGGTCTTCTCCGGCCACCTGAAAATAATTAGGGTTTTAATCCTGCAATTAAGAGAGTTTGAATCTGGCACGTTGGATCAGTGGACTTTGTTGACTTGTCGCGCGTGTGAATGGTCCAGATTCATCATTAAACCCTAACCATTAATTAATTAATTCATAATCCTGTATTAACCAAGTTTGAATTTCAGCCTTTGATCTGCGCGCGCAGTCAACAAGGCTCTCCCCAGACTCAATCCTAGCCCCTCATTTGGTTGACTTCAGTCTTTTTCATTTCTTTTTCATATTTAATTCATTTGTTTTGTACAATTTATTTAAAATAGTAAAAATTGTCTAAAAATTATGAAACTTTTTCTCCAGAGTTTCATTAATTTTTATGACACAAAAATATTTTTATTTTCATTTTTAGCATTAAAAAAGTATTTTTAAATATTTAAAAGTTTATTTTTAATTGATTAATGAGAATTAATTTATTAAAAATACTTTTAGGTATTTAAAAATCACCAAAAAATCCATGAAATGTTCTAAGACATTTAGGAACATTGTCCAACCTTCAAACCAAATTTATTTTTTGATCTTGATGCATTTTAAGAATTTCTCATTGAATTAAAATCATTTTTGTGCATTATTTTGATCCAAAGTTCAAAAAATCATTTCTGCTTATCCATGAAGAGTTGGACATTGATTCTTTTTGCATTGCATTGTGTTTAGCATGTAGTTTGTGAGATTAAATGGCCATGATTTGATCTTTCATTTTCAATTTGTTTGACATTTCTTTTGTTTGGAAACCCTAAAAACCCTAGAATCTTAGAAAAATCATAACTTGAAAGTGGTTAGGAGTTGAGACCTCTCCTTTGGGCATTGGTTTAGTATAGGATTAGGGGTCCTTTGAGTGCATTTTCAATTTTTTGTAATGTTGTTTGCTTCTGATTTTGGTTTGTGTTTGATGTATGATTCATAAACCCTAATTTGGGCTTCCATATGCATACATCTTGCATTCTCTTGCATAACATGACTTGCCATGACATTTCAAGCATCCATTTGATTCATTTGACATCATAAGACATATTGAAAGCATGTTTGATCATTGCATCATGTATTTGCCATGTTTTATGTCATGTGCACTTCATAACTTTTCATGTATGTCCTTAACTTGCTTCATTTGCATTCATGAACTTGTATGATCATTTCCATGTGCTGCCTCATATTTGTAGCATCTCATAGCATCATTAGCATCATGTATATGCTTCTGGTTTTGTTTCTCATCATGTCATCTCATCCCATTTTGCATTGCATTGCATTCCTTTTCTAACCTTTCAGGTGGTAAGTGACTTTGAGAAGTGAATTTGCCTTCACTTCTCATAACTTTTCTTCTCATCTCTCTCTTGCATCCATGCTGCATTTTTATATGTGTTTGAGTTTGAGCTTGCTCATTCTTCCTCTTCCCACTTTCTTTCTTCAAGTGACTTGACTTCTTGAATGAAGCAAGTCACTTTGCTTCTCTTGATCCTTTCATCTGCTTCCTGGTGGTTCCATTGAAGATCTTCTTTTGAAAACCTCACAAACCTTAGGAACAACCAAGCATGACAATGATTAGGGTTTTGATTAGTTCCCCTTCTTAGTTTTACCTTTGTGTCTCTTTTGAGTCTTCTCTTCTCATCTCATAATCAGGGACTAAACCCTAAAGGCTTTAAGGCTTTGTGATTAAGCTTATGCCTGCATCCTTCTCTTAGGATGGAGTGAATAACTTTAATCCTAAGTGTTAAACCCTTAATGTGTTTAACTCCTTTAATCAATTCACTTAATAATCATCAAGACATCAAGCTTGTAACTTGGGCCTTGCATTAGGGTTCTAATTCTTCCTTAACTGGTTAAGAAGGACTAACCCTAGTGTTAATGGACAAGTCCCCCTCAAGTTGTCTTACAAACCCTAAAATTCACTTCATCATCATATCATTAAATAAAATCCATCTAATAAAGGCTTGTTTTGTCATGAGTTTAATCCCTAATCATGGATTAAGTTGAGGAGCTTTCCTCAGCTTAAACATTCTCATCTATTATCCTTCTATTAGGATGGTGTAATGAGTCTGTTTAATCCCTGATTATGTCTTAACCTCATTACTTAACACTAAACAAAACACCAAAAACATCTAAATAATCACAAGTAGGTTAATGATCTTAATCCTACATCAAAGGTGATTAAGTGTGAGAATCTGACTTCACACTTAAGGTATTCTCATTACCCCTAATCAGAGGGAAGATGTGATGAGTTTACTAAATCCATTGGTTTAGGCTTAAGCTCATTAACTTATGACAAACTTTCAAAAGCAATAAAAGACTGAAAACTCAAAAACAAACAATAATCGTCTCCTCCGGGATTCTTTTCTCATCTCATTCACTCACAACCGAGAACTTGCTTCTTCCGTCTAATGCAAGACAGTTTGCATCTGTGCCAGACAGATCATACACTTGAGCATAGGCAAGTAAGCAGTTCGCAAGTCAATTCATCTATCAGTCTCTTTGGGTCGAACTACGGTGTTCTGACTTCCTCATTGCACGAGAGGATACGTAGGCATAACTTAACAGTTATCGAACAAAAGTCTCTGTACATTCCCCCTCATTCCAGCTTCACTCTTTAAGCCTCATGATCTTGAGCAATTCATTCTTCTTCCTTACACTGACACTGTATATATCACACTTCACTTCCTTTACACTGACACCTGTACATCCTTTTCCAGCTATTTATACACAAATTGCACTGACACTACCCCTTTAAAACACAAATCTTTTAAGCGTGGATCCCGTCGAGTACGACGGACAATCTGGGTGCTAATACCTTCCCAGATTGTAACCAACCCCCTTTCTCAGTCTCTCTGGTTCGCAACCGTCTTATCCATGTCTTTCTAGGTCTATGCAGCATTGCCTTTCCCCCGGGATAAAAATGCCTAGCTGGCGACTCTATTCATCTCCAGTGAGTTCACGGCTGTGTGTTCTCACTGTTCCCTTCACCGACCGTTCGCGTCTGTACCCCATCTGACTTAGCTTCATTTGGTGGGAGCGACAGCTTGGCGACTCTGCTGGGGACACCTTATTTTGCAACCAGGGCTTCTGGTTCTTTTTGTGGGTTCCTCCTAGCGCTTGATTGATTTGTGTTTACTGGGGTGTTATGTGTTTATTTGTGTTTGTATATGTTTTATTTCTGCTTTATGTACAGTTGTTTATTTGCTTTCTTTACTGCTTTACATATATCATACTGTCATGATGTCTGGCTGGATCTGGTTTTGCTTTGGTGGGTGGGTGTTCCATTGAGAGTTAAGGTCCTATACCTGGGACCTGAGTGACACCTAGGCTAGAGTGAATCATATTCTTTCCCATTCCATCTCGGTCTGGTGCGGGAATATGAAACACGGTTCAGATATGGGTTTCTTCTTGAGAACTCTGTGTTGCAGATCTCCTGCAGTACTAGGGCTATCTGGGAAGCCTGCTAAGTCTGGATGACCTTTTAGTATTGACCTTCAGAAACTGAGGTGAATTAGAGGAGGAACTTTTATGGTTATTGTAAACACTGTACCTCCGGGTTAGAAGTGTTTGCACTTCTCATAACTGATCCAAGTCTGAGGATCCTTGTTTTAGAACACCACCTGTGAGGGGGGTTTGGGCTGTTTACAGGTTTGCAGGTGCCTTGGCCTCAGAATACCCTGTCACTTTTGTTTGTTTAAGAGTACTTCATGTTGGAACAGTTCTTGTGATTCTAAAACCCTGGACATGTGGCTCTTTATTTGAGCCCCCCACCTTGGTTACTGGATTTATAGACCTCCATCTGGATTTCTTGAACACACTTGGACCTATGTCAGAGTTTTTGATCAGATCCAGCTCAGTCACAAACCCTTGCATATCATTTGCATACATAATCATTGCATCATATTGACATTTGCTTATTTGTGTTTCAGGGTATCCACTTTCATTTTTGGTTTGGTTTTGACCCTATCTTCAGTATTGACCTATCTTCATCAGCACCTGCTTCAGTTATCAGCTATCTATTCCAGCCACCTGCACCAGCCAATCAGTGGCCCATTTCTTCAGTGTTATCATCAGCACCTGTCTCTACTCATCTTCAGCATCATGGCTCCTAAAAAGAGAAACATCACCTATCACTTCTTCCAGCCAGAGCTATCTGACATCAGGAGGATTCAGACCCTGATCACCCCAGATCACATACCATTGTTCAGGGAACACTATGGAGATATACTTGATGTGGTTATGGATCTGGACCCTTCACAGAGAAGCCTGATCCACACTTGCCTTCAGTTTTATGATCCCCCACTGAGATGTTTCACTTTTCAGGACTTTCAGCTGGGCCCTCTATTAGAAGAATACTCATCATTGGTTGGTATGCCTATCAGGGGTGGAGTCCCTTTCAACCCTGAGATGGTCTTTCCTGGTAATGGAGAAGTAGCAAAGGCTTTGCATCTGGAACCTGTTCTGATTGAGCAGCATATGACTTCTAAAGCTGGAATCCCTGGCTTTCATCTGGATTTCTTGATCTCTCAAGCTACCCTGAAAGCTTCTTTAGGAGAGTGGAAAGTTGTCTGTGCTTTGTTGGCCTTGAGTATATATGGAATTGTATTGTTTGCAGATGAGCCTCGATTCATCAGCAAGAATGCAATCCATCTTTTCATCCTGAAGAACCTAGTGCCAACTTTATTGGGGGATCTCTACTACTCGGTGCATCAGAGGAATGAAAAGCAGAGGGGAAGATTAGTGAGGTGTTGTGCTCCATTGTTCCATACTTGGCTTCCCAGGCATCTACCCAGGACAGATGCATTTTTGAATCCTCATCAGCAGAAAAACTGGGCTAAGAGACTCACTACTCTAACTTCAGCTGACATCAGATGGTGCACTCAAAGCACCAAGGGCAGGGATATCATCACCAGCTGTGGGCATTTTCCCAATGTGCCCCTAATAGGAGTTAAGGGTAGTATCAATTACAACCCTCTGCTGTTCAAAAGACAACTGGGCTATGCACTGGTCCACACTCCTAAGGCACAGGACTTGGTTGAGACTCTTTATTGTGAGAACAAGCCTAATCTGGCTATTGTTAGGCAGGCTGCTTGGGCCTGGGATAATGTTCAAACCAAGGGAATAACCATTTTGGGGAAGTGCAACAACGTGGCATCAGCACAATATTATGAATGGTCCCGTGCCAGGGCTCAATTCTCTGGAATGCCCTTTACCATAGAAGATATGCCTGAATCATCTTCAGCACCACCCCCTGCAACTATCAATTTGGAGGAGTTTGAGAGTTTGAAGGAAAGAAATGAGAAGTTGACTCAGGCTTTGCAGAAGACCCTCCGGGAGAGGAGTGAGAGTAGCATGGAGATTGAGAGACTGGAGAAGTTGAGAGTGGAGCATCTGGCTAAGATTGAGAATTCTGGGGATTATATCAAAAAGTCTAAGGCTGGAGAACAAATTCTGAAGAATGCTTGCAAAGAAGCCCAGTTCCAGAGAGCAAGGACAGACTTGTATCTGAAGGAGAGTCAAGCTCGGTGGGTCAGGATCACCGAGGCTCGTACTCTGGAGGACAAGAGAGTTCAAGACAAGATGGAGCAACTGGAAGCTAGTGCAAAAGAGCAGCAAGAAGCCCTGGCAGCAGCCCAGAGGGAGATATCAGAACTGAAGATCAAAGCTGGAGTGAAGAGGTCAAAGGACCAAAGTCATCACAAGAAGCTAACAGCAGCTGTTACGACCCGGAATCTCCTCATCAGGAATCTCACGGAGCGTCCAGCTGATCCTGTGACCGAAGCACTTCTCAAGGAAGTTCGTGAGGATGAGTTTGGTCTTGGTGTTTGACCATTTGTTTATTGTTGCTTTCATTCCATGTACTTTTATTTTCCTGTAATGTATTTTGACCCCTCAGAGGGCTTGTATTTGTAAACAAACTATGTACCATTTTGCTTTTGTAATATATGTATTAGTTTGTTCCATCCAAGTTTCACTTCAAAAGCAACATCAACAGCGTCTTCAAGGGTCTGGAAGGGTCAAAACTGAATGCCAAGCCGGATACCTTGAAAACAAATAGGCATACTGCATTGCATGCTAACCCTTTTGTTTGTTTTGTAGGTTTTTGTTTTGTTGCTACTAACTCTGTTGTGATGTTCAGGAACTATTGCTCGGCGCCGGGTGTTTCCCCTCAACCGTCCGCACCGTTATCCGACCCGTAACAACCTTCCGGGCATCCAAATGGATCAGATGCAGCAGGACCTTACTGAGGTCAGAAATCAAATGGCGAACGAAAGGCTAGAAACGAGGAATCAAATGACGCAGTTTATGGAAGTAATGAAAAACATGGCTCAGAGCCAGGAAAGATTAAGGGCCATGGTGGAAAGGCAGAATCAAGAAGATCCACATATAGGAACTGCTGGAACGAGTAATAACGAGAGGGTCCAACCTCATGTCAATCCCCCAGTCTTTGGACCACACCTCCATCCTGAGGTCAACATCCCTGCAAATGTTCAAGGGACTGCCACTGCAGCCAGGGTACTGCAAGAAGACCCCCAAGAGGATCAATTCACAGTAATGGGTGCTGGGGAAGAAGCTTATGATAGAAGGCTGGATGAGATAGCTGAGAAATTGAGGTCCTTAGAGTCTCAAAACTCTTTGGGTTTTGACGTCATGGACATGGGCTTGGTAGACGGGGTCAGGATTCCCCATAAGTTCAAGCCTCCTTGTTTTGAAAAATACAACGGGACTTCATGCCCCCGGACTCATTTGCAATCATTTCTGGGAAGGCTGAAGGCTTATACTATGGATGAGAAGCTCTGGATGTTCTATTTCGAGGATAGCTTGACGGGAGCGTCAAGAGAATGGTACTCTCACTTGACAAGAGCAACTATTAGATGCTGGAAGGACCTGGCAGAGGCCTTCATCAGACAGTATCAGTACAACTTAGATATGGCACCCAACAGGACCCTCCTAATGGGAATGTCACAGTCGTCAAGGGAAAGTTTCCGAGAATATGCCCAGAGATGGAGGCAACTGGCTGCTGCTGTTCAGCCACCTATGTCTGAGAGGGAAATGGAAGATATGTTTATGAACACCCTCCAGGGAACATATATTGACAGGCTGGCTACTTTCTCTTCCACTAGCTTTGCAGATGTTGTCATAGCTGGGGAGAGAATTGAGAGCCTGTTAAAAATGGGTAAGATATCTGACAACGGTGCAAGCTCGTCCAGTAGTACAAGAAAGTCTTTTTCAGGCCCAAGAAGAACTGGCGAGACCAATGCCATCCACACCAACAGGGGCAGGCCCCAATATGTTCACAGATCAGTGGCAGCAGTCACCATTCCCGCTCCAGCTCATCCTCAACCAGTTTATCAACCTCCGCAACAAAACTATCAACAACAACCTCAGTACCATCAACAAGCTCAATATCCTCCGAGAAATTACAACAACAGCAACACCAACAACAACAACCAGCAAAGGCCATTCCAACAGAGGCCTTCTCAAGCCAACAGGGTAATCGATCCGATCCCTATGCCATATGCTACATTGCTGCCACAACTCCTGAAACTCAACCTAGTTGAGCTAAGGACGTTGGCACCTCCAGATCCCAACAGTCTACCCAGGAATTATGACTCCAACGCCAGATGTGCCTTCCATTCAAATGCACCTGGCCACAGTACGGAAAAGTGCAGAGCTTTGCACATGAAGGTACAAGACCTGGTGGACTCAAAAGCTCTGAATTTCGCACCACCACCCAATGTCAATAAGAACCCAATGCCAAACCACAGGGGTCCCAGAATTAACGCTATTGAAGAAGACAAGCCGTCTTATTTAATAACCAGTGTGGGTCAGATCCGGACACCGTTGGTAGAAATTAAGGCTCAGCTCCTCGAATGTCAAATGTTCCCGGGGTGTGAGTTGGGGTGTGCTTACTGCAATATTTCAGTCAATGGGTGCGATAACCTGAGGAATGGCATAGACGGTCTCATTCAGAGTGGCCAGCTTCAGATCACCACATCATTTCCTACAAATCCAGCAATCTCATCAGCAATAACTCCAGAACCTCCTACAACTGCAACAACCATTGTTCCTGACAATTCTTCGGCTTCATCAACAAGTACTTCATCTATTATCTCAACTGATCAGTTATCAGCAAATGTTCTTTCTACAACTCCAGCACCACTTCATTTTGAAACTCCTACAACAACAACACCCATCCTTCCCACAATGTCTCCTACAACATCAGCAACAAATCATGAAGATGTCTCAACTGTCACAATATTCTATGATCCTGAAAACAACTCTGCCTACAACTCAGAAAGTGCTGCTCCCATCAGAGCACCAGTTACAATTTATTATGATCCACAGACTATCGCAATTCCTTCCGCAGCTGCAATCAGTCCAGTCACTATCACGGTGCCTGGACCAGTACCTTATGAAAACAGTAGTGCCATCCCCTGGCATTATGGCTCTGACCTGTACTGCGGAGGACAAAGAATCACTTTTGAATCATCAACCCCTGCACCACAAATTGACAATGTGGGAGGAGGCGGAGGCTTCACCCGAAGCGGACGTCTTTTCGCTCCACAAACTCAGAGACCCACTACCGAAGCAGAAGCTGCCGCTAAAGCAAAAGGAAAAAGCTTGGTGCAGGAAGAGCAGACTGTTAAAGAAGCTTTGAAAACACCCTTCGATCAAGAGGTTGATGAGTTCATGCGAATCATCAAGAAGAGTGATTATAAAGTAGTGGATCAGCTTCATCAGACGCCTTCCAAGATCTCAATCCTATCATTGCTTATGTGCTCCGAAGCCCATCGGAATGCACTGCTCAAAGTCTTGCACGCAACTTACGTGCCTGAAGAGATCACTGTCAATCAGCTGGAAGCTGTAGTTGGAAATGTCAATGCTAGTCACGGACTAGGGTTCACCAATACTGATTTGACTACGGAAGGCCGCAACCATAACAAAGCCTTGCACATAACCATGGAATGTAAAGGTGCAGTCCTTTCCCATGTGCTGGTAGACACGGGGTCATCCCTCAATGTCTTACCTAAGAAGGCCCTGGTGAAGTTAGAATATGACGGATTGGCGTTGAGACCCAGCAACCTGGTGGTGAGAGCCTTTGATGGTTCAAAGAGATTGGTTCTGGGAGAAATTGAATTGCCCATAACGATTGGCCCGCAGACTTTCAAAACGACCTTCTACGTGATGGATATACAGCCCGCCTACAGCTGTCTATTGGGTAGGCCATGGATTCACGCCGTTGGCGCCGTGACCTCTACCCTTCACCAGAAGTTAAAATATGAGTGGGAGGGTCAAATCGTTACAATCTGTGGAGAGGAGGATATTTTTGTCAGCCACCTGGCTACCTATAAGTATATTGAGATGGATGGGGAGATCCATGAAACAATGAGCCAGGGTTTTGAAGCCTTGAATGTCAATGAAACATCTGCTGCGCCTGGTACTTCAATATCATCATACCAACAAGCCCGGAAGGTTGTTGAGGGAGGAAACGCCCAAGGCTGGGGCAAACTGTTATCGGTGGAGAAGAAGGAGGACAGATTTGGGTTGGGTTACAAACCAACTCAACAAGATCGAGCAGAGGCTGCGAAAGAGCCCAACTTTGTGAGTGGGGGGATGCTCACCCCTGATGCTGTCAACTGTTTGGAAGACGAGCTGGAAGAAGAACGCAACCTGGAAAGCTGGATTCGTCCAAAGATCCCGGGGAGCAGTATCTCAAACTGGTCTTCCCAGGAAATTATAAGAGTTACTCATGCAGAGTAATTATTATTTCCTGTATTTTTATAGCATGCATCAAAGTCTTGCATCTTGCCCAAGATAACAAGACTCATTTTGTAATCGGGCCATCTGTACTTTTTGTGCAAACAAGATTAATCAATGAAATTTCAGACATCTTTTTGCAAACGAGTCTTTTTCTTTTTCGCTCACTGTTTTTCCATTTTTCTTTTTGTACAAAAAAATAAATGGCAGTGTTTTCAAAATGACAATTTTATTTCACTTTTCTAAAACAAGATTAAAATCAAATCACTAAAATGAACCAACTGAACCCTTGCAGAGTGTGCCTTCCTGACAGCACCGACAACAGCACGGCTATGACTTCGTATGACTTTGACAATCCGATCAATCAAGCGGATGAAGAGGTTGAAGAAGAGTATGAGCTTCCTGAAGAGCTAGCCAGGTTGTTGAGACAAGAGGAAAAGGTTATTACTCCTCACCAGGAGGAGGTTGAAGTGATCAATCTTGGTACAGATGAAGACGTGAAAGAGGTTAAAATCGGGGCCTACTTACAAAACTCAGTGAAGAGACGACTGATTGACCTGCTTCAAGAGTATGTGGACGTGTTTGCTTGGTTTTACCAAGATATGCCAGGGTTGGATACCGACATTGTTGTGCACAAGCTGCCTTTGAGGGAAGAATGCCCGCCGGTCAAACAGAAACTGCGCCGAACTCGTCCCGACATGGCTATGAAAATCAAGGAGGAGGTACAAAAGCAATGGGACGCCGGGTTCCTTGCTGTGACTAGCTATCCGCCGTGGGTTGCTAACATAGTACCTGTGCCCAAGAAAGACGGCAAAGTAAGGATGTGTGTTGACTACCGGGATCTGAACAGAGCCAGCCCGAAAGACGATTTCCCTTTACCTCACATTGATGTATTGGTGGATAATACGGCTCAGTTCTCGGTATTCTCCTTCATGGATGGATTCTCAGGATACAATCAGATTAAAATGTCACCTGAAGACATGGAGAAGACAACCTTCATCACACCCTGGGGCACGTTCTGCTACAAGGTGATGCCATTCGGACTGAAGAATGCTGGTGCCACATATCAACGGGCTATGGTAACATTATTCCACGATATGATCCATAAAGAAATAGAGTGTTATGTGGATGACATGATCGCCAAGTCCCTTACTGAAGAAGATCACCTGGTGAATCTACTGAAGTTATTCAAGCGTCTGAGGAAGTACCAACTGAAGCTGAACCCCAACAAGTGCACATTTGGGGTGCGATCTGGTAAACTGCTGGGTTTTATTGTAAGCGAGAAAGGGATTGAAGTTGACCCTGATAAAGTCAAAGCCATCCAAGAGATGCCTGCACCGAGGACAGAGAAAGAAGTTCGAGGGTTCTTAGGTCGATTGAACTACATCTCAAGGTTCATATCCCACCTTACGGCTACCTGTGAACCCTTGTTCAAGTTGTTAAGAAAAGAACAGACGGTCAGGTGGAATGAAGACTGCCAGAAGGCTTTTGACAAGATCAAGGAATACTTACAAGAACCTCCAATCCTTATGCCTCCAGTTGAAGGAAGACCTCTGATAATGTACTTGACAGTATTAGAAGAGTCGATGGGGTGTGTGTTGGGCCGCATGACGAGTCTGGTCGAAAGGAGTATGCAATATACTACCTGAGCAAAAAGTTTACCGACTGTGAACAACGTTATTCACTGCTCGAGAAAACTTGTTGTGCTTTAGCGTGGGCTGCTCGCCGACTGAGACAGTATATGTTGACCCACACTACTTTGTTGATCTTAAAAATGGACCCAGTCAAGTACATTTTCGAGAAGCCAGCTCTTACCGGACGGGTTGCAAGATGGCAAATGATCCTTACAGAGTATGACATCCAATACACATCTCAAAAAGCCATCAAGGGCAGTGTATTGTCTGAATATCTTGCTGAGCAACCCATTGATGACTACCGGCCTATGAGATTTGACTTCCCTGATGAAGACATCATGTTCATAAAATCAAAAGATCATGAAGAGCCTATTCACACTGAAGGGCCTGACCCGGAAGAAGAATGGACTATGATGTTTGATGGGGCTGTTAATATGAATGGCCGTGGTGTTGGTGCGGTACTCATTACACCTAAAGGAGTTCACATGCCTTTCTCGGCAAAACTCACTTTCAACTGCACTAACAACGAAGCTGAATACGAAGCTTGCATTATGGGTCTTGAGGAAGCCATTGACCTCAGGATCAAGACGTTGACCGTATTCGGAGATTCAGCTTTGGTAGTCAATCAAACCAACGGCAAATGGTACACACACCAGGATCATCTAATACCTTACAGGGATTATACAAGGAGGTTATTGACTTTCTTCACAACAGTCAAGCTTGAGTATATCCCTCGGGACGAGAATCAGTTCGCAGATGCTCTGGCTACCATTTCGTCCATGATCAAAATTCAGACTGCCAACTTTGTACCTCAGATCTCAGTGTCCAGACTGGACAGACCGGCATATGTGTTCGCAGCAGATGTTGTTAAAGATGATAAGCCTTGGTTCCACGACATTAAGTGCTTCTTGGAGGACCAAACATACCCACCTGGGGCATCTTCCAATGATAAGAAGACTTTGAGAAGGCTCGCTGGTAGTTTCTTTCTGAACACTGATGGGTCTTTATACAAAAGGAACTTTGATATGGTACTCCTCAGATGTGTTGATAAGACAGAAGCAGACTTGTTGATGCATGAAGTGCACGAAGGATCCTTTGGTACCCATGCAGGAGGGCATGCCATGGCTAAGAAATTGTTAAGATCAGGTTATTACTGGATCACAATGGATGCAGACTGTTGTGCCTATGCCAGGAAGTGCCATAAATGCCAGATTTATGCAGATAAGGTGCATGTGCCTCCCAGTCCTTTGAACATAATGTCTTCACCCTGGCCCTTTGCTATGTGGGGCATTGATATGATTGGCAAGATCGAGCCAACTGCCTCAAATGGCCACAGATTCATCCTGGTTGCCATTGACTATTTCACCAAGTGGGTTGAAGCAGCCTCATATGCAAACGTCACAAGACAAGTGGTAGCCAGATTTCTGAAGAGAGATATCATCTGTCGGTATGGAGTGCCCGAGCGAATCATTACTGATAATGGTTCCAATTTGAACAACAAGATGATGGCAGAGCTGTGCCGGGACTTCAAGATTCAACATCACAATTCTTCTCCTTACAGGCCAAAGATGAATGGCGCTGTTGAGGCAGCAAATAAGAATATCAAGAAGATTGTGCAGAAGATGGTAATCACCTACAAAGACTGGCATGAAATGCTACCGTTTGCCTTGCACGGGTACCGCACGTCAATCAGGACATCCACTGGGGCAACACCGTATCAACTTGTGTATGGTATGGAAGCAGTCCTACCTGTTGAAGTTGAATTACCCTCCCTACGGGTACTGATGGATGTTAAGCTGAGTGAAGCAGAATGGGTTAGGTCCCGATACGAACAACTGAGTCTGATTGAAGAAAAGAGATTGGCTGCAATCTGTCATGGGCAGTTGTATCAGAAGAGAATGAAGAAAGCCTTCGATCAGAAAGTCAGGCACCGAGAGTACCAAGTGGGAGATCTTGTGTTGAAAAGAATCCTCCCTCCTCATACAGACCACAGGGGCAAGTGGACTCCAAACTATGAAGGACCATTTGTGGTAAAGAAAGTTTTCTCCGGTGGAGCACTGATGCTCAGCGCCATGGATGGTGAAGATTTCCCGTCCCCTGTGAATTCAGATGCAGTTAAAAAATACTTCGCATAAAAGGACCCGCTGGACATAAAACAGAATGTAAGTCCAGGCAAAAATAGGGCATCCCGGCGAGTCAAAAACAGAATAAAAGACTCGGGCAAAAATAAGGGAAAATAAATAAATAAAATGTACACCCGCTGAGTTGAAAAGCCGCATTGGACAGCTCAGGCAAAAATGGGTATCCCGATGGACTGAAAACCCGAAAGGGCGATCCGTGCAAAATAAGGGAATAAGCGAACAACTGCATTCTGAATTCGTCTGTATCACTTACAACTTGGTAAGCTTCAACAAGATCAAGCTTCAATCAGAATCAACATTCTTCAAAAAGCAAGATGAGAAGAACGTCAAAAGTCATACGGGTCATAGTGAAGAGGAAGCTCCTTAAAGCGTCATCAACACTGCCAACATTTTGTTTCTCAATTTGTAACAATCTCCTCATTTCAGGGGATACGTTCCTTTGACTGTATCTCGCCAATTCAGGGCATATGAATTAATAAAATCAGATTTTCAGTCATGTCTCGTTTTGTACATTTTATTTGCAAAAAATGTCTGATGTCTTAAAAGAAAAAACTGATTGCATAAGAATACAGATGCTTATCTTCAAATAAAAACATGCTTGCAGGAAATATGCTTATTCTCAGAAGTATCCTAACTCCTATGACGGAATCCAGTAAGGGATACCTCGGGATTACCTTGCGCGTTTCTCTATCTTTTTCAGGATTGCAGGTATCCAGAACGCAACTTGGGGCATGTAAGCTTCGTCCCGGCAAGCTGACAAATCAACACTCAATTTTAGCACCCGAAGTGCTCTCTCCCCAGCTGAGTTGCCTCCCATGACTTCCCCCAGCTGAGTTGCCACTTGTTGCTTATCCCCATCAGAGTTGCCAGGCATCACAGGAGATGCCCATATCCCGGCTGAGTCAAGAAGCTACCATAACAGAACTTCTAGGGAGGTCTTTCAATGATTCCTCTCTTTCTCCCCAGCCGAGTTGCCATTTCATCCTCAGCCGGAGTACACAAAGTCAGGAAGCTATCTCCCCACAGAGTTCCAGCCTCTATCCAGAAGAGCAACGCATAGAAGATCACAACAGAGTGAAGAAAGCTTCTACAAACCCCAGCTGGGTCTCTCATTTATTGGAATAGGTCTCCCAATGACCTATATCCCCAAGCAGATATCATATCATCAGATCTACCAATGATCTCATCCCCAGCTGGGATGTCTACTTCAACAGATCGATCAAAGATCTTCGCAGCAACGGGACCCGGATCCCGGTTTGGTAGCATTGCATAATCATAACATTTGCATCATATTCACCCACAAAGCGTAGCATTCCGTCTAATACGGAGCATTATGGCAAAAATCAAACACATAGCATAATCATGAGCCATGTTTTAAATCAGCACTTGTGAATAACGACAGTTCATCAACGTGCAGAAAAATCCCCACCAGAATCCCCCAGCAAAAACAGCTGCCTCACAAATCACAAACACCAGTATATACTCATTTTGACACCCGCCCGTGCCATCTTTCCCCAGTAAAGTCGCCTGAACACTCTTTACAAACAAGGTCGCCCGTAGCACAGATACGTCCTGACACCCGTCCGTGTCATACCCCAACAGAAAGCCAAAGACATCCTCTTTGCACTCACATATACCTATATACACTTTCTTGGCACTTGTCCGTGTCGTATCCCCAGCGCAGTCGCCTACACTTTGTATATCAGATACTTGTTTATATTACACTCTTCTCCTTTTGACACTCGTCCGTGTCAATCTCCCCAGCAGTTAAACACTCATCTATGCAATACTCATACTCATTACTCATGTTATACCCATACAGATACTCGTCCGTATCTTGTATATACCATTCATATCCCCACAGATTCGACTTTGGTCCTTGTTCTTTGTTAACCAGTTGGTACTCGTCCGTATCATCATCTCAGAACATGCGTCAAGCGTTTGTTTCTACATGATACTCGTCCGTATCATAGTCTTAAGGATGCTCGTCCGCATCTTTAATCCATACACTCTGTCAAACACTTTTGTCTTCTTGAATATAGATACTCGCCTGTGTCTATCGTTCCCCAGAAGAATCCTCTCAGATTCAACACTCGCCCGTGTTCTCTGTTAACCAGTTGATACTCGTCCGTATCATCATCTTTGGGCACGTGTCAGTATTTGTTTCTACCTAATACTCGTCCGTATCAAAATCTTAAGGATGCTCGTCCGCATCTTTAATCTATACACAATACCTAAACACTTATACCTTTTGTTTCTTGGATGTAGACACTCGTCCGTGTTTACTACTCCCCAGTAGATCGCCAACAAAGCAAATTTTCCTCCTTACTTGGCACTCGTCCTGTGTCATGATAAACCCTGAGAGCAGCCGTACCCTGCTAGGTGGTCGTCCTCCACCTCTTGATGGTCGTCCTCCATCATGCTCATCTGATGGCCGTCCCCATCGTTGACCTTTTATCCGACATTCGTCCTATGTTGTGATTTTTAGCAGTCGTCCCCTGCTAGGTGGTCGTCCTCCACCTCTTGATGATCGTCCTTCATCATTTTATCCAATGGCCGTCCCCATTGTTGATTTTGGTTATCTGGCATTCGTCCTATGTCATGATAAACCTTGAGAGCAGCCGTCCCCTGCTAGGTGGTCGTCCTCCACCTCTTGATGGTCGTCCTCCATCATGCTCATCCGATGGCCGTCCCCATCGTTGATATTATTTTCGGCAGCCGTACCCTGCCAGGTGGTCGTCCTCCACCTTTGATGGCCGTCCCCATCATAATTCCTTTATTACCCAACAGAGCAGCCGTCCCCTGCTAGGTGATCGTCCTTCATCTTTGATGGTCGTACCCCATCATCTGTTTATTTCATTTATTCTTTAACCCGATGGCCGTCCCCGTCGTGGTCCCTTTTCTTTTAACCCGATGGTCGTCCCCATCGTTGGTTACTTTGCTTTGTGAACTTGACGGCCGTCCCCGTCATGTTTTCCCCAGAGAATTTTACAACTTTATCTTGATGGCCGTCCCCATCATAATTTCTTATTTTTCCCAGCATGTCGGCCGTCCCCGTCTTGGCTTTACCTTTTATCCCCAGCATGTCGGCCGTCCCCGTCATTGTTTTACTTCACACACTCTTCTCAGCATGTCGGCCGTCCCCGTCATTGCTATTTACCCAGCAGTCGTCCTCTGCTCGACGGTCGTCCTCTGTCGCCCACACTTTACAATATACTTTATTTTCTTTTACAATCTATATCCCTTTTCTTCTTCATTCTGTGAGTGCAAATTTTGGACTGTCTTTGGTATTCAACCACAAGTTATCTTGTTTGCCTGTTAAGCCGTTGCTTACACCCTGCATAGCTAACTCATGTTTGAATAGGGGCAGCTGTAAACACCCCAAATTTGCCCTCACCCATTCACACCATGGCTTGTGATCATTTCATATGCATAAACACAATCATATCACCTCATATCTCATTTTTTATTCACTGCATAGATTCAAAGTCATCTGCACCTAGGGTTTGTGATCTGAGCAATCCAAGAGCTTCTTGAGCCATTCCAAAGGGCACCAATCACTTCAAAGGGGTCTATATGTATTCAAGCATCATATTACATCCTTTCAAAGTCAAAAATGCAAAGGAATCACAAGAACTGGGATTGGTGTGGATGCAGAGCCAAGTTTGACTGCACAGTTGACCTAAAATTAGGGTTTTGGTTTCAGAGGCCATAACTCCAAATTTTTTGGTCATTCTTATTTCCATTGGTCTCTATATGGTATAGGGAGTATGCATATCAATTTTCATGAAGAAATTCCATGGGGAAGTCATCTGATCAAGGGTTGACTTTTCAGACAAGTCAGTGCAAAATCAGGGCATCTGAGGCCCCCAATGACCCAACCAAGGGGTGATCTTCATCATTTTGAATGTATATGATCTTTATTTGATCATGGAAGAAGGTTGAAGTTCACAAAAATCAAGAATTTGAAGTTTTTGCAAAGTTGACTTTTTAGGGCATGGTTGACTTTTCAAGAATATGTCATTTTATGCCATTTTTCAAGCCTTGCTTTTTGATCCAAAAATGCTTCAAATGGAAAAACTTTGGTCATGAAAGTTGTAGATCACATTTTTCTATTTTCAAAAAGTACAAGAACATGACCTAATTCATTTTGGATCAAAAGTTATGGTGTGACAAAGTTGGCAAAAATCACTAAAATTCAAGATATGCACCAAAAGGCAAAGTTGCAAATTCTCCTTTCAAGGCCAATTCAGTCATCATATGGGCTTCTAATTCACTCAACATGATCACACAACTTCTAAAAATCAGATTTGAACCAAGATCCCTCATGCTTCATGGTTTGTATAGCAAGAAAGTTTCATATGAACCAAAGTTGGACAACTTGCAAAATCATCATCACACTTTCTACCACTTGCTACATTGGATGCTGAACCATGCTAGCACTCCACACACACCTTGCTGCGCAGCCCATGCCTCTTGTACCAAGCTAGAACTTAGCCCATGCCTCTCTTACAACAAAGTGGACTTTTTGCAAAAGTAGACATCCCAATCACAGCAGGCCAGGTCACATCACCTGACCAATGGGAGTTCTTTATGCAAGGAAAATGCTGGCCATAACACCCAACAAGCCAGGCTGAAGCTCAACACAGCATCACATACACAAACTCACCCCATTTTGCATTTCCCTTCGAATCTCTCTGCACAGCTCACAAACATTCAAACCAATTCCACACATCAACTCACCTTGCTCCATTGAGCAAAAACCAACAAGACACAAGCCTGAATCAAGCAAGAACACCTCATTTCCATTTTTCACTCCAACCTGCATCTTCCTTCGAAACATCTTCCACAGGCCATAAACACTCAAACAAATCTCATAAACCTTCTCCACTCACCACACTGGTCACAAAGAACCACTCACATTGGCCTGAAACAGCTTGGATCACCATCACCATTTTCAACTGAGCTTGAGCAGAAGCTATGCAAACTCCCTAACCAGCTAACCTAAACTCTCTCTAAGCATTCAAGCATCATCAGGGGATCAAGTGGAGTGGATTGCATCAAGAGGGGAGGTCAGAAAGTTGCAGGATTGAAAGCTTCGAAACTCAGGTAGCTCAAGAACTTTTTTTCCAGAAATGGATTTTTAAGTTCTAAAGTTGTTCTCCATGCTTCACTGATTGCTCTGATACCTTTAGTTTTGAAAATGGTGGAGAGATGAGAGTTTAATTTGTTTCTGAAAGTTTTGCCCTAAAATCTTCTTTGTTTCGATTCATGAGATTAATGGAATGTAAATGAGTTTTGGCTTGGGGTTTTGATTCAGCAAGTTGTGGGGATCATTTCCATGTTTTTAGATTTCATTTTAGTTAGGTTTTGAGGGTTTTAGAAATTTTCAGGTGGGGTTCCCACCGGAGAAGACGACCGGAGGTCTTCTCCGGCCACCTGAAAATAATTAGGGTTTTAATCCTGCAATTAAGAGAGTTTGAATCTGGCACGTTGGATCAGTGGACTTTGTTGACTTGCCGCGCGTGTGAATGGTCCAGATTCATCATTAAACCCTAACCATTAATTAATTAATTCATAATCCTGTATTAACCAAGTTTGAATTTCAGCCTTTGATCTGCGCGCGTAGTCAACAAGGCTCTCCCCAGACTCAATCCTAGCCCCTCATTTGGTTGACTTCAGTCTTTTTCATTTCTTTTTCATATTTAATTCATTTGTTTTGTACAATTTATTTAAAATAGTAAAAATTGTCTAAAAATTATGAAACTTTTTCTCCAGAGTTTCATTAATTTTTATGACACAAAAATATTTTTATTTTCATTTTTAGCATTAAAAAAGTATTTTTAAATATTTAAAAGTTTATTTTTAATTGATTAATGAGAATTAATTTATTAAAAATACTTTTAGGTATTTAAAAATCACCAAAAAATCCATGAAATGTTCTAAGACATTTAGGAACATTGTCCAACCTTCAAACCAAATTTATTTTTTGATCTTGATGCATTTTAAGAATTTCTCATTGAATTAAAATCATTTTTGTGCATTATTTTGATCCAAAGTTCAAAAAATCATTTTTGCTTATCCATGAAGAGTTGGACATTGATTCTTTTTGCATTGCATTGTGTTTAGCATGTAGTTTGTGAGATTAAATGGCCATGATTTGATCTTTCATTTTCAATTTGTTTGACATTTCTTTTGTTTGGAAACCCTAAAAACCCTAGAATCTTAGAAAAATCATAACTTGAAAGTGGTTAGGAGTTGAGACCTCTCCTTTGGGCATTGGTTTAGTATAGGATTAGGGGTCCTTTGAGTGCATTTTCAATTTTTTGTAATGTTGTTTGCTTCTGATTTTGGTTTGTGTTTGATGTATGATTCATAAACCCTAATTTGGGCTTCCATATGCATACATCTTGCATTCTCTTGCATAACATGACTTGCCATGACATTTCAAGCATCCATTTGATTCATTTGACATCATAAGACATATTGAAAGCATGTTTGATCATTGCATCATGTATTTGCCATGTTGTATGTCATGTGCACTTCATAACTTTTCATGTATGTCCATGTTCCTTAACTTGCTTCATTTGCATTCATGAACTTGTATGATCATTTCCATGTGCTGCCTCATGTTTGTAGCATCTCATAGCATCATTAGCATCATGTATATGCTTCTGGTTTTGTTTCTCATCATGTCATCTCATCCCATTTTGCATTGCATTGCATTCCTTTTCTAACCTTTCAGGTGGTAAGTGACTTTGAGAAGTGAATTTGCCTTCACTTCTCATAACTTTTCTTCTCATCTCTCTCTTGCATCCATGCTGCATTTTTATATGTGTTTGAGTTTGAGCTTGCTCATTCTTCCTCTTCCCACTTTCTTTCTTCAAGTGACTTGACTTCTTGAATGAAGCAAGTCACTTTGCTTCTCTTGATCCTTTCATCTGCTTCCTGGTGGTTCCATTGAAGATCTTCTTTTGAAAACCTCACAAACCTTAGGAACAACCAAGCATGACAATGATTAGGGTTTTGATTAGTTCCCCTTCTTAGTTTTACCTTTGTGTCTCTTTTGAGTCTTCTCTTCTCATCTCATAATCAGGGACTAAACCCTAAAGGCTTTAAGGCTTTGTGATTAAGCTTATGCCTGCATCCTTCTCTTAGGATGGAGTGAATAACTTTAATCCTAAGTGTTAAACCCTTAATGTGTTTAACTCCTTTAATCAATTCACTTAATAATCATCAAGACATCAAGCTTGTAACTTGGGCCTTGCATTAGGGTTCTAATTCTTCCTTAACTGGTTAAGAAGGACTAACCCTAGTGTTAATGGACAAGTCCCCCTCAAGTTGTCTTACAAACCCTAAAATTCACTTCATCATCATATCATTAAATAAAATCCATCTAATAAAGGCTTGTTTTGTCATGAGTTTAATCCCTAATCATGGATTAAGTTGAGGAGCTTTCCTCAGCTTAAACATTCTCATCTATTATCCTTCTATTAGGATGGTGTAATGAGTCTGTTTAATCCCTGATTATGGCTTAACCTCATTACTTAACACTAAACAAAACACCAAAAACATCTAAATAATCACAAGTAGGTTAATGATCTTAATCCTACATCAAAGGTGATTAAGTGTGAGAATCTGACTTCACACTTAAGGTATTCTCATTACCCCTAATCAGAGGGAAGATGTGATGAGTTTACTAAATCCATTGGTTTAGGCTTAAGCTCATTAACTTATGACAAACTTTCAAAAGCAATAAAAGACTGAAAACTCAAAAACAAACAATAATCGTCTCCTCCGGGATTCTTTTCTCATCTCATTCACTCACAACCGAGAACTTGCTTCTTCCGTTTAATGCAAGACAGTTTGCATCTGTGCCAGACAGATCATACACTTGAGCATAGGCAAGTAAGCAGTTCACAAGTCAATTCATCTATCAGTCTCTTTGGGTCGAACTACGGTGTTCTGACTTCCTCATTGCACGAGAGGATACGTAGGCATAACTTAACAGTTATCGAACAAAAGTCTCTGTACATTCCCCCTCTTTCCAGCTTCACTCTTTAAGCCTCATGATCTTGAGCAATTCATTCTTCTTCCTTACACTGACACTGTATATATCACACTTCACTTCCTTTACACTGACACCTGTACATCCTTTTCCAGCTATTTATACACAAATTGCACTGACACTACCCCTTTAAAACACAAATCTTTTAAGCGTGGATCCCGTCGAGTACGACGGACAATCTGGGTGCTAATACCTTCCCAGATTGTAACCAACCCCCTTTCTCAGTCTCTCTGGTTCGCAACCGTCTTATCCATGTCTTTCTAGGTCTATGCAGCATTGCCTTTCCCCCGGGATAAAAATGCCTAGCTGGCGACTCTATTCATCTCCAGTGAGTTCACGGCTGTGTGTTCTCACTGTTCCCTTCACCGACCGTTCGCGTCTGTACCCCATCTGACTTAGCTTCATTTGGTGGGAGCGACAGCTTGGCGACTCTGCTGGGGACACCTTATTTTGCAACCAGGGCTTCTGGTTCTTTTTGTGGGTTCCTCCTAGCGCTTGATTGATTTGTGTTTACTGGGGTGTTATGTGTTTATTTGTGTTTGTATATGTTTTATTTCTGCTTTATGTACAGTTGTTTATTTGCTTTCTTTACTGCTTTACATATATCATACTGTCATGATGTCTGGCTGGATCTGGTTTTGCTTTGGTGGGTGGGTGTTCCATTGAGAGTTAAGGTCCTATACCTGGGACCTGAGTGACACCTAGGCTAGAGTGAATCATATTCTTTCCCATTCCATCTCGGTCTGGTGCGGGAATATGAAACACGGTTCAGATATGGGTTTCTTCTTGAGAACTCTGTGTTGCAGATCTCCTGCAGTACTAGGGCTATCTGGGAAGCCTGCTAAGTCTGGATGACCTTTTAGTATTGACCTTCAGAAACTGAGGTGAATTAGAGGAGGAACTTTTATGGTTATTGTAAACACTGTACCTCCGGGTTAGAAGTGTTTGCACTTCTCATAACTGATCCAAGTCTGAGGATCCTTGTTTTAGAACACCACCTGTGAGGGGGGTTTGGGCTGTTTACAGGTTTGCAGGTGCCTTGGCCTCAGAATACCCTGTCACTTTTGTTTGTTTAAGAGTACTTCATGTTGGAACAGTTCTTGTGATTCTAAAACCCTGGACATGTGGCTCTTTATTTGAGTCCCCCACCTTGGTTACTGGATTTATAGACCTCCATCTGGATTTCTTGAACACACTTGGACCTATGTCAGAGTTTTTGATCAGATCCAGCTCAGTCACAAACCCTTGCATATCATTTGCATACATAATCATTGCATCATATTGACATTTGCTTATTTGTGTTTCAGGGTATCCACTTTCATTTTTGGTTTGGTTTTGACCCTATCTTCAGTATTGACCTATCTTCATCAGCACCTGCTTCAGTTATCAGCTATCTATTCCAGCCACCTGCACCAGCCAATCAGTGGCCCATTTCTTCAGTGTTATCATCAGCACCTGTCTCTACTCATCTTCAGCATCATGGCTCCTAAAAAGAGAAACATCACCTATCACTTCTTCCAGCCAGAGCTATCTGACATCAGGAGGATTCAGACCCTGATCACCCCAGATCACATACCATTGTTCAGGGAACACTATGGAGATATACTTGATGTGGTTATGGATCTGGACCCTTCACAGAGAAGCCTGATCCACACTTGCCTTCAGTTTTATGATCCCCCACTGAGATGTTTCACTTTTCAGGACTTTCAGCTGGGCCCTCTATTAGAAGAATACTCATCATTGGTTGGTATGCCTATCAGGGGTGGAGTCCCTTTCAACCCTGAGATGGTCTTTCCTGGTAATGGAGAAGTAGCAAAGGCTTTGCATCTGGAACCTGTTCTGATTGAGCAGCATATGACTTCTAAAGCTGGAATCCCTGGCTTTCATCTGGATTTCTTGATCTCTCAAGCTACCCTGAAAGCTTCTTTAGGAGAGTGGAAAGTTGTCTGTGCTTTGTTGGCCTTGAGTATATATGGAATTGTATTGTTTGCAGATGAGCCTCGATTCATCAGCAAGAATGCAATCCATCTTTTCATCCTGAAGAACCTAGTGCCAACTTTATTGGGGGATCTCTACTACTCGGTGCATCAGAGGAATGAAAAGCAGAGGGGAAGATTAGTGAGGTGTTGTGCTCCATTGTTCCATACTTGGCTTCTCAGGCATCTACCTAGGACAGATGCATTTTTGAATCCTCATCAGCAGAAAAACTGGGCTAAGAGACTCACTACTCTAACTTCAGCTGACATCAGATGGTGCACTCAAAGCACCAAGGGCAGGGATATCATCACCAGCTGTGGGCATTTTCCCAATGTGCCCCTAATAGGAGTTAAGGGTAGTATCAATTACAACCCTCTGCTGTTCAAAAGACAACTGGGCTATGCACTGGTCCACACTCCTAAGGCACAGGACTTGGTTGAGACTCTTTATTGTGAGAACAAGCCTAATCTGGCTATTGTTAGGCAGGCTGCTTGGGCCTGGGATAATGTTCAAACCAAGGGAATAACCATTTTGGGGAAGTGCAACAACGTGGCATCAGCACAATATTATGAATGGTCCCGTGCCAGGGCTCAATTCTCTGGAATGCCCTTTACCATAGAAGATATGCCTGAATCATCTTCAGCACCACCCCCTGCAACTATCAATTTGGAGGAGTTTGAGAGCTTGAAGGAAAGAAATGAGAAGTTGACTCAGGCTTTGCAGAAGACCCTCCGGGAGAGGAGTGAGAGTAGGATGGAGATTGAGAGACTGGAGAAGTTGAGAGTGGAGCATCTGGCTAAGATTGAGAAGTCTGGGGATTATATCAAAAAGTCTAAGGCTGGAGAACAAATTCTGAAGAATGCTTGCAAGGAAGCCCAGTTCCAGAGAGCAAGGACAGACTTGTATCTGAAGGAGAGTCAAGCTCGGTGGGTCAGGATCACCGAGGCTCGTACTCTGGAGAACAAGAGAGTTCAAGACAAGATGGAGCAACTGGAAGCTAGTGCAAAAGAGCAGCAAGAAGCCCTGGCAGCAGCCCAGAGGGAGATATCAGAACTGAAGATCAAAGCTGGAGTGAAGAGGTCAAAGGACCAAAGTCATCACAAGAAGCTAACAGCAGCTGTTACGACCCGGAATCTCCTCATCAGGAATCTCACGGAGCGTCCAGCTGATCCTGTGACCGAAGCACTTCTCAAGGAAGTTCGTGAGGATGAGTTTGGTCTTGGTGTTTGACCATTTGTTTGTTGTTGCTTTCATTCCATGTACTTTTATTTTCCTGTAATGTATTTTGACCCCTCAGAGGGCTTGTATTTGTAAACAAACTATGTACCATTTTGCTTTTGTAATATATGTATTAGTTTGTTCCATCCAAGTTTCACTTCAAAAGCAACATCAACAGCGTCTTCAAGGGTCTGGAAGGGTCAAAACTGAATGCCAAGCCGGATACCTTGAAAACAAATAGGCATACTGCATTGCATGCTAACCCTTTTGTTTGTTTTGTAGGTTTTTGTTTTGTTGCTACTAACTCTGTTGTGATGTTCAGGAACTATTGCTCGGCGCCGGGTGTTTCCCCTCAACCGTCCGCACCGTTATCCGACCCGTAACAACCTTCCGGGCATCCAAATGGATCAGATGCAGCAGGATCTTACTGAGGTCAGAAATCAAATGGCGAACGAAAGGCTAGAAACGAGGAATCAAATGACGCAGTTTATGGAAGTAATGAACAACATGGCTCAGAGCCAGGAAAGATTAAGGGCCATGGTGGAAAGGCAGAATCAAGAAGATCCACATATAGGAACTGCTGGCACGAGTAATAACGAGAGGGTCCAACCTCATGTCAATCCCCCAGTCTTTGGACCACACCTCCATCCTGAGGTCAACATCCCTGCAAATGTTCAAGGGACTGCCACTGCAGCCAGGGTACTGCAAGAAGACCCCCAAGAGGATCAATTCACAGTAATGGGTGTTGGGGAAGAAGCTTATGATAGAAGGCTGGATGAGATAGCTGAGAAATTGAGGTCCTTAGAGTCTCAAAACTCTTTGGGTTTTGACATCATGGACATGGGCTTGGTAGACGGGGTCAGGATTCCCCATAAGTTCAAGCCTCCTTGTTTTGAAAAATACAACGGGACTTCATGCCCCCGGACTCATTTGCAATCATTTCTGGGAAGGCTGAAGGCTTATACTATGGATGAGAAGCTCTGGTTGTTCTATTTCGAGGATAGCTTGACGGGAGCGTCAAGAGAATGGTACTCTCACTTGACAAGAGCAACTATTAGATGCTGGAAGGACCTGGCAGAAACCTTCATCAGACAGTATCAGTACAACTTAGATATGGCACCCAACAGGACCCTCCTAATGGGAATGTCACAGTCGTCAAGGGAAAGTTTCCGAGAATATGCCCAGAGATGGAGGCAACTGGCTGCTGCTGTTCAGCCACCTATGTCTAAGAGGGAAATGGAAGATATGTTTATGAACACCCTCCAGGGAACATATATTGATAGGCTGGCTGCTTTCTCTTCCACTAGCTTTGCAGATGTTGTCATAGCTGGGGAGAGAATTGAGAGCCTGTTAAAAATGGGTAAGATATCTGACAACGGTGCAAGCTCGTCCAGTAGTACAAGAAAGCCTTTTTCAGGCCCAAGAAGAACTGGCGAGACCAATGCCATCCACACCAACAGGGGCAGGCCCCAATATGTTCACAGATCAGTGGCAGCAGTCACCATTCCCGCTCCAGCTCATCCTCAACCAGTTTATCAACCTCCGCAACAAAACTATCAACAACAACCTCAGTACCATCAACAAGCTCAATATCCTCCGAGAAATTACAACAACAGCAACACCAACAACAACAACCAGCAAAGGCCATTCCAACAGAGGCCTTCTCAAGCCAACAGGGTAATCGATCCGATCCCTATGCCATATGCTACATTGCTGCCACAACTCCTGAAACTCAACCTAGTTGAGCTAAGGACGTTGGCACCTCCAGATCCCAACAGTCTACCCAGGAATTATGACTCCAACGCCAGATGTGCCTTCCATTCAAATGCACCTGGCCACAGTACGGAAAAGTGCAGAGCTTTGCACATGAAGGTACAAGACCTGGTGGACTCAAAAGCTCTGAATTTCGCACCACCACCCAATGTCAATAAGAACCCAATGCCAAACCACAGGGGTCCCAGAATTAACGCTATTGAAGAAGACAAGCCGTCTTATTTAATAACCAGTGTGGGTCAGATCCGGACACCGTTGGTAGAAATTAAGGCTCAGCTCCTCGAATGTCAAATGTTCCCGGGGTGTGAGTTGGGGTGTGCTTACTGCAATATTTCAGTCAATGGGTGCGATAACCTGAGGAATGGCATAGACGGTCTCATTCAGAGTGGCCAGCTTCAGATCACCACATCATTTCCTACAAATCCAGCAATCTCATCAGCAATAACTCCAGAACCTCCTACAACTGCAACAACCATTGTTCCTGACAATTCTTCGGCTTCATCAACAAGTACTTCATCTATTATCTCAACTGATCAGTTATCAGCAAATGTTCTTTCTACAACTCCAGCACCACTTCATTTTGAAACTCCTACAACAACAACACCCATCCTTCCCACAATGTCTCCTACAACATCAGCAACAAATCATGAAGATGTCTCAACTGTCACAATATTCTATGATCCTGAAAACAACTCTGCCTACAACTCAGAAAGTGCTGCTCCCATCAGAGCACCAGTTACAATTTATTATGATCCACAGACTATCGCAATTCCTTCCGCAGCTGCAATCAGTCCAGTCACTATCACGGTGCCTGGACCAGTACCTTATGAAAACAGTAGTGCCATCCCCTGGCATTATGGCTCTGACCTGTACTGCGGAGGACAAAGAATCACTTTTGAATCATCAACCCCTGCACCACAAATTGACAATGTGGGAGGAGGCGGAGGCTTCACCCGAAGCGGACGTCTTTTCGCTCCACAAACTCAGAGACCCACTACCGAAGCAGAAGCTGCCGCTAAAGCAAAAGGAAAAAGCTTGGTGCAGGAAGAGCAGACTGTTAAAGAAGCTTTGAAAACACCCTTCGATCAAGAGGTTGATGAGTTCATGCGAATCATCAAGAAGAGTGATTATAAAGTAGTGGATCAGCTTCATCAGACGCCTTCCAAGATCTCAATCCTATCATTGCTTATGTGCTCCGAAGCCCATCGGAATGCACTGCTCAAAGTCTTGCACGCAACTTACGTGCCTGAAGAGATCACTGTCAATCAGCTGGAAGCTGTAGTTGGAAATGTCAATGCTAGTCACGGACTAGGGTTCACCAATACTGATTTGACTACGGAAGGCCGCAACCATAACAAAGCCTTGCACATAACCATGGAATGTAAAGGTGCAGTCCTTTCCCATGTGCTGGTAGACACGGGGTCATCCCTCAATGTCTTACCTAAGAAGGCCCTGGTGAAGTTAGAATATGACGGATTGGCGTTGAGACCCAGCAACCTGGTGGTGAGAGCCTTTGATGGTTCAAAGAGATTGGTTCTGGGAGAAATTGAATTGCCCATAACGATTGGCCCGCAGACTTTCAAAACGACCTTCTACGTGATGGATATACAGCCCGCCTACAGCTGTCTATTGGGTAGGCCATGGATTCACGCCGTTGGCGCCGTGACCTCTACCCTTCACCAGAAGTTAAAATATGAGTGGGAGGGTCAAATCGTTACAATCTGTGGAGAGGAGGATATTTTTGTCAGCCACCTGGCTACCTATAAGTATATTGAGATGGATGGGGAGATCCATGAAACAATGAGCCAGGGTTTTGAAGCCTTGAATGTCAATGAAACATCTGCTGCGCCTGGTACTTCAATATCATCATACCAACAAGCCCGGAAGGTTGTTGAGGGAGGAAACGCCCAAGGCTGGGGCAAACTGTTATCGGTGGAGAAGAAGGAGGACAGATTTGGGTTGGGTTACAAACCAACTCAACAAGATCGAGCAGAGGCTGCGAAAGAGCCCAACTTTGTGAGTGGGGGGATGCTCACCCCTGATGCTGTCAACTGTTTGGAAGACGAGCTGGAAGAAGAACGCAACCTGGAAAGCTGGATTCGTCCAAAGATCCCGGGGAGCAGTATCTCAAACTGGTCTTCCCAGGAAATTATAAGAGTTACTCATGCAGAGTAATTATTATTTCCTGTATTTTTATAGCATGCATCAAAGTCTTGCATCTTGCCCAAGATAACAAGACTCATTTTGTAATCGGGCCATCTGTACTTTTTGTGCAAACAAGATTAATCAATGAAATTTCAGACATCTTTTTGCAAACGAGTCTTTTTCTTTTTCGCTCACTGTTTTTCCATTTTTCTTTTTGTACAAAAAAATAAATGGCAGTGTTTTCAAAATGACAATTTTATTTCACTTTTCTAAAACAAGATTAAAATCAAATCACTAAAATGAACCAACTGAACCCTTGCAGAGTGTGCCTTCCTGACAGCACCGACAACAGCACGGCTATGACTTCGTATGACTTTGACAATCCGATCAATCAAGCGGATGAAGAGGTTGAAGAAGAGTATGAGCTTCCTGAAGAGCTAGCCAGGTTGTTGAGACAAGAGGAAAAGGTTATTACTCCTCACCAGGAGGAGGTTGAAGTGATCAATCTTGGTACAGATGAAGACGTGAAAGAGGTTAAAATCGGGGCCTACTTACAAAACTCAGTGAAGAGACGACTGATTGACCTGCTTCAAGAGTATGTGGACGTGTTTGCTTGGTTTTACCAAGATATGCCAGGGTTGGATACCGACATTGTTGTGCACAAGCTGCCTTTGAGGGAAGAATGCCCGCCGGTCAAACAGAAACTGCGCCGAACTCGTCCCGACATGGCTATGAAAATCAAGGAGGAGGTACAAAAGCAATGGGACGCCGGGTTCCTTGCTGTGACTAGCTATCCGCCGTGGGTTGCTAACATAGTACCTGTGCCCAAGAAAGACGGCAAAGTAAGGATGTGTGTTGACTACCGGGATCTGAACAGAGCCAGCCCGAAAGACGATTTCCCTTTACCTCACATTGATGTATTGGTGGATAATACGGCTCAGTTCTCGGTATTCTCCTTCATGGATGGATTCTCAGGATACAATCAGATCAAAATGTCACCTGAAGACATGGAGAAGACAACCTTCATCACACCCTGGGGCACGTTCTGCTACAAGGTGATGCCATTCGGACTGAAGAATGTTGGTGCCACATATCAACGGGCTATGGTAACATTATTCCACGATATGATCCATAAAGAAATAGAGTGTTATGTGGATGACATGATCGCCAAGTCCCTTACTGAAGAAGATCACCTGGTGAATCTACTGAAGTTATTCAAGCGTCTGAGGAAGTACCAACTGAAGCTGAACCCCAACAAGTGCACATTTGGGGTGCGATCTGGTAAACTGCTGGGTTTTATTGTAAGCGAGAAAGGGATTGAAGTTGACCCTGATAAAGTCAAAGCCATCCAAGAGATGCCTACACCGAGGACAGAGAAAGAAGTTTGAGGGTTCTTAGGTCGATTGAACTACATCTCAAGGTTCATATCCCACCTTACGGCTACCTGTGAACCCTTGTTCAAGTTGTTAAGAAAAGAACAGACGGTCAGGTGGAATGAAGACTGCCAGAAGGCTTTTGACAAGATCAAGGAATACTTACAAGAACCTCCAATCCTTATGCCTCCAGTTGAAGGAAGACCTCTGATAATGTACTTGACAGTATTAGAAGAGTCGATGGGGTGTGTGTTGGGCCAGCATGACGAGTCTGGTCGAAAGGAGTATGCAATATACTACCTGAGCAAAAAGTTTACCGACTGTGAACAACGTTATTCACTGCTCGAGAAAACTTGTTGTGCTTTAGCGTGGGCTGCTCGCCAACTGAGACAGTATATGTTGACCCACACTACTTTGTTGATCTCAAAAATGGACCCAGTCAAGTACATTTTCGAGAAGCCAGCTCTTACCGGACGGGTTGCAAGATGGCAAATGATCCTTACAGAGTATGACATCCAATACACATCTCAAAATGCCATCAAGGGCAGTGTATTGTCTGAATATCTTGCTGAGCAACCCATTGATGACTACCGGCCTATGAGATTTGACTTCCCTGATGAAGACATCATGTTCATAAAATCAAAAGATCATGAAGAGCCTATTCACACTGAAGGGCCTGACCCGGAAGAAGAATGGACTATGATGTTTGATGGGGCTGTTAATATGAATGGCCGTGGTGTTGGTGCGGTACTCATTACACCTAAAGGAGTTCACATGCCTTTCTCGGCAAAACTCACTTTCAACTGCACTAACAACGAAGCTGAATACGAAGCTTGCATTATGGGTCTTGAGGAAGCCATTGACCTCAGGATCAAGACGTTGACCGTATTCGGAGATTCAGCTTTGGTAGTCAATCAAACCAACGGCAAATGGTACACACACCAGGATCATCTAATACCTTACAGGGATTATACAAGGAGGTTATTGACTTTCTTCACAACAGTCAAGCTTGAGTATATCCCTCGGGACGAGAATCAGTTCGCAGATGCTCTGGCTACCATTTCGTCCATGATCAAAATTCAGACTGCCAACTTTGTACCTCAGATCTCAGTGTCCAGACTGGACAGACCGGCATATGTGTTCGCAGCAGATGTTGTTAAAGATGATAAGCCTTGGTTCCACGACATTAAGTGCTTCTTGGAGGACCAAACATACCCACCTGGGGCATCTTCCAATGATAAGAAGACTTTGAGAAGGCTCGCTGGTAGTTTCTTTCTGAACACTGATGGGTCTTTATATAAAAGGAACTTTGATATGGTACTCCTCAGATGTGTTGATAAGACAGAAGCAGACTTGTTGATGCATGAAGTGCACGAAGGATCCTTTGGTACCCATGCAGGAGGGCATGCCATGGCTAAGAAATTGTTAAGATCAGGTTATTACTGGATCACAATGGATGCAGACTGTTGTGCCTATGCCAGGAAGTGCCATAAATGCCAGATTTATGCAGATAAGGTGCATGTGCCTCCCAGTCCTTTGAACATAATGTCTTCACCCTGGCCCTTTGCTATGTGGGGCATTGATATGATTGGCAAGATCGAGCCAACTGCCTCAAATGGCCACAGATTCATCCTGGTTGCCATTGACTATTTCACCAAGTGGGTTGAAGCAGCCTCATATGCAAACGTCACAAGACAAGTGGTAGCCAGATTTCTGAAGAGAGATATCATCTGTCGGTATGGAGTGCCCGAGCGAATCATTACTGATAATGGTTCCAATTTGAACAACAAGATGATGGCAGAGCTGTGCCGGGACTTCAAGATTCAACATCACAATTCTTCTCCTTACAGGCCAAAGATGAATGGCGCTGTTGAGGCAGCAAATAAGAATATCAAGAAGATTGTGCAGAAGATGGTAATCACCTACAAAGACTGGCATGAAATGCTACCGTTTGCCTTGCACGGGTACCGCACGTCAATCAGGACATCCACTGGGGCAACACCGTATCAACTTGTGTATGGTATGGAAGCAGTCCTACCTGTTGAAGTTGAATTACCCTCCCTACGGGTACTGATGGATGTTAAGCTGAGTGAAGCAGAATGGGTTAGGTCCCGATACGAACAACTGAGTCTGATTGAAGAAAAGAGATTGGCTGCAATCTGTCATGGGCAGTTGTATCAGAAGAGAATGAAGAAAGCCTTCGATCAGAAAGTCAGGCACCGAGAGTACCAAGTGGGAGATCTTGTGTTGAAAAGAATCCTCCCTCCTCATACAGACCACAGGGGCAAGTGGACTCCAAACTATGAAGGACCATTTGTGGTAAAGAAAGTTTTCTCCGGTGGAGCACTGATGCTCAGCGCCATGGATGGTGAAGATTTCCCGTCCCCTGTGAATTCAGATGCAGTTAAAAAATACTTCGCATAAAAGGACCCGCTGGACATAAAACAGAATGTAAGTCCAGGCAAAAATAGGGCATCCCGGCGAGTCAAAAACAGAATAAAAGACTCGGGCAAAAATAAGGGAAAATAAATAAAAAAAATGTACACCCGCTGAGTTGAAAAGCCGCATTGGACAGCTCAGGCAAAAATGGGTATCCCGATGGACTGAAAACCCGAAAGGGCGATCCGTGCAAAATAAGGGAATAAGCGAACAACTGCATTCTGAATTCGTCTGTATCACTTACAACTTGGTAAGCTTCAACAAGATCAAGCTTCAATCAGAATCAACATTCTTCAAAAAGCAAGATGAGAAGAACGTCAAAAGTCATACGGGTCATAGTGAAGAGGAAGCTCCTTAAAGTGTCATCAACACTGCCAACATTTTGTTTCTCAATTTGTAACAATCTCCTCATTTCAGGGGATACGTTCCTTTGACTGTATCTCGCCAATTCAGGGCATATGAATTAATAAAATCAGATTTTCAGTCATGTCTCGTTTTGTACATTTTATTTGCAAAAAATGTCTGATGTCTTAAAAGAAAAAACTGATTGCATAAGAATACAGATGCTTATCTTCAAATAAAAACATGCTTGCAGGAAATATGCTTATTCTCAGAAGTATCCTAACTCCTATGACGGAATCCAGTAAGGGATACCGCGGGATTACCTTGCGCGTTTCTCTATCTTTTTCAGGATTGCAGGTATCCAGAACGCAACTTGGGGCATGTAAGCTTCATCCCGGCAAGCTGACAAATCAACACTCAATTTTAGCACCCGAAGTGCTCTCTCCCCAGCTGAGTTGCCTCCCATGACTTCCCCCAGCTGAGTTGCCACTTGTTGCTTATCCCCATCAGAGTTGCCAGGCATCACAGGAGATGCCCATATCCCGGCTGAGTCAAGAAGCTACCATAACAGAACTTCTAGGGAGGTCTTTCAATGATTCCTCTCTTTCTCCCCAGCCGAGTTGCCATTTCATCCTCAGCCGGAGTACACAAAGTCAGGAAGCTATCTCCCCACAGAGTTCCAGCCTCTATCCAGAAGAGCAACGCATAGAAGATCACAACAGAGTGAAGAAAGCTTCTACAAACCCCAGCTGGGTCTCTCATTTATTGGAATAGGTCTCTCAATGACCTATATCCCCAAGCAGATATCATATCATCAGATATACCAATGATCTCATCCCCAGCTGGGATGTCTACTTCAACAGATCGATCAAAGATCTTCGCAGCAACGGGACCCGGATCCCGGTTTAGTAGCTTTGCATAATCATAACATTTGCATCATATTCACCCACAAAGCGTAGCATTCCGTCTAATACGGAGCATTATGGCAAAAATCAAACACATAGCATAATCATGAGCCATGTTTTAAATCAGCACTTGTGAATAACGACAGTTCATCAACGTGCAGAAAAATCCCCACCAGAATCCCCCAGCAAAAACAGTTGCCTCACAAATCACAAACACCAGTATATACTCATTTTGACACCCGCCCGTGCCATCTTTCCCCAGTAAAGTCGCCTGAACACTCTTTACAAACAAGGTCGCCCGTAGCACAGATACGTCCTGACACCCGTCCGTGTCATACCCCAGCAGAAAGCCAAAGACATCCTCTTTGCACTCACATATACCTATATACACTTTCTTGGCACTTGTCCGTGTCGTATCCCCAGCGCAGTCGCCTACACTTTGTATATCAGATACTTGTTTATATTACACTCTTCTCCTTTTGACACTCGTCCGTGTCAATCTCCCCAGCAGTTAAACACTCATCTATGCAATACTCATACTCATTACTCATGTTATACCCATACAGATACTCGTCCGTATCTTGTATATACCATTCATATCCCCACAGATTCGACTTTGGTCCTTGTTCTTTGTTAACCAGTTGGTACTCGTCCGTATCATCATCTCAGAACATGCGTCAAGCGTTTGTTTCTACATGATACTCGTCCGTATCATAGTCTTAAGGATGCTCGTCCGCATCTTTAATCCATACACTCTGTCAAACACTTTTGTCTTCTTGAATATAGATACTCGCCTGTGTCTATCGTTCCCCAGAAGAATCCTCTCAGATTCAACACTCGCCCGTGTTCTCTGTTAACCAGTTGATACTCGTCCGTATCATCATCTTTGGGCACGTGTCAGTATTTGTTTCTACCTAATACTCGTCCGTATCAAAATCTTAAGGATGCTCGTCCGCATCTTTAATCTATACACAATACCTAAACACTTATACCTTTTGTTTCTTGGATGTAGACACTCGTCCGTGTTTACTACTCCCCAGTAGATCGCCAACAAAGCAAATTTTCCTCCTTACTTGGCACTCGTCCTGTGTCATGATAAACCCTGAGAGCAGCCGTACCCTGCTAGGTGGTCGTCCTCCACCTCTTGATGGTCGTCCTCCATCATGCTCATCCGATGGCCGTCCCCATCGTTGACCTTTTATCCGACATTCGTCCTATGTTGTGATTTTTAGCAGTCGTCCCCTGCTAGGTGGTCGTCCTCCACCTCTTGATGATCGTCCTTCATCATTTTATCCAATGGCCGTCCCCATTGTTGATTTTGGTTATCTGGTATTCGTCCTATGTCATGATAAACCTTGAGAGCAGCCGTCCCCTGCTAGGTGGTCGTCCTCCACCTCTTGATGGTCGTCCTCCATCATGCTCATCCGATGGCCGTCCCCATCGTTGATATTATTTTCGGCAGCCGTACCCTGCCAGGTGGTCGTCCTCCACCTTTGATGGTCGTCCCCATCATAATTCCTTTATTACCCAACAGAGCAGCCGTCCCCTGCTAGGTGATCGTCCTTCATCTTTGATGGTCGTACCCCATCATCTGTTTATTTCATTTATTCTTTAACCCGATGGTCGTCCCCGTCGTGGTCCCTTTTCTTTTAACCCGATGGTCGTCCCCATCGTTGGTTACTTTGCTTTGTGAACTTGACGGCCGTCCCCGTCATGTTTTCCCCAGAGAATTTTACAACTTTATCTTGATGGCCGTCCCCATCATAATTTCTTATTTTTCCCAGCTAGTCGGCCGTCCCCGTCTTGGCTTTACCTTTTATCCCCAGCATGTCGGCCGTCCCCGTCATTGTTTTACTTCACACACTCTTCTCAGCATGTCGGCCGTCCCCGTCATTGCTATTTACCCAGCAGTCGTCCTCTGCTCGACGGTCGTCCTCTGTCGCCCACACTTTACAATATACTTTATTTTCTTTTACAATCTATATCCCTTTTCTTCTTCATTCTGTGAGTGCAAATTTTGGACTGTCTTTGGTATTCAACCACAAGTTATCTTGTTTGCCTGTTAAGCCGTTGCTTACACCCTGCACAGCTAACTCATGTTTGAATAGGGGCAGCTGTAAACACCCCAAATTTGCCCTCACCCATTCACACCATGGCTTGTGATCATTTCATATGCATAAACACAATCATATCACCTCATATCTCATTTTTGATTCACTGCATAGATTCAAAGTCATCTGCACCTAGGGTTTGTGATCTGAGCAATCCAAGAGCTTCTTGAGCCATTCCAAAGGGCACCAATCACTTCAAAGGGGTCTATATGTATTCAAGCATCATATTACATCCTTTCAAAGTCAAAAATGCAAAGGAATCACAAGAACTGGGATTGGTGTGGATGCAGAGCCAAGTTTGACTGCACAGTTGACCTAAAATTAGGGTTTTGGTTTCAGAGGCCATAACTCCAAATTTTTTGGTCATTCTTATTTCCATTGGTCTCTATATGGTATAGGGAGTATGCATATCAATTTTCATGAAGAAATTCCATGGGGAAGTCATCTGATCAAGGGTTGACTTTTCAGACAAGTCAGTGCAAAATCAGGGCATCTGAGGCCCCCAATGACCCAACCAAGGGGTGATCTTCATCATTTTGAATGTATATGATCTTTATTTGATCATGGAAGAAGGTTGAAGTTCACAAAAATCAAGAATTTGAAGTTTTTGCAAAGTTGACTTTTTAGGGCATGGTTGACTTTTCAAGAATATGTCATTTTATGCCATTTTTCAAGCCTTGCTTTTTGATCCAAAAATGCTTCAAATGGAAAAACTTTGGTCATGAAAGTTGTAGATCACATTTTTCTATTTTCAAAAAGTACAAGAACATGACCTAATTCATTTTGGATCAAAAGTTATGGTGTGACAAAGTTGGCAAAAATCACTAAAATTCAAGATATGCACCAAAAGGCAAAGTTGCAAATTCTCCTTTCAAGGCCAATTCAGTCATCATATGGGCTTCTAATTCACTCAACATGATCACACAACTTCTAAAAATCAGATTTGAACCAAGATCCCTCATGCTTCATGGTTTGTATAGCAAGAAAGTTTCATATGAACCAAAGTTGGACAACTTGCAAAATCATCATCACACTTTCTACCACTTGCTACATTGGATGCTGAACCATGCTAGCACTCCACACACACCTTGCTGCGCAGCCCATGCCTCTTGTACCAAGCTAGAACTTAGCCCATGCCTCTCTTACAACAAAGTGGACTTTTTGCAAAAGTAGACATCCCAATCACAGCAGGCCAGGTCACATCACCTGACCAATGGGAGTTCTTTATGCAAGGAAAATGCTGGCCATAACACCCAACAAGCCAGGCTGAAGCTCAACACAGCATCACATACACAAACTCACCCCATTTTGCATTTCCCTTCGAATCTCTCTGCACAGCTCACAAACATTCAAACCAATTCCACACATCAACTCACCTTGCTCCATTGAGCAAAAACCAACAAGACACAAGCCTGAATCAAGCAAGAACACCTCATTTCCATTTTTCACTCCAACCTGCATCTTCCTTCGAAACATCTTCCACAGGCCATAAACACTCAAACAAATCTCATAAACCTTCTCCACTCACCACACTGGTCACAAAGAACCACTCACATTGGCCTGAAACAGCTTGGATCACCATCACCATTTTCAACTGAGCTTGAGCAGAAGCTATGCAAACTCCCTAACCAGCTAACCTAAACTCTCTCTAAGCATTCAAGCATCATCAGGGGATCAAGTGGAGTGGATTGCATCAAGAGGGGAGGTCAGAAAGTTGCAGGATTGAAAGCTTCGAAACTCAGGTAGCTCAAGAACTTTTTTTCCAGAAATGGATTTTTAAGTTCTAAAGTTGTTCTCCATGCTTCACTGATTGCTCTGATACCTTTAGTTTTGAAAATGGTGGAGAGATGAGAGTTTAATTTGTTTCTAAAAGTTTTGCCCTAAAATCTTCTTTGTTTCGATTCATGAGATTAATGGAATGTAAATGAGTTTTGGCTTGGGGTTTTGATTCAGCAAGTTGTGGGGATCATTTCCATGTTTTTAGATTTCATTTTAGTTAGGTTTTGAGGGTTTTAGAAATTTTCAGGTGGGGTTCCCACCGGAGAAGACGACCGGAGGTCTTCTCCGACCACCTGAAAATAATTAGGGTTTTAATCCTGCAATTAAGAGAGTTTGAATCTGGCACGTTGGATCAGTGGACTTTGTTGACTTGCCGCGCGTGTGAATGGTCCAGATTCATCATTAAACCCTAACCATTAATTAATTAATTCATAATCCTGTATTAACCAAGTTTGAATTTCAGCCTTTGATCTACGCGCGCAGTCAACAAGGCTCTCCCCAGACTCAATCCTAGCCCCTCATTTGGTTGACTTCAGTCTTTTTCATTTCTTTTTCATATTTAATTCATTTGTTTTGTACAATTTATTTAAAATAGTAAAAATTGTCTAAAAATTATGAAACTTTTTCTCCAGAGTTTCATTAATTTTTATGACACAAAAATATTTTTATTTTCATTTTTAGCATTAAAAAAGTATTTTTAAATATTTAAAAGTTTATTTTTAATTGATTAATGAGAATTAATTTATTAAAAATACTTTTAGGTATTTAAAAATCACCAAAAAATCCATGAAATGTTCTAAGACATTTAGGAACATTGTCCAACCTTCAAACCAAATTTATTTTTTGATCTTGATGCATTTTAAGAATTTCTCATTGAATTAAAATCATTTTTGTGCATTATTTTGATCCAAAGTTCAAAAAATCATTTCTGCTTATCCATGAAGAGTTGGACATTGATTCTTTTTGCATTGCATTGTGTTTAGCATGTAGTTTGTGAGATTAAATGGCCATGATTTGATCTTTCATTTTCAATTTGTTTGACATTTCTTTTGTTTGGAAACCCTAAAAACCCTAGAATCTTAGAAAAATCATAACTTGAAAGTGGTTAGGAGTTGAGACCTCTCCTTTGGGCATTGGTTTAGTATAGGATTAGGGGTCCTTTGAGTGCATTTTCAATTTTTTGTAATGTTGTTTGCTTCTGATTTTGGTTTGTGTTTGATGTATGATTCATAAACCCTAATTTGGGCTTCCATATGCATACATCTTGCATTCTCTTGCATAACATGACTTGCCATGACATTTCAAGCATCCATTTGATTCATTTGACATCATAAGACATATTGAAAGCATGTTTGATCATTGCATCATGTATTTGCCATGTTGTATGTCATGTGCACTTCATAACTTTTCATGTATGTCCATGTTCCTTAACTTGCTTCATTTGCATTCATGAACTTGTATGATCATTTCCATGTGCTGCCTCATGTTTGTAGCATCTCATAGCATCATTAGCATCATGTATATGCTTCTGGTTTTGTTTCTCATCATGTCATCTCATCCCATTTTGCATTGCATTGCATTCCTTTTCTAACCTTTCAGGTGGTAAGTGACTTTGAGAAGTGAATTTGCCTTCACTTCTCATAACTTTTCTTCTCATCTCTCTCTTGCATCCATGCTGCATTTTTATATGTGTTTGAGTTTGAGCTTGCTCATTCTTCCTCTTCCCACTTTCTTTCTTCAAGTGACTTGACTTCTTGAATGAAGCAAGTCACTTTGCTTCTCTTGATCCTTTCATCTGCTTCCTGGTGGTTCCATTGAAGATCTTCTTTTGAAAACCTCACAAACCTTAGGAACAACCAAGCATGACAATGATTAGGGTTTTGATTAGTTCCCCTTCTTAGTTTTACCTTTGTGTCTCTTTTGAGTCTTCTCTTCTCATCTCATAATCAGGGACTAAACCCTAAAGGCTTTAAGGCTTTGTGATTAAGCTTATGCCTGCATCCTTCTCTTAGGATGGAGTGAATAACTTTAATCCTAAGTGTTAAACCCTTAATGTGTTTAACTCCTTTAATCAATTCACTTAATAATCATCAAGACATCAAGCTTGTAACTTGGGCCTTGCATTAGGGTTCTAATTCTTCCTTAACTGGTTAAGAAGGACTAACCCTAGTGTTAATGGACAAGTCCCCCTCAAGTTGTCTTACAAACCCTAAAATTCACTTCATCATCATATCATTAAATAAAATCCATCTAATAAAGGCTTGTTTTGTCATGAGTTTAATCCCTAATCATGGATTAAGTTGAGGAGCTTTCCTCAGCTTAAACATTCTCATCTATTATCCTTCTATTAGGATGGTGTAATGAGTCTGTTTAATCCCTGATTATGGCTTAACCTCATTACTTAACACTAAACAAAACACCAAAAACATCTAAATAATCACAAGTAGGTTAATGATCTTAATCCTACATCAAAGGTGATTAAGTGTGAGAATCTGACTTCACACTTAAGGTATTCTCATTACCCCTAATCAGAGGGAAGATGTGATGAGTTTACTAAATCCATTGGTTTAGGCTTAAGCTCATTAACTTATGACAAACTTTCAAAAGCAATAAAAGACTGAAAACTCAAAAACAAACAATAATCGTCTCCTCCGGGATTCTTTTCTCATCTCATTCACTCACAACCGAGAACTTGCTTCTTCCGTCTAATGCAAGACAGTTTGCATATGTGCCAGACAGATCATACACTTGAGCATAGGCAAGTAAGCAGTTCACAAGTCAATTCATCTATCAGTCTCTTTGGGTCGAACTACGGTGTTCTGACTTCCTCATTGCACGAGAGGATACGTAGGCATAACTTAACAGTTATCGAACAAAAGTCTCTGTACATTCCCCCTCTTTCCAGCTTCACTCTTTAAGCCTCATTATCTTGAGCAATTCATTCTTCTTCCTTACACTGACACTGTATATATCACACTTCACTTCCTTTACACTGACACCTGTACATCCTTTTCCAGCTATTTATACACAAATTGCACTGACACTACCCCTTTAAAACACAAATCTTTTAAGCGTGGATCCCGTCGAGTACGACGGACAATCTGGGTGCTAATACCTTCCCAGATTGTAACCAACCCCCTTTCTCAGTCTCTCTGGTTCGCAACCGTCTTATCCATGTCTTTCTAGGTCTATGCAGCATTGCCTTTCCCCCGGGATAAAAATGCCTAGCTGGCGACTCTATTCATCTCCAGTGAGTTCACGGCTGTGTGTTCTCACTGTTCCCTTCGCCGACCGTTCGCGTCTGTACCCCATCTGACTTAGCTTCATTTGGTGGGAGCGACAGGTTGCCCTGTGGTTGCTCTGTTGTTGCAGGAGTTGGATTTGAAATATGAACTGCACTAACAGACTGATGCTTTCTGTTACGATCAGGCTGACCATAAACAGCATTGGATTCTTTCTTCCCAGTGGGAGGCTTCTTTGCAGCACCTGATGAAGAAGTACCCACATGGATATTACCATTCTTTATACCATTTTCAACGCGCTCTCCTGTCATTATCAACTCAGTGAAGCCAGATGATGAGCTTCCAATGAGATGACTGTAAAAAGGACCATTCAGAGTACACATGAACATATCAACCAATTCCCTGTCAGTTAAAGGGGGTTGAACTCTTCCAGCTAAATCTCTCCACTTCTGAGCATACTCCTTAAAACTTTCTTTGGCACCCACAGACATGCTCTGAAGCTGCATGCGAGTGGGGGCTAAGTCAGCATTGTATTGATACTGCTTATAGAAAGCTTCAGCCAGATCATTCCAATCCCTGATGTTGACACTCTCCAATTGATAATACCACTCCAACTGAGCTCCAGATAAGCTCTCTTGAAAAAAATGGATCCACAATTTCTTATCAGCAGTGTGAGGTTGAATTCTTCTGACATAAGACCTTAGATGCAGCTTGGGACAAGAGACCCCATCATAAACAACAAAGGTAGGAACCTTGAAACCAATGGGTATGACTACCCCAGATATCAAGCTCAAATCCTCAAAATCCAGCCCAGATGACTTCTGCAACTCCATAGCATCCATCCTATCCACCAACATCTTGAATTTGTCTTCATTAGGCTCATGGTAGTAATTAGCTTCAGAATCAGAGTCCCCCATAGTGTTGTGGAGACTGCCTCCCTCTTTTTCAGATTCTTCAGATTCATAGTCTTCAACTGGTTCTTTGGTCTTGGCAAGACCTTTGAACCTTCTTCCCATGTTGATCAGGCCACCTGACCTTCTAGTCTTCTTAGTCTTCTTGGCCAGCAGTGTATTCAATTCATCCTGCCCCTTGGTCAGGTTCAGGATCAGCTCTTGGAACTGTGCATTTTGTGCCTGGAGATCCTTAACTGATTGTTCAAGAGCCATTGAAAAGATGGGGTTTTAAGTCTCCCATGGAAGTTTCCTCTTTGTGTTGAGGTATGAGTTGAGATTCCGTTCTTCATGAAGTTGCTTTGTTAGTTCCAGGATTCTTGCTTGGCTTGCTTTGTAATGAGCCTCGAAAGTATCCCTTTGCTCCTTCAATTGGATCCAGGATCTCTGTAAGTCTTCCATGTCAGTGGGCATGTCTGGGTGAAGGATGGTATAAGCAGTATCTCCTTCAGCAACAGGTTCCATGGTAACTGGCAGGATAGCAGGATATGGCATCATGAGAGTCTGAGCACGAGATCGCACCCATATGAGATAAGCCTCCATAGGAATAGTGTATTTAGGCTCCAGTGTCTTGCTGTCAACCCTGTTTACCTTTCCCCAAGCTCGTATGAATCTCTGACGGTAACCTTGAAGATCGTTGTCATAGTCAAACACAATGCCCTGAATCAACATGTCGTGTGGACCATCACTCCGAGCATAACCAAACTGTCGTAAAGCTAGAGAGGGTTTATAGGTGATGCCTCCTCTTATGCCTAGAAGTGGCACATTAGGAAACTCCCCACACCGGTCAATGATAGTGACATTCTCCATAGATCTGGAGCACCAATGGATATCTGAATGAGAGAGTGACATAATCCTTTTGGACCACCTGAATCCTTGCTCATTCTTCATTACTGAGCGAGGAAGGTGAGAAATAAACCACCTAGAAAGCAAAGGTATGCAGCACATCAAAGTTCCTCTTGCCCTTGTAGTACGAGTATGAAGAGAATGCAGGATGTCTCCAAGCAATGTAGGTACTGGATTGTGACTCAGGAATATGTTGATGGCATGAACGTCTATGAACTGATCTGGATTGGGGAACAATACTAAGCCATAAATCAGTAAAGCTAAGATCTCCTCAAAAGCATCATAGCTCATGGCCTTCAAGAACAACTGAGCTTTATCTATCAACACCTTGGCAAGAATACCCTTTACTCCGCTTCTCGTTTCTAGAACAATGTCAGACTTCTTCAGATGTAGAGTTGCAGCAATAACCTCTGGTTTAAGCTCCTTCTCCAAGCCTGTGAAGGGTCTTTGATTAAGAACAGGTATGCCCAGAAGTTTAGAGAACTCCTCCATGGTAGGAACCAGCTGATAGTCGGGGAATGTAAAGCAATGGTGCTTAGGGTCAAAGAACTGAAACAGAACACTCATCAGGTCTTCATTGAACCCTGAAGTGACTAGATCCAATAGGTGACCATGTCTCTTGATGAACTGGGAGTTTTCAGACACTTGAGAAACCAACTCCTTAAGCTTAGGAGGTATGCCTACAAAGTTGATCCTGATAGTGTTTCTACGAGCAGAAGCCATGACCTGCAACAAAGAACAAAGATAAATCCTTTGGTCCTTGAAATGGTTAGTGAAAATGTTATGCTTATGATGCATGATGATGTCATGATGTTATGCTCAATCACAAACATGTGGCACACACAAACAAGTCACACAATAGCCCTAGGTTTAAAGGCTTGCATGAGGTTTAAGGTAAGTACCCTCCCCTGAAGTTAGATGGTTCATCCTGTCCTACAAAAGTAACCAGGTTCTAAGGGATCTCAATATCATTGATCCTTCACAAGGGTGGTTGTTCAGTAGGCAACTTACTTGCCAACCAAAACCCTCCAAGTTTAGAATCTCAATGAGCGTAGTATCGAGTATCAACCAACTTCAGTCTGCACCAAAGCCGGTTATCTCACTACTTTCTAAAGGCCAAGATGGGATAACTAGGGTTCTAAAAGTTAGTTAGTGCATTGACAACATATGGAAGCCTCATATTATCCTCAACTTGACTTAAGGAACATAAGCACCAACCAAGAAGTCACACTAACTATGGCCACCAGATCAACCATATTGATATACGTCGTACAGTTTCCTTGGTCTATTGCCATTTACCTAAGGTACACTAGATCAGGGTTAGGATCTTTCACACATAAGAGCCCAACAAGTAAAGTAAAGCAAACAAGGCAAACAATTTAAGTGATCTAATTCCTAAGGGTACCCCTCTTTAATATTATGTCCCCAGCAGAGTCGCCAGTTCTGTAACACGGTGGGAGAACTGACTTTAGTTATGTTGCGGATAGCAAGAGTCGCCACCGACTTTTATTTTATCCAAAGGAAAGGCATAAAAGAACAGGAAAGACCTTTTTAAAAGATTTTTGGGTCCGGGGGGTAGGTTATGTAAAGGGAAGGTGTTAGCACCCTTTACATCCATGGTTATCCATGGGCTCTTAGTTACTTAGCTCACTTTGAATTGTTTTTTTTTTAAATGTGAAGTGTGTGGATAAAAATTTTCATAAGAGTTTGATAATGATCCATGTACGGATGCGTAAAAAACTTGTATTTGAAAATTGTTTGAAATTGTGAAGTATTTGAGAAATTTTTAAGTAATGAGCAAGTAACTATGAGGAGCCTACCCTAAAGTTTAAGTCTTTCCGTTCTTTATCCTTTAAGTGGTAAGACTATCCCTATTATTAAGGAATAGGTAGTCATTACCTTGGATGTGAGGGACAAGTGAGGGACATCTGTTTATGTAGGCAACTGTAGGGTATATTAAGCATTTTGGAGGGACTGTCATCATTATTCGAAAGGGACAAGATCATATTGAAAGGCAACCATTAAGGGACTTGATCTTTGATTATGAAGGGACTAGATGACTTTTCTTTTAAGGGACTTTTGCTTTATACACCCCACTTGACCTTTTAATTAGGCAACATTGAGAGGCAACCCTAGAAAGTGAGATGGCGATCAAAGATCGACTTACGTGTGTGAGTGTTTAATTTTATATTTATCTTATAATTTAAATGACCTAAATTCAATTTTTAAATAGCATACATGTTACACTCCCTATTTTTACTAACCATGACATAAAAAATAAATAATTTAAATATTTAAGAAAATTACATCCAGGAGCAATTACATAATAATAAAGCAATTTAAATAAATAGCAAAAATAAATAAATAAGTAAATAAGCAAAATATAAATAATAAGTAAAAATAAATAAGCAATTTAATTGGGTTAGTAATAATAATTAAAAATAAATGGGGTTAGTGAAATAATAATAATAAGCATAATTAAAAAATAAATAAATTAGTAATAAACATGATTAGTAATAATAATAAACAAAACAAAATTTTAATGGTTAATAGAAAAAATATGAACAATTATATTAATTAATTATAAAATTTAAAATTATAAACAAATTAAATAAATTATGAACATATTATGAGAAATTATTAAATTTGCAATTTTTAGAAATTATTTACATATATAATTAATTATAAACAATTAGAAAATATTTCCATATTATAAATAAATTGGACATTTTAATTTCTACACATATTTATATACAAAATTTTAAGTTTATAAACAATTTATGTATTTAAAAATTAAATCAAATATTTTAATTAAATTATGAATACAAATAATGATATAAAAGAAGAAAAGAAAATTAGGGTTTAATTGTATAATTAGGGTTTTGAAAATAAATAGGGTTTAATGTATATTCAAGAAATATTAAGACTTAATTTACAATAATAATTTATTAATTAAATAAACATACATATGCATATTAAAAAAATATAAAGAAAAATATGAATATATTAACTTTGATTTTGAGAAAATAATATATATATGTTATTTAGAAATTTATTGAGATTTATTTATGAAAATATATAATGAATAATATAAGAAAATAAAATTAAAAGAAAATAAAAAATAAAAAAAAACAGGACCTGGGATTTGAACCCAGGTCCTTTACCTGGATGATTAGAGGCATAACCACTGGGCTGCGCTGCACATGATGCAAGAAGAATGAGCTCAAATTTGTTTTGTTCTTTAAACCTGAAAAATCAGAAAAAGAATGGAAAAGCAAAAGGCCTGGGGGAGGATCGAACCCAGGACCTCTCAAACAAACACATATACACATTACCAATCCTGCTGGGTGAGCGCGTCTGTTAAAGTAGTGGCAATAAAACATAATATATAATGCTTCATGATTAACCTGAAAAAATAAGAAAAATTGTACAAGGCCAGGATTCGAACACAGGTCCTATAGCCAAACTCACACTAGCCTTACCACTGGGACAAGTTGCACGCTTGTGATATTAAACGAACAATAAAACATAAAATATTTAAAACAGAATTCAAATTTTCCAGGACGCGCCAAACTTCATCTCCTAGCTTCGTCCGTCCACTTAGCCTTTAGTGACAGTTGGCCTGTCGCAATAGCCTATAGTGACGGATTTTTCCCGTCACTAGAACTCCTGCATATTAAATCATGAAAAATACACACGATAAATTCATTTTAATTGCCCAGATCAACTATATGAAAGCCATTGGTCTCAAATATGTCATTAATTTGGATTAAAATTGACTGAGGAGTGAATTCCCAATTCACGGTTTCCTTAGAACCCTAACATGGCAAGTCTTCGATTCTGTGTCAAAACTCAAATTAAAGTACACAGAAACAATCATTAGTTCAATGCAAACATGAAACAACAAACCAATGCCATTTATATTACTCAAAGATATGAAAACGAAAAAATCACAAAAGCTCAAGAACTTTGATTCGGTTTGGTCGATTCTTGGAGTTTGAGATGCATATGGCTATTGATATATGATCAGTGATGTTCAAGGAAGAGATTGGTACACTTAATTCACCTGAAAAACTACAAATTATTAGAATCCGAATTCAAGATTTTTGATGAACTTTGAAAATGCAAAACTTATCCTTGAGGCCTGGAATCCGTGTCTTGTGCATTGGTTTCTATTGTATACTTATAAGAGATGTAATTTAGGTCAAAAGATGATGGATTTATGGGCTTTTTGGAAGACTTGATGGTGAAGGAATGTCATGATCCAAAATTGTGAAAAAATCAAATATTTGTATTCCAATCTGGTTTAGCACGAATTTGTACAAGATCCAATCATGTTAAACAGCATTGATTAATTTCTAGAAGAAGAATCATGTCCAAACTTTGATTTTTAGATTTTATTTTGATTTAATTTGATTTAAAATGAATAAAATTCAAATAAATATCAAATAAAAATATAAAAATCAGAATTTCTTGTCATTGGGTCGTGCATGAGGTTATTGTATGGATTGGGTCATTATTTGGCAAGCCCATTTGGAAGAAATTGGTTTTAGACCTCCATTTTCTTCATAAACCAACTCAAAATTTCCCAACTTTGCAAGGGCACATATCCTTCAATTTTAATGCTATGAGGGTGTTCTTGGACATTTTGGAAAGCTTGAAGAGTCCTCTAAACAACCCCCACTAGTTTCATGTCCATATCATTTACCAATCTCAAGTTATGCCCTTTTGAAGTTGTTGACTTTTTGTTGACTTTCAAAAGGACCTATAATGTCTTAGCTCATACCTTCCAAATGAAGCATTTTTGGGCTTGGCTTGTGAGACACAAAGTTGTAGAGAATTAAATTTACTTCAAAATGAGCTTTGAGTGGAGACTTGGTGATGAAGCATGTGAAAGTTATGGCTGGTCAAAGTTCAGTTGACTTTTACTAAGAAAACCCTAATTTAGAAACTCCTGATTCTTGATGATCTGAAATCTCCTTGATGAATCATGATAAACCCTTGATCAAATGATGAATTTTACTTCATATACTTGATGTTGGCAAAAAATCATGAAGTTTGACTTTTGTTTGACCACAGTTGACCTCAGTTTGACTTTTTAACTGCTTTGACTGATTTTGACTTATCTGATCATCTGACTGAGCAAACCTTTGAGAAAAGTCTTGAAACTTGTCATGGGGGTCTTACACACATATAAGATGTTATGAAGCTCACTTGAAGTCTTGGAAGTCCATTTAGCCTGATTAAAGTCAAAACCCTAGTTTTGGATACACTGCTTAGGAGGTGCATTGTTTGAGGGAATTGTCAACTCTTCTGACCAATTGTGAACTTTGTGAACCTTGTGAACCATCATAAAATGTCTTGTGATACTCATGGGAGGTATTGTGAATCTTGTGAACCTTGTGAACCTCATAAAGTGACTTGTAGACTTCATGAACCTCATGAAAGGTTTTGAAAGCATTGTGAATCTTGTGAACCTTGTGAACCTTCTTAGCACACAAAGTCTTATATTGTGAGGGCAAATTTTGGGGTGCAACATCAGGCACACGCTGAGCCACATATAATTGCAAAGCAAGAATGGAACACTCCAGATGCCCATTCCACATCCTTTCTAGCTGATTTTTGATGTTGTGCAAATAGTTTTCTCTTTTCTCCCTGTGGCATTGAAATGGTTTTGACAAATGTAGGTCACTCAAGATATATACCATATGCTAAATAATACCCCATATTATATGGTATCCCATTGATTGTATATTGCATATTGGAGCATGTCCTTCCAAAATATCCTTAAACACGTTGGATTGGTTTAACATATTAATGTCATTGTTTGAACCTACAATACAAAAAAATGCATGCCAAATCCATAAGTCTTGTGATGCAACTACTTCAAGCAATATTGTGGCTTACAATGATCACCTCGAAAAAATTGTCCTTTCGATGCAACATGATAATTTTTCCATTCCCGCCGAATACAATTAATGGAACCCAACATACATGGAAAACCATATGACTATCCCATTTGTAAAAGATGTTCAACATCAGTGTTATTTTTTCTTCCTCAAATACTCTTCCCCAAATACAACATTCACGCCTGGAAGGAATATTTCTAAGCACCCAACTGACGTGCTTCCACTGATTTGAACATATTCATCTACAATGTCAGCAGAGACCCATATGCCAACATATGAATATTAGATGTGCATTTCTACAATGGTGAAACACCCATTTAACTAGTTGCATCAATCCTCATTTGGAAATATCCATCATGTGTTCCAAAGGCGTTTATAATTCGAAGAAACACATGCCTATGCATTCTAAACCTTGTTCAGAATTAAACATCTGTGTATGCTGGATTTTTTGAAAAGTAGTCCTTAAATAATAGATTGTGCCCTTCTTCACGACTTCAATCTATCATTGTTCTTCTATTTGGCCTAAAGGAACTTCCAGATCGACGTTCCTTTTCGAGCATTAAGTTTAGTAGTTATTCATCAACGTTGTCCATAAATTCTTCTTTAATCAAATCCCAAAAGAGTTTGTTGAGATCATTTGAATTGTTTGAATCCATTAAAGTGAGTGAAAAATGAGAGAAAAATGAGAGAAGAATGAGAGAAGAATGAAAAAATAATGAGAAAAATGATAATATATAATGGTATATGAATAAAAACTAGTATGACTAACAAATAGTTTGAATAACTACTAGTTTGAGTAACCACTAGTTTGAATAATAACTAGTTTGACTAATGACTATTTTGAATATCAACTAGTTTAAATAACGAGTGGTTAAATAATAGACAATTTCAATAACAACTAGTTTGAATAACAACATAATATTTATTATATATTAAAGTGGTACTAATGACCATTTTACATTGATATTGATACATAAGAAGTCCTACAACTTTTCATCCTAACTAAAGTCCATATTTTACTTTCAGGTTATTATAATATTTTTCATGAACACTCAATTGACTATTATTCATCGTAGAAGTGTCTAACATGATGAATTTCATTACGTTAAACTCCATTTCTCCCTTACATTGAGCTAGGCTTTCCATTGTTACTACTCTTTTGTTCCATGTATCTTGCACAACATTATAAGGAAATTCAAATGCATTTGCATTTTCCCTTACCTTACTCTTCCTTTTTGCCGCTTGTTGTCCCATTGGACGCTTCATTGGTGATGATGAGTTATACTCATAACTTGAAGTTGTCTTTGGGTTAGACGAGGATGAGTGTACCCTACTAGCAGAAGTCTTTGTTCTTTTTGAAGAATTTTGAGTTGATGCTCCCATCCATTTAGGTTCATCTTTTAACAATCGCCACACGTAATCAAGATTGAATGTTGTACCCTCATCCTAAGCAAAAAAATGCATGTGAAATAGGCAAGATATATTTCTCTAATGTCCCACTTTTCTTTCCATTATTAGTTTGTTTGTAACATCCAATAAATTTTTGAACCAAGCCATTTTTTTGATGTCATCGATATTTTAATTCCCCATATAGCTTTTCTCGCGATTGTCCACGACACTTGTTATAATTGGCGGCGATTCTTAACAAAAAACTCTCAGCTTTTTTATCAACTGCCACAATTGAATTCTTTGAAACATTAAGACATGATTACATAAGAAGTGTATCCCCGTACCTTGTAAATAGCTATTGAGATTTTTTTAACGACACACCTTTCTTCTTTTTCAATACCAATTTGAGGTGAAAATGGTGGAACTTGATATTCAGACATAAGCCCAATCGATTTTTTTCGGTTCTTGACAAAAAAATTCCATCCCATGAGTATTTATTTGAGGTCAATCATACATATTTGGATTGTTTGGTGACAAAAAAAATGCAGCGGAGTTTGTTGGCATCGATGAGAATTGTGAATTTTGAGGATTAGAGTTTTGATAATTTTACATGAAATTGAACATAGACGGTTGAAAATTATATTGATTACGATCCATTCGGCCTAAACAATATTAATTTTGAAGTAAAAATATGAAAAATTGGGTAAATTATATTGTTAAATAAAGGCTAGTGAGAAGAAATTGTAAGAGAAAAAAAATTTTAAAAATGAAGAGTAAAAGTTTGTTTGTAAAAGTTTGTGAGAGAAAAATTGAAAATTTAAGAGAAAATAAAAGTGTAAGAGAAAATTTGTCTTTAAATTTTTTCAAACAAATTTATTTATAATCAACTAAAATGTTTAAAAAAGAGAAAAAAGAACTAGTCATTGTTGAACGACCATTTTTCAGTTTTACTTTTATTTTATTCAAAGGACTGTTGTAGTGCAATGCTATGGTTGGCCGGTCTGGCCGACTCCAATCAATATTAAATGCACTGATTCGTTTGCCACGTTGGAGCAACATGTGAAAAACTTCCGTAGGAGTTACTCATATAATCATACAAGAAAGAGTTGCAATATAGGAAAGTCAGAACACCATAGTTCGACTCAATAAGACTGACACAACTTGCTTGTATTTTTTGGGATTGAACTACTTATGCCCATGCTCAGGTGTTGCAGGCTCGTATAGAACGAGTGTGTTTACCGTCTTGCAAAAGACAAGTAAGAGAAAGTTCTTTCGTTTAGAATAAAGGAAATGAGAAGAGAATTCCTGAAGAAAAGATGTTTATTATTTGTTGAAGTTTTTTAGAAGTTTTTTTATTGAAAAGTCTGCATATGAGAGTGTATTCAAGTCTCATTCAATGGAGTGTGTACTTCCTACATCATTCCAAGATGGAATGAATAAGAAGTACACCTAAGAATGGAGAAGATCCCCAAACTTAATTCCAAGGATTGAGGCTCAAGCACACTAGCCTACTTTATTTATTAAGTGTTTTGTTGCTTTTTTAGTGATGAAGAAGTGTTTTTTCAATTTTCTTTGTGAAACAACTTCATGTTAAAGACTTGTGCATCATGCTAGACAAGCTTACATTACCCCAATATGGGATAGATGCAAATTCCCCATGGAATAAGGCTATGGCACAAGAAGTCATTTCAACTTTTATTAGGTGTTTTTTAGCTTTTTGTTTTGAGATGAGAAAGAGAAAGACTCAAAGGAGACTCATAAGGTAAAAGTCTAAAGGGAAACTAACAATCCTAAGAGTTGTCATACTTGGATGTCCTAAGGTTAGTGAGGTATAAGATAATTAGCCTAAAAGAAGAAGAAGGAGGAGTGAGATCCTAACTAACTTCAAAAGAATGAAGTTGAGTTGTGAACTCAAGGGAAGAAATAGAAATGAATTTTCAAAGAGGCATGGATGCCTTTCACAAACACAAGTTGAAAGCATTTAAAAAGATGAAGGAAGAAGTTGTATGTGAGTGCACACCCACACACACGACTTACCATAGCCCCTACAAATCAAAGGTTAGCTAAAAAATTTCATATTGAAAGCATAAAGAAAGAAAAACAAAGTAGTATTCAAACAAGTCATGGAATGACACTAAGGGTCAAATAAGACTAAGTCCTAAGGAAAAGGATCCTAAATGGTCAAATACCTCTAAGATCAGTAGCTAAACCCTATTAAGGTACTCTATGGTTATAAGATCAATCACCAACAAACTATGTTCAAACTAGGCACTAAACACCAAATAAGTTCAACGTAAAGTTAGTTGAGGAAGAATGAATGATTATGCAAGATGAACATGTACTAAAGCATGGTTAAGTGTCAAAGTAAGAACCAAATCTCAATTATAAATTTCATGTAATGCATATGAATGTGCATACAAATTATGGGAATAAATGCTCGAGTACAAGAGATTAGATGAAGAAGTGAGAAGAAGTAAACAAATTGTTACATAGGAAAAAAGTTGGCTTGGAACACAAGTCAAACATGGAAGTCAAAAGTGGATGATCATACATCAAAGTCAGTACCAAAAAAACATTTCAAGACGAAGTTAAGATGCATAAGTTAGCCATACAAGATGTACATACAAGTCACTTTGAAGTTAGATGAACATAAGATGCAAGTTGATTCACATATGTTCAAGCATACAAGTGATTATGAAATGAATGACATTTGAGATGTATGAAATGATTATGGGTCAGTGGTATGCACAAAATGAAATTCCAATGAATGGTATTAATGAGCATTGATGATTCAATTACAAGTCATGTTGATGGTTAGAGGAGAAGAAATGAGAAACTAGGTCACAAAAGATCAAGGTAGGTTATACATGTTGAACCCAACACAAACAAAATGAACACTCAAGGAAAATGACATATGATTCTACCAAATGGACCTATAATAGTCTAAAGGGGTCTTATAATGTTTACAAGTTAGTTCTAAAAATACGGCACAAGTGTGTAAACACCCCAAATTTGCCCTCACCCATTCACACCATGGCTTGTGATCATTTCATAAGCATAAACTCAATCATAGCATCTCATACCACATTTTTAATCCACTGCATAGATTCAAAGTCATCTGCATCTAGGGTTTGTGATCTAAGCAATCCAGGAGCTTCTTGAGCCACTCCAAAGGTCATAAATCACTTCAAAGGGGTCCATGTGTGTTAAAGTATCATTTTATACCCTCTCAAAGTCAAGAATGCCAAAAAATCACAAGGACTGGAATTGGTGTGGAAGCAGAGCCAGGTTTGACTGCACAGATGACCTAGAATTAGGGTTTTGGTTTCAGAGGCCATAACTCCAATTTTTTTGGTCATTCTTGTTTCTATTGGTCTCTATATAGTATAGGGAGTATGCATATCAATTTTCATGAAGAAATTCCATGGGGAAGTCATCTGATCAAGAGTTGACTTTTCAAGCAAGTCAGTGCAAAATCAGGGCATCTGAGGCCCCCAATGACCCAACCAAAGGGTGTTCTTCATCATTTTGATTGTGTATGATCTTTATTTGATCATAGAAGATGTTAGAAGTTCACAAAATTGAAGAATTTCAAGTCTTTTGCCAAGTTGACTTTTTGGGCAAGTTTGACTTTTAATGAAATTGTCATTTTAGGCAACTTTTTCAACCTTTACTTTTTGATTCAAAAAGGCTTCAAATGGAAAAACTTTGGTCATGAAAGTTGTAGAATGGATCATTCCCTTTTCAAAAAAGTACAAGAACATGACCTAATTCATTTTGGATCAAAAGTTATGGCTTGTCAAAGTTGGCAAAAATCACTAAATTTCAAGTTATGCACCAAAGAGGGAAACTTGCAAATTCTTGTACCAAGGCAATTTGTGACTTCTAATTGATGTCTAACCTTTACACAAACATCACACATGACCTAAAATCAGAATTGGCCCAAGGGATTTCTCATTTTTGTGCTTTGATTTCCAAAGGTCCATAAGTCATTTTTCATAAAAGTGCAAAGAGGGATTCTTGGCAAAATCATTCTCCCATGAGTTGTGTGATCACTAATTGGTTTCTATGCATTGCCATGATAAAATGAAATATCATACACCAAAATTCAGCAAGAATCATCTCATGTACATAGCACAAAATCATGAAATAACACAAGTGGACAAGTTGCAAAATCACTCTCAATTCATGATCCACATGCTGCAGACATTCACAAGCCATCCAAGGGTCATCCTTGACTCAAGCTGAAGCAAGACAAGCCCTTAGACTGCTGCTGCCATAGCCCATGCTGCAAGTACACCAACTATTGACTTTTTGGACAATTGCTCCATACCATTCCCACAGTGCATGTCAAGTCTTCTGACTCATTCCAATAGCTTAGGAATGGTATATGGATCATAAAACACAACACCCACAAGCCTGGAACACACACATTGCAGCACACTCCAAAAACTGTCAAAACTTTCCTCTCTTCGAATCTCCTTCCACAACCATCAAGCACTCATTTTATCTTCACCAATCAACCAGAAATCATTCATAGAACAAATCCCACCCCTCACAATGATCTGAAACAGCCCACATAAGAACCTCATTTTATGATACACCAGAACTGAACCTCTCAAAATAGCCTGTTTAAACTCCATCCAAGCTTGCCATTAGCACAAGGGGGATCATTGGAGTGAGTTTGCACCAAGGAACAGCCCAGAAAGCCCAGAACCAGAAGCTTCCATCTCAGGTATAGCTCAAGAACTTTTTTCTCAGAACTTGTTTTTCTTGTCATAAAATGAAAGTGTATGTTGTGCTGATCATAATGATGTGCTTGAAATTGAAAATGAGTGAAAAATGAGGATTTATTGATGCTCTGAAATTTCTCCCGTGAAAAATGTTTGCTTCGATTTGCCTGATTCATGGAGTTTAAATGTTGTTTGAGGTTTGATTTGTGTTCTAAGATGTTAGAGGATCATTTCCCTGTGTTTAATTTGAAGTGGGGTGGCTTGTGGTGAAACCTAGGGTTTTGGTTCGCCGGAGAAGACGACCGGAAGTCTTCTCCGGCCACCTGAGAATCATTAACCCTAATCCCTGTAATTAATTGATGTTTGAATCTAGTGCGTTAGATGAGTTGACCAAGGGAGACTGGCGCGTGTTTGAGTGGCCAAGATGCATCCTCAGAAACCCTAATCACCATTAACTTAATTAAATCCAATTAATTAATTCATAAACTTAGTTTATCCAGATTTGAATATAGACCGTTGGATTGCGCGCGTAGTCAACTGGCCCTTCCCCAGAATCAATCCTGGCTCTCCATTGCGTTTACTTTTCATTTTCTTTAATTTTAATTCATTTGTTTTATATTTCTTTTGTCCATTTATTTTAAAATAGCAAAAATTATTCAAAAATTCTGAAATTTTTTGTACAAACTTTTATTTAATTTCAGAAACCAAAAACATTTTTATTTTTATTTTTTGCATTTTAAAATATTTTTAAATCATTTAAAAGTTTATTTTTAATTAATTAATGAGAATTAATTAATTAAAAATACTTTTAGGTATTTAAAAATCACAAAAAATTTCATGAAACATTTAAAATCATTTAGAAACATTGTTCAACCCTCAAACCAAATTTCTTTTTTGATATTGATGCATTTTGACAATTTTCCATGGAATTAATTCATTTTCAAAGCATTATTTTGATCCATTGTTCAAAAAATCATTTCTGCCTAGCCTTTGAGAGTTGGACTTTGATTCTTTTTGCATTATGTTGTGCATATCATGTAGTTTGTGAGATTAAATTGGCATGATTTGATCTTTCATTTTCCATTTGTTTGGCATTTTTCTTGTTAAGGTACCCTAAAACCCTAGAAAACTTAGGAAATTCATAACTTAAATTAGGTTAAGAGTTGGAACCTCTCCTTTGGGCAGTGAGTTAGTATAGGATTAGGGTCCCTTTGAGTGCATTTTCAATTTTTTATCTTGATGATTGCTTCTGATTTTGGTTTTTGTTTGATGCATTGATCATAAACCCTAATTTGGGCTTCCATTTGCATACATCTTGCATTTGCATTCATACCTTGACTTGCCATGACATTTTATGCATCCATTTGATCCATTAGACATCTTAAGATATGTTGAAAGCATGTTTGATCATTGCATCATGTATTTGCCATGTTGTATGTCATTTGCATCTCATAACTTTTCATGTATGTTTATGGTTCTTAACTTGTTTCATCTGTATCCATTGGTTCACATGATCATCCTCTTACCTTGATTCATGTTTGCATCATCTCATAACATCATTATCACCTTATATGTGCTTCTGGTTTTGATTTACATCATGCCATTTCATTTCATCTTGCATTGCATTGCATTCCTTTACTAACTTTTCAGGTGGTAAGTAACTTTGAGAAGTGAATTTGCCTTCACTTCTCACCTTTTCTTTTCATCTCTCTTATGCATCCATACTGCATTTTGTTATGTCTTTGAGATTGACCTTGCTCTTTCTTTCTCTTCTCACTTTCTTTCTTCAAGTGACTTGCCTTCTTAAATGAAGCAAGTTACTTTGCTTCTCCTGGTCCTTTCATCTGCTTCCTGGTGGTTCCATTGAAGATCTTTCTTGTAAACCTCACAAACCTTAGGAACAACCAAGCATGACAATGATTAGGGTTTTTGATTAGTCTCCCCACTTAGTTTTACCTTTGTGTCTTCTTGAGTCTTCTCTTCTCATCTCATAATCAGGGACTAAACCCTAAAGGCTTTAAGGCTTTGTGATTAAGCTTATGCCTGCATCCTTCTATTAGGATGGAGTGTATAACTTTAATCCTAAGTGTTAAACCCTTAATGTGTTTAACTCCTTTAATCAATCCACTTAATAATCATCAAGACATCACACTTGTAACCTGGGCCTTGCATTAGGGTTCTAATTCTTCCTTAATTGGTTAAGAAGGACTAACCCTAGTGTTAATGGACAAGTCCCCCTCAAGTTGTCTTACAAACCATAAAATTCACTTCATCATCTCACCATTAAATAAAATCCACTTAATCAAAGGCTTGTTTTGTCATGAGTTTAATCCCTAATCATGGATTAAGTTGAGGAGCTTTCCTCAGCTTAAACTTTCTCATCTATTATCCTTCTATTAGGATGGTGTAATGGGTCTGTTTAATCCTTGATTATGGCTTAATCTCATTACTTAACACTAAACAAAAACACCAAAAACATCTAAATAATCACAAGTAGGTTAATGATCTTAATCCTACATCATGGTGATTAAGTGTGAGAAGCTGACTTCACACTTAAGGTATTCTCATTACCCCTAATCAGAGGGAGGATGTGATGAGTTTACTAACCCATTGGTTTAGGCTTAAGCTCATTAACTTATGACAAACTTTCAAAAGCAATAAAAGACTGAAAACTCAAAAACCAAGCAATAATCGTCTCCTCCGGGATTCTTTTCCCATCTCATTCACTCATAAACGAGAACTCGCTTCTTCCGTCTAATGCAAGACAGTTTGCACCTGGGCCAGACAGGTCATACACTTGAGCATAGACAAGCAAGCAGTTCACAAGTCAATTTACCTTTCAGTCTCTTTGGGTCAAACTACGGTGTTCTGACTTCCTCATTGCACGAGAGGATACGTAGGCATAACTTAACAGTTATCGAACAAAAGTCTCTGTATATTCCCCCTCTTTCCAGCATTATTCTTTTAACCTCATGATCTTGAGTATCTTATTCCTGTTCTTACACTGTCACTGTACATTTACACACTTCACACTTCTTTTGCACTGACACTTGCATTCTTTTACAGCTTTGATACACAAATTGCACTGACACTACCCCTTTAAAACACAAATCTTTTAAACGTGGATCCCGTCGATTACGACGGACAATCTGGGTGCTAATACCTTCCCAGGTTGTAACCAACCCCCTTTCTCAGTCTCTCTGGTTCGCAACCGTCTTATCCATATCTTTCTAGGTCTATGCAGCATTGCCTTTCCTCCGGGATAAAAATGCCTAGCTGGCGACTCTTTTCATTTCCCTGTGAGTTCACTCCTATGTGTTCTCACACCTCCTCTCGCCGACCGTTCGCGTCTGTACCCTATTTGACCCGGCTTCATTTAGTGGGAGCGACAGCTTGGCGACTCTGCTGGGGACCCTTATACTGCAACCAGGGCTTCTGGTTCTTTTTGTGGGTTCCTCCTAGCGCTTGTTTGATTTGTGTTTACTGGGGTGTTATATGCTATTTGTGTTTGTATTTGTATTTATTTTTGCTTTATGTACAGTTTGTTTTATTGCTTTCTTTATAGCTTTACATATATCATACTGTCATACTGTGCTGGCTGGATCTGTTTTGTTGCTTTGGTGGGTGGGTGTTCTATTGAGAGTTGAGGTCCTATACCTGGGACCTGAGTGACACCTAGGCTAGAGTGGTTCATGTTCTTTCCCATTCCATTTCGGTCTGGTGCGGGAATATGAAACACGGTTCAGATATGGGTTTCTCCTTGAGAACTCTGTACTACAGATTTCCTGTAGTGCTAGGGCTATCTGGGAAGCCTGCTAAGTCTGGATGACCTTTAGTATTGACCTTCAGAAACTGAGGTGAATTAGAGGAGGATCTTTTATGGTTATTGTAAACACTGTACCTCCGGGTTAGAAGTGTTTACACTTCTCATAACTGATCCAAGTCTAAGGATCCTTGTTTTAGAACATCACCTGTGAGGGGGTTGGGCTGTTTACAGGTTTGCAAGTACCCTTGGCCTCAGCATACCCTGTTACTTTGTTTTGATTAAGAGTACTCCATGTTGGAACAGTTCTTGTGATTATTTAACCCTGGACATGTGACTCTTTATTTGAGTCCCCCACCTTGGTTACTGGACTTATGGACCTCCATCTGGATTTCTTGAACAAACATGGACTTATATCAGAGCACTTGATTAGATCCAGCTCAGTCACAAACCCTTGCATATCATTTGCATACATCATCATTGTATCATTTTAACATTTGCTTATTTGTTTTTCAGGGTATCCATACTTTATTTTGGCTTGGTTTTGACCCCATCATCAGCATAGACCTATCCTCATCAGTGTCTACTTCAGTTGTTTGCTACCTGCTTCAGTCACCTGCATCACCAGTCTCAGCCTGTCAGTGGCCCATTTTCAGTGTCATCATCAGCATCTGTCTCAGCTTTTCTTCAGCAGTATGGCACCTAAGAAGAGTAATATCGCCTACCATTTCTTTGAGCCTGAGTTGGCTAACATCAGGAAGATTCAGACCCTGATTACTCCAGACCATATACCACTATTCAGAGAACACTATGGAGGCATACTTGATGTGGTTATGGATTTGGACCCTTCCCAGAGGAGCTTGATTCATACTTGCCTGCAGTTCTATGATCCCCCTCTGAGGTGTTTTACTTTTCAAGACTTTCAGTTGGGACCTTTATTAGAGGAGTATTCCTCATTGGTTGGTGTACCTATCAGGGGTGGAGTCCCCTTCAACCCTGAGATGGCTTTTCCAAGTAATGAAGAAGTAGCAAAGGCATTGCATCTAGAACCTTGTCTGATTGGGCAGAATATGACCACCAAAGCTGGAGTCTCTGGTCTACATCTGGATTTCTTAATATCTCAGGCTACTCTGAAGGCCTCTTCAGGAGAATGGAAGGCAGTCTGTGCTTTATTGGCCCTTAGCATATATGGGGTCATTTTATTTGCATATAAGCCTAAGTTCATTAGCAAGAATGCAATCCACCTTTTCATCCTGAGAAACCCAGTGCCCACCTTACTGGGAGATTTTTACTACTCTGTTCACCAAAGGAATGAAAAGCAAAGAGGAAGATTGGTGAGGTGATGTGCTTCCCTGTTCCATACTTGGCTGCTCAAACATTTGCCTAAGACTGATGCATTTCTGAATCCTCATCAGCAAAAGAATTGGGCTAGAAGACTCACTGCTTTAACTTTAGCTGATATCAGGTGGTGTACTCAGAGCACCAAGGGCAGGGATATCATTGCTAGTTGTGGGCAGTTTCCCAATGTACCCTTGATAGGAGTAAAGGGTTACATCAACTACAACCCTCTGCTATTCAAAAGACAACTGGGCTATGCATTGGTCCACACTCCTAAAGCACAAGACTTGGCTGAGACCCTTTACTGTGAGATTAAGCCCAATCTGGCTATTGTCAGGCAAGCAGCTTGGGCCTGGGACAATGTCCAAACTAAAGGAGTAACCATTCTTGGGAGATATACCTGGACCATCCTCAGCACCACCTCCTGTCACTGTCAGCCTAGAGGAGTTTGAGAAATTGAAAGAGAGGAATGAGAAGCTGACTCAGGCTCTACAGAAGACCCTCTGGGAGAGGAGTGATGGTCGGCTGGACATTGAGAGGTTAGAAAAGCTAAAGGTGGAGCATCTAGCCAGAATTGAGAAGTCAGAGGATTATATCAAGAAGTCTAGGGCTGGAGAGCAGATCTTGAAGAATGCCTGCAAGGAGGCTCAGTTCCAGAAGGCCAGGACTGATTTGTATCTGAAAGAGAGTCAAGCTAGGTGGGTCAGGATCACCGAAGCTCGTACTCTAGAAGATAAGAGGACTCAGGACAAGATTGAGCAGTTGGAGGCTAGTGCAAAGGAGCAACAGGAAGCCCTGCTAGCAGCCCAGAGGGAGATCTCAGAGTTGAAGATTAGAGCTAGAGTGAAGAGGACAAAGGACCAGAGTCAACACAAGAAGCTAGCTGCAGCTGTTACTACCAGGAATCTTCTCATCAAAAACCTCACAGAGCGTCCAGCTGATCCTGTGACTGAAGCACTTCTAAAGGAAGTTCAGGAGGATGAGTTTGGTCTTGGTGTCTGACTTTTGCTTGTTGTTGCTTTCATTTCATGTACTTTTATTTTCTTATGTTGTATTTTGACCCCTCAGAGGGCATGATTTGTAAGAAACAAACTATGTATCATTTGCTTTTTGTAATATATGTATCAGTTTGTTCCATCTGAGTTTCTTTCAAGCAACATCAACAGCATCTTCAAGGGTCTGGAAAGGTCAAAACCAAGTGCCAAGCCGGATACCTTGGAAACAAATAAGCATACTGCATTGCATGCTAACCTTTGTTTGTTTTGTAGGTTTGTTTTGTTTTTATTACTAACTCTGTTGTGATCTCAGGAACTATTGCTCGACGTCGGGTGTTCCCACTCAGCCGTCCACACAGATATCCAACCCACAACAACCTTCCGGGTATACAGATGGACCAGGTACAACAGGACCTTATAGAGGTCAGGAACCAAATGGCCAATGAGAGATTGGAAATGAGGGCTCAGATGACACAATTTATGGAGGTGATGAATAATATGGCTCAAAGCCAAGAGAGATTAAGAGCAATGGTAGAGAGGCAGAATCAGGAAGACCCCCATCTAGGGACTGCTGGGACAAGCAACAATGAGAGGGTTCAGCCTCATATCAACCCACCTGTATTTGGACCCCACCTTCATCCAGAGATCAATATCCCTGCTAATGCACAAGGGAATGCTACTACAGGTAGGGTACTGCAAGAAGACCCCCAGGAAGATCAGTTCACAGTGATGGGAGCTGGGGATGAGGCCTATGACAGAAGGCTAGATGAAATTGCTGAAAAATTAAGGTCCTTGGAATCTCAAAACTCTTTGGGTTTTGATGTCATGGACATGGTCTTAGTGGACGGGGTCAGGATTCCCCATAAATTTAAACCACCGTGCTTTGAGAAGTACAACGGAACCTCCTGTCCACGGACCCACCTGCAATCCTTTCTGGGGAGGCTGAAGGTATACACCATGGATGAAAAGCTATGGATGTCTTATTTTGAGGATAGCTTAACGGGAGCTTCAAGGGAATGGTACTCTCATCTGACTAGAGCAACCATCAGATGTTGGAAAGACCTGGCTGAGGCCTTCATTAGACAATACCAGTATAATTTGGATATGGCTCCCAACAGGACCCTCCTGATGGGAATGTCACAGTCATCCAGGGAAAGCTTCCGGGAGTACGCCCAGAGGTGGAGACAGCTTGCTGCTGCTGTCCAGCCACCCATGTCAGAGAGGGAGATGGCTGATATGTTTATGAACACCCTCCAAGGGACATACATTGATAGGCTAGCTGCCTTTTCTTCTACCAGCTTTGCAGATGTCGTTATAGCTGGAGAAAGAATTGAGAGCCTGTTAAAGATGGGCAAAATTTCTGACAACGGTGCCAGCTCATCCAGCAACACAAGGAAGCCTTTTGTGGGCCCAAGAAGAACTGGTGAGACCAATGCTATCCATGCCAGCAGGGGCAGACCCCAATATGTTCATAAGTCTGTGGCAGCAGTCACCATTCCCGCTCCAGTTCATCCACTACCAGCTTATCAACCACAGCAACAAAATTATCAGCAAACTCAATATCCTCCTCAGAGAAACTACAACAACACCAGCAACAACAATCAGCAAAGACCGTTCCAACAAAGACCTTCTCAGGCCAATAGGGTGATCGATCTGATCCCTATGCCTTATGCCACATTATTGCCACAACTCCTAAAACTCAACCTGGTTGAGCTAAGGACATTGGCACCTCCAGATCCTGCCAGTCTACCCAGAAATTATGACGCCAGCGCCAGATGTGCTTTTCACTCAAATGCACCTGGCCATAGCACAGAGAAGTGCAGAGCTTTGCACATGAAGGTACAGGACTTGGTAGATTCCAAGGCTCTAAATTTTGCACCACCACCAAATGTTAACAAGAACCCTATGCCAAACCACGGAGGACCCAGAATCAATGCTATTGAAGAAGACAAGCCGTCTTACTTGATAACCAGTGTGGGTCAGATTCGGACACCCTTGGTGGAGATTAAAGCTCAACTCCTTGAATGTCAAATGTTCCCAGGATGTGAGCTAGGGTGTGCTTACTGCAACATTTCAGTGAATGGGTGTGATAACTTGAGAGATGGCATAGATGGTCTCATCCAGAGTGGCCTTCTTCAAATCACAACATCAATACCTACAAATCCGGCAATCTCCTTAACAACAGTTCCCGAGTCTTCTACAACTGCAACAACCATTGTTCCAAACAACTCTTCAGTTTCATCAACAAATACTTCATCTGTTACTTCAACGGACCGAATATCAGCAAACATCCCCTCTACAACTTCAACACCCCTTCATTCAGAATCTCCTACAACAACAACACCCATCTATTCAACAATGTCTCCCACAACTTCAACAGCAAGTGTCTCAACGGTTACAATTTATTATGATCCTGAAAATGATTCTGCCTACAACTCACAAAATGCCACTCCTATCAGAGCACCAGTCACAATATACTATGATCCACAGACTATCATGGTCCCTTCTGCAGCTGCCGTCAGTCCAGTCACTATCACAGTGCCTGGGCCAGTACCTTATGAAAGCAGTAATGCCATCCCTTGGCATTACGACTCTGATCTATACTGCGAAGGACAGAAAATCACTCTCGAATCATCAACTTCTTCACCACAAATAGACAATGTGGGAGGAGGCGGAGGCTTCACTCGAAGCGGACGTCTCTTTGACCCACAAATTCAAAGACCCACTGCTGAAACAGAAGCTGCTGCCAAGGCAAAAGGGAAGAGCATGGTGCAAGAAGGGCAAATTGTTAAAGAAGCTTTGAAAACCCCTTTTGATCAAGAAGTTGATGAATTCATGAGAATCATCAAGAAAAGTGATTACAAGATAATGGACCAGCTTCACCAGATGCCTTCCAAGATCTATATTCTATCATTGCTTATGTGCTCCGAGGCTCATCGGAATGCACTGCTAAAAGTCTTGCACGCAGCTTATGTGCCAGAAGAGATCACCGTCAATCAGTTGGAAGCTGTGGTTGGAAATGTTAATGCTAGTAATGGACTAGGGTTTACCAACATTGATTTGACTACGGAAGGCCGCAATCATAACAAGGCTTTGCACATTACCATGGAGTGTAAGGGTGCAGTTCTTTCCCACGTGCTGGTAGACACAGGATCATCCCTCAATGTCTTACCTAAAAAAGCCCTTGTGAAGCTGGAATATGAAGGATTGGAATTACGTCCCAGTAACTTGGTAGTAAGAGCCTTTGACGGTTCTAAGAGATCAGTTCTGGGAGAAATTGAGTGGCCTATAACGATTGGCCCGCAAACTTTCAAAACGACCTTCTACGTGATGGACATTCAGCCTGCCTACAGCTGTTTGTTGGGTAGACCATGGATTCATGCCACTGGCGCAGTTACGTCTACCTTTCACCAGAAGTTAAAATTCGAGTGGGAGGGCCAAGTCGTTACTATTTGTGGAGAGGAAGATATTTTCGTTAGCCACCTGGCTACATACAAATACATTGAGATGGATGGGGAGATCCACGAAACGATGAGTCAAGGGTTTGAGGCCTTGAACATAAATGAAACATCTGCTGTACCTGGAACCTCAATGACATCTTATCAACAAGCCCGGAAGGTTGTTGAAGAAGGGACTGCCCGAGGCTGGGGCAAACTGTTGCCTGTGGAGAAGAAAGAGGATAGATTTGGGTTGGGTTACAAACCAACTCAACAAGATCAAGCAGAGGCTGCTAAGGAGCCCAACTTTGTTAGTGGGGGGATGCTCACCCCTGATGCTGTCAACAACTTGGAAGACGAGGATGAAAGCGACCGCAACCTGGAGAGTTGGATCCGTCCAAAGATCCCGGGGAGCAGTATCTCAAACTGGTCTTCCCAGGAAATTATAAGAGTTACTCCTGCAGAGTAATTATTATTTCCTGTATTTTTATAGCATGCATCAAGTCTTGCATCTTGCCCAAGATGACAAGACTCATTTTGTAATCGGGCCATCTGTAATTTTTGTGCAACAAGATTAATCAATGAAATATCAGACATCTTTTGCAAATGAGTCTTTTTCTTTTCCGCTCACTGTTTTTCCATTTTTCTTTTTGTACAAAAAATAAATGGCAATGTTTTCAAAATGACGACTTTATTTCACTTTTCTAAAACAAGATTAAAATCAATCACTAAAATGAACAAACTGAACCCTTGCAGAGAGTGCCCTCCAGACAGCACCAACAACAACACGGCTATGACTTCGTATGACTTTGACAATCCGATCAATCAAGCTGATGAATGGGTTGAAGAAGATTACGAGCTTCCTGAAGAGCTAGCCAGATTGTTGAGACAAGAAGAGAAGGTTATCACTCCTCATCAGGAGGAGGTCGAAACGATTAATCTTGGTACAGATGAAGACGTGAAAGAAGTTAAAATCGGGGCCTGCTTACAAGACTCAGTGAAGAGACAACTGATTGACCTGCTTCAAGAATATGTGGATGTGTTTGCTTGGTCTTATCAGGATATGCCAGGGTTGGACACCGATATTGTCATGCATAAGCTGCCTTTAAGAGAAGAATGCCCACCAGTTAAGCAGAAACTGCGCCGTACTCGCCCAGACATGGCAATGAAGATCAAAGAAGAGGTACAAAAGCAATGGGACGCCGGGTTCCTTGCTGTAACTAGCTATCCACCATGGGTTGCTAACATAGTACCTGTGCCTAAGAAAGACGGCAAAGTGAGAATGTGTGTTGACTACCGGGACCTGAACAAAGCCAGCCCGAAAGATGACTTCCCATTACCCCACATTGATGTATTGGTGGATAACACAGCTCAGTTCTCGGTATTCTCCTTCATGGAAGAATTTTCAGGATACAATCAGATCAAGATGTCACCTGAAGACATGGAGAAGACCACTTTCATTACACCCTGGGGCACCTTCTGTTATAAAGTGATGCCATTCGGACTGAAGAATGCTGGTGCAACATATCAACGGGCTATGGTGACATTATTCCACGATATGATCCATAAAGAAATTGAATGTTATGTGGATGACATGATTGCCAAGTCCCTTACAGAAGAAGACCACTTGGTGAATCTGCTGAAGCTATTAAAACGTCTGAGGAAGTACCAACTGAAGCTAAACCCCAACAAGTGCACATTCGGGGTGCGATCCGGTAAGCTACTGGGATTTATTGTAAGTGAGAAAGGGATTGAAGTCGACCCTGATAAAGTCAAAGCCATTCAAGAAATGCCTGCACCAAAGTCGGAAAAGGAAGTTCGATAGATTGAACTACATTTCACGGTTCATATCTCACCTTACGGCAACCTGTGAGCCCTTGTTCAAATTGTTGAGAAAGGAACAGACGGTCAGGTGGAACGAAGACTGCCAGAAGGCTTTTGACAAGATCAAGGAATACTTGCAAGAACCTCCAATCCTTATGCCTCCAGTTGAAGGAAGACCTTTAATCATGTACTTGACAGTATTAGAAGAGTCGATGGGGTGTGTGTTGGGCCATCATGACGAGTCTGGTCGAAAAGAGTATGCAATATACTACCTAAGCAAAAAGTTTACCGACTGTGAACAACGTTATTCACTGCTCGAGAAAACTTGTTGTGCTTTAGCGTGGGCTGCTCGCCGACTGAGACAGTATATGTTGACCCACACCACTCTATTGATTTCAAAAATGGACCCAGTTAAGTACATATTCGAGAAGCCAGCACTTACCGGACGGGTTGCAAGATGGCAAATGATTCTCACAGAATATGACATTCAGTACACCTCTCAGAAAGCCATCAAGGGCAGTGTATTGTCTGAATATCTTGCTGAGCAACCTATTGATGATTACCAGCCTATGAGATTTGACTTCCCTGATGAAGACATCATGTTCATAAAAGCAAAAGATCATGAAGAGCCTATTCACACTGAAGGGCCTGACCTGGAAGAGGAATGGACTATGATGTTTGACGGGGCTGTTAACATGAATGGTCGTGGTGTTGGTGCAGTACTCATTACACCTAAGGGAGTTCACATGCCTTTCTCGGCAAAACTCACTTTCAACTGCACTAATAACGAAGCTGAGTACGAAGCTTGCATTATGGGTCTTGAGGAAGCCATTGACCTCAGGATCAAGACGTTGACTGTATTCGGGGATTCGGCTCTGGTAGTTAATCAATAAACGGCAAATGGTACACACACCAGGATCATCTGATACCTTACAGGGATTACACAAGGAGGTTATTAACTTTCTTCACAACAGTCAAGCTTGAGTATATCCCTCGGGACGAGAATCAGTTTGCAGATGCTCTGGCTACCATTTCATCTATGATCAAAGTTCAAGCTACCAACTTTGTACCGCAGATTTCAGTGTCCAGACTGGACAGACCAGCATATGTATTTGCAGCGGATATCGTCAAAGATGATAAGCCTTGGTTCCATGACATTAAGTGCTTCTTGGAGGATCAAACATACCCATCTGGGGCATCTTCCAATGACAAGAAGACTTTGAGAAGGCTTGCTGGTAGTTTCTTTCTGAACACTGATGGTTCCCTGTACAAGAGAAACTTTGATATGGTACTCCTCAGATGCGTTGATAGGGCAGAAACAGACTTGTTAATGCACGAGGTGCACGAAGGATCCTTTGGTACCCATGCGGGAGGGCATGCCATGGCCAAGAAGTTGCTAAGATCAGGTTATTACTAGATCACAATGGATGTTGACTGTTGTGCCTATGCCAGGAAATGCCATAAATGCCAGATCTATGCGGATAAAGTACATGTGCCTCCCAATCCTTTGAATATAATGTCTTCACCCTGGCCCTTTGCCATGTGGGGCATTGACATGATTGGCAAGATTGAACCGACTGCTTCAAACGGCCACAGATTCATCTTGGTAGCCATTGACTATTTCACCAAGTGGGTCGAAGCAGCTTCATATGCAAATGTTACAAGACAAGTGGTAGCCAGATTTCTGAAGAGAGATATCATCTGTCGATACGGAGTTCCCGAACGAATCATTACTGATAATGGTTCCAACTTAAACAACAAAATGATGGCAGAACTGTGCCGGGACTTCAAAATCCAACACCACAATTATTCTCCTTACAGGCCAAAGATGAATGGCGCTGTTGAGGCAGCAAATAAGAATATCAAGAAGATTGTGCAGAAGATGGTAGTTACATACAAAGACTGGCATGAAATGCTACCGTTTGCCTTGCATGGGTACCGCACGTCAATCAGAACATCTACTGGGGCAACACCGTATCAGCTTGTGTATGGTATGGAAGCAGTCCTACCAATTGAAGTTGAATTACCCTCCCTAAGGGTACTGATGGATGTTAAGCTGAACGAAGCAGAATGGGTCCGATCCCGGTACGAACAACTGAGTCTAATTGAAGAAAAGAGATTGGCTGCAATCTGTCATGGGCAGTTGTATCAGAAAAGAATGAAGAGAGCCTTCGATCAGAAAGTCAGGCACCGAGAGTACCAAGTAGGGGATCTTGTGCTGAAAAGAATCCTCCCTCCTCATACAGACCACAGGGGCAAATGGACTCCAAATTATGAAGGGCCATTCGTGGTAAAGAAAGTTTTCTCGGGTGGAGCGCTGATGCTCAGCACCATGGATGGTGAAGACTTCCCGTCCCCTGTGAATTCATATGCAGTTAAAAAAATACTTCGCATAAAAATGACCCACTGGACATAAAAACAGAATGTAAGTCCAGGCAAAAATAGGGCATCCCGGCGAGTCAAAAACAGAATAAAAGACTCGGGCAAAAATAAGGGAAAATAAACAGAAAAATGTACACCCGCTGAGTTGAAAAGCCACATCGGACAACTCAGGCAAAAAAGGGTATCCCGATGGATTGAAAACCCGAAAGGGCGATCCATGCAAAATATGGGAACAAGCGAACAACTGCACACTGAATTCGTCTGTATCACTTACAACTTGGTAAGCTTCGAAATGATCAAGCCTCTTTCAGAATCAGCCTTCTTCAGAAAGCAAGATGAGAAGAACGTCAAAAGTCATACGAGTCATAGCAAAAGAGGAAGCTCCTTAAAGCGTCGTCAACATTGCCAGCATTTTGTTTCTCAATTTGTAACAATCTCCTCATTTTAGGAGATACGTTTCTTTGACTGTATATTGCCAGTTCAGGGCGCATTGAATCAATAAAATCAGATTTTCAGTCATGTGTCGTCTTGTACATTTTATTTGCAAAAATGTCTGATGTCTTAAGAAAAAAACTGATTGCATGAATACAGATGCTTATCTTCAAAGAATAAAAGTTACGTGCTTGCAGGAAATATACTTACTCTCAGAAGTGTCTAAACTCCTATGACGGAATCCAGCAAAGGATACCTCGGGATTACTTGTACGTTTCTCTATCTTTGCAGGATTGCAGGTATCCGAAGCGTGACTCGGGGCATGAAAGCTTCATCCCAGCAAGATGACAAATCAACACTCAGTCTTGGCACCCAAAGTGTTTTCTCCCCAGCTAAGTTTCCACTTGCTATTTCTCCCCAGCCAAGGTGCCCACCATTCTTCCTCCTCAGCTAAGCATAGAAGCCAGGGAACCATTTTCCCCACAGAGTTCCAGCCTCTATCCAGAAGAGCAGCACATGAAAGGGATCACAACAGAGTGACGAAAGCTTCTACAAACCCCAGCTGGGTCCCCTCATTACCAAGGATGGGTCTATCAGTGGTTTATCTCCCCAAGCAAATACATCTCATCAGATCTACCAATGATCTCATCCCCAGCTGGGATGTCCATTTCAAACAGATCGGCCAGAGATCTTCACAGCATCGGGATCCGAATCCCGGTTTGGTATCTTTGCACAGTCATGGCATTCGCATCATATTCACCCACAAAGCGTAGCATTCCGTCTAATACGGAGCATTACGGCAAAAATCAAACATGTTGCATAATCATAAGCCATGCTCTTAATCAAGCACCTGTGAATATTGACAATTCGTCGGCAACATACAGAAAACTCCCACAAAATCCCCAGCGGATAGCTAAAGCTAAAGCAGTTGCCTCACATTTTCCCAAACACCAGTATATACTCCTTGTGGCACTCGTCCGTGTCATATTCCCAGCAGAAAGCCAAAGCGTCCCCTTTGCACTCACATATACATTTCCTTGACATCCGTCCGTGTCACTTTTCCCAGCACAGTAACATAAACACTTTGTATATCAGATACTTGGTTATACTATACTCCTTTCGACACTCGTCCGTGTCGCTCTCCCCAGCAGGTTGAACACTTAAATATTACATCACTCATATTCACTTATACATATACTCGTCCGTATTTTGTATACGCTATTTATATCCCCGCAGATTCGACACTCGTCCGTGTTCTTTGTTAACCAGTTGGTACTCGTCCGTACCATCATCTCAGAACATGTGTCAAGCGTTTGTTTCTACTTGATACTCGTCCGTATCATGGTCTTAAGGATGCTCGTCCGCATCTTTAATCCATACACTGTGTCAAACACTCTCGCCTTCTTGAATACAGGCACTCCTCTGTGTCTACTATTCCCAAGAAAAATCCCCTCAGATTCAACACTCATCCGTGTTCACTGTTAACCAGTTGATACTCGTCCGTATCATCATCTCTGAACACGTGTCAGTATTTGTTTCTACCCGATACTCGTCTGTATCGTAGTCTTAGGGATGCTCGTCCGCATCTTTAATCTATACACATCATCTAAACACTTATACCTTTTGTTTCTTGGATATAAACACTCGTCCGTGTTTACTATTCCCCAGTAGACCGTCAACAAAGCAATTTTCCTTTTTATCTGACGTTCGTCCTATGTCATGATAAACCTTGAGAGCAGCCGTCCCCTGCTAGGTGGTCGTCCTCCACCTCTTGATGATCATCCTTCATCATGCTCGTCCGATGGCCGTCCCCATCGTTGACCTTTTATCCGACATTCGTCCTATGTCGTGATATTTTCGGCAGCCGTACCCTGCTAGGTGATCATCCTTCACCTTTTGATGATCGTCATTCATCATTTTATCCAATGGCCGTCCCCATTGTTGATTTTGTTTATCTGGCGTTCGTCCTACGTCATGATAAACTTTGAGAGCAGTCGTCCCCTGCTAGGTGGTCGTCCTCCACCTCTTGATGGTCGTCCTCCATCATGCTCATCCGATGGCCGTCCCCATCGTTGACCTTTGATCCGGCATTCGTCCTATGTCGCGATATTTTCGGCAGCCGTACCCTGCCAGGTGGTCGTCCTCCACCTTGGATGACCGTCCCTCATCTATCCCCAACAGAGCAGTCGTCCCCTGCTAGGTGATCGTCCTTCGCCTTTGATGACCGTACCTCATCATCTGTTTATTTCATTTATTCTTTAACCCGATGGCCGTCCCCGTCGTGGTCCCTTTTCTTTTTAGCCCGATGGCCGTCCCCATCATTGGTTACTTTACTTTATGAACTTGATGGCCGTCCCCATCATTTTTCATTAATCCCCAGAGAATCTTACAGCCGCATCTTGATGGCCGTCCCCATCATGATCCCTTTTATCCCCAGCATGTCGGCCGTCCCCGTCATTGCTTTATTTCCCGCGCTTTTCCCAGCATGTCGGCCGTCCCCGTCATTGCTCTTTACCCAGCAGTCGTCCTCTGCTCGACGGTCGTCCTCCGTCGCCCACTTTACAATATACTTTATTTTCTTTTGCAATCTATATCCCTTTTCTTCTTCATTCTGTGAGTGCAAATTTTGGACTGTCTTTGGTATTCAACCACAAGTTATCTTGTTTGCCTGTTAAGCTGTTGCTTACATCCTACACAGCTAACTCATGTTTGAATAGGGGCAGCTGTAAACACCCCAAATTTTCCCTCACCCATTCACACCATGTCTTGTGATCATTTCATAAGCATAAACTCAATCATAGCATCTCATACCACATTTTTAATCCACTGCATAGATTCAAAGTCATATGCATCTAGGGTTTGTGATCTAAGCAATCCAGGAGCTTCTTGAGCCACTCCAAAGGTCATCAATCACTTTAAAGGGGTCCATGTGTGTTAAAGTATCATTTTATACCCTCTCAAAGTCAAGAATGCCAAAAAATCACAAGGACTGGAATTGGTGTGGAAGCAGAGCCAGGTTTGACTGCACAGATGACCTAGAATTAGGGTTTTGATTTCAGAGGCCATAACTCCAATTTTTTTGGTCATTCTTGTTTCTATTGGTCTCTATATAGTATAGGGAGTATGCATATCAATTTTCATGAAGAAATTCCATGGGGAAGTCATCTGATCAAGAGTTGACTTTTCAAGCAAGTCAGTGCAAAATCAGGGCATCTGAGGCCCCCAATGACCCAACCAAAGGGTGTTCTTCATCATTTTGATTGTGTATGATCTTTATTTGTTCATAGAAGATGTTATAAGTTCACAAAATTGAAGAATTTCAAGTCTTTTGCCAAGTTGACTTTTTGGGCAAGTTTGACTTTTAATGAAATTGTCATTTTAGGCAACTTTTTCAACCTTTACTTTTTGATTCAAAAAGGCTTCAAATGGAAAAACTTTGGTCATGAAAGTTGTAGAATGGATCATTCCCTTTTCAAAAAAGTACAAGAACATGACCTAATTCATTTTGGATCAAAAGTTATGGCTTGTCAAAGTTGGCAAAAATCACTAAATTTCAAGTTATGCACCAAAGAGGGAAACTTGCAAATTCTTGTACCAAGGCAATTTGTGACTTCTAATTGATGTCTAACCTTTACACAAACATCACACATGACCTAAAATCAGAATTGGCCCAAGGGATTTCTCATTTTTGTGCTTTGATTTTCAAAGGTCCATAAGTCATTTTTCATAAAAGTGCAAAGAGGGATTCTTGGCAAAATCATTCTCCCATGAGTTGTGTGATCACTAATTGGTTTCTATGCATTGCCATGATCAAATGAAGTATCATACACCAAAATTCAGCAAGAATCATCTCATGTACATAGCACAAAATCATGAAATAACACAAGTGGACAAGTTGCAAAATCACTCTCAATTCATGATCCACATGCTGCAGACATTCACAAGCCATCCAAGGGTCATCCTTGACTCAAGCTGAAGCAAGACAAGCCCTTAGACTACTGCTGCCATAGCCCATGCTGCAAGTACACCAACTATTGACTTTTTGGCCAATTGCTCCATACCATTCCCACAGTGCATGTCAAGTCTTCTGACTCATTCCAATAGCTTAGGAATGGTATATGGATCATAAAACACAACACCCACAAGCCTGGAACACACACATTGCAGCACACTCCAAAAACTGTCAAAACTTTCCTCTCTTCGAATCTCCTTCCACAGCCATCAAGCACTCATTTTATCTTCACCAATCAACCAGAAATCATTCATAGAACAAATCCCACCCCTCACAATGATCTGAAACAGCCCACATAAGAACCTCATTTTCTGATACACCAGAACTGAACCTCTCAAAATAGCTTGTTTAAACTCCATCCAAGCTTGCCATTAGCACAAAGGGGATCATTGGAGTGAGTTTGCACCAAGGAACAACCCAGAAAGCCCAGAACCAGAAGCTTCCATCTCAGGTATAGCTCAAGAACTTTTTTCTCAGAACTTGTTTTTCTTGTCATAAAATGAAAGTGTATGTTGTGCTGATCATAATGATGTGCTTGAAATTGAAAATGAGTGAAAAATGAGGATTTATTGATGCTCTGAAATTTCTCCCGTGAAAAATGTTTGCTTCGATTTGCCTGATTCATGGAGTTTAAATGTTGTTTGAGGTTTGATTTGTGTTCTAAGATGTTAGAGGATCATTTCCCTGTGTTTAATTTGAAGTGGGGTGGCTTGTGGTGAAACCTAGGGTTTTGGTTCGCCGGAGAAGACGACCGGAAGTCTTCTCCGGCCACCTGAGAATCATTAACCCTAATCCCTGTAATTAATTGATGTTTGAATCTAGTGCGTTAGATGAGTTGACCAAGGGAGACTGGCGCGTGTTTGAGTGGCCAAGATGCATCCTCAGAAACCCTAATCACCATTAACTTAATTAAATCCAATTAATTAATTCATAAACTTAGTTTATCCAGATTTGAATATAGACCGTTGGATTGCGCGCGTAGTCAACTGGCCCTTCCCCAGAATCAATCCTGGCTCTCCATTGCGTTTACTTTTCATTTTCTTTAATTTTAATTCATTTGTTTTATATTTCTTTTGTCCATTTATTTTAAAATAGCAAAAATTATTCAAAAATTCTGAAATTTTTTGTACAAACTTTTATTTAATTTCAGAAACCAAAAACATTTTTATTTTTATTTTTTGCATTTTAAAATATTTTTAAATCATTTAAAAGTTTATTTTTAATTAATTAATGAGAATTAATTAATTAAAAATACTTTTAGGTATTTAAAAATCACAAAAAAATTCATGAAACATTTAAAATCATTTAGAAACATTGTTCAACCCTCAAACCAAATTTCTTTTTTGATATTGATGCATTTTGACAATTTTCCATGGAATTAATTCATTTTCAAAGCATTATTTTGATCCATTGTTCAAAAAATCATTTCTGCCTAGCCTTTGAGAGTTGGACTTTGATTCTTTTTGCATTGTGTTGTGCATATCATGTAGTTTGTGAGATTAAATTGGCATGATTTGATCTTTCATTTTCCATTTGTTTGGCATTTTTCTTGTTAAGGTACCCTAAAACCCTAGAAAACTTAGGAAATTCATAACTTAAATTAGGTTAAGAGTTGGAACCTCTCCTTTGGGCAGTGAGTTAGTATAGGATTAGGGTCCCTTTGAGTGCATTTTCAATTTTTTATCTTGATGATTGCTTCTGATTTTGGTTTTTGTTTGATGCATTGATCATAAACCCTAATTTGGGCTTCCATTTGCATACATCTTGCATTTGCATTCATACCTTGACTTGCCATGACATTTTATGCATCCATTTGATCCATTAGACATCTTAAGATATGTTGAAAGCATGTTTGATCATTGCATCATGTATTTGCCATGTTGTATGTCATTTGCATCTCATAACTTTTCATGTATGTTTATGGTTCTTAACTTGTTTCATCTGTATCCATTGGTTCACATGATCATCCTCTTACCTTGATTCATGTTTGCATCATCTCATAACATCATTATCACCTTATATGTGCTTCTGGTTTTGATTTACATCATGCCATTTCATTTCATCTTGCATTGCATTGCATTCCTTTACTAACTTTTCAGGTGGTAAGTAACTTTGAGAAGTGAATTTGCCTTCACTTCTCACCTTTTCTTTTCATCTCTCTTATGCATCCATACTGCATTTTGTTATGTCTTTGAGATTGACCTTGCTCTTTCTTTCTCTTCTCACTTTCTTTCTTCAAGTGACTTGCCTTCTTAAATGAAGCAAGTTACTTTGCTTCTCCTGGTCCTTTCATCTGCTTCCTGGTGGTTCCATTGAAGATCTTTCTTGTAAACCTCACAAACCTTAGGAACAACCAAGCATGACAATGATTAGGGTTTTTGATTAGTCTCCCCACTTAGTTTTACCTTTGTGTCTTCTTGAGTCTTCTCTTCTCATCTCATAATCAGGGACTAAACCCTAAAGGCTTTAAGGCTTTGTGATTAAGCTTATGCCTGCATCCTTCTATTAGGATGGAGTGTATAACTTTAATCCTAAGTGTTAAACCCTTAATGTGTTTAACTCCTTTAATCAATCCACTTAATAATCATCAAGACATCACACTTGTAACCTGGGCCTTGCATTAGGGTTCTAATTCTTCCTTAATTGGTTAAGAAGGACTAACCCTAGTGTTAATGGACAAGTCCCCCTCAAGTTGTCTTACAAACCATAAAATTCACTTCATCATCTCACCATTAAATAAAATCCACTTAATCAAAGGCTTGTTTTGTCATGAGTTTAATCCCTAATCATGGATTAAGTTGAGGAGCTTTCCTCAGCTTAAACTTTCTCATCTATTATCCTTCTATTAGGATGGTGTAATGGGTCTGTTTAATCCTTGATTATGGCTTAATCTCATTACTTAACACTAAACAAAAACACCAAAAACATCTAAATAATCACAAGTAGGTTAATGATCTTAATCCTACATCATGGTGATTAAGTGTGAGAAGCTGACTTCACACTTAAGGTATTCTCATTACCCCTAATCAGAGGGAGGATGTGATGAGTTTACTAACCCATTGGTTTAGGCTTAAGCTCATTAACTTATGACAAACTTTCAAAAGCAATAAAAGACTGAAAACTCAAAAACCAAGCAATAATCGTCTCCTCCGGGATTCTTTTCCCATCTCATTCACTCATAAACGAGAACTCGCTTCTTCCGTCTAATGCAAGACAGTTTGCACCTGGGCCAGACAGGTCATACACTTGAGCATAGACAAGCAAGCAGTTCACAAGTCAATTTACCTTTCAGTCTCTTTGGGTCGAACTACGGTGTTCTGACTTCCTCATTGCACGAGAGGATACGTAGGCATAACTTAACAGTTATCGAACAAAAGTCTCTGTATATTCCCCCTCTTTCCAGCATTATTCTTTTAACCTCATGATCTTGAGTATCTTATTCCTGTTCTTACACTGTCACTGTACATTTACACACTTCACACTTCTTTTGCACTGACACTTGCATTCTTTTCCAGCTTTGATACACAAATTGCACTGACACTACCCCTTTAAAACACAAATCTTTTAAGCGTGGATCCCGTCGAGTACGACGGACAATCTGGGTGCTAATACCTTCCCAGGTTGTAACCAACCCCCTTTCTCAGTCTCTCTGGTTCGCAACCGTCTTATCCATATCTTTCTAGGTCTATGCAGCATTGCCTTTCCTCCGGGATAAAAATGCCTAGCTGGCGACTCTTTTCATTTCCCTGTGAGTTCACTCCTGTGTGTTCTCACACCTCCTCTCGCCGACCGTTCGCGTCTGTACCCTATTTGACCCGGCTTCATTTAGTGGAAGCGACAAAGTGCCTACCTAAAACTAGGGTTAGGATGCAGCGAAAGAAAAGGAAAATAACATAAGGAAAGAAAGTGTTATGCTCGGATAGGCCATATCCCACTGCCTACGTATCCCTTTTGAAGAATCAGGGTTAACATAGTTCGACTAACTACTTTTGTTTGTTTTGGAGTTTTTAGTTGAACGATGTTAAGTTCACGTTCTACCGGCTGCTCGACCTTTAGAGACTCACGCGCCTGGAGTAGAAGGAAATAACATGTTCTTATGAAAAGAAAACAAAGAGTTTTATTTGTGTTTTAGGAATACTCATGCAAAAAATGCAGTCCTAGACGAAGGAACCATGCTACCTAAGTTAACATGCAAACAATAGACTATACAAAGCCTAGCAATCCTATGGGGAGACAACCACATCACACAAATAAACAAACAAGCTCGAGGAGTATCCACATCACTCGAGTAGAAAACATCCACTTGTGGATCATGTCTTCACAGTGTCAAAGATAGGGCCTAGAAATGATATGGAGGATCAATGTAGGACAAAATTAGAGGTGACACCTAAGCACGATATCGGGATCGGGCAAGAAGGGTACACGAAGCAAGGAGATCTCATCGGGCTCGTGACTGTGGGAAAAAAGTATGTCTATGCATGGTATCATATCACCAAGAAAGAACAGAACGAGGGAAATATCATATGCGTACGAGCACAGAGCGTCAACGTCAACGGACGTGAGCCACACAAAGCGTAGGGATCCAGAAAGTGAGATCCTCTTCCATAGACTGACCGAACAAGAGCAAGATGGACTTTAACCAAAAGCATCAACACATAGTGAGAGCTAATGAAATACTTAATGATAGTGTTGAGACTAACTATTAGACCCTTTTCTTTAGCCTTCATAGAGGTCTTATCAGGGGGAATGGGAATGGGGCGCCTCTTTTGAAGTCCTTGGCACAAATGTAAACAAACACATACATAGCCTCTGAATGAGGACTTCCAGAAAATGCCCGCCAAAAAGAAATGGTCGGGACTCCAGCCTATGTAAGCAATAAAGTACGAAAATAGTAAATCAGATAAGAAACCAGACCGTGCGGATGTAAATCTGAAGTACCAACAAGCTAAACAGAAAAAAGAAACCCATAGGTCCGCTCGAATAAGCTAGCATCCACACAAAAAAAGCAAGTTGGACATCACATTTTCCATATAAGCTCAAGTCATCGGAGTGAAAACAAATCACTCAAGATGTGCAAGTCGTATGCGACCACATAAATGCCATGCACACAACACAATTCAGATAAAACAACATCACAAAATATCATTTGAAACCAAACGGTATCCCACAAATAAAGTGGAACACCAACCAAGCGAACGTCGTCAAGATCCTTGCGAGAACCTTGCATGAACTTAACAAACACATTAGAAATCATAAAGAGGCACAACAAAGTTGCACCTATGCCTCACAACTCAAAATCAAGTAGAAAGATGAGCATACGAGTCATGGACATGCATTGAAATGTATGTTTCAAAACGGGGCAGCACCTATGCACTAACATAAACTACATGCGAACTCAAACCAGAATCGAGCAAATTTATATGTAATGAATGACAAATGATCCATAAACATAAGTATAAGTCAAAACAAGATCAATGCATCAAAATCACACTAAACCAAGCTTAAAAAGCCTCAAATCGGAAAAACGCGTCAAAAATCACCGACTCAAATTTGAATGAAAATCACATGGTAACTTGCAAACGTGCCAACGAATTCAAATATGCAATCGGTTTTTGAAAACTACACTCGAAAGTGGGACTTTTTGACCAATTTTTTCGGCTGGCAGTAGTGAAATAGCAAAAAAAAGTCATCCAAAATCGACTAAAAATTTCATCAATGGCTCCGGAATCATCAACAAAGTCGAGTTATACTATTCACATTCTCGAAAACATGCTACAGTTAGGAAGTTATGACCAAATCATATTATCGACACACGACGCATGAACCACATCAACAATTAAACATCAACCTATCATATTCCCAATTTTCACATTGAAACAAGCATGAATTCAAAAGTCAAGCACTTCAATCAATATCAAGTCACAACAATTAACTCTCCTAGGAATTTTGTCAAACACCTAACATGCACCGATTATTCTAAGTCAATTTTAACAAGAATTTCCAATTATACACCACATGCACCGATTGTTGTGTTCTTGAGTTCGTGATGAAGTTGTTGTCGTGTTCTTGAGAAAAAGTTGAGAGAATGAACTTTGATCCTTTAAAGAGAGTTTTTGGTATTTTTGAATTGTGATTGAAGTTATGTGACAAATCATGGATCAAAAGAATATATAGTGGAGTGTAAATTGAAATGCAAAAGGTAGAATTTCGGCTTAAGTGAAAATAACAATGTCTTCGGCAAGAAATTTCGACTCTGAGCCTTCCACAACATTGTCTGAATCTGAATCACGATTGCAACACATAAAGATCAAACACCATATGATCAAAATCAAGTGCGATCGATTCGTTTAAGTTGCAAGAAATCACTGAATAAGTTGTTTTTTCAGCTTATTTGGTGTCCGCTACTCGAAAACGTGACGAGGTCAACCTCTTCGGGGCATAATCTCGACTCGACGTTTTTAGAAAAGTTGTAGATCTATGAGTCAGTGACCTCGTGTTAAAATGTGAACTCAACCGGACAAAAGACGAGGGAGATATGAATTTTCTCGTGAAACCACTTTCAGCCTTTTTCCTTGGTTCAACACTTCAGTTTTGCGAAATAAACCAAAATGACAATCTCCGGAGTACCGTTTGAACTCGAGTTTGTATTTGAACTTGAAGAGGATAAAATTTATGAATTTGAGCTTCAAGAACAGACGCAATCTGATGAAAATTGACCGAGTTATAAATTTTACAAAATCTGACAGTCAGTGCACTGCATCAAAGAACCCCACCGGTAATTCGCATTTTCGGGGTCCTTCCACTCGGACCTAACCCAAACTGAATTCACGACACAAAGATAACATCTAAATGGATTTTTAGGCCCCATAACGACAACAATCCAACTAACGAGATGAGAGTTATGATTTTTTTAGTGTCCAAAACTTATCAGTTCAACACTGTTTTTCATTGTTTTTCCACTGTATCAACTCTAAAAACTCGTACATTGGGATATCTTCTTCAAAGAATTAGCTCTCGGCCAAAACACAAAAGTTGGATAGGATATCAAGACGAAACATTTGCATGTGAATCTCTAAAAAACGTTGATCCAATCAGAAGTTGCAAACTATTGAATACCACTAGCACAATTAATAGGCGAACCTGAAATTTCAGAAAAAAATAATTCCTGCCACTTTCCTTGATGGATTGAACTCCGAGCCAAACACAAAAGTTGTAGAGAATACCGAAACAGTTCTTACCATTGAATTTCAAGCCAAAATGAGTTTCCGGGCAAGATTTACAACTTTTGCAAATTGCACCGCAAAATTGATATTCTGATTAAACTGCTCTGAATCAACCGAGAAATTTGGCTTCTTCTGAGATTCTTCTGCACGTGCCACATGACGAAATAAAGTTCTGTCGCAGTCTGTGAAAGCTCAATGGAGATGTATGTTCATATATGTTTATGATGCAATTATGATCTAAATGCAATGTAATGTATGAAAATGCTATGCTAGATGCAATGAAAATGAGGACAAATTTTGGGGTGTTACAATGATTACAATCCTACACATCTTTCCCTCCTTTACCTTTTTTCACATAAACCATTTCTATGTTTTAAGAACTACATAGAGTCACTTAGTGGAAAAACAAATTATTAGATAGAAATAATTAATAATACTCAATACTCCACTTCTGTTAAGAAGTTCCTAAGTGAATGAACCCAACCCACTACTTTGATATGTCAACATAATAAACTTTTACTCGTCGTACTCTGTTTATTTCTCTTTTTTTTCTCCACATTTTTCTCTTATTTGTTTTGATAAAAATGTTTAAGGCTTTAAAGAATCCAAACAAAACCAACTGAAACTAATCGCAATTCGATAAACCCACTATCCGATCAAACCGTTTAAAAAATTGGATGGAAATGGATGACATATAACTAACCACAAGTTTTATCGGATTGAGATTTTTTAACCGAATCTGACCATTTATCAACCCCTAATTTTCAGCAATATTATTAAAGTTTAATGGATATACTTTACATATATTGCCACATAGTTGTTTTTATAGACAAAATATAAATCTCTTTTAAAATTTAGCATGCCTATGTAAAACTATTGTATAATTCATTCAATAATAATTTTTATATATTTGGGTGTAGATTAAAGGTAAGTATAATGTCGATCAAAAATAATTTTATACTAACATTAAGGGTGGAAATAGGCTAGGCTAGGCTATGCTTTATAAGGCCTGAGCCTAGCCTACGATAAACTTAAAAGACCTGAGCCTGGCCTATGACCTACTATAGGCTCACTTTTTTGCCATGGCCTGGCCTTTTTAAAAGTCTGGCATGGCCAGGCCTAAAAGCCTATTTACAAGCCTTTTTCTTATTAAGGTTCTCAATTATTACATATTACTGTAGAATCTTTATAGACTGACCTATATATGCATATATAAATCGACCTATTTATCCTTTGTTCTAATATATATGCATATATAAGTCAACATATGTATTCTTCTTTCTAATAATTATATACATGCATATGCATATATATATATATATATGACAACCTATTTATCATATTGTTAAATCACACTTTTATTTTTAAAATACGAACATATCTTAATATTTTATTGGATGTTAGTTAGGGGTGGGAATAGGTCAGGCCGGTCTACATGGGTCTATAGCCTAGCCTACTTAAGATCAGGTCAGGCCAGGTTTTTTTTAATAAAAAGGTCGGGCTTAGGCTTTTTTAAAAGTCTATTTAATTAAATATGTTAGACTTAGACTATTAAAAAAACCTATAAAGCCTTATAGGCCGGCCTATATATATATATATATATATATATATATATATATATATATATATATATATATATATATATATATATATATATATATATATATATATTAAAAATATGATAAATAGGTTGTCCTATATATATATATATATATATATATATATATATATATATATATATATATATATATATATATATATATATATATATATATATATATAGATAGATATTAAAAATATGATAAATAGGTTGTCCTATATATACATGTAAATAATTATTAGAAAGAAGAATACATATGTTGACAGATGAGGAAAAGGAATACACATTGGCACCGTAAAATATTTGTACACGGTTGATCAATAAGAGATTCGTGTTTCGTTAAAACACATTTTTATTTTTAAAATACGAACATATCTTAATATTTTATTGGATGTTAGTTAGGGGTGGGAATAAGTCAGGTCGGTCTACAGAGGTATATAGCCTAGCCTACTTAAGATCAGGTCAGGCCAGACTTTTTTAATAAAAAGGTCGGGTTTAGACTTTTTTAAAAGTCTATTTAATTAAATATGTTAGACTTAGACTATTAAAAAAAGCCTATAAAGCCTTATAGGCCGGCCTATATATATATATATATATATATATATATATATATATATATATATATATATATATATATATATATATATATATATATATACACGTACATTTGGGCTGGACTTTAAGCCTTACTGTGGATTATTCATGTTTGGGCGCTTCAACCCAGAACCATTTGAAACCCACAAAGAGCTATTAGGGTTTGTCACCATCATCCCTTAAAAGCCAAAACAGAACGAAAGACAATTCTTCTACTCACAGGCGCAAGAGATCAAAGAAGAGCCACCCTCTGCTCCGCTGAATAGCACCATGGTTCACGTTTCCTTTTACCGCAACTGTAAGTCTATTTCGATCTACACCTTCGTTAACTCTTACTCATCGTATCAAGCTTTTTTCTATAGATTTCAAAACCTAACCCTTACTCATCGTATCAAGCTTTTTTCTATAGATTTCAAAACCTAACCCTAATTTTGTTTATGATCTAGATGGAAAAACATTTAAGAAACCTCGTCGTCCGTACGAGAAGGAGCGTTTAGACGCCGAGTTGAAGCTCGTCGGTGAGTACGGACTCAGGTGCAAACGTGAACTCTGGAGAGTGCAGTACGCTCTTAGTCGGATCAGGAACAATGCTAGAAACCTTCTCACTCTTGATGAGAAGAATCCTCGTAGAATTTTTGAAGGTGAAGCTTTGCTCCGAAGAATGTTCCGTTATGGATTACTTGATGAGACACAGAATAAGCTTGATTATGTTCTTGCTTTAACTGTTGAGAATTTTCTGGAACGTCGTCTTCAGACGCTTGTTTTTAAATCTGGTATGGCTAAGTCTATTCATCATGCTAGGGTTCTCATCAGACAGAGGCACATCAGGTTTAACCCTTTTTCTTTATTTTATTTAATTTATACTTGTTTTCTGGTCTCTAATAAGTTCCCGGAGTTATGGAATTTACTCATTAATCTTAGATGTAGTATTGTTAGGAACTTAATTGATTTTAAATAGTTGAGATTTAGGGATTTTATTTATTGAATGGGGTTGATTATAAGGACAAACGTTACACACTTACTTATGTTGTCAAAGACATTGTGTAGTTTTAAAGTAATATGTTAAGTGTTGTTGAATGGAAAAGTGCTTTTTATGTTTTTTTGGTTAGTAATTGTGTTGCTGTTCTTTGGAATTGGAATTGGAATTGATATTAGCATCTGTTTGGAGTTGATATTAGTTTCTTAATTTAATATTTATAATTAAAATAGTGTTCGATTAAGCCAAACCTCTTGAAAACTGGGTGTTATAAATTTGGAAACTGCAGATTTTAATTGTGAATGCTTTTTGAGCATTCATGTGTTTTGGAGTGGAGTTGCCTCCCGCCCGGCGATGCTTTCGGATTTGATAATGCTGATTATAATACCCAATATATATTTTTGACTTTGGGATTGAGTAATTTTCGGTCTTTGTATTGTAGGGTTGGGAGACAGGTTGTTAACATCCCATCTTTCATGGTGAGAGTTGACTCACAGAAGCATATTGACTTTTCACTTACAAGTCCCCTCGGGGGTGGACGTCCCGGAAGGGTGAAGCGAAAGAACCTCAAGGCTGCTGCCAAGAAGGCCTCTGGTGGTGATGGTGACGAGGAGGATGAAGATTAAATTACTGTATTCTTGGTTGAACTCTAGCCAAGTTAAATTTTGTTTTTGCATCTATGACTATGTCCCTAGTTTTTCATTATTGACTGTTATACTTTTTTTGTTTTGTTCATGCTTGGTTCTGTTTTGAGAATGTACTTTGTTTGAAATCTTGGGTTGTTTTTGGAACAATATTAGTACTCTAAATGTTTTGCTCCAATTTCTTTTCATACACCAAGGTTGTCGTAAAGGAGAAGTGAGAAGAAAAACTTGCAAGATCAGACATTAATATGTTTGGTTACAAACAGATAGTAGCCGATCTTGATTGGAGAACATAATTGGAGTGTAACTCTTCCCATTTTTTTAATATAATTTTGATAATGATTAGTTTATTTTCACATCACCTTCACATGATTACTCGTTGCGCACTCAAGCAGTATGAATGAAATAGTCTCTAGGGTGATAATAGGGTGATATATAACTCTAGGGTGATAAATAATCATTTAATAATTTATTAAATTTACGGATTCTATTATACGTATTTTGATAATAATTATTTAATAATTTATTAAATTTACGGATTCTATTATATGAATGTTGTTGGATTATTTAAGTTAATAATGATTATTTAATAAATTAAACTAAGAGAATCTTACAAAAGAGAAATATAATAGAAAAGAAAATTATTATTAATAATCCAACAATGGCAGTACAAAGATTAATTTTTCGCTTCTCTTTGTGTGTTTGATGGAGGCGGTTGTTGTTGAGTCCATGATTCTATGCAATCGTCTGTCACCAATAACTAGCTGCCGTAACTCAGTTGGGTGTGGGTGAGAACGATAAGCTTGACCGAATGAGGATATTGCCTCGTTTTGAGAACGAAACAAAGGTGAGAGGCTATGGGTTGATCACATGTTGTGGGGTTGGTGGTTGGGCGTATGCTGCGGCCTGCGAGTGCGGGTCAATCAAGTATGGGTTATCTGACACCCATTATTGCGTAGTAACTGACCTAAACCAAACTAAATATTCTCTAGTTGGTCTGACATTTTGCAGCACTTGGTCAATTAGGACATGTTGGCGTTGATCCCTCCATTGTTGATGTAATTCCCTTGCAAAGTCTCTCCAATCTTCCATATTCCACATGTCACTTACTCTTTTCAAATGCCATTCTTCCAAACATGTCGGAGGGCCCGAAATGTCCTCTGGGTTAGGCTCATGGTCGAGGGCTAAATAGGGCCGCCAGATGAACTACATTAAAAAAAAATAATTCGTTTAGTAGAATTTTTTTTTAGTAATAATATGCATTAAAAAGAAAAGATATTTTTTATAGACGACAATATCTGATCGACCCCCACGTGGTCTAACAAACTGCGATATAGAACTATGGAACTTCTTGGATTTCTGCTATAATCCATCCCAAGATCGGACCAACTAAGCATAATAGATTTAAAAGCATTTTTAGTTACAATAATATTTGAATATTAAAAATTTAATATGTTTGGAAATAAATAATAATAGTAGACTTACTGGTTGGCGTAGGGGAACGAGCATTGATTCATATTGCATGGGGCGAGCATCGGCAATCTTGAATACCCCCAAGCTTGTAACAGAAATGCACAACCAAAAAATGTACAAGTATCCTTTGCGGCATTTTTACAAAGGCTACTGTACAAATGAGCCAAAACAACCGAACCCCAACTATATGTATTTACATTGTTGATGTTTCACAACAATGGTAAATACATCATATTTATTGTGTTTTCGGTACCGTGGGAAATAAAAAATGACCGAATAAAAGCATAATATAACACCAAGTCTTTTGAATTTTTTCTAACTCGGTTGATTCTTCGTTTAAAATAAAACTAGCATAGTGGACTCTAAGGACTCCTAGATTAATTCCTGAACCCCTGCTACGAGTATTTGTTGGCTGTTCCTCGTCAATGAGAGGGGAACCCAGCAATTCCTCTACTATAGTAATTTCATGGTTGACCTTACCAAAGACAGCTCTACCTGATACACGTAACCCCAAAAGCATGTAGACGTCTTCCAATGTGACCGTGCATTCACCGAATGGCAGGTGAAAGGTGTGTGTCTCTGGCCTCCACCTCTCTTGTAGTGCCAAAATGAATTTTGTGTCTATAGAATTGTTGTGCACCTTTATGCCTCACCAAATCCGCATGAACGTAGATACGGTTCAATGATCAGATTAAACTCTATGTAGTCGTGCACCCGACACCGAAATCTTTTTACGTTCTGTAAAATTATTTTCAAAATAAGTTAAAAAATGCATGAGTAAAAAGTATATATAATTGTATATATGTAAAAAATATACATAACAAAAATTTACAAATGACGCGATATTTTCGATTGTGCCTCGATGTTGATCTCCCATTGTTAGTAGAGCCATTGGAAATATTTTATAAAAAATGCTAAGGAATAATTATGAGAGTATTAGAAGAATTAAATGTGATATTGAATACTTGGTGAGGAGACGAATTTATAGAAAATAATGCATGCATGCGTTCGCCACGTTGTTTGGCGAATAGGTTTAAAAAATAAATGTGTTCGCCACTTTGAATGGCGAATTGCATGAAATTATAACCCAACTCCACCTGATTGGTCCAACGCCATTGTAGAGGATTGTCCAGCTTCATTCTGATTGGCGAATGAAGCTTTTGCAGGATCACCATCCAACCTTCACATGCCTCACATGCAAAGCTTTAATGCAGGGAATCTTGACCATGCAAGCATGCCAGGAATCTTCAATGCAAGCACGCTACCTCTGTCCAAATTTCACAGCTTTTGCAGGTTTTCACAGTAGCCAAGTTGATTGGCGAATTGGTGTACGGTTTCGCCATTTGGATTGGCGAATGGGTGTAATTTTTTTGCCCTTAGCCAATCTGAATGGCGAATATGTTCATATGTTTTATTTTACGAAAGTTTTGTTTTATTAGTTTTATTATTTAAGATGTCATTTGTTTTATTACTTCATTACTATTAAAAAACTTTGTGAAATATTTATTATGTGAATATTAGTTCATATTTATTATGTGAATGATAGTGTGATATTTGTATTATTATTTAAGATGTATAATATTTGTGAAAATAATAGTGCATGAATTGTATTATATATAAAATGCATGAACAATATTTGTTTCATAGTGCATGGACAAAGGAGATAAGTCTATATGTGCAAAAGATAAGCAGAAGATAAGTCTATATGTGAAAATAATAATGCATATACAAAGGAAAACAGTAAGCCTACGTTTCATAGTGTTCAGAAGATAAGCCTACCGAAATTATTTTCCACAACTTGTACACATTAATTCAAAACAGTAAATATATTCATAAAATAAATTTACACTTTTCTATTTATAGATTTTTTTCGTTGATTCATTGTACCATAAACTTCAAAACATTAAACATATCTAAAAGTGTCTTTGTATTTGAACTATGTCTCAATCACCCCAGTATATGATCAACACCCATATAAATGGCAAAATATTTGAATGTAACCATTCTGGTTTCAACTTTCGTAACACCGATGTTACTCGGTTCTCAATAACCCGACGATCCAATTTTGCTCATCTAAAACAGAGATTGGAAAACAAAATGCAGCGTGGTCCAATAGACGTCATCATTTACAAAAATCCAGTATTCTATGAGGATAACCAGGTCATGTATTTCCAATTAACTATATCTGATGACGAAAGTGTTCGACCTATGTTTCTAAGCCATGGGTATTCTGGTTTCAATGATATCGAGCTCTATGTTACGCTTAACCAACAACAAATGTCTCAGACTATTGATCCTTCACAAGTCTTTTGTGAATCTGACAATGATTTGGCTGAAGTCGATGTTGTTGATGAGGACGAGGAAGAAGAGGAGGCAGTAGTTGATGAAATGGTCAATGAAGACGAGGTCCCGACCAGTCATGTATATCGTCCTCATCCACACATGACAAACCTGAACTTGGGAGGTGATGACCCATCTTCAGACATATTTTATGATCCGTATCCACAAAGACAAGGTGCATTAAAGGAGGGCGACCATTTTCGAACAAAAGAAGAATGCGTTCGAGCTATAAAATTTTACCACATGGATTTATCAGCTGATTATAAGGTCGACCGAACGAATCCTACACTATATAAGATATGTTGTCATAACGTGGCATGTTCGTTTTGGTTGACAACATCATACATAAAGAGAAGTGAAGATTGGAAGGTTGCGTCTATGGGTCCGGAGCATACTTGTGTAATAACCAACGCATTGTAGGATCTTCGGCAACTGAGCTCTTAGCTAATATGCAACGATATCTTATCAATCGTTGTCGATGATCCTTCGGTAAAGGTCAGCACGATAATTAAGCACATAGTTCAGAAGCACAATTATACTCCATCATACAGGAAAACATGGATTGCTAGAACCAATTAATCAAGCAGATGAAGGGGTTGAGGAAGACTATGATTTGCCTGAGGAACTGGCTAGGTTGTTGAGACAAGAGGAAAAAGTGATTACTCCTCATCAGGAGGAGGTTGAAACTGTCAATCTTGGTACTGAGGAAGAAGTGAAAGAGGTAAGGATCGGGGCTGGTGTGCAGGCTCCAGTGAAGGAACAACTCATCAGTATGCTTCGGGAATATGTTGACATCTTTGCTTGGTCCTATCAAGATATGCCAGGCCTAGATACGGATATTGTCATGCACAGATTGCCACTGAGAGAAGATTGTTCTCCTGTCAAACATAAGCTACGCCGTACTCGCCCAAATATGGCCATGAAGATTAAAGAGGAAGTACAAAAGCAGTGGGACGTCAGTTTTCTTGTTGTGACTGGTTACCCGCCGTGGGTTACTAATATTGTATCCGTACCTAAGAAGGATGGCAAGGTGCGTATGTGTGTGGATTACCGAGACCAAAACAGAGCTAGCCCGAAGGATGATTTCTCATTACCTCACATTGATGTAATGGTAGATAACACAGCTCAGTTCTCGATATTTTCTTTCATGGACGGATTTTCTGGATACAATCAGATTAAGATGTCACATGAAGACATGGAGAAGACAACTTTCATCACATCCTGGGGAACGTTTTGTTACAAGGTAATGTCGTTTAGTCTGAAGAACGCCGGTGCAACATATCAACGGGCTATGGTAACCTTATTCCACGATATGATTGATCAGTGATATTTAGTGGTAATATTCAAGCCGGTTTTCAGTGTCTTTTGAGTCTAATTTGATTTGTTTGTAGTATCTCGTTCATGTTTTGTCTTAGTTTTCTCATTATTGCGTGCAAGTTCGTGTTTATCATTTTACTTTGTTTTTATCAGTGGAATGGGTTATGTGGTTGTTTTCTTTGTGGTGTTTCAGGTAAATATGTAATCGGTTGTTCGAGGCGTCCGAAAGATGATCCAAGCATTTAAAAAACGACAGAAAATGGGAGTTCAGAGACACAACACGGGTGCCAGTGTTGTACAACACGGCCCGTGTTGTAAATACCAGAAGAGACTAAGATTTTGCTCAGAAAAGAAGAAGTCAGGGTTGTGACACGGGTGCCCGTGTTGTACAACACGGCCCGTGTCATGGCAGCTGGTGGAAAAGTTGTTTTGTGGTGATCCAGAGGCACAACACGGGTGCCCGTGTTGCACAACACGGCCCGTGTTGTGAAGACCAGAGGGAAATCTTATGTTTTGCTGCTTCAAGGGTATTCCGGACATTTCGCGGTGCTTTTGAAGACTGATTTATATTTGACCATTATGACTGTTAGAAGGGGACTTTTTTGATTTGGGGGATTTTGAGAGAGAACGAATACGGGAGAAGAAGGATTGATCAAGAGCGGAAGCGATTGACGATCCAACGAATCCGACGTTAATTGTAATGTCTCAATTTTCTTGCTCTGTTTTTATTTCCAGTTTGAACATGAGTGGCTAAACCCCCCAATGCCAGGGGGGTGTCCCTGATTTGCTTTTTGTAATGACTTTTTGAATTCTTCAATTTGGGATTATGTTTTTAGTTTCGTTTCTTTATTTTATTGCAACGTCCTTAATGCTTTATCGTTATTGGAAAATGAGATAATTGATCGTGGTTAGGATTTGGTCTGACCAACCATCCTAACCTTGTTGCATAATTTTATCGTGAAAAATATTACTGAGGAATTGGGATATTTTTATGAGAACCTTTTTATGTCAGAATTATTGCTTGATGTTCTTCTTTGACCATTGAGGAATCACGGTCAATGAAGAATACCAAAGGTTTTTCTTTAAAGGAATTTTGGAAAAACATTATGAACTTAGGAAAGACACGTTCTAAAGCATATCTCTAAAATTAAGGAACATTCGAGTCATTGCATTGCGAATCATACACCGTACCTGGCATTACTTTCATATTAGTGAAATTATTTGTTTTAAATATACGTTTTGTTCTCTTTAGTTTATATAATTTAATCTCAAACCTTTAAACCATGAATTTTGTCCAATTGAAATTAATCACTAAGAACTTATTTTAATACGCAGTCCTTGAGATCGATATTTGGGGTTAATCCCTTCTATTACTACATCGGTAAAAATAGTACACTTGCTATTTTCCGATCAAGTTTTTGGCGCCGTTGTCGGGGACTGCCAAAGAATTAAGTTGTTTGTGTTATATCAATTGGAATTTTGTTGCTCTGCGACTAAAATTTTACTTTTCTCTCTGTATATCATTTTAGTGTTATTGAAATTTTGTTTTCTAACTCGTGTCTAACTGTTTATGCGAGGTCAGGCCTCCGCTAAATTTTCTTTTGACACAGAACCAGAAAGAGCTTTGCACGAGAGACGCCGCAAGGCAAGAATTGATAGTCTGTGTAAGACTGGTTCAAGTGTCCCGTATCAGGAAACTGAGGACTATATTTCCGTTCACTCGGAGCACAGTGACTCTGATTCAGACAGAGAAACTGACCCTGAATTCAACGACATGGCAGGAAATCAACCTGCTGCAGAGAGACTCTTAGGTGATTACGGAGGGGCAAATGCTCAACCTAACAGGATGACGATTGTTAATCAACCGGTGAATGTAGCCCACTTCCAGTTGCATCCATCTACTATCCGCCAGTTAGAGAGCAAGCCTTTCTCCAGAAGAATTAACGAGGATGCAAATAAGCATCTACAGAGATTTCTTACTACCACCACTTCTTTGAAGATCGAAGGTCATTCAGAGGAGGCAAAACGACTGGTGATGTTTCCATTCACACTTACCGACGATGCTGAAGAGTGGTTCTATTCTCTTCCCGCAGCAAGTATCACAACATGGCAAGAGATGGAAACAACTTTCCTAAACGAATACTTTCCTGCTTCAGTGTTCATCCGGAAAAGATATGATATAGTCAATTTTAAACAAAAAGAGGGTGAATCACTTGGAGATGCTTATAAAAGATTCAAAAGGTGTTTGACTTCGTGTCCTACTCATAACATGGACGCAACAGAGCAAATGCAAAACTTTGTGAATGGGTTGCGGCTCAAGACAAAGCAACTTATTGATACTGCTGCAGGTGGCTCAACAAACTTTTCAACAGCCATAGGTATTAAAAGAATCATAGAAGCTATTGCTGCCAATGAACACCTTGAGTTATATGATCGTACCGTGAGTCAACCAGATGGGAAGATTGATCTTAAGCTGACAGAGCAGGTTGTAAAAATGGAAGATCAAATTGCCGCTGAAGTTGAAAGAAGGTTAAAAAAGATGAATCTGGGAACTCACACAGTTGCTCAGGTTGAACCCGTTCAAGCGGTAATCTGCGATATATGTTGTGGTCCTCACTTTGCCATGCACTGTTTGGCAACTCAAGAGCAGGTTGAGCAGATTAATATGTTGAGGCAGAACAATCCTTATGCCAACACATATAATCCGGGGTGGAAAAATCACCCGAATTTCTCTTGGAAAGATCATCAAGGGAACATCCAAAAACCGGTTCAAGGCCAACAACAGTATCAGCCCCAGCAACAACCTTATCAGCCTACAGTGTCGAGAAAAGCTGATTGGGAGATTGCCATTGAAAAGATGGCAGCTCACAATTGTCAATTTCAAGAAGAAACAAGAAGTAATTTCAAGAACACTAGAGCCTCTATAAAGAATCTTGAGGTGCAAATGAGCCAAATTGCTCAACACCTTGCCATTCCACAAACTCCTGGGACTCTTCCTAGTGCTACTGTAACAAATCCTAGAGATAATCACAAAGTAAATGCAGTCACAACGCGAAGAGGTAAAGTTAGTGAAGAGGTTCAAGAAAATTCTGAAGTTGAAAGTCAATTGATTGAGGTTGAGCTTGAAATCAAAGAAAATGAAGAAGTTGACAACGAAAAAGAAGTTACCCCAACACCGGTCATCAAAGAAAAAGCGGTTGAACCAAAACCGGTGGTCAAACTTCCGTATCCTACAAGAAACAAGAAGAAAGGGCAGCAAGAGAAGAATTTTGAGAAATTTCTTGACTTGTTCAAAAAGCTGGAATTGAATATCCCATTGCTTGAAGCTCTTGAACAAATGCCCACTTATGCCAAGTTCATGAAAGATATAATTGCTAAAAAGAGGACTATGGGAGCTGAACCTATTATTCTAACCGAAACTTGTAGTGCTATTTTGCAGGGACTAAAGATTTCGGTGAAGAAAAAAGATAGAGGAGCTGTCACCATTCCTTGCACTATTGGTGACCGATCGTTCAAGAGAGCTCTCATTGACTTGGGAGCGAGCATCAGTTTAATGCCTTTATCTATCTACAAAAAGTTGGGTATTGGTGTTGTTCAAGACACTAGGATGACTCTCCAATTCGCGGACCATTCTGTGAAGCGACCGTATGGAGTTGTCCATGATGTCTTGGTTAGAGTGGACAAATTTGTGTTCCCAGTTGACTTTGTGATCCTTGAAATGCCAGAAGATGAAGAAATTCCCTTGATTTTAGGAAGACCTTTCCAAGAAACCGGGAGAGTTATGATAGACATGGAAGGTGGAACACTAACGTTGAAGGTGTATGATGAAGAGTTGAAAATTAATGTTAGGAACACTTTAAAGTATAAAGATGATGTGGGCACTAGTAGTAACATACAAGTGTTAGAACAAATGGAAGCTAGTGAGCATTTAGAAAGTGTATCCAAATTACCTTTAGAGAGGGTGCTGAGTATGTCCATTTTTAAAGGTGATAAGGAAGTTGGAGATAATGACATGGAAGTGGTAGCTATGCTTGAAACTGAACCTATCTTTAAAAGAGTTAGAATGCACCGGTGGGAAGAGTTGCAACAGCCTATAACGGTTGATGAAGGCAAAGACAAGCCGAAAATATCTGAATTGAAGCAACTTCCCGAGAATCTCAAATATGTCTTTCTTGACACGGAAGAAAAATGCCCCGCGATTATTAGCGCTAATTTGAAAGACATGCAAGAAGGCAAGTTAATTGAAGTTCTAAAAAAATTCAAGGGAGCAATTGGGTGGAAGATTGAAGACCTTAAAGGTATAAGTCCCACGGTGTGTATGCATAAAATACTTATGGAAGAAGATCACAAACCGGTTGTGCAACCACAAAGGAGATTGAATCCGGTGATGAAGGAAGTAGTGCGAAAAGAAGTTGTTAAGCTATTGGATGCGGGATTAATTTATCCTATATCCGATAGTGCTTGGGTGAGTCCGGTGCATGTGGTGCCCAAAAAGGGGGGAACAACGGTTATAACAAATGAAAAAAATGAGTTGATTCCTACTAGAACCGTTACTGGGTGGAGAGTGTGCATTGATTATAGAAGATTGAATTTGGCTACGAGAAAGGACCATTTTCCGTTGCCATTCATTGACCAAATGTTGGAAAGACTAGCAGGACATGATTACTATTGTTTTCTTGATGGATATTCCGGGTACAATCAAATTGCTGTTGCACCGGAAGACCAAGAGAAAACGGCGTTTACATGCCCCTATGGCATTTTTGCTTATAGAAGGATGCCATTTGGGCTATGTAATGCCCCCGCTACATTCCAAAGATGCATGACATCCATTTTTGCGGATATGCTAGAAAAACACATGGAGGTGTTCATGGACGATTTTTCCGTGTTCGGATCTTCATTTGATCATTGTCTATCTAACCTTTCACTTGTTTTGCAGCGATGTCAAGAAAGCAACTTAATATTGAACTGGGAAAAATGCCATTTCATGGTGCGAGAAGGCATTGTTCTTGGTCACAAGATCTCACAAAAAGGGATCGAAGTTGATCAAGCCAAAGTGGAAGTGATCTCTAAGTTACCTCCGCCAATCAACGAAAAGGGCATAAGAAGTTTTTTGGGACATGCGGGATTTTACCGCAGGTTCATAAGAGATTTCTCGAAGATAGCCAAACCTTTAACTACTCTGTTGGTTAAAGATAAGGCTTTTGTTTTCAATAAGGAATGCAGCGACGCTTTTGAAACACTAAAAAAAGAATTAGTGTCTGCACCTATTGTTATCGCCCCTGATTGGTCCCTACCCTTTGAGATTATGTGCGATGCTAGTGACATTGCGGTGGGGGCTGTTCTTGGACAGCGGAGAGGAAAATTGCTTCATGTGATTTATTATGCTAGTCATGTTTTGAACCCTGCACAGATAAACTATGCAACTACCGAAAAGGAGTTGTTAGCGGTTGTGTATGCCTTCGATAAATTCAAGCAATATCTGTTGGGTTCGAAAGTGATTGTTTATACTGACCATGCTGCTTTGAAATATCTTTTTTCTAAGCAGGATTCAAAGCCCAGGTTGTTGAGGTGGATTTTACTCCTCCAGGAATTTGATGTGGAGATCCGTGACAAGAAAGGATGTGAAAACACTGTTGCAGATCATCTTTCTCGGATGTCACTGATTGAGAAGACGGAAGAGCAACGCCCTATAAAGGATGAGTTCGCTGACGAACACATCCTAGCTGTTATAGGGGTGCCTTGGTTTGCAGATTATGCAAACTACCTCGTTGGCGGTATTATACCCGACGATTTTGATTCTAACAAGAAAAAAAAGTTTGTTCATGACTGCAGGTTTTATTTATGGGACGATCCGTTTCTCTACAAAAGAGGGGTGGATGGCCTTGTGAGAAGATGTGTACCTGACGAGGAACAAAAAGATGTGCTGAAAGCATGTCACGACTCCGAGTATGGTGGACATTTCAGTGGTGATCGAACAGCTGCTAAAGTCCTACAATCAGGACTTTACTGGCCATCTTTATTTAAGGATGCGCAAGAGGTAGTGAAAGAGTGTGACAGATGTCAGAGGACTGGGAATATATCAAAAAGAAACCAGATGCCCCAAAACTCTATGCTCGAGGTTGAGTTATTTGATGTATGGGGGATAGACTTCATGGGGCCGTTTCCACCGTCGTTCGGGAAAAACTATATTTTGGTGGCTGTGGATTATGTGTCCAAATGGGTGGAAGTTGTCGCATTACCCACCAATGATGCTAAGGTTGTGGTAAGATTCCTAAAAGAGAACATCTTCGCAAGGTTCGGTGTCCCGAGAGCATTAATAAGCGACGAAGGGACACATTTCTTGAATCACCTTATGGAGAAGCTGCTGCAAAAGTACAATGTTAAACACCGGATAGCTACTCCATACCACCCCCAAACGAGCGGCCAAGTTGAGGTGTCCAATAGATAACTGAAACAAATCTTGGAAAAGACAGTGAATTCATCCAGGAAGGATTGGTCTATTAAGTTGGATGACGCTTTATGGGCGTACCGTACGGCTTTCAAAACGCCTATCGGTATGTCACCATATCAACTGGTTTACGGAAAGGCATGTCACTTACCTTTGGAACTTGAACATAAAGATTTTTGGGCATCTAAGTATCTTAATATGGATTTGTCAAAAGCTGGAAGTTCGAGGATTCTTCAACTTCATGAGTTAGAAGAATTCAGGAATCGGGCGTATGAGAATGCCAAGGTTTACAAAGAGCAAACGAAAAAATGGCATGATAAAAGGATTCAAAGAAAAGAGTTTTGGGAAGGACAAATGGTCCTTCTGTACAATTCAAGGCTGAAGCTATTCCCAGGCAAATTAAGGTCTAAATGGTCGGGACCTTTTGTTGTTCACAAGGTATTTCCTCACGGAGCTGTTGAGATTAAAAATCAGACCAACGGAGATATTTTCAAAGTGAACGGGCAGAGATTAAAGCATTATTTCAAAGGCCATACCACTGGTGATGTGCATGTCACTCGTCTTACTCAGTAGTACGACGGACCGTCGAGCCATGCGACGTTAAACGCATCGCTACGTGGGAGGCAACCCACGAGTTTTTCATTCTTACTTTTGTTTGTTTCTGTTTTGTAGGTTTTTTTTATCATTGATTATAATAAGGAATGAATGAGGTTTGAAGTCGGTGTAGGAAGATCAGAAAAGCAAGAAAAACTGAAAATCAGAGGTGCAACACGGGTGCCCGTGTTGAGCAACACGGCCCGTGTTGCATGGTGCAGAAAGATGTGATTTTTTGTGAAGATTTGAGGGAATCCAGGGATGCAACACGGGTGCCCGTGTTGTGCAACACGGCCCGTGTTGCAATGTCTGGAGGTTTGTTTGTTTCAAGGCAGTTTGAGAAGAAAACCAGGGATGCAACACGGCCGCCCGTGTTATGCAACACGGCCCGTGTTGCAAGTGTTGTAGGAGAGTAACTTTGAAGTTGATTAATTGGAACATCCAGGGGTGCAACACGGGTGCCCGTGTTGTGCAACACGACCCGTGTTGCTCATGCGGGAATCTGAAAATTCAAAATTTTTGAGTTTCCCAACTTTATTCTGTGGGCCCCACGTGTTTATTTTCATAATTTCTAATTAAGTGCTCATTAACCTAGCAATTATCATTTTTCCTTCATCTTCTCCAACCTCATTTCTCTCTCAAAAACCCTAACACCATTTTTATACTTCACAAAACCTCCATTTTCTCAAGCACCCACTCACCGAAACCTACTACCCCGTTCACAAGAATTGTTCCCCATCACTCTCTTGTCACTTCTACGGTGACCGATTTCTCTAATCTTTCAATTTTTTTTCGTGTGCTTCATTTGTGCAAGTTAGAACAATGCCTCCTCGAAGGGATACCGGTAAGAATGTTGCTGAATCTTCTCGTCCTCGTAAGAGAGCACACCGGATGCCAAATGCTCATGGCATTTTGTTTGAGGACACGGAGCATCAAGCCAAGTATGCAAAGTTGGTAAAGCATAAGTTGATACCGGCCCGGTACATGTGCAATGAAACTCTTGAAAATCTAGGGCTCAAATTTGAAGTCCATAAAATGTTTCACAGTATCGGGATGTTAAATTTTATGCAATATGAAGCGCCAACTTTTGAGCGCATAACCTTGGAATTTTTGAGTTCTTTACAGTTTCAGCTCAAGCATACCTGGACCGGATCCGACATTGAGTACTTCGGTACTTTGAAGTTCCGCCTATTTGACAATGATCATGTGATGTCGGTGGCTGATCTGGGGAAGATTTTAGATCTCCCAGTTTATGGGCCTGGTGCACCGCCGAGTACATTCGAGGCAGGATCATTCTGGAAGGATATCACCGGCAATACCGAGTATGCCGCGTCGGCTGCAAAAGCCTCATGCATCCATAACCCGTCCTTCCGGTACGCTCAAAAAGGGTTAGCTTATACCCTTTTCTGCCGAGGCGATAGCACAGGAGTCGCAACTCTGCAAGAGTTATACTTCCTGTATGGAATGGCAAACAATGAGCTGATTAATGTTGCGGCCTTCGCATCAAACCACCTGAAGCGAGTAGCCAATGCTGCCTCGGGTGAGATTTCTGTTGGGGGGATGATTACACAGATTGCTCAGCATCTTGGGTATAATGAGAGGTTGCTTGAAGTGCCCGCAGTGGCAGGTAAGACCAAAATTGATCTTGAAACATTGATCAACCAAGGTATGATTAAAACCGCTCATAATTATTATGCTGTGATGTCTCGTAACAAGCATTTGATTTCGTTGCCTGAGCCTAATATGATTACTAAGATAATAGAGCTAACTGGCTATATGAGGACCCTATGCAGGGTGGTTCCGATCAGTTTGATGAGTATTTTTCAGATGAGGAGGATGAAGGGAACCAAGCTAAAGAGGTCCCGGTGCAAACTGCTGGTGGTTCATCTAACCAAGCAACCGGTCAGTGGAATGTGTCCAAGGACCAGTGGGACGAAATGATCAGAGAGCAGACCCGGCAAGGGGACCTAATCGATGAGCTGCATGCATGGATGCAGCAGATGAAGCTTCATGGATTTCCTCCCGCGGAGTGATAGTTGTGAGTCCCCTCCGACATTGGTTCTTCAACAGTGAGGACACTGTTGAGTTCAAGTGTGGGGGGGTTTAGTTTTTATGTTTTCGTTTGTTTTATGTTAATCTTTGTTTATTTTGAATAGTATCGTAGTGTCGGCTTGAAGATTATAGCTATGTGTTATCTGAAAAAACACCCCTGAGTTAACCTGTTGTGTGTTACAAGTGAATTATGAGAAAGTATATAGGATGCGAGTGAAAAAGAAACCCGATGAGAAAATATGGAAAATTTTGATGTATAGGTACTACATGAACACATTGAGTCTTCGGAATTAGGAACGAGTTCGACATGTAGATTCGTGCCATGGTACTTTGATTTGAGAAGTAAACCCGAAGTAGTTTCTATTGATATATCTGGCTTTATCTATAATAATTGTGTGTACAAAGTTGATCCAAAAGAAAAAAGGCTTGAAGGCACCGGAAAAAAAATGAATAAAAACATTAGAACAATCGATCCTTCTAAGTTGGGTAACCCTCACAAGGTTATTCAACCTAACGGCGGTTGAACATAAATGTTTCCCGAAGGGACAAAAATCGGTGCCAACGATAAAAAGAGGGATCAATCTTGTACACATAGTGAAAATCATTAAAAGCCTTAAAAGTGATTGTCCGAATGAAAAGGGTTGAAAATCGAAAAAATAAGACCTAAGCACGAAGCATAGTCGGAGAGGTTACCGAAAAGGGAGATTCGGATCCGTGGTTTTCCACGGTGTAGTGTTTGTGTGATATCTATACTGAGAGAAAAGTACAAAAAAGAACTCATTGGGTGAATTGGAATGAAGGATCCACGTATGAGTATCATAATTCATATTGCTAGTTTTTAAGGTGTAAATACAGGATTTTTGCTTGAGGGCAAGCAAGAATTCAAGTTTGGGGGAGTTTGATCAGTGATATTTAGTGGTAATATTCAAGCCGATTTTCAGTGTCTTTTGAGTCTAATTTGATTTGTTTGTAGTATCTCGTTCATGTTTTGTCTTAGTTTTCTCATTATTGCGTGCAAGTTCGTGTTTATCGTTTTACTTTGTTTTTATCAGTGGAATGGGTTATGTGGTTGTTTTCTTTGTGGTGTTTCATGTAAATATGTAATCGGCTATTCGAGGCGTCCGAAAGATGATCCAAGCATTTAAAAAACGACAGAAAATGGGAGTTCAGAGACACAACACGGGTGCCAGTGTTGTACAACACGACCCGTGTTGTAAATACCAGAAGAGACTAAGATTTTGCTCAGAAAAGAAGAAGTCAGGGTTGTGACACGGGTGCCCGTGTTGTACAACACGGCCCATGTCATGGCAGCTGGTGGAAAAGTTGTTTTGTGGTGATCCAGAGGCACAACACGGGTGCCCGTGTTGAACAACACGACCCGTGTTGTGAAGACTAGAGGGAAATCTTATGTTTTGCTGCTTCAAGGGTATTCCGGACATTTCACGGTGCTTTTGAAGACTGATTTATATTTGACCATTATGACTGTTAGAAGGGGACTTTTTTGATTTGGGGGATTTTGAGAGAGAACGAATATGGGAGAAGAAGGATTGATCAAGAGCGGAAGCGATTGACGATCCAACGAATCCGACGTTAATTGTAATGTCTCAATTTTCTTGCTCTGTTTTTATTTCCAGTTTGAACATGAATGGCTAAACCCCCCAATGCCAGGGGGTGTCCCTGATTTGCTTTTTGTAATGACTTTTTGAATTCTTCAATTTGGGATTATGTTTTTAGTTTCGTTTCTTTATTTTATTGCAACGTCCTTAATGCTTTATCGTTATTGGAAAATGAGATAATTGATCGTGGTTAGGATTTGGTCTGACCAACCATCCTAACCTTGTTGCATAATTTTATCGTGAAAAATATTACTGAGGAATTGGGATATTTTTATGAGAACCTTTTTATGTCAGAATTATTGCTTGATGTTCTTCTTTGACCATTGAGGAATCACGGTCAATGAAGAATACCAAAGGTTTTTCTTTAAAGGAATTTTGGAAAAACATTATGAACTTAGGAAAGACACGTTCTAAAGCATATCTCTAAAATTAAGGAACATTCGAGTCATTGCATTGCGAATCATACACCGTACCTGGCATTACTTTCATATTAGTGAAATTATTTGTTTTAAATATACGTTTTGTTCTCTTTAGTTTATATAATTTAATCTCAAACCTTTAAACCATGAATTTTGTCCAATTGAAATTAATCACTAAGAACTTATTTTAATACGCAGTCCTTGAGATCGATATTTGGGGTTAATCCCTTCTATTACTACATCGGTAAAAATAGTACACTTGCTATTTTCCGATCAATGATCCACAAAGAATCGAGTGATATGTGGACGATATGATTGCCAAGTCCCTTACAGAAGAAGATCATCTGGTGAATCTGCTGAAACTGTTTAAGCGTCTAAGAAAGTATCAGTTGAAGTTGAACCCCAACAAATGCACATTCGGGGTACATTCCGGTAAGCTGCTGGGTTTTATTGTAAGTGAAAAAGGAATTGAGGTTGATCCCGATAAAGTCAAAGTTATTCAGGAGATGCATGCACCTAAGACTGAGAAAGAAGTTCGAGGGCTCCTAGGTAGATTGAACTACATCTCAAGGTTCATATCCCATCTCACTGCAACCTGCGAGCCCTTGTTCAAACTGCAAAGAAACGAACAAACAGTTAGGTGTAACGATGATTGTTAGAGAGCTTTTGACAAGATCAAAGAATATCTGCAAGAACCTCCAATTCTCATGCCTCCAGTCGAAAGGAGACCTCTAATCATGTACCTGACAATATTAGAAGAGTCCATGAGGTGTGTGTTGGGCCAGCATGACGAGTTTGGTCGAAAAGAGTATGCAATATACTACCTAAGCAAAAAGTTTACCTACTGTGAACAACATTATTCACTGCTCGAGAAAACTTGTTGTGCTTTAGCGTGGGCTGCTCGTCGACTAAGATAGTACATGTTGACTCATACCACCTTATTAATCTCAAAGATGGATCCAGTCAAGTACATATTTGAGAAGCTAGCGCTTACCGGAAGGGTTGCAAGAAGGCAAATGATTCTAACAGAATATGACATTCAGTATACTTCTCAAAAAGCCATCAAGGGCAGTGTATTGTCTGACTATCTGGATGAGCAACCCATTGACGATTACCAGCCTATGAGATTTGAATTCCCTGATGAAGACATCATGTTCTTGAAAGCAAAAGATTTTGAAGAGCCTATTCACACCGAAGGGCCTGACCCAGAAGAAGCATGGACTATGATGTTTGACGGGGCAGTTAATTGCAACGACCGTGGGGTTGATGCAGTACTTATCACACCTAAAGGAGTTCATATGCCTTTCTCAGCAAAACTCACCTTTACTTGCACTAACAACGAAGCATAATACGAAGCTTGTATCATGGATCTTGAGGAAACCATTGACCTCAAGATCAAAACCTTGAATGTATTCGGAGATTCAGCTTTGGTAATCAACCAGACCAACGACAAGTGGTACACTCATCAGGAGCATCTGATTCCCTACCGTGACTATACGAGGAGATTGTTGACCTTTTTCACAACAGTTAAACTTGAATACATCCCTCGAGATGAGAATCAGTTTGCAGACGCTTTGGCTACCATTTTATCCATGATCAAAGCACAAGCTGCCAATTATGTGCCTCGGATTTTGGTATCCAGACTGGACAGACCAGCATATGTATTCTTTGTGGACACTGTCACTGACAACAAACCTTGGTATCATGATATCAAATGCTTCTTGGAAACACAGACGTACCCACTTGGGGCATCGTCAAATGATAAGAAGACATTAAGAAGACTAACCGATAGCTTCTTCCTCAATACTGATGGCTCTTTGTACAAGAAAAACTTCGACATGGTCTTGCTCAGATGTGTTGACAAGAAGGAAGTAGACCTACTGATGCACGAAATACATGAAGGTTCTTTTGGTACCCATGTCGGAGGACATGCAATGGCAAAGAAGCTATTAAGATCAGGTTACTACTGGATCACAATGGATGCAGACTGTTTTGCCTATGCTAGAAAATGCCACAAGTTCCAGATCTACGCAGACAAAGTGCATGTGCCTTTGAATCCTTTGAATGTAATGTCTTCACCTTGGCCCTTCGCCATGTGGGGCATTGATATGATTGGAAAAATTGAACCGACTGCTTCAAAAGGTCACAGGTTCATCCTAGTGGCCATTGATTACTTCACCAAATGGGTTGAAGCAACTTAATATGCAAATGTCACCAGACAATTGGTAGCCCGATTTCTGAAAAGGGATATCATCAGTCGATATGGAGTTCCCAAGCGAATCATTACTGATAATGGTTCCAATTTGAACAACAAGATGATGGCAGAACTTTGTCGGGACTTCAAAATTCAACATCACAACTCTTCTCCTTACAGGCCAAAGATGAATGGAGCTATTGAGGTTGCTAACAAGAATATCAAGAAGATTGTGCAGAAGATGGTAGTCACCTACAAAGATTGGCATGAAATGCTACCATTTGCCTTGCATGGGTATCGAACCTCTATCAGAATCTCTACTGGGGCAACACCTTATCAGTTTGTGTATGGTATGGAAGTCGTCCTACCTATTGAAGTTGAACTACCTTCCTTACGGGTAATGATGGATGTGAAACTGGATGAAGCAGAATGGGTTCGGTCTCGGTACAACCAATTGAATTTGATTGAAGAGAAAAGATTAGCAGCCATCTGCCATGGGTAGCTATATCAGAAGCGAATGAAGAAAGCCTTCGATCAGAAAGTCAAACCTCGGGATTACCAAGTGGGAGAGCTTGTACTGAAAAGGGTCATTCCTCCTCATACAGACCACAGGGGCAAGTGGACACCAAACTATGAAGGTCCCTACGTAATAACCAAAGTCTTCTCGGGTGGAGCACTGATGCTCGCAACTATGGATGGTGAAGACTTCCCGTCTCCTGTGAATTCAGATGCAGTTAAAAAACACTTCACATAAAAGACCCACTGAACATAAAAACAGAATGTAAGTCCAGGCAAAAATAGGGCATCCCGGCGAGTCAAAAACAAAATAAAAGCTACATCGGACAGCTCAGGCAAAAATGGGTATCCCGGTGGATTGAAACCCCGAAAGGGCGATCCATGCAAAATCAGGGAATAAGCGAACAACTGCACTCTGAATTCATCTATATCACTCACAACATGGCAGGCTTCGAAAGGATAAAGCATCGGTCCAAATCAACCTTCTTCAGAAAGCAAGATAAAGAAAACGTCAAGGTCATATGGGTCATAGCAAAGGAAGCTCAATGGAACGTCATCTTCAACATTGCCAACACTTTTATTTTCTCAATTTACAGCAATCTCCTCCTTTCAGGGGATTCGCTTCTTTGACTGTACTTGCCTATTCATGGCACACAAATCAATAAAATCAGAATTTTTAGTCACACTTTGTTTTTGTACATTTTTTGTTTCGTTTGCAAAATGTCCAAAGTTCATAATACAACACTTGCATAAAACATATGAGTCATTTTTTAATAAATGCTTGCAGGAAATATGTTACTTTCAGGTATATCCAACTCCCATGACGGAATCCGGTTAAGGATACCTCGGGACACGTGTACGTTTTCCTTTGTCTTAACAGATTACAAGTACCCAAGGCAAACAATCCTTCACAACATGGGGCATATCAAGCATAGTATCCCCAGCCAAGTCAGCAATCACATCATCAGCAGAACTCCTTGACAAAAAGAATCTCCTTGCAAAGTTTCATCCTCCCAAAGGATCCCTTGAGGAATTCATCAATCCCCAGAAAATTACTTCCCAAAAGTTATCTCCTCCCCAAGTGGGACCTCCCGAGCAATGCCTGACAACTTTTCCCAGCAAAGTGGTTAAGAGCTTTCCATTCCCCATCAGAAGTGTCTGAATTTGCTCATCATCAGCAAAGTCGGTGGATTTGATTCCCCACAGAGTTGCCTCCCCCAGTAGAGCAATGCCTGACATACTTCCCCAGCGGAATCGATAAAACTTCCTCATCCCCAACAGGAGTTCTCCCTCCGGACAGATCAACCAATGATCTCTTTCCCCAACTAAGTTCTCCCTCTAGACATATCAACCAGAGATCTTTATCCCCGCAGGATCTGGATCTCAGATCAGGTTCCTCATTTGCATAATCATAGCATTCGCATCATTTTTCACCAAAATAAGCGTAGCATTCCGTCTAATACGGAACATTGCGGAAAAAATCAAACATTTGCATGATCATGAGCCAGGTTCGAGCCAGTCACCTGCAAATACCATTATCACTTCGTCGGCAATATACAAAACTTATATCCCCTGCAAATAAAAGCCAAAGCATCCCCTTTGCACTCTCAATTACAGATACCTGTTTATGTTTACATGCTTTCTTGACACTCATCCGTGTCATCTTTCTCCAGTAAAGTCACCATAATACCTTCTGCATTTTCAATACAAACACTTATTCATACTTGTTCATATTCATTTTTGGCACTCGTCCGTGTTCCTTGCTTAACCAATCAATACTCTTTTGTATCAACATCCCTAAACACGTGGCAGCGTTTGTTTCTACCGATACTCGTCCGTATCGTAGTCCTAAGGATGCTCGTCTGCACCTTTAATCCATACACACTGTCAAACACTTATACCGCCTATTTCAAAAGCGTAAGCACTCGTCTGTGTTTACCATTCCCCAGTAAGTCGCCAATAAAACAACTTTCTCCTATCCGACATTCTTCCTATGTCGTGATAATTTCGGAAGTCGTCCCCTGCCAGGTGATCGTCCTTCACCTTTGGATGACCGTCCCTCATCCTTTCCCCAGTGGAATCCCCATTATTGGAACCTTCTATCTGACATCCTTCCTATGTCGCAATATCATTTTAGCAGCCGTCCCCTGCTAGGTGATCTTCTTTCACCTTATGATGACCGTCCCTCATCATTTATCTGATGGCCGCCCCCATCTTTGATCTTTTTTATCCGACATTCGTCCTATGTCGCGATAATCCCCAAGAGCAGTTGTACCCTGCTAGGTGATCGTCCTTCACCTCTCGATGATCCTCCTTCATCATAATTATCCGATGGCTGTCCCCATCGTTGATCTTTTCTATCCGACATTCGTCCTATGTCGTGATAAAGAGCAGGTCGTCCCTTTCTAGGTGATCGTCCTTCACCTTTGATGACCGTCCCTCATCAAATATTTCATTTATTCTTTAACCCGATGGTCGTCCCCATCGTGGTCCCTTTTCCTTTTCCTTTTCCTGATGATCGTCCTTCATCAGTTTAACCCGATGGTCGTCCCCATCGTAGTTTACTTTATTTTCCAGCCTGATGGCCATCCCCATCAATGCTTTTTTCTCAATCCTCGGAAAATTTTATTTCTTTACCCGATGGCCGTCCCCGTCGCGGTCTCTTTATTTCCCAGCATGATGGTCGTCCCCGTCATTACTTTACTTACCGTTTACCCCCAGAAGTCGTCCTCTGCTCGATGGTCGTCCTCCATCGCTTTCACTTGATAAACATATTACAATATCTTTTACAATTTATATCCTTTTTCTTCTCCTCCCCAGTGAGTGCAAATTTCAGACTGTCTTTGGTATTCAACAACAAGTTATCTTGTTTGTCTGATAAGCCAGGGGCTTACATCCTGCACAACTAACTCATGCTTGAATAGGGGCAGCTGTAAACACCCCAAATTTGCCCTCACTTTTTCTCACACCATGACTTATGATCTTTCATTTTTGCACAAGCATAGGCATACCATCTCATATTGCATATTTGTTTCACTACATAGCTCCATTTCATCTGCATCTAGGGTTTGTGATCTGGGTAATCCAAGAAGTGATCTGAGTCATCCCAATGATCTTGAATCTTTCCAAGAGGGTCCATGTGTGTTCCATAATCATGATATGCTCTCCAAAGTTCATAAAAGTCAAAAGATCACAAAGAATGGCAAAGAATGGCAAAGGCATAGAGGCAGACTGAAGATTTTCTACACAGGTGACCTAAAATTAGGGTTTTGGTTTTAGAGGCCTTAATCCAAATTTTTTGGTCATTCTTGTTTCTAATGGTCTTAATATGTTATAAGTATCATGTGTACCAAATTTGATGAAGAAATTCACTGTGGAAGTCATCTGATCATTGGGTAACTTCTTGAGCAAGTAAAGTCAAAATCAGGGCATCTGAGGCCTCCATCAAGGGTACCAAAGGGTCATCATCATCATTTTGAGTCTCTATGATCTTTATTTGATGTTAGAAGTGGTTGGAAGTTCATAAAATTGAATAATTTTGTGCCAAATGCAAACTTGTTATTTTTGGAAATGACTTGTAATGGAAACTTTCCATTTTGGGAAAGATATTCAACCTATTCTTTCATGACCAAAAATGCTTCAAATGAAAAATTCTTGGGCATGAAAGTTATAGATTGTGTCTTCCTATTTTCAAAAAGTACAAGAACATGTCTTGATTCATCCTAGAACTCAAGATATGGCCTTTCAAAGTTGGCTAAAATCCTATAATTTTCAAGTTCATGCCAAAGAGGGATTTTTGCAATTTCACTTGCCAAGCCATTTCATGACCTCTAATCAACTTCTATGCACCATAACATGTCAAAGCAACTTCAAAAGATCAGAATTGGCCTTTGAACTTAGGGTTTTGATGGCTTGATTCTCAAGAAATCTCAAAATGACAATTATGCATAAACTTTGCAAAACCTCTTGAAACAATTCATCCACTTATGCCAGCTGCATAAACTTGATCCTAGGGCCATTCTTGAACCAAGCTGAGGCCAAGACACCCCTAAAGCCAGCTCTGCACCATGCCCATACCTCAAGTACACAAAGTTGACATTTTTGCAACTTGACCCATACCAATCACACTATGCCACCACCCACTTTCTGAGCACTCTTATTGGCATATACTAATCTTATGGAGATCATTTCATACAACACACAAGCCAAAAACATCCAAGAACTCAGATTGCCCAAAAATTCCATAAACCTTCCCTTCTTCGATTCTCTCAAACCAGCCATCAAAACTTAAAATTTCTTTCACCATTCAACTCCACATACCTCAAGGATTATTTCCCACCCATCACCATGGCCTAAATCACCCTGAAACAAAAACACGATTCCTCCTTCATCAGAACTGAAACCTCCAAACCAACCACTATAAGCCTCATCCAAGCATTCCATTAGCACAAGGAGGACCATAGGAGTTGATTTGCACAAGAGAGAGGCCCAGAAAACTCCATTTTGAAGAAGCTCAGTTCAGGTAACCTTCAAGAACTTTTTTTCCAGAACCTCTCTTTCTTGTTATAGATTGATTCTATGTGTTGCACTGATCATCCTGATGTGTTTAAAATTGAAAATGGTTGAGAAATAAGCATTTCATGATGTTTGAAACTTTTCCCGTGAAAATGTTTTTGCTTTGATTCATCATGTATGCGTGTTATAAATGATTTTTGATGCTTGATTCTTGCTTATTGTTGTTTGGGGATGTATTTTGGAGATTTTGGGGGTCTGGGTGGCGTATTGAGAGAGATTGAATAAAGAGCTTGCCGGAGAAGACGACCGGAACACTGTTCCGATTGCCTGAAAAAGATTAGGGCTTACTTAGGTTTAAATGCCAGTTTGAATGTAGGTCGTAGGATGAGTATTTCCCGCGTGCGTTGGAGGGTCCAAATTAGCCCATTAGCCCTAATTATAATTAATTAGTTTAATTCATTCAGATTAGCCCAGATTAGATCCAGACCATCCAAACACGCGCCAATCAACATATCTCTCCCCAGTTCAAATATGAGCCCTTGGATCCTCTGACTTTCCATTTAATCCATTTTTAATTCATTTTCTTTTTATTTATTTTGTTCATTTTATTTAAAATAGTAAAAACCATAAAACAATTCTCAACTTTTTCATTTTTGTTTCAAATATATTTCTTAATCTGAAAATAATTTTTATTTTATTTTTTGCATTAAAAAAGTATTTTTAAAATATTTCAATGTTATTTTTAATTAATTAATGGATTTTAATTAATTAAAAATGCATTTAGGTTTCTAAAAATCACCAAAAAATTCATGAAGCATTCTTAAACATTTAGAAACATTTTAAAACTCACCATACAAATTTCCTTTTAGGTTTGATTACTTTTTCACAATTTTCTTTGAATTAGGGTTCTTAAAAATCACATTTTTTAACCCTAACTTGAAAAACTCATTTTTTCCTAACCATGATGAGTTTGAACTTGGTTCTTCTAGCATTGTTTCACATATTGCATATAGTTTCTAAGTTATTTTTCTCATGATTTTATCTTGCATTTTCAATTTGATTTGCATTATCCCTTTAGAAGCACCCAAAAACCCTAGCAAACTTAGGAATTTCATAACTTCCACTAGGTTAGGCTTTTGACTTTCTCCTTTGGGGTGTGATCTTATATGGGATTAGGGTTTATTTGAGATTGATTTCAATTTTGCATCTTCATTTGCATTCTCCTTTGCATATCATCATCATATAAACTTGACATGACATTTCAAGCATTTGTATGACATCTTAAGAAAAGCTTGAATATTGCTTGATCATTTCTTCATTCATTTGCTATGCTTTGTATCCATTACACTTCATGAACATTCATGTGTTTTCATGCTTCTAAACATGCTTCCATTGCATCTCATCTTTGTATGATCATTCATATGCATCTTGTATGACTTTGCATCATCTCATATGCCATTTACATTGCATTTTCACTTATGAATTTGGTCATTTCATCTCATTTCATCTCATTTCCTTTTGCCTTATGTCTTATGCACCCATACTAACATTTCAGGAACTTTTGGGTAAGTTATCTGGGAGGTGGATTTGCCTTCACCTCTCACTTATTCTTTACTTTTAATATGCATTCTTACTTGTCTTTGAAGTGAAATTGCTTCACTTATTCTCCCTCTTACTTTCTTTCTTTCAAGTTACTTATCTTCTTCAGGAAGTAAGTAACTTGTTCTTCTTTCTCCTTCTCTTTTCATCTGCTTCTTTCATTGGCGGCCTTGAAGACCTTTCCTCTTAAGCCTCACAAACCATAGGATGTCCAAGTATGATAAATTTTAGGGTTGTGTATAGTCCCCCTAGCTTTTTACCTTTGAGTCCCCTTGAGTCTCTCTTCTCATCTCTTAATTAGAGACTAAACTCTTAAAGTTTTAGGACTTTGGAATTAGGGTTATGCCTGCATCCTTATCTTAGGATGGAGTGTATAACTTTAATCCTTAGTGTTAAACCTTTAATTTGTTTACACCTCTTAATCAAAACACATTAATAATCACTAAGACTTTATCTTGTAACTTGGGCCTTACATTAGGGTTCTATCTCTTCCTTATGGTTAAGACGGACTAAACCTAGTGTTTAATGGACAAGTCCCCCTCAAGTTGTCTTACAAACCATAAAATCCACTTCTTAATCTCACCCTTTAATTAAAATCCGTTTAATAAAGGCTTGTTATATAATGAATTTAACCCCTAACCATGGATTAAGTTGAGGTATCTTCCTCAGCTTAAGTGTTCTCATCTATCATCCTTCTTTTAGGATGGTGTAATGAGTTCACTAATCTATGATTAGAGATTAAACTCATTACTTAACACTAAACAAAAACCAAAAAAACATCTTAATAATCACAAGTAGGTTAATGATCTTAATCCTACATCATCATGGTAATTAAGTTGAGATGCTTATCTCATACTTAAGTAGGCTCATTATCCCTAATCAGGGAGGATATAATGAGTTTGCAAGCCCTTGATTTAGGCTTAAGCTCATTAACTTATGCAAAACACCAAAAACAATAAAAAACTAAAAACACAAAAACAAACAATAATTGTCTCCTTCGAGATTCGTTTCTCATCTCACTCATTCACAAACGATAACTTGCTTCTTCCGTATAATGCAAGACAGATAGCACTCGAGCCAAACAAGTCATACACTTGAGCATAGACAAGTGAGCAGTTCACAGTCAATTCATCATCCAGTCTCTTTGAGTCGAACTACGGTTTTCTGACTTCCTCATTGCACGCGAGGATATGTAGGCATAACTTAACAGTTTTTGAACAAAAGTCTTAGTGTCTTCCCCCTCTTTCAGCTTTCTTTTCTAAGCCTCAGTTCCTGAGCAATTCACATCCTTTTGCACTGACACCTGTACTTTCTTTCCCTAGCTTTTGCACATAGATAACACATACACTTACCCCTTTAAACACAATCTTGTAAGCATGGATCTCGTCGAGTACGATGGACGATCTGGGTGCTAATACCTTCCCAGGTCGTAACCAACCCCCTTTCTTAGTTTCTCTGGTTCGCAACCTTCTTATCCATCCTTTTCCGGGTTTATGCAGCATTACCTTTCCTTCGGGATAAAAATGCCTAGCTGGCGACTCTATTCAATTCAACCTCATTTTCTCTTTTCGCCGACTGTTCGTGTCTGCACCTTGGGACCTTGGTGTCTTTTTAGGGGAGCTAAACTACCCATGATGCAATGTTTTTGGTTCTTTTATGAACTTATGTATACTAAATGCTATGCACAATGTTGAGGAAATGAGAGGGAAAATTTTGAGGTATCACAACTATATAAGGAGACATAGACCTAGGGTTAAAATAACTTTTGTAACTTTTGTATCACTTGTAACTAGTAACCTAAATACTTTGTAAAATAAGGGTTTAGGGTTTGAGAGTCATTGGCTCTCTTAGAAGTTAGAAGTCATCCTTTTGCAGTATGGGATGCAGGGTGGAAGGCAGAGATACAAGGGGCACAACCAGAAGCCTTTAGGTATTAGTTTGTATAATGTTCTTGGACGAAGCTTTTAAGCATGTCCAAGATAACTTATTGATCAAAAAAATCATGACAGGTTCTGTGATGGCAGAAGATAGATGCAACACAACTTATGAAGGATGTAAGTAGGTTCTCTTATCAGAGTTAAAAATGGTGGAGTTTAGCTTTGGTGAAGATGTTCATTAGGGTAGTCATTGGGAGACAAAGTTGTAAACGGGAGAGTTTAACTTTGTATGAATACTACGATTTAATGGAGTCTTCATCCTGAAATGGTATCCCTCTGATTTAGGTTGGTTAACACCGAACTGGGTCAACATATTATGTGTTCTTATTATTCTACAATTTACAGTTTTCTGTATTGTGTTCTAGACTGAGATATCCAGACATGATGTTTCAACATATGTTGGTGATTGTGTTGCATCACTTCAAAAAAGCAGCTGTGTATTTCTCTTATTTCATAAAATGCAGTAATCATTGTCTTAACATTAAGATAGGACATTAGAGTATCCGCATAACCAGAATTTCAATAATTAAAATTAATCTCAAATACATGGCATATAATTGAAAATAATAAAAATAAATAACATTAGGTAGTTAGTCAAATTTAAGTTTCATCATCCTCATCTCTAAAACGTTCCCAAAAATACTCTACTAGATATCCTTGAAATTTATGATGAACTTGTTATTCACAAAGACTTGCTCTTCTTTGTAGTCTTGTTGCAAGATTCAGATGATGACTGTTAAATGATTCAGTTGTTGATTTGTTGTTTGTTGTGAATCAGATACCTTAGAAATAATGTATAATAGGTTTCTTTGTGATCAAGAAACCCACAAGGGTTAGGATTTAGGGTAACTAAGGATAACAACAAGGATTGTTTACAAACTGCTATTCTTTTCTTTCTCTTGAAACAAGATTACAAGTATACAAGAATAACAAATAACCTCTCTCGCTTTTGAATTAGGGTTTTATCTTCCTGTTTTCCCTTATTCAAAAGATGAGAGACTAGTATTCTATTTATAAGGAAACTAACATACTAACCTAATGGGATTTTTAACAATTACCTATTACAAGCTAAGTTAGGGTACAAGCTAACTTAAACAACTCGGTCCATAACATAAGGCCCAATTTGACAACAACATGTGAACGGACTTTGACGACATTCTAAACCTAGAGTTTGTTCCAATATCTCACAAATCTCCACATTTGAAAAAACTCTATAACAACAAGAAACAAACTAGCTTTCTTCATGCAGCTTTATTAACTGCATACACTGGAAAACTTGCAACTGAGCAACATTTTGGTGATCATATCAGCAACATTAAGATCTGTCGGAACCTTTAGCATTTGGGCTTCTCCACGCTCGATTACCCCTCTAATGAAATGCAGCCTCACATCAATGTGCTTGGTTTGCTCATGATAGGCTGAGTTCTTCGACAGGTGTGTTGCACTTTGACTATCACATTTAATAGTGATACCTCGACCTTGAAGTTTCATCTCCTTTGCAAAACCTTCAAGCCATAATGCTTCCTTTATAACTTCAGTTAGAGAGATATATTCTGCTTCAGTGGTTGATAAGGCAACAACCTTCTGAAGTGTTACTTTCTAACTAATTTTTGTGCCAAACATAGTGAAAACATATCCAGAAATAGATTTTCTAGAATCCATACAACCTGCAGAATCAGAGTCGATATATCCTTCGATTGATGCTTTACTATCTTCACCCAAGGCTCCACCATAAATTAGGACTCTGTTCATAGACCCATTTATGTATCTTAGAATCCACTTCAATGCTTGCTAGTGAGCCTTTCTAGGATTCGTTATGTACCTGCTTACAAGACTTACTACATATGTTATATCGGGTCTAGTACAAACTATAACATACATCAAACATCAAAGAACCTACTATATTAGCATATGGAATTCTATCCATATAAGTTCTTTCAACATCAGTACTAAGACACTAATTTATGCTTATCTTGAATTGAGGGTTTGTCGGAGTTATGACAGGCTTTGAATTCAACATACCAAACTTTTCAAGAATCTTCCGTAGGTATGCCTCTTAAGATAAACATAATTTCGACTACTTTCTATCTCTTCGGATGTCAATCCCAAGAATCCTGGACGCAACTCCCAGATCTTTCATATCAAACTCCTTATTAAGTTCAACCTTCACCCTCTTCACATCTTCGATATTGTTGCTTTCTATTAGAATATCATCCACATAAAGCAACAAAATAACAAATGAATTACCTGGTCGAAATCGGAAGTAAACACAATGGTCAAAATAACTTATGGTGAAACTTATACGTGCCATAAACTTATTGAATCTCTTATTCCACCGTCGAAGAAATTGTTTCAGCCCATATAAAGATATCTTCAGTTTTCACACATACTCTTCTTTCCCCTCTTCGACATACCCTTCAGACTGCCTCATCAGGATTGTTTCATCAAGATCACCATACAAAAACATGTTCTTCACATCCATCTGTTCCAGTTCACCTTTGAATTGTGCCACCATGGCAAGCAACATTTGAATAGACATGTGCTTCACAACAGGAGAGAATATATCATTGAAGTCGACACCTTCTTTCTGAGTGAAACCCCTTGCAACCAACCTTGCTTTGTATCTCTTCGACACCACTCCTTCGATTCCTTCCTTAACTTTAAAAATCCATTTACAACTGACTAACCTGGCTCTAACATGTTTTTCAATCAGTTCCCATGTGTTGTTATCATGAAGAGATTACATCTCATCGTCAATGACGATCATCTATTCATTCTTATTTCGACTTCTCATAACTTCCTTATAGTCTCTAGGTTCTTCATCTAGAACCTCACTAGCAGAGATTAAGGCATAAACTATAATATATGCATAACCAAGTCTCTTAGGTGGCTTGATGACTCTTCTCGACCCATCTCTTGCCAGCAGGTAGTCATTATCAGTCTTTTCATCTTCGACAATTGTTTCTGCTTCTTCTTCGACTTCATCTGGGTCGTGCAATTCAGCATCACTATGCTCCACCTCAACAAGAATTTCTCCCTGTTCTAGATCTTCGTTATCATCATCAGTTTATTGAAAGCCATATCAACATCATTGAAAACTACATCTCGACTAGTGATACACCTCTTGTGACCTGGTGTCGCTCCCAGGATTTTCATCCTAGTACAAACGCGAAAGTGGCGCGGAAAAGGTAGAGTCGCCAGCCATGCATTTCTATCCCGGAGGAATGGGAAAGCTTGCTTCAGGTAAATTCGATTCGCCAGCGATTTGGTCATGTACAAACCTTCAAGTGTCAATCATAACTCTTACGTTTTCGTCTCCTTTGATACCTGTCGAAGAACCTTGTCACTTTGTGTTGTGTGCTTTCTCAATCATGGTCGTCTTTTCAACTGTCGTTAACGCAAAATTCATAGTCGCTTCTCCCTTCAACGCTTTCAAGCAACCTTATTGAACAAATAGGGATTTCATCTTCAAGCTCCACAGACTAAAGTCGTTCACACCGGTGACTTTTCAATCTCATACTTTATTGAAGGCATCTTCTCCATGCTCACCACACCAATTTGTTGTGAATCAAATACCTTAGAAATAAATTATAATAGATTTCCTTGTGATCAATAAACCTACAAGGGTTAGGATTTAGGGTAACCAAGGATAACAACAAGGATTGGTTATAAACTGCTATTCTTTCCTTTCTCTTGAAACAAGATTACAAGTATACAAGAATAACAAATAAATTCTATTGCTTTTGAATTAGAGTTTTATCTTCCTATTTTCCCTTATTCAAAAGATGAGAGACTAGTATGATATTTATAAGAAAACTAACATACTAACCTAATGGGCTTTTTAACAATTACCCATTATAAGCTAACTTAAACAATTGGATCCATAACACAAGGCCTAATTTGACAACAACATGTGAGCGGACTTCGACGACATGTTAAACCTAGAGTTTGTTCCAATATCTCAAATTGTTATCTATATTATCATAAGAGTAATCAAAATCACTTCCACGTGTGTTTCGTCAATCTTCAACAATCATGTTGTGCAATATGATGCAAGCATATATGGTATGCTTGAGGGTTTCCATGTGTCAGGCACGCGCTGAGCCACATATAATTGCAAAGCAAGAATGGAACACTCCAGATGCCCATTCCACATCCTTTCTAGCTGATTTTTGATGTTGTGCAAATAGTTTTCTCTTTTCTCCCTGTGGCATTGAAATGGTTTTGACAAATGTAGGTCACTCAAGATATATACCATATGCTAAATAATACCCCATATTATATGGTATCCCATTGATTGTATATTGCATATTGGAGCATGTCCTTCCAAAATATCCTTAAACACGTTGGATTGGTTTAACATATTAATGTCATTGTTTGAACCTACAATACAAAAAAATGCATGCCAAATCCATAAGTCTTGTGATGCAACTACTTCAAGCAATATTGTGGCTTACAATGATCACCTCGAAAAAATTGTCCTTTCGATGCAACATGATAATTTTTCGATTCCCACTGAATACAATTAATGGAACCCAACATAAATGGAAAACCATATGACTATCCCATTTGTAAGAGATGTTCAACATCAGTGTTATTTTTTCTTTCTCAAATACTCTTCCCCAAATACAACATTCACGCCTCGAACGAATATTTCTAAGCACCCAACTGACGTGCTTCCACTGATTTGAACATATTCATCTACAATGTCAGCAGAGACCCATATGCCAACATATGAATATTAGATGTGCATTTCTACAATGGTGAAACACCCATTTAACTAGTTGCATCAATCCTCATTTGGAAATATCCATCATGTGTTCCAAGGGCGTTTATAATTCGAAGAAACACATGCCTATGCATTCTAAACCTTGTTCAGAATTAAACATCTGTGTATGCTGGATTTTTTGAAAAGTAGTCCTTAAATAATAGATTGTACCCTTCTTCACGACTTCAATCTATCATTGTTCTTCTATTTGGCCTAAAGGAACTTCCAGATCGACGTTCCTTTTCGAGCATTAACTTTAGTATTTATTCATCAACGTTGTCCATAAATTCTTCTTTAATCAAATCCCAAAAGAGTTTGTTGAGATCATTTGAATTGTTTGAATCCATTAAAGTGAGTGAAAAAATGAGAGAAGAATGAGAGAAGAATGAAAAAATAATGAGAAAAATGATAATATATAATGGTATATGAATAAAAACTAGTATGACTTACAAATAGTTTGAATAACGACTAGTTTGAGTAACCACTAGTTTGAATAATAACTAGTTTGACTAATGACTATTTTGAATATCAACTAGTTTAAATAACGAGTGGTTAAATAATAGACAATTTCAATAACAACTAGTTTGAATAACAACATAATATTTATTATATATTAAAGTGGTACTAATGACCATTTTACATTGGTATTGATACATAAGAAGTCCTACAACTTTTCATCCTAACTAAAGTCCATATTTTACTTTCAGGTTATTATAATATTTTTCATGAACACTCAATTGACTATTATTCATCGTAGAAGTGTCTAACATGATGAATTTCATTACGTTAAACTCCATTTCTCCCTTACATTGAGCTAGGCTTTCCATTGTTACTACTCTTTTGTTCCATGTATCTTGCACAACATTATAAGGCAATTCAAATGCATTTTCATTTTCCCTTACCTTACTCTTCCTTTTTGCCACTTGTTGTCCCATTGGACGCTTCATTGGTGATGATGAGTTATACTCATAACTTGAAGTTGTCTTTGGGTTAGACGAGGATGAGTGTACCCTTCTAGCAGAAGTCTTTGTTCTTTTTGAAGAATTTTGAGTTGATGCTCCCATCCATTTAGGTTCATCTTTTAACAATCGCCACACGTAATCAAGATTGAATGTTGTACCCTCATCCTAAGCAAAAAAAATGCATGTGAAATAGGCAAGATATATTTCTCTAATGTCCCACTTTTCTTTCCATTATTAGTTTGTTTGTAACATCCAATAAATTTTTGAACCAAGCCATTTTTTTGATGTCATCGATATTTTAATTCCCCATATAGCTTTTCTCGCGATTTTATTAGGTGTTTTTTAGCTTTTTGTTTTGAGATGAGAAAGAGAAAGACTCAAAGGAGACTCATAAGGTAAAAGTCTAAAGGGAAACTAACAATCCTAAGAGTTGTCATACTTGGATGTCCTAAGGTTAGTGAGGTATAAGATAATTATCCTAAAAGAAGAAGAAGGAGGAGTGAGATCCTAACTAACTTCAAAAGAATGAAGTTGAGTTGTGAACTCAAGGGAAGAAATAGAAATGAATTTTCAAAGAGGCATGGATGCCTTTCACAAACACAAGTTGAAAGCATTTAAAAAGATGAAGGAAGAAGTTGTATGTGAGTGCACACCCACACACACGACTTACCATAGCCCCTACAAATCAAAGGTTAGCTAAACAATTTCATATTGAAAGCATAAAGAAAGAAAAACAAAGTAGTATTCAAACAAGTCATGGAATGACACTAAGGGTCAAATAAGACTAAGTCCTAAGGAAAAGGATCCTAAATGGTCAAATACCTCTAAGATCAGTAGCTAAACCCTATTAAGGTACTCTATGGTTATAAGATCAATCACCAACAAACTATGTTCAAACTAGGCACTAAACACCAAAGAAGTTCAAGGTAAAGTTAGTTGAGGAAGAATGAATGATTATGCAAGATGAACATGTACTAAAGCATGGTTAAGTGTCAAAGTAAGAACCAAATCTCAATTATAAATTTCATGTAATGCATATGAATGTGCATACAAATTATGGGAATAAATGCTCGAGTACAAGAGATTAGATGAAGAAGTGAGAAGAAGTAAACAAATTGTTACATAGGAAAAAAGTTGGCTTGGAACACAAGTCAAACATGGAAGTCAAAAGTGGATGATCATACATCAAGGTCAGTACCAAAAAAACATTTCAAGACGAAGTTAAGATGCACAATTTAGCAATATAAGATTGTAAACACCCCAAATTTACCCACACCCATTCACACCATGGCTTGTGATCTCTTCATATCATGTCATATTGCATTTTTGCTTCATTGCATTATTTCTAAGTCATCTGCATCTAGGGTTTGTGATCTGAGCTATCCCTGAGTCACTTGAGCCACTCCAAAGGTCTTCAATCACTTAAAAGGGGTCCACGTATATTCAAGCATCATATCATATCCTCACAAGGTCAAGAAAGTCAAAGAATCACAAGAACTGAGAAAGGCATGGAAGCAGAGCCAGGTTTAACTGCACAAATGACCTAGAACTAGGGTTTTGGTTTCAAAGGCCATAACTCCAAATTTTTTGGTCATTCTTGTTTATATTGGTCTCTATATGTTATGAGGATCATGCATATCAATTTTCATGAAGAAATTCCATAGGGAAGGCATCTGATCAAGAGATGACTTCTTGAGCAAGTCAGTGCAAAATCAGGGCATCTGAGGCCCCCAATGACCCAACCAAAGGGTGTTCTCCATCATTTTGAATGTGTATGATCTTTATTTGATCATAAGAGATGTTATAAGTCCACAAAATTGAAGGATTTCAAGCCATTTGCAAAATTGCCTTTTTGGGAAAGTGACTTATAATGAAAACTTGCCATTTTGGGAAAGTTTCTCAACCTCCTCTTTTTGATTCAAAAATGCTTCAAATGAGAAAACTTTGGTCATGAAAGTTGTAGAATGGATCATTCCCTTTTCAAAAAGTACAAGAACTTTTTCTAATTCATTTTGGATCAAAAGTTATGGCTTTGCAAAATTGGGAAAAATCATGAAATTTCCACTTTTGGCACCAAAGAGGGATTTTTGCAAATTCAAATTCCAAGCACTTTCAAGACCTCTAAGTGACTTCTTTGCATCATTATAACATGTTACAACTTAGAAAAGTCAGATTTGTGCCAAGATTTTTTCATTTCCATGCCTTGGATTACAAGTTGCATAAGGCACTTTTCTCATGAAACTTCAAAAAATTGAATCTTTGCAAAAAGAACTTCTCATGCTTGAATTGAACACTAATTGGTCTCAAATCATTCTAGCAACTTCATATGGCTCATATTTCTACATTTTGCCCAAAATATCACAAGTTTCTTTGCCTTGGTTCATGAGAAAATCCAAAGAGGGAAATATGCAAGAATCTTGGAAACCCTTGATCAAGGCTAGCCAGCTCACAAAGTCAGATCCAAAGGCATTCCTTGACTTAAGCTGAGGCAGGACAAGCCCTAAGATCTCCTTTGACCCGAGCCATACTCATAGTACACAAGATCTTTCCTTTTTGCATCTTGTCCATGCCAATCACACTGTGCCACCAACAACTCTCTGCCCAATCAGAGTCCAATATGTGGACTTCAAGCATCCTAAAGCAAGCCATACACAAGCCAAAAAGCTCCCACAATCCAGCATCCACAAAATTTGTCAAAAACTTCTCCCCATCGAATCTCTTCATACAGCCTTCAAACATCAAAAATTTCTTCACCCACAAACCACAAATCACTCATAGAACACGAATCACCCCCTGAAACAGCTTGAAACATCACACACAAAGACCTTCATTTCTGTTACACCAGAGCTGAATCATTCAAACCAGCCACTCCCCAAGTTTTCTAAGCTTCATTCCATCATCAGGAGGTTCAAGGAAGCAGGATTGCACAAAGTTTGAGGCCAGAAAGCTCAAAATCAGGAAAGCTTCATCTCAAGTAACATGAAGAACATTTTTCCCAGAAGTTAATTTTTAAGTTCTTTTATGGTGCTATGTGTTCTCCTGATCATGAATATGTATTTATTTTTTGAAATGGTGAAGAAACCAGCATGTATGACATCTCTCAACATTTGCCCGTGTTTCATATTTTGTTTCGATTCAGGCTTGTGAGAGAAAATAAATGAATTTGAGATGAGGGTTTAGGTTTATATTGATGAGAGGGTCATTTTGGTGGAAGAAATTTCATGTTTGGTAGCTTGTAGAAGAATCTAGGGTTTTTGTTTCGTCGGAGAAGACGACCGGAACACTGTTCCGGCCGTCTGAGTTTGATTAGCCCTAATTAGGTTTAGCAGTGTAATTAATGAGAGTTTGAATGTAGGCCGTGCGATAGCTCTTTCCCGCGTGTGTTGGATGGCTGAGATTTCATGATTAACCCTAATCTAGATTTAATTAAATGTTAATTAGTTAATGAATTAAGTTTAGGGAAGTTTGAACCTGGGTCGTCCAGATGCGCGCCAGGTCAAACTTCCCAAGCCCAGATTCAATCTGGACTCTTCATTATGCATACTTTCTTTTATTTCAATTTAATTTCATTTCTTTTTCATTTTTATTTACACGAATTATTTAAAATAGTAAAAAACATTTAAAAATTCTGAAAATTTTTGTCAAGCATTTCATTAATTTTAAGAATCCAAAAATATTTTTATTTTTATTTTTTGCATTAAAAATTATTTTTAAATCATTTAAATGTTTATTTTTAATTAGTTAATGAAAATTAATTAATTAAAAATGCATTTAGGTATTTAAAAATCACCAAAAAATTCACATTGCATTTCAAAACATTTAGAAACATTATCAAACTCTCAAAGCAAATTTCTTTTTGGTTCTTGATAAATTTTGACAATTTTCATTGGAATTAAATTCTTTTAAAGGAAATATTTTTGTTCAAACTTAAAAAAATCCATTCTGCCTAACCATTGAGAGTTTGATGATGGTTCTTCTTGCATTGCATCCTCCATAGCATGTAGTTTCTAGGATAAATTTGGTTTGAGTTCATATTTCATTTTCAATTTGTTTTGCATTTTTCATTGTGAGGTATCCCTAAACCCTAGCAATCTTGAGAAAATCATAACTTACACTAGGTTAAGAGTTAGGTCCCCTCCTTTGGGCAGTGAACTTGTGTAGGGTTAGGGTTCCTTTGACCCCATTTTCAATTTTTTATCACTTCATTTTCTTCTGGTTTTGAATTTTTGAATTGTATGTTGTATGTAAACCCTAATTTGTGCCTTCCTTTGCATCCATCTTTCATTTGCTTGCATTTAAGAGCTTGCCATGACATTTTGTGCATCCACATGATCCATAATACATCTTAGGACATATTAGAATCATGTTTGATCATTGAATCTTTCATTTGCCATGTTATGCATTCATATCATTTCATAAACTTTCATGAACTTTCATGGTTCAAAGCATGCTTCATTTGCATCCTCATCCTTGTATGATCATCCACAACTCTTGACATGTGTTTGCATCATCTCTTAGAATCATTAACATCATTTTTATGCTTCTGACTTTGGTTTGCATCATGGCATTTCATCTCATTTGCATTGCATTGCATTTCTTTTGCTAACTTTTCAGGTGGTAAGTTGTCTTGAGAAGTGAATTTGCCTTCACTTCTCACAATCTCTTCTCATCCCTCTCTTGCATCATTGCTGAATTTTTTATCTTTCCTTGGAGTGGTCTTGCTCATTCATGCTCTTTCCCACTTTCTTCCTTTAAGCAACTTGCCTTCTTAAGTGAAGCAAGTTGTCTTGCTTCTCTCTGCTTCTCCCTCCTTTCATCTGCTTCTTTCCTTGGTGGCTCTTTGAAGATTCTTTCTCTCTTAAGCCTCACAAACCCTAGGATACCCAAGCATGATCACAATTAGGGTTTGATTAGTCCCCCCACTTAGTTTTTACCTTTGTGTCATCTTTGAGTCTTCTATTCTCATCTCATAATCAAGGACTAAACCCTAAAGGTTTTAAGGCTTTGTGATTAAGCTTATGCCTGCATCCTTCTATTAGGATGGAGTGTATAACTTTAATCCTAAGTGTTAAACCCTTAATGTGTTTAAATCCTTTAATCAATTCACTTAATAATCACTAAGACATCAAGCTTGTAACTTGGGCCTTGCATTAGGGTTCTAATTCTTCCTTAATTGGCTAAGAAGGACTAACCCTAGTGTTAATGGACAAGTCCCCCTCAAGTTGTCTTACAAACCATAAAATTCACTTCTTCATCTTATCATTAACTAAAATCCACTTTAATAAAGGCTTTGTTTTGTCATGAGGTTAATCCCTAATCATGGATTAAGTTGAGGAGCCTTCCTCAGCTTAAATGCTCTCATCTATTATCCTTTTATTAGGATGGTGTAATGGGTCCATTAAATCCCTGATTATGGCTTAAACTCATTACTCAACACTAAACAAAAATACCAAAAACATCTAAATAAATGCAAGTAGGTTAATGATCTTAATCCTACACCATGGTGATTAAGTGTGAGGTGCACACTTCATACTTAAGGTATTCTCATTACCCCTAATCAAAGGGAGGATGTGATGAGTTTACTAACCCTTGGTTTAGGATTAAACTCATTTCTCTATGACAAACTCCAAAAAGCAATAAAATACTGAAAACACAAAAAAACAAACAATAATCGTCTCCTTCGGGATTCTTTTCTCACCTCATTCACTCACAAACGAGAACTCGCTTCTTCCGTCTAATGCAAGACAGTTTGCACCTGAGCCAGACAGGTCATACACTTGAGCATAGACAAGTAAGCAGTTCACAAGTCAATTTATCTTTTAGTCTCTTTGAGTCGAACTACGATGTTCTGACTTCCTCATTGCACGAGAGGATACATAGGCATAACTTAACAGTTATCGAACAAAAGTCTCTGTATATTCCCCCTCCTTCAAGCATTATTCTTTAAGCCTCATTATCTTGAGCATTTCACTCTTGTTCTTACACTGACACTTCACATATTTCACTTCACATTTCTTTTACACTGACACTTGCATCCTTTCCAGCTTTGATACACAAATTGCACAGACACTACCCCTTTAAAACACAAATCTTTTAAGCGTGGATCCCGTCGAGTACGACGGACAATCTGGATGCTAATACCTTCCCAGGTTGTAACCAACCCCCTTTATCAGTTTCTCTGGTTCGCAACCGTCTTATCCATCTTTTCTTAGGTTTATGCAGCATTACCTTTCCTCCGGGATAAAAATGCCTAGCTGGCGACTCTTGTCTTTTGAGTTCACCCTTGTGTGTTCTTCTCTTTCGCCGACCGTTCGCGTCTGTACCCCATTTGACCTGGCCTCATTTTGGTGGGAGCGACAAAGATGTACATACAAGTCACTTTGAAGTTAGATGAACATAAGATGCCAGTTGATTCACATATGTTCAAGCATACAAGTGATTATGAAATGAATGACATTTGAGATGCATGAAATGATTATGTGTCAGTGGTATGCACAAAATGAAATTCCAATGAATGGTATTAATGAGCATTGATGATTCAATTACAAGTCATGTAGATGGTTAGAGGATAAGAAATGAGAAACTAGGTCACAAAAGATCAAGGTAGGTTATACATGTTGAACCCAACACAAACAAAATGAACACTCAAGGAAAATGACATATGATTCTACCAAATGGACCTATAATAGTCTAAAGGGGTCTTATAATGTTTACAAGTTAGTTCTAAAAATATGGCACAAGTGCCTACCTAAAACTAGGGTTAGGATGCAGCGAAAGAAAAGGAAAATAACATAGGGAAAGAAAGTGTTATGCTCGGATAGGCCATATCCCACTGCCTACGTATCCCTTTTGAAGAATCAGGGTTAACATAGTTCGACTAACTACTTTTGTTTGTTTTGGAGTTTTTAGTTGAACGATGTTAAGTTCACGTTCTACCAGCTGCTCGACCTTTAGAGACTCACGCGCCTGGAGTAGAAGGAAATAACATGTTCTTATGAAAAGAAAACAAAGAGTTTTATTTGTGTTTTAGGAATACTCATGCAAAAAAGGTAGTCCTAGACGAAGGAACCGTGCTACCTAAGTTAACATGCAAACAATAGACTATACAAAGCCTAGCAATCCTATGGGGAGACAACCACATCACACAAATAAACAAACAAGCTCGAGGAGTATCCACATCACTCGAGTAGAAAACATCCACTTGTGGATCATGTCTTCACAGTGTCAAAGATAGGGCCTACAAATGATATGGAGGATCAATGTAGGACAAAATTAGAGGTGACACCTAACCACGATATCGGGATCGGGCAAGAAGGGTACACGAAGCAAGGAGATCTCATCGGGCTCGTGACTGTGGGAAAAAAGTATGTCTATGCATGGTATCATATCACCAAGAAAGAACAGAACGAGGGAAATATCATATGCGTACGAGCACAGAGCGTCAATGTCAACGGACGTGAGCCACACAAAGCGTAGGGATCCAGAAAGTGAGATCCTCTTCCATAGACTGACCGAACAAGAGCAAGATGGACTTTAACCAAAAGCATCAACACATAGTGAGAGCTAATGAAATACTTAATGATAGTGTTGAGACTAACTACTAGACCCTTTTCTCTAGCCTTCATAGAGGTCTTATCAGGGGGAATGGGAATGGGGCGCCTCTTTTGAAGTCCTTGGCACAAATGTAAACAAACACATACATAGCCTCTGAATGAGGACTTCCAGAAAATGCCCGCCAAAAAGAAATGGTCGGGACTCCAGCCTATGTAAGCAATAAAGTACGAAAATAGTAAATCAGATAAGAAACCAGACCGTGCGGATGTAAATCTGAAGTACCAACAAGCTAAACAGATAAAAGAAACCCATAGGTCCGCTCGAATAAGCTAGCATCCACACAAAAAAAGCAAGTTGGACATCACATTTTCCATATAAGCTCAAGTCATCGGAGTGAAAACAAATCACTCAAGATGTGCAAGTCGGATGCGACCACATAAATGCCATGCACACAACACAATTCAGATAAAACAACATCACAAAATATCATTTGAAACCAAACGGTATCCCACAAATAAAGTGGAACACCAACCAAGCGAACGTCGTCAAGATCCTTGCGAGAACCTTGCATGAACTTAACAAACACATTAGAAATCATAAAGAGGCACAACAAAGTTGCACCTATGCCTCACAACTCAAAATCAAGTAGAAAGATGAGCATACGAGTCATGGACATGCATTGAAATGTATGTTTCAAAACGGGGCAGCACCTATGCACTAACATAAACTACATGCGAACTCAAACCAGAATCGAGCAAATTTATATGTAATGAATGACAAATGATCCATAAACATAAGTATAAGTCAAAACAAGATCAATGCATCAAAATCACACTAAACCAAGCTTAAAAAGCCTCAAATCGGAAAAACGCGTCAAAAATCACCGACTCAAATTTGAATGAAAATCACATGGTAACTTGCAAACGTGCCAACGAATTCAAATATGCAATCGGTTTTTGAAAACTACACTCGAAAGTGGGACTTTTTGACCAATTTTTTCGGCTGGCAGTAGTGAAATAGCAAAAAAAAGTCATCCAAAATCGACTAAAAATTTCATCAATGGCTCCGGAATCATCAACAAAGTCGAGTTATACTATTCACATTCTCGAAAACATGCTACAGTTAGGAAGTTATGACCAAATCATATTATCGACACACGACGCATGAACCACATCAACAATTAAACATCAACCTATCATATTCCCAATTTTCACATTGAAACAAGCATGAATTCAAAAGTCAAGCACTTCAATCAATATCAAGTCACAACAATTAACTCTCCTAGGAATTTTGTCAAACACCTAACATGCACCGATTATTCTAAGTCAATTTTAACAAGAATTTCCAATTATACACCACATGCACCGATTGTTGTGTTCTTGAGTTCGTGATGAAGTTGTTGTCGTGTTCTTGAGAAAAAGTTGAGAGAATGAACTTTGATCCTTTAAAGAGAGTTTTTGGTATTTTTGAATTGTGATTGAAGTTATGTGACAAATCATGGATCAAAAGAATATATAGTGGAGTGTAAATTGAAATGCAAAAGGTAGAATTTCGGCTTAAGTGAAAATAACAATGTCTTCGGCAAGAAATTTCGACTCTGAGCCTTCCACAACATTGTCTGAATCTGAATCACGATTGCAACACATAAAGATCAAACACCATATGATCAAAATCAAGTGCGATCGATTCGTTTAAGTTGCAAGAAATCACTGAATAAGTTGTTTTTTCAGCTTATTTGGTGTCCGCTACTCGAAAACGTGACGAGGTCAACCTCTTCGGGGCATAATCTCGACTCGACGTTTTTAGAAAAGTTGTAGATCTATGAGTCAGTGACCTCGTGTTAAAATGTGAACTCAACCGGACAAAAGACGAGGGAGATATGAATTTTCTCGTGAAACCACTTTCAGCCTTTTTCCTTGGTTCAACACTTCAGTTTTGCGAAATAAACCAAAATGACAATCTCCGGAGTACCGTTTGAACTCGAGTTTGTATTTGAACTTGAAGAGGATAAAATTTATGAATTTGAGCTTCAAGAACAGACGCAATCTGATGAAAATTGACCGAGTTATAAATTTTACAAAATCTGACAGTCAGTGCACTGCATCAAAGAACCCCACCGGTAATTCGCATTTTCGGGGTCCTTCCACTCGGACCTAACCCAAACTGAATTCACAACACAAAGATAACATCTAAATGGATTTTTAGGCCCCATAACGACAACAATCCAACTAACGAGATGAGAGTTATGATTTTTTTAGTGTCCAAAACTTATCAGTTCAACACTGTTTTTCATTGTTTTTCCACTGTATCAACTCTAAAAACTCGTACATTGGGATATCTTCTTCAAAGAATTAGCTCTCGGCCAAAACACAAAAGTTGGATAGGATATTAAGACGAAACATTTGCATGTGAATCTCTAAAAAACGTTGATCCAATCAGAAGTTGCAAACTATTGAATACCACTAGCACAATTAATAGGCGAACCTGAAATTTCAGAAAAAAATAATTCCTGCCACTTTCCTTGATGGATTGAACTCCGAGCCAAACACAAAAGTTGTAGAGAATACCGAAACAGTTCTTACCATTGAATTTCAAGCCAAAATGAGTTTCCGGGCAAGATTTACAACTTTTGCAAATTGCACCGCAAAATTGATATTCTGATTAAACTGCTCTGAATCAACCGAGAAATTTGGCTTCTTCTGAGATTCTTCTGCACGTGCCACATGACGAAATAAAGTTCTGTCGCAGTCTGTGAAAGCTCAATGGAGATGTATGTTCATATATGTTTATGATGCAATTATGATCTAAATGCAATGTAATGTATGAAAATGCTATGCTAGATGCAATGAAAATGAGGACAAATTTTGGGGTGTTACAATGATTACAATCCTACACATCTTTCCCTCCTTTACCTTTTTTCACATAAACCATTTCTATGTTTTAAGAACTACATAGAGTCACTTAGTGGAAAAACAAATTATTAGATAGAAATAATTAATAATACTCAATACTCCACTTCTGTTAAGAAGTTCCTAAGTGAATGAACCCAACCCACTACTTTGATATGTCAACATAATAAACTTTTACTCGTCGTACTCTGTTTATTTCTCTTTTTTTTTCTCCACATTTTTCTCTTATTTGTTTTGATAAAAATGTTTAAGGCTTTAAAGAATCCAAACAAAACCAACTGAAACTAATCGCAATTCGATAAACCCACTATCCGATCAAACCGTTTAAAAAATTGGATGGAAATGGATGACATATAACTAACCACAAGTTTTATCGGATTGAGATTTTTTAACCGAATCTGACCATTTATCAACCCCTAATTTTCAGCAATATTATTAAAGTTTAATGGATATACTTTACATATATTGCCACATAGTTGTTTTTATAGACAAAATATAAATCTCTTTTAAAATTTAGCATGCCTATGTAAAACTATTGTATAATTCATTCAATAATAATTTTTATATATTTGGGTGTAGATTAAAGGTAAGTATAATGTCGATCAAAAATAATTTTATACTAACATTAAGGGTGGAAATAGGCTAGGCTAGGCTATGCTTTATAAGGCCTGAGCCTAGCCTACGATAAACTTAAAAGACCTGAGCCTGGCCTATGACCTACTATAGGCTCACTTTTTTGCCATGGCCTGGCCTTTTTAAAAGTCTGGCATGGCCAGGCCTGAAAGCCTATTTACAAGCCTTTTTCTTATTAAGGTTCTCAATTATTACATATTACTGTAGAATCTTTATAGACTGACCTATATATGCATATATAAATCGACCTATTTATCCTTTGTTCTAATATATATGCATATATAAGTCAACATATGTATTCTTCTTTCTAATAATTATATACATGCATATGCATATATATATATATGACAACCTATTTATCATATTGTTAAAGCACACTTTTATTTTTAAAATACGAACATATCTTAATATTTTATTGGATGTTAGTTAGGGGTGGGAATAGGTCAGGCCGGTCTACATGGGTCTATAGCCTAGCCTACTTAAGATCAGGTCAGGCCAGGTTTTTTTTAATAAAAAGGTCGGACTTAGGCTTTTTTAAAAGTCTATTTAATTAAATATGTTAGACTTAGACTATTAAAAAAACCTATAAAGCCTTATAGGCCGGCCTATATATATATATATATATATATATATATATATATATATATATATATATATATATTAAAAATATGATAAATAGGTTGTCATATATATATATATATATATATATATATATATATATATATATATATATATATATATATATATATATATATATATATATATATATATATATATATATAGATAGATAGATAGATAGATATTAAAAATATGATAAATAGGTTGTCCTATATATACATGTATATAATTATTAGAAAGAAGAATACATATGTTGACAGATGAGGAAAAGGAATACACATTGGCACCGTAAAATATTTGTACACGGTTGATCAATAAGAGATTCGTGTTTCGTTAAAACACATTTTTATTTTTAAAATACGAACATATCTTAATATTTTATTGGATGTTAGTTAGGGGTGGGAATAAGTCAGGTCGGTCTACAGAGGTATATAGCCTAGCCTACTTAAGATCAGGTCAGGCCAGACTTTTTTAATAAAAAGGTCGGGTTTAGACTTTTTTAAAAGTCTATTTAATTAAATATGTTAGACTTAGACTATTAAAAAAAGCCTATAAAGCCTTATAGGCCATATATATATATATATATATATATATATATATATATATATATATATATATATATATATATATATATATATACACGTACATTTGGGCTGGACTTTAAGCCTTACTGTGGATTATTCATGTTTGGGCGCTTCAACCCAGAACCATTTGAAACCCACAAAGAGCTATTAGGGTTTGTCACCATCATCCCTTAAAAGCCAAAACAGAACGAAAGACAATTCTTCTACTCACAGGCGCAAGAGATCAAAGAAGAGCCACCCTCTGCTCCGCTGAATAGCACCATGGTTCACGTTTCCTTTTACCGCAACTGTAAGTCTATTTCGATCTACACCTTCGTTAACTCTTACTCATCGTATCAAGCTTTTTCTATAGATTTCAAAACCTAACCCTTACTCATCGTATCAAGCTTTTTTCTATAGATTTCAAAACCTAACCCTAATTTTGTTTATGATCTAGATGGAAAAACATTTAAGAAACCTCGTCGTCCGTACGAGAAGGAGCGTTTAGACGCCGAGTTGAAGCTCGTCGGTGAGTACGGACTCAGGTGCAAACGTGAACTCTGGAGAGTGCAGTACGCTCTTAGTCGGATCAGGAACAATGCTAGAAACCTTCTCACTCTTGATGAGAAGAATCCTCGTAGAATTTTTGAAGGTGAAGCTTTGCTCCGAAGAATGTTCCGTTATGGATTACTTGATGAGACACAGAATAAGCTTGATTATGTTCTTGCTTTAACTGTTGAGAATTTTCTGGAACGTCGTCTTCAGACGCTTGTTTTTAAATCTGGTATGGCTAAGTCTATTCATCATGCTAGGGTTCTCATCAGACAGAGGCACATCAGGTTTAACCCTTTTTCTTTATTTTATTTAATTTATACTTGTTTTCTGGTCTCTAATAAGTTCCCGGAGTTATGGAATTTACTCATTAATCTTAGATGTAGTATTGTTAGGAACTTAATTGATTTTAAATAGTTGAGATTTAGGGATTTTATTTATTGAATGGGGTTGATTATAAGGACAAACGTTACACACTTATGTTGTCAAAGACATTGTGTAGTTTTAAAGTAATATGTTAAGTGTTGTTGAATGGAAAAGTGCTTTTTATGTTTTTTTTGGTTAGTAATTGTGTTGCTGTTCTTTGGAATTGGAATTGGAATTGATATTAGCATCTGTTTGGAGTTGATATTAGTTTCTTAATTTAATATTTATAATTAAAATAGTGTTCGATTAAGCCAAACCTCTTGAAAACTGGGTGTTATAAATTTGGAAACTGCAGATTTTAATTGTGAATGCTTTTTGAGCATTCATGTGTTTTGGAGTGGAGTTGCCTCCCGCCCGGCGATGCTTTCGGATTTGATAATGCTGATTATAATACCCAATATATATTTTTGACTTTGGGATTGAGTAATTTTCGGTCTTTGTATTGTAGGGTTGGGAGACAGGTTGTTAACATCCCATCTTTCATGGTGAGAGTTGACTCACAGAAGCATATTGACTTTTCACTTACAAGTCCCCTCGGGGGTGGACGTCCCGGAAGGGTGAAGCGAAAGAACCTCAAGGCTGCTGCCAAGAAGGCCTCTGGTGGTGATGGTGACGAGGAGGATGAAGATTAAATTACTGTATTCTTGGTTGAACTCTAGCCAAGTTAAATTTTGTTTTTGCATCTATGACTATGTCCCTAGTTTTTCATTATTGACTGTTATACTTTTTTTGTTTTGTTCATGCTTGGTTCTGTTTTGAGAATGTACTTTGTTTGAAATCTTGGGTTGTTTTTGGAACAATATTAGTACTCTAAATGTTTTGCTCCAATTTCTTTTCATACACCAAGGTTGTCGTAAAGGAGAAGTGAGAAGAAAAACTTGCAAGATCAGACATTAATATGTTTGGTTACAAACAGATAGTAGCCGATCTTGATTGGAGAACATAATTGGAGTGTAACTCTTCCCATTTTTTTAATATAATTTTGATAATGATTAGTTTATTTTCACATCACCTTCACATGATTACTCGTTGCGCACTCAAGCAGTATGAATGAAATAGTCTCTAGGGTGATAATAGGGTGATATATAACTCTAGGGTGATAAATAATCATTTAATAATTTATTAAATTTACGGATTCTATTATACGTATTTTGATAATAATTATTTAATAATTTATTAAATTTACGGATTCTATTATATGAATGTTGTTGGATTATTTAAGTTAATAATGATTATTTAATAAATTAAACTAAGAGAATCTTACAAAAGAGAAATATAATAGAAAAGAAAATTATTATTAATAATCCAACAATGGCAGTACAAAGATTAATTTTTCGCTTCTCTTTGTGTGTTTGATGGAGGCGGTTGTTGTTGAGTCCATGATTCTATGCAATCGTCTGTCACCAATAACTAGCTGCCGTAACTCAGTTGGGTGTGGGTGAGAACGATAAGCTTGACCGAATGAGGATATTGCCTCGTTTTGAGAACGAAACAAAGGTGAGAGGCTATGGGTTGATCACATGTTGTGGGGTTGGTGGTTGGGCGTATGCTGCGGCCTGCGAGTGCGGGTCAATCAAGTATGGGTTATCTGACACCCATTATTGCGTAGTAACTGACCTAAACCAAACTAAATATTCTCTAGTTGGTCTGACATTTTGCAGCACTTGGTCAATTAGGACATGTTGGCGTTGATCCCTCCATTGTTGATGTAATTCCCTTGCAAAGTCTCTCCAATCTTCCATATTCTACATGTCACTTACTCTTTTCAAATGCCATTCTTCCAAACATGTCGGAGGGCCCGAAATGTCCTCTGGGTTAGGCTCATGGTCGAGGGCTAAATAGGGCCGCCAGATGAACTACATTAAAAAAAAATAATTCGTTTAGTAGAATTTTTTTTTAGTAATAATATGCATTAAAAAGAAAAGATATTTTTTATAGACGACAATACCTGATCGACCCCCACGTGGTCTAACAAACTGCGATATAGAACTATGGAACTTCTTGGATTTCTGCTATAATCCATCCCAAGATCGGACCAACTAAGCATAATAGATTTAAAAGCATTTTTAGTTACAATAATATTTGAATATTAAAAATTTAATATGTTTGGAAATAAATAATAATAGTAGACTTACTGGTTGGCGTAGGGGAACGAGCATTGATTCATATTGCATGGGGCGAGCATCGGCAATCTTGAATACCCCCAAGCTTGTAACAGAAATGCACAACCAAAAAATGTACAAGTATCCTTTGCGGCATTTTTACAAAGGCTACTGTACAAATGAGCCAAAACAACCGAACCCCAACTATATGTATTTACATTGTTGATGTTTCACAACAATGGTAAATACATCATATTTATTGTGTTTTCGGTACCGTGGGAAATAAAAAATGACCGAATAAAAGCATAATATAACACCAAGTCTTTTGAATTTTTTCTAACTCGGTTGATTCTTCGTTTAAAATAAAACTAGCATAGTGGACTCTAAGGACTCCTAGATTAATTCCTGAACCCCTGCTACGAGTATTTGTTGGCTGTTCCTCGTCAATGAGAGGGGAACCCAGCAATTCCTCTACTATAGTAATTTCATGGTTGACCTTACCAAAGACAGCTCTACCTGATACACGTAACCCCAAAAGCATGTAGACGTCTTCCAATGTGACCGTGCATTCACCGAATGGCAGGTGAAAGGTGTGTGTCTCTGGCCTCCACCTCTCTTGTAGTGCCAAAATGAATTTTGTGTCTATAGAATTGTTGTGCACCTTTATGCCTCACCAAATCTGCATGAACGTAGATACGGTTCAATGATCAGATTAAACTCTATGTAGTCGTGCACCCGACACCGAAATCTTTTTACGTTCTGTAAAATTATTTTCAAAATAAGTTAAAAAATGCATGAGTAAAAAGTATATATAATTGTATATATGTAAAAAATATACATAACAAAAATTTACAAATGACGCGATATTTTCGATTGTGCCTCGATGTTGATCTCCCATTGTTAGTAGAGCCATTGGAAATATTTTATAAAAAATGCTAAGGAATAATTATGAGAGTATTAGAAGAATTAAATGTGATATTGAATACTTGGTGAGGAGACGAATTTATAGAAAATAATGCATGCATGCGTTCGCCACGTTGTTTGGCGAATAAGTTTAAAAAATAAATGTGTTTGCCACTTTGAATGGCGAATTGCATGAAATTATAACCCAACTCCACCTGATTGGTCCAACGCCATTGTAGAGGATTGTCCAGCTTCATTCTGATTGGCGAATGAAGCTTTTGCAGGATCACCATCCAACCTTCACATGCCTCACATGCAAAGCTTTAATGCAGGGAATCTTGACCATGCAAGCATGCCAGGAATCTTCAATGCAAGCACGCTACCTCTGTCCAAATTTCACAGCTTTTGCAGGTTTTCACAGTAGCCAAGTTGATTGGCGAATTGGTGTACGGTTTCGCCATTTGGATTGGCGAATGGGTGTAATTTTTTTGCCCTTAGCCAATCTGAATGGCGAATATGTTCATATGTTTTATTTTACGAAAGTTTTGTTTTATTAGTTTTATTATTTAAGATGTCATTTGTTTTATTACTTCATTACTATTAAAAAACTTTGTGAAATATTTATTATGTGAATATTAGTTCATATTTATTATGTGAATATTTATTATGTGAATGATAGTGTGATATTTGTATTATTATTTAAGATGTATAATATTTGTGAAAATAATAGTGCATGAATTGTATTATATATAAAATGCATGAACAATATTTGTTTCATAGTGCATGGACAAAGGAGATAAGCCTATATGTGCAAAAGATAAGCAGAAGATAAGTCTATATGTGAAAATAATAATGCATATACAAAGGAAAACAATAAGCCTACGTTTCATAGTGTTCAGAAGATAAGCCTACCGAAATTATTTTCCACAACTTGTACACATTAATTCAAAACAGTAAATATATTCATAAAATAAATTTACACTTTTCTATTTATAGATTTTTTTTCGTTGATTCATTGTACCATAAACTTCAAAACATTAAACATATCTAAAAGTGTCTTTGTATTTGAACTATGTCTCAATCACCCCAGTATATGATCAACGCCCATATAAATGGCGAAATATTTGAATGTAACCATTATGGTTTCAACTTTCGTAACACCGATGTTACTCGGTTCTCAATAACCCGACGATCCAATTTTGCTCATCTAAAACAGAGATTGGAAAACAAAATGCAGCGTGGTCCAGTAGACGTCATCATTTACAAAAATCCAGTATTCTATGAGGATAACCAGGTCATGTATTTCCAATTAACTATATCTGATGACGAAAGTGTTCGACCTATGTTTCTAAGCCATGGGTATTCTGGTTTCAATGATATCGAGCTCTATGTTACGCTTAACCAACAACAAATGTCTCAGACTATTGATCCTTCACAAGTCTTTTGTGAATCTGACAATGATTTGGCTGAAGTCGATGTTGTTGATGAGGACGAGGAAGAAGAGGATGCAGTAGTTGATGAAATGGTCAATGAAGACGAGGTCCCGACCAGTCATGCATGTATATCGTCCTCATCCACACATGACAAACCTGAACTTGGGAGGTGATGACCCATCTTCAGACATATTTTATGATCTGTATCCACAAAGACAAGGTGCATTAAAGGAGGGCGACCATTTTCGAACAAAAGAAGAATGCGTTCGAGCTATAAAATTTTACCACATGGATTTATCAGCTGATTATAAGGTCGACCGAACGAATCCTACACTATATAAGATATGTTGTCGTAACGTGGCATGTCCGTTTTGATTGACAGCATCATACAGAAAGAGAAGTGAAAATTGGAAGGTTGCGTCTATGGGTCCGGAGCATACTTGTGTAATAACCAACGCATTGCAGGATCATCGGCAACTGAGCTCTTAGCTAATATGCAACGATATCTTATCAATCGTTGCCGATGATCCTTCGGTAAAGGCCAGCACGATAATTAAGCACATAGTTCATAAGCACAATTATACTCCATCATACAGGAAAACATGGATTGCTAGAACCAAGGCTGTTGCCGTTGTATTTGGAAATTGGGAGGACTCGTACAAAGAACTCCCAAAGTTTTTGCTGGCACTGAAGCACTATGCACCAGGGACCATTGTCATCCTTGAGACCTTGCCGGCGTATACTCCAGAAAGTCAGTGTGTTAGTGGAAATGGCATATTCCACCGACTCTTTTGAGCTTTTGACCTATGTATAAAGGGTTTTGCCTTCTGCAAGCCTATAATCCAAATTGATGGAACATGGCTCTACGACAAATACAAAGGAACTCTATTGATGACAGTGGCCCAGGACGGCAACAACAATATCTTCCCAATTGCATTCGCTATAGTCGAGGGAGAGACTGCCGAGGGATGAAGTTGTTTCCTGAAAAATCTCCGCTTGTACGTGGCTCCCCAGTCTAACTTATGTTTGATTTCGGACAGACATGCATCAATTGAGAGTGCATGGAAGAATGTTGAAACGGCTGGCAGGAACCTCCTTCAACACATGTCTATTGCATTAGACACATCGCGCAAAATTTCATGAGAGAGATCAAAGACAAGGCATTGCGGAAGAAGGTCGTGAACGCGAGGTACTCATTAACCGAACCGTCATTCAAACACTATCGTGACGAAATCAGGCTGACAAATGAAGATGTATTCAGATGGATAAACCAAATTCCGTTGGATAAGTGGACCAGGGCCTACGACAAAGGACAACGCTGGGGTCACATGACGACAAATCTCGTGGAAGAAATGAACTCTGTTTTCAAAGGAATCCGCAACCTACCGATAACCACTTTGGTGAGGTCAACCTACTTTAGGCTCGTAGAACTTTTTGACACCAGGCGTTCAAAGTGGAGTTTCATCCTACAGTCTAGTCAAGTGTTCAGCGATAATTCTATGACATTCATTAAAGATGAAACATCCAAATCTAACACACATGTGGTCACAGTGTTTAACCGCAATAAGGGACATTTCAATGTTGCTGAGATCATAGATCACAATGAAGGGAGACCGAGGGGATCCTATCGGGTAGAATTTGATAACAATTGGCGCGATTACGGAAAATTTCAAGCCTTTCGCATTAGTTGCTCCCATGTCATAGCGGCATGTTCAAAGGTTCGACTGGACCCTTCAGGATTACTATCCCCTATTTACCAAGTGCACAATCTTTGCAACGTCTACAACAAAAGCTTTCCGGTAGTTGCAAATGAGGACTACTGGCCCACCTACAACGGGGAAATAGTCTGGCACAATGAGAACATGTGAAGAAAGAAAAAGGGGCATCCTAACAGCATGCGTATTCGCACCGAAATGGATACGGCGAATAAGATGGTGAGACTATGCAGTTCATGTCGTCAGCCCGATCACAATCGTAAAAAATGTCCCAACGTTGGACCAAGCTCAACATCATAAATTAAACCATTGTAACCGTACTTAATTAAAAAAGAAGCATAGTTCGTTTCATTCATATAAGTAAAATCATACAACCACACACACGAACATACATAAATAAAACAAGGAAATACATAATTTAAAACATGACCGTACATAAATAAAACAAGAAAATACATAATTTCAAACATGACCATACATAAATAAAACAACTGGAACATTCAACATATCTAGCCTATCAGAACCATCAGGACAACTTCATCTTGACCTAACATCATCGAAAGAACACCTGCATCATTGGCCACTTTTCTCCATTTCATCACACCAGACTTCATAACCCGCTTCTCAATTTTAATTATCTTTTCCTTAGGCCCGATCTCTCATTCTAACCAGCGGTTTAATTCTCTATGCAAGTGTTCCAAAGTTTGCGGGTTCCATAACAGCATCTTCAAAGGAGGCTTTGTTGGTGAGAAAAACACCAAAGCATTTTTCTTCAAAATATCAAATTTTGGAAGCGGTTCTTCTGATGTTGAGGATGACGGTGTCGATGCAAAATTATATGGACGAGGAGAAGCCATGTTGTGAGAGGGAGAGATTGAAAGGAATGAATGAGAGAGGGATTGTAAGGAAGGAGTGAGAGGAGTTTGATGTGAATGAGTGATAACCGGGCACATGTATTTATAGGAAAAAAATTACAAGGTAAACACATTCACCAATCCAAATGGCGAATGCCTTTAATCACACATTACACATTCGCCAAACCAAGTGGCGAATTGGATTGCGTTTTACACATGTTCCCCATTTCACATGTTGAATATGTGTAATTTTTTTTGCTTTAGCCAATTCATTTGGCGAATTAAGTTACTTTATGCACTTGTTCGCCAATTGCCTTATTGAACATGTATAGAAACTAGGTTAGTTTGGTAAATTTTTTGAAAACATAGTTATTTTGGGATTTTTTTTATTAAACTATGTTATTCTAAAAAAAAATTCAAAATCACAATATGAATTAATTCGAACAAAAAGCTTAAAAATAGAGTTTACTTAAAATGTGATTAATGTTATTTCATATATTGTATGGAAATAATAAACCAGATGACTTAATTGTCGTGTACATCTATGTCCCATCATCTCTGGTATAATATATTCAACTTCATCCTTTCATCATAACTATTATTTCATCATAACTATTAGTCTCATAGACCTTGACAACATTATGATATATACCCCTCCCTCCCTATCTAAACAAGGCAACAATTTTAGACAAAAAATAATCTCCTTTCTTTACAAGGCAACAATTTTAGACAAAAATAATCTCCTTTCTTTATGTGAGAGTATTGAGGGTTTTATTTTACTTTTTGGTGGAAAGGGATTTGTTTCCTTGGGTCTAAAGAAGATGATAGTTCAAATTGGTTTATTGATGGTGTCATTAAGAAATTAAGTTCATATAGTCTTTCTTTTGGAAGGATCATTGGTTAGGGTCAATTCCTTTAAATTTTAAATTTATCGATTTGTTCTTGAACTCTATCCATTCTGATGGATTGGTGGAAAAAATTGAATAAATAGTTAATTGGGTCATGATTTGAGATGTTTAAGTGCCAAAAACCTTTCTTTTTTAGAGAGTTATCCGTTATCGAAGAACTTATATCTCTACTTTGAGAAGTTACCCTCTTGGACAAAGATAAATGGATCTGTATGCAGTGAAAGATGGAACTTTTTCAGTGGCCACCGCCTACCATATTCAAAGGGTTAGCTCGATTTCTTTTTTGGTTCCTCTACTAGTAGAGAGTTAGTTCACCCCCCTTATCTGATTTAGTTGGGTTCCTTCTAAAATCTTTGTTTTTCTCTTAGTAACTATTGCAAGATCAACTTCCATCTAGAAAAGCCATGTCTAAAAGAGGGGTTTGTTACTATATTATGATGTCTTGTCCCTTCTGTTTGTTACTTGTAAGCTTGTCTCGTCAGTGTGGTATAATATCTTTAAGTGGTTGGTGTATGGGAGGTACTTACGTTAATGATCCTAAGATGTTTTTTTGAGTATTTTCTTTCTTTATGGGGGTAAGAGTATGTATAGGGGTGGTTATCTTATGATTTAACATGTTGTAGTCTATTCTACCTTAAAAGTCAATAATGATGTTATTTTTTAAGTAAAAAAAATCATCAAAAGACGTGGAGGGGAAAATTATTTTTTGGCCTGTAAATGGTTTCTATGATAGATAAGGGATTACTCTGCCATCTTCACTGAGAGGCTTCAGAACTCTATCCTCTACCTGCACTTATAATAGATCGAGTGTTTATCTTGATTCAAAGGTAGATTTTGAATTTAAAATAAAGAAACTATTTTTATGAATTAATTAAAATAAGATCATCAAAATTGTAGCTAAGCTTTAGTATAAAAATTCACATAGCTACATGTGTTTTTTTTATAATTAATTTATAATTTTGTATGATTGACATTATTATATTACTAATGTTCATATAATACTTTGGCACTCCTCTGTCTTCTTTTTTAAATACACACGCATAAAAGTGTAAATGATAATTTTTTAAATTTTGATTTTAATAAAAATCATTTGTGTATATAAATTTGTGATATGTGTATTGATTATAGTTTTATAATGGGAAGATGAAGTCGGTCTTCTTTTCAAATAATTAATTAATTTGATATTAAATATAAAATGAGGGTGATAGTTAATTTTTATTTATGTAATTTCTAGATAGTTTTGAAGATACTTTCTAGACAATTATGAAGAGTAAAAGAAGAAAGAAAATAGACTATATATATAATATTAAATCTTTGATAATCTATAATAGATTTTCTTAAATGTGTACTGTTTGTGTATATAAGCATGGGTAGGGGTGGCAAAATAGGTTGTGATCCGTCGGACCGATCTGCGCATTCGCCTAAAAATGGTAGGTTGGGTTAGAATTTTGAGCTCGCCGCTCACAAAAATTCGCCCTGCTAAAGACCGCTACCTGCCAAAGTCCGTCCGCTAAAGCCCGCCGCACCTATGAAATAAACACTTTTGCATATATTTTTGGTGAAAGCTTGTTGAAAATTCTATTTTCGATTGAAGATTAATACTTTATGAGTTTAGTCTTTTGCCTTTTATGCTTTCTAAATGTTGGTTTGATGTTTTTTTATTGAAATGTAAAAAAAGCCTTTTAATTTATGTTAAAAAATATAAATAAATAAATAAATAATGAAGGTTGGAAAGCCCGATAACCCGCCACGTTAACGGGGTGGGTTAAACTTTTATGCCCATTTCAACTTGGCGGACATGTCCGCCCGCTCTTTTTTTGGCGGGATATGGGCGAGGCGGAGTGGGACGGAGTAGACGACCCGTTTTGCCACCCCTAGGCATGGGCATGGAATGAGAAGCTAGGAGATATAAGTTGTAACTAAGGCTTTCAATATGGATCCAAACTTTTAATTGGGTGTGCTAACCACAAATGAATATATATATATATATATATATATATATACACACACACACACACACACACACACACTAAACATGATCAATAACTCTTCATTCGTCTTTAGTTCAAAGTTGGTGAACTGTATGTTCCCTTTGCTATCAAACGAAGGTGAATGATATTCGATCTTAACAACTCTTTGATTTTCTGAATATCATAATAGAATAATCAATTTGTATATCAGATCGATGAGAGGTATGTTATTGGTGACCCTAAATTGAAATGACGACTTTACGCCATTGAAATAAATACACAAATAGGAGGTTGGGATATGCATTCATTCTCTGATTGTGATGTGTTTTGTAGAAAATATGCAGGGATGACAATTGGACCCATCCCCAGTGGGTACCCTCAAAATTTATCCATAACGGGTTGGGTAAAAACTCGCAAAATGGGCATGGGCTCGGGCACGAGCAATTACCCATTAAAATAAGTGGGTAGGGTATGAGCGCGGGTACGAGTACCTTAGTACCCAACCCGCCCTATACCCACACAATATTTATTTATGTATTTTTTTAATTTTATAATTATTTATACAAGTTAATTTATCAATTTTAGTAAATACATCCCTATTAAACTTGTATACATTTTTATATAAATGTTTGTTTATTTCTTAATTCAACAATAACATTATTAGATTTTTTCGTGTTACTAAAAACATAAAATTACATGATAAATAGTTGATCAATTATTTTTATTAGAAATGCGGGTAAACGTGTATGGGTACATGTACTTAGGTACCCATAGGGTATGAGTACATGTATAAATATTGATGCCCACACTAGGGATGGCAATTGGACTCATCCCCAGTGGGTACCCTCAAATTTTACCCATAACGGGTAGGGTAAACACCCGCAAAATGGGTACGGGCTCGGGCACAGACAATTACCCATTAATATAAGCGAGTATGGGCGCGAGTACGAGTACCTTAGTACCCAGCCCGCCCCATACTCACACAATATATATTTATGTATTTTTTATTTTTATAATTATTATACAATTACTTTATCAATTTTATTAAATACATCACTATTAAACTTGTATGCATTTTTATATAAATGTTTGTTTGTTTCTTAATTCAACAATAACATAATTAATTTTTATTTTCGTGTTATTAAAAACGTAAAATTACATGATAAATAATAGTTTATCAATTATTTTTATTAGAAATACGGGTAAACGGGTATAAGTTCGGGTACTTGGGTAGCCATAGGGTATGAGTACGAGTAAAAATATTGATGCCCACGCGGGTATGGGCTCGGGTACGAGATTTTTTTTAAATTGCGGGTATGGGAACGAGTACTATAGTACCCTGTCCATTGCCATCCCTAGCCCACACGAGTATGTGTTCGGGTACATAGACTTTTATAAACTGCGGGTACGGGGATGAGTACTATAATACCCTGCCCATACCTTACCCATTCTCATCCCTGGAAATATGGGATGAGATACACCCTATTTATACAAGTTTTGGGCTGCTTTAGGCCTTAGAAACATTATCCTGTCATCGGGGAGCTTTTTGGAGATACATCTTCGGATAAACCCTATTTTTAATGGAAAAATGGTATTTACAGATATGCTCGTAAACTGCCATATTGTGTTTTTTTAAATAATTTAGTGTAAAATTTATTCGAATATGTATATCCAGAATCACATAAGAAATCATGTAATGAAAAACATAAAATATAAACCTTGTAAACTGAAACAATAAACATTTACACCATCATATCATTGCTGATATATATATATATATATATATATATATATATATATATATATATATATATATATATATATATATATATATATATATATATATATATATATATATATATAATACCTATTTTCCCTGTCATATACGCGCTTTATGAAAAATGCCTCTGCAAAAAAAATAGTTGCAAAATTTTTCCTAACATTTAAAGATTCTCTCAATTTTGACTTTCATCACATCCGGTCACCAAAAAAACTCACTTGTCAGTGTTTTTTTAATTGAAGCGCCATGACATGTTTTTTTTTATTTTTATTTTTTTTTAAAATTATTTTAAAGCCACGTTGGCACTTTATTTATTATTTATATTAGAAAATAAGTTAAATGTTTAAAAATTTGTAAAAGACAAGTGATACCCACCCCCTTCCTCTCATTCCTTATAAGACTAACCACTAAACTATAAAGTCCATGTTGAAATATTGTTTCCTTTAATTAATTTTAATACATACTTTTACGTTTTTTTCTTTAATTAATGTTAATATATTTTCTTTTTTTTAATGTTATATATACTGTAGTAAATTTAATTTATTAAAATACTACGATTATTAATTTTTCAAATTAGTGTATTTTTACCTTTTGTTTTTTTAGTGGATTTTAATTTCAATTTTTACCTTTGATTTTTCAAATTGATGTATTTTTACCTTTCATTTTCTACTATTTATATAATTTAGTTATAGATTATCAATCTAAATTATTGAATTTAGTTACATATTATTTAAATTAAACTATTAAATTTAATTCCAGTTTATTAGTTTATATTAATAATTTTTAATTTAGTTTAATTTAATTTATTATTTGCATATTAATAACAGAAATATTGTTAGCATATTAATAATTCAAACTAAGTTACAGTATAATATATAAATCAAATTAATAAACTAAAATAGTTTGATTAAATTAGTAACTATTAATCAAATTAGTTTGTAAAACATTCATACTAGTTAATATTTTTTAAACTAAATTATTAAAGTTATTATATTTAATATATTAAAATTATTACGTTAGTATTAATTAATTTTTTTAAACTAAATTACTAATATTGTTCTTAAATAAAAGTTATTAAATATTAAAATTCTAAAATTATTAAAAGTTATTAAATATTAAATATACTTTAATAATACTGTATATAAAATATTAAATATACTAAATATTTAATAAAAGTTATTACAAATAAAAATTATAGACCAAAAATATGCTTTAAGATAATAATTATTTTAAAAAAAAAAATAGTTGATTTATAAACCATCAACAACTTGTTTACAAAGAAGATGCTGTTGCCAAGGATCAAATCCTGGATCAACAACTTGTCCCACCCTGCAAGCAAATACCAACTGAGCTACCTCACCCACCCTTTTAAAATAAATTAAAGATAACATTATTACAACTTGAGCATTTGGTGCATAGTAATGAAAGAAAGGGGGTGGGTTCAATTCCTATTTCAATCAAATTTTAGTGTTTAAACATGTTTTGCACCTGTTTTTTTTTTTCCGCTGTGGAGTTTTTCAAAAAGCACCTATATGGTAGGGGAAAAATAGGTATTTGTTGGAGTAAACCCTAATAGCCAATCAATATTGGCTTAATATGCTTTTTTATCTTGACCTTGATATATATATATATATATATATATATATATATATATATATTAGGCATTGTATTTATTATGTTATTTCTATATGACATAATGAAGTCCTTGGAATAATTAGTCTGTTTAATGATACATTAAGTGTGACTTAATCGTGAGATTTCACTAAACATAAGGAAGTTATTCTTAAAGTATCCGTAGTTAAATTTTACTGTCAAATAGGACAATAGTAATGCATAAAGACTATTATGTGAGTAGACTGATGACTGTATCTCACAAGTCATGGATATGAGATATCAAGTCTTCACGTAGGTATAAATATTATGAGTAATATTTATAATGGATTAACCATAAAGATGGTTGATGGGTACTTCACAAATCATGCTAAGGGACATGAGTGACCTAGATGAGATTTGCCCCTCCTACATATACATGAGTAATATCTATGGGCCCTTTGATGGAGTATGACTGTAAAATGCATGGCCGTGCTCAAATAAGTCAATATGAGATATTGAGCTTATTTGTTATTATCAAGTATACTCGGGGATCAAGGAATAAGATATTGGACTATACAAAGCTGACACATTCTATGCCTTGTGTTCAATATAGATATAAGGGAGAAAGGGTAATTGTACACATGATAATTATCACAGACATGTTATGTCAGATCACACGACATTTTCGTCACTTGGGAAGCAGTGATGTGTTGCTAGATACCACTCACTGTTTATAATATTAAATAGGTAATTTAATATTATTGTCAACGTTACGAGAACCTATAGGGTCACACGCATAGAGTACTGATAGTGGAATGAACGATTAAATTAAATATAATATAATTTAATTATGTGTTGATATTATTTAAATTGTTTAATACATTAGCACATATATAGTTTATTTGATTAAATATGATTTAATTATATAAATAAGAATTGACAATTAATTAAGTTAAATATGATTTAATTTAATTGATATTTATTTTATTTAATTAAAATAGTTTAATTAAATAAGATTGGACTTATTTTGGAAAAACCCAAAATAAGAGCATTAGGGTTTTAGAAGCTCTTTATAAATAGAGGAGCTCTTTTCCTTACCAATCCTAATTTTGTCATTTTTCTTAGAACAAGAGATGACTATCACTGCGTTCCACTTTGTGCTTGCGTGGACTTCGTAGAGATGATGGTATTTTCCACGTCCGTGATCAAAGTTAAAGCACACTTCAAGAGGTAATTCTTGAATCTTATTTGATATTTGATTTGTGATTAATGATTTAATCAAGATCCATTCATCGAGACTATTCGGTTAAGAGGTAAATTTTTTGAAAAACCCATCTTAAATCCCAACAGTGGTATCAGAACTTCAATTTTGATTAAATGGTTAAATCCAAATATATTTTTTAATCATATGATGATTATATTATTAGCGCATGATATGTTTTGAATTTTGAATGTGATTCAACTAAGTATTTTAAGGTTCTAGTTTTTCGGTGATGCATGGTTAATTTTGCATTACATTCGGCTAATTGATTTTACACGCAAGAGTGCAAAGGGTTGCAAAATTATTAACTATATTCATTCAGTGAAGCAATTATGTTTGCCGTTCATAATAAGGCTGGATTATGATTTCAATTGGTTGGATGGCTATCCAATAGTTGTTTTGTTGTTACTACTATTTTAGTCTTAGTTTCCATGGTGTGTATATATCGCCGTCAATTGAGATTTGATTTTATACATTAATAATAATAATAATATTAATAATAATTATAATTATAATAGTAAAAGAGTTTATTATTATAATTAATTAATAATAAAATAGTTTATTATTATAAATAATAATAAAGTGTTTATAATTTAATATTAAATAGTGTTTATAATTTAATATTAAATATTGACATCGAGTTTTATATAATTTGGATGTTCGTTGTTGACTATGCTTCGGAATCCGACATTAGTATGGTGAAGCAGCGATACTTCGATCATCCATAGTTGATACAAATATAATTGATAAATTTATATACGATATAAATATTTTTAATGCAAAGTTAGTGTATTTGATACACTATTTTGTTTCGTCCATGAATTAGTGTAATGATTGTTATACATTTGAAAGATCAATGTGTATTCTGCTTCAGAATCCGACATTTGTATGGTGAAGCTATGCCATTTTGATCAATCATATTGAATAGTTGATCATTACATTTTGATGGTATGAACGGTTATGCATCAGGGTTTGTGACTGCGCAAGAATTGTGTCTTTAGGGTTCGCAAAAACATCAAGTGTTAATGGGTCAATATTTATAATTTGATAATCTATTATTATTTTTTATTTAATTATTTATTATTAAATAAATTGGTATACGATTATGACCTTAGATTTTGACGTTTGTTATTTTTTTTTTACGACCTGCGTGTCGTGGTTTATTGTAATTAAATATGACATGTGTGTCATGCCATTTGATTATTTATTTTATTTATGTAATATTATAATTGTTCGAGTTCAAGAGTTGAAGAGAAGACAACGCCAAACGATGACGTCGATGAAGAGGCTTGAGAAGCTTGATCGTGTGTCAAACAGCTTTTATTTAATTAGTTTATTTAATTCTTGCATTTTAGGTGGTCATAATCATATTACCAACTTTTAATTTATGTATGTGATGCGTGAAATGTATGTTTGTATGTGTGTGTATAAGATACACAATTATGCGAGTGTATGAGATACACATGCCAATGAGATCAAATTTAATTAAAATCCCTTCAATTAAATATTAAGTTAATTACTTTCCAAAATTTAGCACTCATCAAGACTAGTATTGAATAATGTAGGTTTCGCCTAACGCGAAGTGCATGTTTTATATTAGTAAGGTGCGATGAGATAAATGTAATATCCAACTGTTAAATTTTTGGGTTTGACTTAACTAAACTAATTATGATAGAATTATATATGTTTAGAAGAAAGAGTTGAGAACAATCCATAAGATGGATTAGAATAAAGAGTTATTCACTCAACTGATAAAATCCAAGAATTGCATTAGATACAATTGAAAAGAGTTTCTACCTAAATAACAGAGTTTTGTGTAATCTACATACGCAAACTTAAAATAAAGTGAAATATGGATCTCACCCGCTAGAAAATCTTCCAACAGGATTTTCCGAATCAAATGTTCAGGGTCATTTGGTTTGAGTGAAAATAGTGGGAGCATTTTAATAAAAGTACTTATTAAAATGATTTTGATACAATATTTTACACGTTTTGTATTTAGAATTTCTTTTGAATTTTATTTTATATTTTATTGTGAAATGTCCTTATGAAGGACTTAAGGATCGGAAAGGAGTTTATGAGTTGATACAGAAATTGAGAATTGTTCTCAAGCACGAGAAAATTGTATGTTCTCAAGAAACCAATTCCTAACAACCGAATATAACTAGATTCGAAGAACGATACTTTTAAGAAGGATCAAGTCGAATGTCTAGATATAACATATCTCATAGTTGTAGTCATCACGAAGAATGATATGATCATTAACCTTGATAATTTTCTTTTAAATAAGAAATACAAGATGTGAGAAATGTAAAACTTTCCAAGGTCTTTTCTATACAATTTAAGAATCCAAATGGATCTAAAATAATTTTGAGATTTAAATTTTGGATTTCCTTATAGACCAAATTTTTGGTCACATGTGTTATTTGAGTTTGTCTCGAATTGATATTTAGATTCATTATGAATGAATTTTAAATATATCCACCACATCTTATTGAAAATAAAAGAAAGTAGTTTATGATGTTAAATAGATGAATTATAAAAGGAATGAGATTCATTTTATATTCCTTTGAATTTTGACAGAAAAACACAGTTATAAAGGAAGACATTGATTTCATGTGTTGAAAGAAGAAAAATGTTTATGGTTATCAAAAGAGTCAACTAGAAGAAAGAAGTAAGACTTTTTATTCATATGATTTGTTATAGAAAGTAAAATTGTCTACTTCTACATCTTAAGTAAGTGATACTAGATGTTGATCTCGCATTTATAAGAATGTGAGGAGTCTTTTAAAAAGTAGGATATTGATTATAATTTGAGTCAACTTACGTCTATAATGGAACAATGTGTTTCATTAACTATAAGAGTTTATGAATAGACTTAAATTAGAGCTTGGAATGAAAACAAATAATTTTTATTAAGTTTCATTTAGTATAAGAAACATTAATTCTAATTCTTGTATTGACAAGATGAGGAGTGCATATTTTGATAATGGACAAATGTTCTGATGATTATCCAAACAACGTTTTCAAATACTAAATCAAGTAGTAGATTTGAGTTCTACGGTCTTGATAAGATCATCTATAATAAATATGGGATGGATCAAATAAGATTTGAAACTTACATATTTTACACGAGTTAGAATTCTTTTGAGAAGAGTTCAAGTGTGAAGTAGAAGGAAACAACTCAAAAAGGTATTAAGATCATATGAATTGTTCGCTATGGTAAATACATATATAAAGAGTATAATGGCCATTTAAATTGTATCATGTTTGAAATTGATCGATTTAAAATAGTTCAATTATATCTTTATGACTTTTTTTTATAAATTGTTTTACATACAATTATTCATATCCATAACCAATTCCATTTAAAATAGACGTAGAGACACCATATTTGATATGGAGGTAAGAGTACCTAGTTTGTCTTTATGATCATCTAGGTTGTAAGGTTTATTAAGTAAAATTGATTACAATATAGATGGAGATGTATTTATGGATGTATCCCAATGGAAATAAGGGATACATATTCTATAACACGTTATGGAACACAATTGTTTTGTCACTAGAACTGGAGTCTTCCTTTAGAGACATTATGTATCTAAAGGAACCAATGGGAGTGATGTATAACTTGAATAAATTTAAGCACCAAAAGATACATATATGAGAATGGAATATGAATCAATTCAACAAGGGAGTTGTTGTTGTATCATTTGGTTCATGTAGCGCAAGATCTAGAGAAGATCATTAATGATCTTGATTATAAAAGAAGTATAAGTTGTTTAAATTCAATTATGGATTATAGAAAACTTCTTAGAGTTGAATCCTTTTATTAATGAAGTTTTGTGAAAACTCAGATTAATAAATGTCAAGTTTAAATCTTGTGCACATAAGAAGGTTAGTGTGAGTATTTGCATTAATCTAGTATAATATGTAGGTGACATATTGATCATCAAAACAAATTTCCTACAACACCAATGTAGGACATGGTTAAGGAAATGGTTTTGATGAAATTTTTAGGTGATATTTCCTAAAAGGTTAGGAATCAAAATCTATAGAGATAGATGGTTGATGAATCTCAATCCTAGCACAAGTACATATCCCGAATAAGTGTTGTGACACCCAATATTCATAATCTTACATTAAGATTATTGCATGTATGGAATAATATTTTGTCTAATGGCCAATGTCTTACCTCATAGGATGAGAAAAAGGACACCACAATATGTATTGCACTAGATTCACCTTATGTTATAAGCATAAACAATGAGTACCAAATCGATTGAAGTGTTCATCACTATATAACTATCAAGAAGGTATATGGATATCTTGAAATGATATGATGTTCCTTTTATTGAGAGTAGATGAGAATAATAAATATAAAGGAGTTATAATGATGTTATTCCAAAATTTATGAAGTATATATTCATAGCACACTATAAATTAAATGTTATGCTTGGATAACAACTGTATAAGTTAAAAGGAAATGCTTAAGACATTTGTCGTTTCTAGTACAAAGGTCAAATATATGATTTGGGCCGCTTTGCTAATTATTGAGGAGAAAGTTGTGTTTCTTGTATTGGAGATCCTATTGATCTCATTCATGATGACAATGAGTTAATCTTGCAAATTCAGAAAACTAGATCTCACTAGCGATCCATGTATGTATATTTTGACACTTCTTTTCTCTTCGATAGAAGATCGGAAGTTGAAATTGGAAGAGGCGTATATTACCAACATCAGAAAGATTTCCTTATACCCTAATGATGCTTGGTGCACACAATTAGCAGATAGATGTTAGATTAATATCTGATTAGCTATAGTGCTAGTGGGAGATTGTTGTAGTAAGCCCTAATAGCCAATCAATACTGGCTTAATAAGCCTTTTTATCTTGACCTTGATATATATTGTTTGTTAATATATATATATATATATATATATATATATATATATATATATATATATATATATATATATATATATATATATATATATATATATATATATATATATATATATATATATATATATATATATATCTACACTTATTAGGCATTGTATTTATTATGTTATTTCTATATGACATAATAAAGTCTTTGGAATAATTAGTCAGTTTAATGATGCATTAAGTGTGACTTAATCGTGAGATTTCACTAAACATAAGGACATTATTTTTAAAGTATCTGTAGTTAAGTTTTACTGTCAAATAGGACAACAATAATACATATAGACTATTATGTGAGTAGACTAATGGTTGTATCTCACAAGTCATGGATATGAGATATCAAGTCTTTACGTAGGTATAAATATTAGGAGTAATATTTATACTGGATTGGCCCACCATGATAATACTACATAGTTTGTTATATAAGTGTCATAATTTATTCTCATAGTGATAATGGTGTATACCATCCTTCGACCTGAAACCACTATGAATCCTAGATGTGGAGTCGAGTACTTTATTTCCAATCAAACATTGTTTGTAACATGATGACCATAAAGATGGTTGATGGGTACTTCACAAATCATGCTGAGGGACATGAGTGACCTAGATGGGATTTGCCCATCCTACATATTGATGGGCTAAAGACGTACTCTAATATGTGTCTAGCGGTATCTTAACTGCAAGTGCACAGCCTATCGAAGTAATATTTAAGATGAAGGGTTGTCACGATTTTTGGTTGTTTTTAAAGATTAAAAGCGGGAATTAAATTTAAGTTTAATAAGATAATACTAAGGCGGTCGATATGTAATTATGTTAACTTAGGCGGGTCAATCTAACCTAGGCTTTTAAAGATGGTTCACTTAATCTATTCTGTAGAGGTTACCAGTTTAAATATATTTAACTCACACTCTCGTAGTCTTATCTCAGATCTTACCCCTAAAGCCCTATGCCTGCTCTCGCTAGCCCATAAGTGTTTAGAAATAATTTTTGGAAACTTAGTAATTCTAATTCATTTTAAAGCGCTCTCGCTGTGTTTAAATTAAATGCCTAACTTTAGCTATCTGGTTAAAATCTCACACTCTCGTGGTCTTGACCTAACCTAATATACTTTCCTTACTCTCGTAACAAAAAGGTTGATTTTATAATAAAAAGTCTCAGCCAGAATTTTAAACTCTTAATTATTTTAAGCCTAGAGTTGATTTTACCGATTTAGTTTATTTTAATTACATACCGCCCTAAGGTGTTTAGCTACTCATTATTGTTGAACCAGACAGAGGCAGAGAAATATAAAATAAAATATGCATGGCAGAAAAATAAATACTCAACATTAATATAAATGCAATTTAAATAAAAACCTGGATAACAATAAAAATAGTAGACTCCTTCTTCCACAGGCTGGAAAGCTCGGAGTACTGACCGGAATCGGAAATAAATTTTCTAAAAAAATTCTGAAGGCTTTGAAACAAATTAAATTATAACAATTTCCTAATGTTGGAAATTGTTATATGGTTGGTTGGGATACAGAAAATTAAAGCAAGAAAATTAATGCTGGAAAAATAACGGGTGCAAATAAAAACGGCAGAGCTTCCGCAAGAAAATTAAAATCCAAACTCTGTAAATTGTTCATTGAAGCTAATCTATTTATAGAAAGCTATTTGGGCTTGGCAGTTGGAATTGGTGCATGGGCCTCGTAGGTGTTGAGAGAATCCAGGGAAACGTTGGAATACTTGGTCTGCGGGAAGATAGGCAAGTTGAATTCACGTAGCGTACACGTTCATGACCAAGTCTCAGCATAATACCCTAATTTCCCCTTGTCACGTTCGTGACAAGGGTGTCACGTTCGTCTTCCGTGTTTGATGCGCGTCACGGTCGTGAGGGACTTGTGACGACCGTGACTGCTCCTTTTGGCGTGTCACGGTCATGACTCCTAGGTGACGATCGTGACTGTTACAAAAAATGCAGGTTATGCAGAATTCCTCTTTTCTTAATCTTTTAATGGTTGATTTTGCTCATTTCACTTGTGGCTTATGATTTAGCTCTGTAATTGATATACCTGCAAAATGGCAAAGAAAACTCGAGGAATCGGGTGTTAAAACGACAAATATGCGATAAAACGACATTGAAACATAGCAATATAACCGATACTTTTTCTCGTTATCAAACTTCCCCAAACTTAAACCTTTGCTTGTCCTCAAGCAAATAGTTGGTTGAAAATTGTCGGACAAGTTTTCATCGACGCACACACATAACAAACCGTACGAAGGATCGTTTTGTCAGATAAACCGGTACTTTGATAAAACACTAACGATACACTAATGACACAAGCAACAAGCTAAGTCGTCGACTTCCCGTTAAACGAAACATTCGGTAATTGCGTTATGATTCCACCTAGAGTCTTTCGATCTTATTTTGCCCGGTTTCATTCTAGCGCAATCACATTAAGCCCTTTGCCTTAGCACGCACGTAGTGGAGTAGCCGGTTAGCGACTTTGATCCTTTATAAGCACGGGGTCTGGTACACGAATGTGGTAACCCTACATACATTATTCGATTTGGAGGTTGTGGGGGATCGAGCCGTAGCACGCCCTACCAAGTTCAGAACCAGTACCTCTGAACCAACCCGCAATGGACTCCTTCTCATATTTCTCGTTTCTTATATGCGACCGTGTACTTTGGTGCAATTTCTTTTTATTGGCATCGAGATATGAAGGATCATTATAGATTAGGCATCAAACACTTATATTCATCGGCTCCCCACGTGGTTTGTGTTCAGACGGTGCTGACTGCTAGTTGTAGCGGTAAAATCGTGAGTGTAAGCTATTGATTAACTTAACTCGATTAACACAGAGTCGCCACCGCGCTTTTCTTTATTTCCGAATGGAAAAAGGTAAAAGAACGAATAAAAACCTAGGATTCTAAAAGCAAAGGCTAAAAGAAATAAACAGAGATTGGGTAAGGGGATTGGTTATGAACCGGGAAGGTTTTAGGCACCCGACTCATCCGTAGTACTCTACGGGAGCCCTTTGAAATACTTATTGCTTTTTGGTCTGAAATTGGTTTGTTTAAAATGATGGAAGAGATGAGGAGAAGAATATTTTTTATGATTTTGTGTTTGATAAGGTTTTAAAGCCTTATGCCTACGTACCCACAAAGTGCAATGCGAGATCAAAACCTCGTAGTTCGTGGTACAAAATTTGAAAAGAATAAGTGGGTTGAGTTGATTTTAAGATGTAAAGATAAGTCGTCATCCCTTAGCGAATAATTCCGCTAAAAGGGATGAATCATATCTAAACATATGGAAAATGAAAAAAGGTGCACAAGGCACAAAATAATTGAATGGATTTATATTTTTTAAAGTATATACAAAAATGGTTTTAATATATTTACATGACTTAATATTTGATTAAGAAAATAAAAGGAAAAGGTTCAAAAAAATCGCTTGATCGAAATCAAGGTTTGTTTATGAAATTGTTTGAAGTTTAAGAAACAAGAAGGTTTTGAAATAGGAAGAAGTTTTGAAAATTAAAGAATGGGGAGGAGATGAAGAGACTAGTCCTAGTGCTTGAATTAAAAGCTAAGGAAAGAAGTTACCAAGACCAATATGTACAAATCTTCAAAATTCGGACTTCCATCTTCAAAAGTTAACGACATCATTTGAGGCCAAAGTTCTTAACCACTTCAACTTGAGCAAAGGGAAACCTAGAAGATCTAAGTCCAATTTCCAAGAAGTTTGGGATAGTAACCATAAGTCCAAAGTTAGAAGTAACAAGTTTTTTAAGAGTTTAATCCTTTATTAGGTGTTTTAATATCCAAATGGACAAAAAATAAAAAGCAAGCACAATATGAATATATACAAGCATAATATGAATATAAACAATGATATATGATATAATATGGCAAAATATAATACGGAAATAAAGGAGCAAGAGGTTAAAATAAAAGAATAAAGTGCAAGAGATTAAATGTAAACAATTATATTCACATTATAATATTATATACAATATAAAGTGGTATGATGAACTTAATCAAGCACAACCACAACAATGAAAATAAAATTGAGGCAAACGGATCCAAGTGGATCTTTAATCGAGTCGGGACAACTTTAGGTCTATGTTAAGCAATCGCCGAGTAATTTACGAAGTAATTACCCTACAAATGAGGCCGGCCACCACTAATTAAAGTGGAAAATATTCGTGTTAATACATGTTAGAGAAACGATATAATGGATCGTTCTCCGAAAACATGCCACACTAAAAGAAAAGGAAGGTCTAATCTTAATCGAGATTATCGTTGAATTTCTCGATTAGCAACCTATCACGATCTCAAAGTATGGAGAATGATCCAAATGATCATTCATCCATAGATTTGAAATAATGAAGATTAAGCTTAATCGGAAATCAACCATCCCGAATCGGAAGATTGTCATCGACCAAAATTAGAAAAGAGATGAAGAAAAATGGATCCAAAAATAAATCCAATAAAAGAAATCAAAATATTTTTTAAAATCATTTTTTAAACTCTTTCAAAAGAAAACTTCCTAAGAAATTCTTTTATAAACATCTTCTTAAAATAATTTATAAAAGCATTTTCTAAATTGTTTTTTTCTAAGAAAATAATTCCAATAATTCTCTTTATCTCAATATATTTTAAAATCTAAATCTAAGTAACATAAAACTAACTAATATAAAAAAAAGAATTTAAAAAAAAATAAAAAAATAAAAGAAGGGGAGGGTGTATGAAGACCCGCGGGTCAATGGTGGTGGAAACGGATGATCCATGACCATATCTAAGCCCAAACATCATAATTAAGGTTTATTTTATAAAAATTAAATAAATAAAAAAAAAACAAAAGAAACAGATCCTCTTCTTCCTTCTTTGCGCAAGAACACAGAAACAGGGGAGAAAAAATGGTGGAACTTCCTCTCACCTTCTCAATCAAACGATCCGAATACGAAATCTCTCCCTCTCTTCTGCCTCGCGATTCCCTCCTTCTTCCTTCTCTCTTCTCAAATTGATTCAATTTCCGGTTCTAAAAATGATTTGGGGGTCAAAAGAAAACTAGGGATTTGAAGCTTGAAATGAAAATGAAAAGAGATTTGGGGATTTCGGATTTTTGAAGATTGGTATTGATTTTGGCAGAGGTTTAGGGTGCTATTGAAGCTTGATTAAAGAGGGAGTGAATGGTTCTTTTTATAGGAGAAGAGTGAAGGAAATTGGTTGTCGTTTTGATTTGAAGGAGTTGCGTTTTGAAATATCACGGTAATCTCGTGTGTGTTTTCGTTTTTGATTTGTGATTATTGCTGCGTTTTGATGCTTGTGGGCGTGCGTTTTCAGGTACGAATTATGTTTGCCTCAGCTGCATTTTGATATGTGACTTTCGTGTGTTTACTACGTGAACTTGGCTTGCGTTTTATTCGTATAACTCTTGCGTTTTACAGCTTGTGTAGATTGTGTTTAGGTGGATCTCACGTGACATTGTGGCTTGGCTTGCATTGTTACGGCTACGGCTTTCGGTTGGCAGGTTTGATGTATGCGGCGTGTTGTTGATTTTGTTTTTTGATGTAAGCTGGCGTATGAAGCTGGGGCTGGAGATGTTTGGCTTCGGCACGGGACGCATTTTGCACTTGAAACCATGTGGCTGAATGCTTTGGCTAGGATTGTTTGAAGTGTGGTGGAAGCTGTTATGGCTTTGATGGCTTGGAGTGTGAATACTTGCGGAATGCGTGAAGTATTGCTCATGGGCTTGCGGCTTAAATTGTTTTGGTTTGCTGCATTTTGCTTCGGACAAGGCTTGATGTGAGAAGCTTGTTTTGATTGTTGGGCTAGAGTTTGGCAAGGTAATAGGCAAAGGCATGCTTTAGGCTTGTAGATTGAGGCCTTGGGAAGATTATGTACGGATTGAAAAAAAAATGGGGAAGACTTTCCAATTAAAGTAGCATAAAAATAAAATATGACTTATAATTGAATTGGACTTAGAAAAAAAAAATGATGGGCTAATTTGTTAGCAGATTTTTATATTTAGTAATTTTGTCACAAAAATGAAACAAATGGGTTCTAAAGAATATATGGGCACATATATAAAAAAAGAAATGGGGTTCATGAATATTTGTGAATTAAAATAGAAAAATGGGTATTGGTGAATATGGAAATGGAATAAAAAGATGAACAATTTGGAAATTGGTAAAAAAAAAAAAAATGTACTTTGGATAATTGAAATAAAAAAATGAATTGGATAATGGAAGAAGAAAAAAAAATGGTCATTGGATTGGAAAATAAAAATGGTTTAATTGGAAAAAAATGGATGATGGATGAAATTTGATTTTCAAGCCCACAATAAATCTCGATTATTTTCGCACAAGCCTCTGATGAAAGAATGAACACAACCATCACAGACCCACTGAACAGCCCAAATAGCTTTCAACTTGCCAACTGTCATCTGAAAAACTGTTTGATTACATGCCCTGATAATTTGAAACCAAACTGAGGAAAATAAATCCTCAGATGAATCGTTGATGAGTTAATAAACTGATGAACAGATAAACACTGAAGATTCAAACCGCAACACACTGCCTGATAACTGATGAACAAACCAAACTTTGCACAGAAACAACTGTCACGCAACCCAACTTGTACTTTGAAACACATTGCCTGATGAATGAATTACTGGCACACACAACTGATAGTCAACACAATCTTTTAGTAGTTTGACCAGATTAGGTCAAACATCCATATGAAAACGCATTGTGATTGAACAAACGCATCTGAATGAAATTACTGCCCTGTCTTTGAAAAACCTGCAACACAGAGAAGAAGAAGAACACTGCAACATATTTTTTTTGTATTTTAGTTAATAATCAGTAAATATAAACAAATATATAACAGTAAAAATAATGGTGATCCCCCGCGAAGCATAGACCCACATCTGAGAAGAAACTCGAAACCTGTGCGATCTTGTTTATATGCAAAATGCAGATGATATGCGGAACAATCTTAAGGCAAAAATTAGGGTGTTACAGCTGCCCCTATTTAAGTTTCTTCAATCCGGAGATATGAAGATTGACATCTTCGTCTCTACAAGATGGGAGAGACTTAAATACAGAAAACCCAATTTTTGTCCTAAGAGAACAAATGATATGATATGAATATGATATGCAAAACCCAAGATCTCTGTGGGGAAATATGACCACCAGAGAAAAGAAAAAAACTTGGGGACACAGACGAAAATCCCGTTGGGGAAACAACAAACAGACAACCAAAGAATTACCAGGAAAATAAATCACTGGATAACAGACTCCACTTGGGAACAGATATGATATAATCAAGGAACAGATTCAACCAGGGAAAGATAAACACCCTGTCAGGAATATCAACCAAACAAAATATTTGAATCCAAGAAATGGAGAAATACTGTGTTGGAAAAGAAATCATCAACTACCTGATTTACTAGGTAGGAAATATAACAGACTCGGCTATCAATTTACTGGATAGGAGCAAAATGCGGAGGGATAACCTCAATTACCTTTTTACTGGGCAAGAAACTCTCAACTACCTAATTTACTGGGCAGGAGTATAAGGGACTCGACTATCGATTTACTGGATAGGAGTATGATCATCTACCTGATTTACTGGGTAGGAACTCAATCAAATGGAAACAGTTTCTATTATCTTTTTACTGGGTAAGAAGAAAAAATATCGGCTACCGGATTTACTGGGTAGAAACTCAATCATATTACCTTTTTACTGGGTAAGATGAAAATAACTTGACTACCAGATTTACTGGGTAGAACAATTCTCGACTACCTGATTTACTGGGTAGGAGCTTAAGCAAACAAACTCTATTACCTTTTTACTAGGTAAGAGGATAAAATCTCGACTACCGTATTTACTGGGTAGGAACACAAGTAAAGGAACTTGATCAAATTTGGTAATATTACCCACTATCGATTACTGATAGTTAAATTCCAACATAATATACTCAAGCTGGAGAAAATGTTGCCCACTATCAAACAGTGATAGCTTAATTCCGAAGCAATATATCCACAAAAGGGGACCAAAGTTCAATCCAAGAACAAATTGGAAAGAAACGGTCAAACAAAACTCGTCCCGAGGAGGAAATATCTCAACTGGGGAAAATCTATCCAGATAATAAACTGGGTAAGAAACTGAATCAACATCATCCACGAGAAAACAAACTCAGTGGGGAATTAGAAAGGATTAACTCTTTCTGCTTAATGGTCGACACTCTAAACTTGAGAGGAATACGACACACACACTCTGTGGGGAAAATCCACACCCAAGAGCAGATAACAATGATAAACGCAAGAATGCAAGCAAACAATGCTATGCTTATGCGTATGAATATGCTTATGAATATGCTGACAAAACAGACATAAAGATAAGAAATAGGTGACATGAACACCACAACAACCGGATACTCGGCTAATCCCAAGACAACAGTGCAGGGAAACATGCTGGAAATTCAACTTGAAATCTGCAGGGGAATATCATAAGCCATCAAAGGAATAAAATCCTACTACAAGGCTCAAATCATGATAATACAGCATCTGCTAGAAATATCATCCTGCTGAGGAAAGGTAATAATCTGCTGAGGATGGAGATATTCTTGGTAAAAGTCAAACTTCACGAGGAATAAATGTCATACAACTCCTGCTCCACCTGGGGATAGAGTGCAAGACCTGCTAAAAATCACATAGGAATCTGCTGGAAATCAACACAGGCAGTCCTACTGGGGATCCATATGGGGATATCAGAAGTTAGCATCATAGCCACAAAACAGTTACAAGGGATTTTAAATCAATACCCAACATAGGGTAAAAGAAAACCTCTAAATTGACTACTATATCAATACTTCTATATTCAAAGATGCAAATAATCAAGCTGAGGAACATGAGGTCAGCTGGGGATTCACAATACTTCTCGATTCAAAGATAATATGCTGAGGAAGAAATCAGAACTCAACTAGGGATTCTCAAAAAACATCCCTTCCAACAATTCTTCTGGGGAACACATACAATCTCTGTTCAACATCATGGTTGGGGAACAAAACATCATTAACATCAATCTGATCAAGACTATCCAGGAACTTCGCATGGACACAACCGAATCAAACCCTGCTTTGGGAGAGACAAGTTACACACATCTAGACTTTACCATTCTTGGAATCACTGTTGATAACCTTTCTTTGTTCATATATCAAAAGAAAAGTGTTTTTAAAATCTTCAAAAATTAAATTTATTAAATTTGTTTCAAAAATCATCATCAACAATAAATTGAAATTTTGTAAACAGAAACAATATAAAGAATTGCAAACAATTGGGTAAAGCTCAAATTCATTGATAGAATGGTAGTCAGCAAATGGCATGACTCCATGGATCATTACAAGTTTGAAAAATGGTAAATACATGGAAAAGGGCTACATTGAGATATAATGATCACTATTCTCCCTATCAACTTTGAACTCCACTGTGTCCGAAACTTCAGTCAAGGATGAGTGAATAAGAATCTTTGATGAATAATTCTTCTGAGGGACAAGAATCTGAAATCCTCGGTTGCTACAAGCGATTCAGTCTGTCGACGCAGTTACTTGCCATGATCCCTAACTTTTGCCTAGATTGCCCTTTCGGGTTTTCAATCTACCAGGATAATTATTTCTGTTTTTGTCTCTAATTTTTGCCTGGACCGCCCTTTCGGGTTTTCAATCCACCGAGACGCTCATTTTTGCCTAAGCCGCCCTTTCGGGTTTTCAACTTAGCGAGCTGTTCTTTTATTTTTTAGGCGAAGTATTTCTTGACTGCATCCGCATTCACAGGACGAGTGATCTCCTCACCATCCATAGTTGCAAGAATTAATGAACCGCCAGAGAAGGCTTTCTTAACAACATATGGTCCATCATAGTTCGGAGTCCACTTGCCCCGAGAATCTTTAAGGAAAGACTGAATCTTTTTGAGCACGAGGTCGCCTTCTCTGAATACACGAGGTTTGACCTTCTTATCAAAAGCTTTCTTCATTCTTTGCTGGTACAACCGACCATGACACAAAGCTGTTATTCTCTTTTCTTCAATCAAATTCAACTGGTCATATCTACTCTGACACCATTCAGCCTCAGTCAACTTGGCTTCCATCAGAATTCTCATTGATGGGATCTCAACTTCGACGGGGAGCACTGCTTCCATACCATAAACAAGTGAGAAAGGGGTTGCCCCTGTTGAAGTGCGGACAGATGTACGATACCCATGCAAAGCAAAAGGAAGCATCTCATGCCAGTCCTTGTATGTCACAACCATCTTCTGAATGATCTTCTTAATATTCTTATTCGCAGCTTCAACAGCCCCATTCATCTTCGGTCTATAAGGAGAGGAATTATGGTGTTGAATCTTGAAATCTTCACAAAGCTCTTTCATCATCTTATTGTTCAAGTTCGAACCATTATCAGTAATGATTCTATTCGGAACACCATATCTGCAGATAAGATTATTCTTGATAAACCGAACCACAACTTGCTTGGTCACATTAGCATACGATGCCGCTTCCACCCATTTGGTGAAGTAGTCAATTGCCACGAGAATAAAGCGATGTCCATTCGAAGCCTTGGGTTCAATCATGCCAATCATATCAATTCCCCACATGGAGAAAGGCCATGGGGAAGAAATCACATTGAGATAAGCTGGTGGTACGTGAATCTTATCAGCATACACCTGACACTTATGGCATTTTTTCACATATTTGCAACAATCAGATTCCATTGTCAACCAATAGTAACCTGCTCTCAACATCTTTTTAGCCATTGCATGCCCATTGGCATGAGTGCCAAAGGATCCTTCATGAATTTCTTTCATCAACATGTCTGCTTCGTGTCTATCCACGCATCTGAGCAAGACCATGTCGAAATTTCTCTTATAAAGCACATTTCCATTCAGAAAGAAATTGCCTGCCAATCTCCTCAAAGTCCTCTTATCTTTACCAGATGCCCCAAGCGGGTATTCTTGACTCTGGAGGAAACATTTAATATCGTGATACCAAGGCTTATCATCATGAACCTCTTCAACTGCAAACACATGAGCTGGTCTTTCAAGTCGATTCACACTGATCATAGGAACATCATTCCACTGGTGCACTTTTATCATGGAAGCTATGGTTGCCAAAGCATCAGCCATCTGGTTCTCATCGCGAGGAATATAATGGAATTCAACTTCGGTGAAGAACGTTGATATCTTCCTGGCATAATCTCTATAGGGGATCAAGTGAGGTTGATGAGTTACCCACGTGCCCTGAATCTGATTAATCACCAAGGCAGAATCTCCATATACATCAAGATGTTTAATCCTTAAATCAACAGCTTCTTCAAGACCCATAATGCAGGCTTCATACTCAGCTTCATTATTGGTACAAGGAAAAGTCAATCTTGCGGCGAAAGGAATATGTGAACCATCGGGAGTAATGATCATTGCCCCAATTCCTCTTCCACGTGCATTCACAGCACCATCAAAAACTAAACCCCATCGAGATCCAGGCTCCGGCCCTTCCTCAATCAAAGGTTCATCATTATCTTTCACTTTCAGGAACATCACATCTTCATCTGGAAAGTCAAACTTGACAGGTTGGTACTCATCAATCGGTTGATGTGCCAAATAGTCAGCCAAGATACTACTTTTTATAGCTTTTTGAGTCCGGTACTCGATATCATATTCTGATAATAACATTTGCCAGCGAGCAATCCTCCCAGTTAAAGCAGGCTTTTCAAAAATATACTTGATTGGATCCATTTTAGAGATCAACCAAGTCGTATGATTCAGCATATACTGGCGAAGACGCTTTGCAGCCCAAGCTAAGGCACAACAAGTTTTTTCAAGCATTGAATACCGAGACTCACAATCAGTGAATTTCTTACTCAAGTAGTAAATTGCATGTTCTTTTCTTCCAGTTTCATCTTGCTGACCAAGCACACAACCCATGGAATCTTCCAACACAGTCAAGTACATGATCATTGGTCTACCTTCCACCGGAGGAGACAAAATAGGAGGTTCAAGCAGATATTCTTTAATACTTTCAAACGCCTTCTGACAATCATCTGTCCAAACACAACTTTTATCTTTCCGAAGCAACTTGAAAATCGGAGCACATGTGGCAGTCATGTGAGAGATAAACCTTGAGATATAATTCAATCGGCCCAAGAATCCTCTGACTTGCTTTTCGGTTCTTGGAGCAGGCATTTCCTGAATAGCTTTCACTTTATCAGGATCAACTTCAATACCTCTTTGGCTGACAATGAAACCTAGCAACTTTCCAGAACGTACACCAAATGTGCACTTGTTCGGATTCAGACGAAGCTTATACTTCCTCAATCTTTGAAACAACTTCAGCAAATGCTCAACATGATCCTCTTCAGTCTTTGACTTGGCGATCATATCATCAACATATACTTCATGGAAAAGTGTAGTCATAGCTCTTTGATACGTTGCACCAGCATTCCTCAATCCAAAGGGCATCACTCTGTAGCAGAATGTTCCCCATGGTGTAATAAATGTGGTCTTTTCCATATCTTCGGGTGCCATCTTTATTTGATTGTAACCGGAAAATCCGTCCATAAAAGAGAACACATCAAACTTAGCCGTATTATCTACCAACATATCAATATGTGGCAATGGAAAATCATCTTTCGGACTAGCTTTGTTCAAATCTCTGTAATCTACGCACATTCGGACTTTTCCGTCTTTCTTCGGAACTGGAACAATATTAGCCACCCATTCAGGATAAATTGACGTCACAAGGAAACCTGCATCAATCTGCTTTTGAACCTCCTCTTTGATTTTTAATGCCATGTCTGGATGAGTTCTTCTGAGCTTCTGCTTTACAGGCGGACATTCAGGCTTCAGCGGCAATCTATGCTCCACAATATTAGTATCAAGACCTGGCATGTCTTGATAAGACCACGCAAATACATCAACATATTCTCTGAGAAGCTCTATAATCCTCTTCTTAACATCAGGATCCAACAATGCTCCAACTTTGACTTCTTTCTTTTCATCATCAGAACCCAAGTTGACCATCTCTATTGACTCTCCATGAGGCTGAATAATCTTTTCCTCGTGCTCAAGCAACCGAGAAATTTCATCTGGAATCTCTTCATCATCCTCTTCCTCAGCTTCAAACACAGGGAATTCAAAATTGGGAGAGGGCATAGGATCATTGTTTTCAATGGGTTTATCAGTCAATCTGCACAATGATTTTATTTTTATTTTAGAAGATGAGCAAAAGTGCAAACAATATGCAGATACACAATTATCCTTATTTTTTAGGGTTTTTTATGTTACCATTTTTCAGAATAAAGCAAAAATGAAAAACACATATGGAAATAACAAAATAACATTTTATTGATGATGATCAAATTTGAAACAAAGCCCAACAAGCATCACTTTCACCTTGGGCAGAGTGAAAGGATTTTTGAAAGAAAATAAAAACAAATTACTTTGAAGAGTGAACGATAAAAGGAACATCAACAGCGATCCAGTTCTGGCAAATCTTTCCGTGTGTAACAAAGTCTTGCATTTCTTCGTCTTCATCATCATCATCATCAATGATAGCAGCAGCAGAATGATCGTTGATAAATCCAGCGCTTCTGAAGCCTTCTTGAATAGTCTTGGGATCTTTGACAACTGCACCTGGCGCAAAGCCGATACCGAAACCTTCCTTGTTGTCGACAGCATCAATAATTCTTCCCCAACCATCAGACTGACCCGCTTCAATCACTCGCAGAGCATCTTTGAAAGAGGACATGGGCATGGCATTCTTCTTAACAACACTATTCACAACAGAAAGAGCTTGAAACGACGTTCCCACCTCTTCCTCAGCATCAATATAAGAAAAAGAAGACAGATTACTCACAAGCATCGCCCTCTCACCTTCAATGGTTACCAATTTACCTTCTCTCACAAACTTTAGTTTCTGATGAAGAGTGGATGTTACAGCTCCAGCTTCGTGGATCCATGGTCTTCCGAGGAGACAACTATATGCGGGACGTATATCCATTACTTGAAAAGTAATCTTGAATATAAACGGTCCAATAAGAATGGGAAGATCCACCTCTCCAATCACTGTCTTCTTTGACCCGTCAAATGCCTTTACTATAATCCCACTGTGCCTCATGGGAGCACCTTGAAATGCAAGCTTTGACAATGTCGACTTTGGCAAAACATTCAGAGACGAGCCGGTATCAACCAACACCTTAGATAAAGCATCTTCTTGACAATTCACCGAGATGTGCAGAGCCAAGTTATGATTTCTTCCTTCTTCAGGCAAGTCCTCATCACAGAAGCTCAAATTGTTGCATGAAGTGATATTCGCCACAATACTATCGAATTGATCAACCGTCACATCATGGTCTACATAGGCTTGATCCAGAATCTTCTGCAATGACTGCCTATGAGCTTCAGAACTCAACAAGAGAGACAACACTGATATCTTTGAAGGAGTTTGCAGTAACTGCTCAGAAATATTATACTCACTCTTCTTTATCAGCTTTAACACTTCATCATCATTATTACCAGATTGGCTCGATTGGGTGACAACATCCATAATCTGCTTGCTCGCATTGGTATCTTCAACTCTCTTCGGAGGGTCTGAAGCATATAATCTACCACTTCGGGTAACTTTCGTCACATCAGCAATGCTAACCACAGACTTTGGAGTAGGAAGAGGAACTTCCCTACCATTATCTATCATCGTAGCATTATACATGTACGGAACAGCTTTGTCAGACTCATATGGCATTGGACCGGGTACATTGATCACCAATGGAGTAACAGCAGTCTGGCGACTATCAAAAGAAAACACCATTCTCTCAGGAGCAACCCTTTCAGGAAGATTGAACTGAGGCATAATGACATTCACTTCATTCTCGTATTCATCTCTCTTCGCTGTTACTTCGATCAGCTTATCGTCCATCATCTTCTGGATATCTCTTTTCACAATCACGCAACCTCGAGGATTCACCGAGCAAATACAACAACCAGCATAGTCATGATCGATATCGTGATATTCACTTAAGAAAGCGTGCATTTCCACCAAAGATCTTCTGATATGACTGACTTCATAGATTTTGAACAACCCTGGACAACCAGCAACCATATTCACAGACGCATTACCATGCTTTGGCAACGGATCCTTCTGTATGTTTGGGTTAACATCATTAAAATACAGAACATTGTTCCTCATCAATTTCTGTACTTCAAACTTCAAAGGATAACAGTTCTCAACATCGTGCCCCGGGGCACCTTGATGGAAAGCACAACGAGCCTCAGGCTTATACCACCATGGAATAGTTTCTGGAACTGGAGGTGGAGGACGAGTCTGCACAAGATTCTTTGCAATCAAAGACGGAAGCAAGTCCGCATACGGCACAGGAATAGGATCAAAACTTGGCTTAGCCCGAGCTTGTTGATTACCACTTTGTTGCACAGAAGTTTGCTGATAACGGGGTTGGAACTTTGGAACAGCTGGCACAGTTGGAGCCATGTTAATCATTGGTGTTACTGAAGCCACATGCTGCGAATGGTGCTGTGAATGGTGATTCACACGACTGTGAGGTCTTCTATAACTTTCACGAGATACTGCATTGGTCTCGTTTTCTTTCTTTTTCCCGAAATTAAACCTTCTAGAGCTTGAACCATTGCCATTCTCTTGAGTCAACCGTCCCTCACGGACACCTTCTTCTAAACGCATGCCCATGCTCACCATCTCAGTGAAGTCAGAAGGGGCGCTTGCTATCATTCTCTCGTAATAAAAAGAACCCAACGTCTTCAAGAAGATCTTCGTCATTTCTTTTTCTTCTAACGGAGGAACAATCTGAGCTGCCAGCTCTCTCCATCTCTGTGCATATTCTTTAAAAGTCTCTTTGTCCTTCTGGGACATAGCACGGAGTTGATCTCTATCAGGCGCCATATCAACATTGTACTTATACTGCTTCACAAAAGCTTCTCCCAAATCATTGAAGGTCTTGATTTGACTATTATCCAGACTCATATACCACCTCATAGGTGCCCCGGTTAAACTGTCCTGGAAATAGTGAATCAGCAGCTTATCATTATCAGTTTGAGTCGACATCTTTCTTGCATACATCGTCAGATGGCTCAATGGACAAGTGTTGCCTTTGTATTTCTCAAACTCAGGCAGCTTGAATTTGTAAGGAACTTTAACATTCGGGACCAGACAAAGGTCATAAGCATCTTTTCCAAACAAATCTTTGTGTTTCAAAGCTCTCATCTCCCTCTGGATCTCAACAAATCGTCCCTGGAAGTCATCAAGTCTTTCAGCAACTCCAGCACCTTCACTGGGCTCAGCATGGTAAATCATCTCATCCTGATGCGGAATATTGCGCACTACAGGCGATACAGCAGTCACAATTGGAGGAAGAGTAGTCCACACTGGTGGTGGGATAGCATTGAATGCAGCATTCTCCGGACGATGAGGAGGACGATATCCAGCAGGAAAAAAGTCAACAGGCATGCCCCAGGGCGTGCTAACAGGTATACGATGGTGAGGAGAAATAACAGTCTCGATAGGAATGGATGCGGTAACAACCTCTGAGATGACAGTATTCTGAGCAGGAGGACTAGGAGGTGGCTGATTCTGAGCAGCCATCAAATTTTCCATCATAGCAGTCACTCTCTCCAAGCTTTCCCTCAAATAAGTAACCTCTTCGCGCAGCTCGCGATTCTCTTGTTGCAAAGTATCCATCACTCTTCTTCGATTAGCTCGAGTATCGAAACGATGAGTCAGCTTGACAGGAACACTGAGATGAAGACCAAGAAACGACAATAAGATCCCTGGAGAACACTCAAAAAGCAAGACAAATGCGAATATGATGCATGCTATGTATATGCAAATGCAAAGATTTCAAAGAATTATAAGTTAACTTGCAATATTCATAAAGAGACACTTTTTGAAATACTGAAAAACTCATTCTCATTAATATCAAAGTGAGGATTACAAATGAAGTACAAAACATCAATAATCCTAATACATAAGAGAAAGAGTAAACTAGGCCTAAGGAATCATATCAGAAGAAATCCCGAATCCTGGCTGATACTTCATGCGAATCCTCTTGATCTCACTCTTGTACCGCTCTTCCATATCTTCCTTATCCTTCACCAACTTGTCGACAATGGCCTTCCAAGCACCGGAAGTAGGAGGAATAGTAGAGGGAGTACTAGAGGAAAATAAATCCTCTCTCGGCCTCTTCGTGACGCGCCGCTCAAGTAGCTCAATAAGATCATCCTTCTCCTTAAGCTGCTCCTGCATAGTAGTCCTCTCAAGTAACCAATCTTCCTTTTCTTTCTTCATCTTCTCTAACTCTTCTTGAAGAAACAACTTCTCATCAACGGGAGGTAGAAAAGCAGACAAAGGCAATATGGGAAACATAGGCTCCTCAGGTGGATAAGGCATCTTGAGCTTGGAAGCTCTAGATTGAACCCACTGAATATAACAATCGGACGGAGGAAGGTGTTGTCTACCCAATTGACCTTTCTCTTTCCTATGAACAGCATGCCAAGAATGAGCAATCCTTTTCTTCATCTCTATATGATCATCACCATTAAGAAAGAAGAAACGGGATAAGGCCAGATTGTTTGGAACATCCTTCAAACAATAACCAAACTGACGTCTAGCCAAAATAGGATTGTAGCTAATTCCACCACGTGTACCAAGAAGAGGTACATTAGGGAATTCTCCACAACTATCAATGAGAACTCCGGTGTCATAATAAGAGCTATACCACGTCATGTCCTTGTGAGAAAGCGACATCAACCTCTGAGACCATCTTCGATTCTCTCTGTTATCCTTGAAAACATCTGACTTCGGTAGGTGCGAAATAAACCACCTATAAAGAAGAGGAGCACAACAAACAATCTCTCCGTCGCCTTTAGAAGTCCTATAGTGAAAGGCATGGTACATGTCTCCAAGCAAGGTAGGAATCGGGTTCTTCTTCAAGAAAATTTGAATAGCATTCTCATCCACAATGCCATCCAAATTTGGAAACAAAACAATCCCGTAGATAAGCAAAACAAGGATAGCCTCAAATGTATCTCTATGACCCAAAGCAAGTGAGGTGGAAGCCTTTCCCATCAAAAACTTGGCATTAATACCACGAACACTCCCTTTTGGGAGAAACTTTCCATTAAGCTCAGATTCCTTAAGAAACAATGCTTTAGCAATAACCTTGACAGTAAGCTCCTTCTCTAAACCAGTGAAAAGAAACTCCTTGTCCAGAATGGGCAAACCTAACCAATGAGAATATTCCTCCAGAGTAGGTACAAGCTGATAGTCTGGAAAGGTAAAACAATGGTGCAACGGGTCATAGAACTGAGCCAAAGTAGGGAGAATCCCCTCAGGTACATCAAGATCCAACATGTGCAACAGCTTTCCATGACATTTTCGGAACTCTTGGGTATCAGCAACCAAAGCTCCTAGCTTCCTTAACTCTACAATATTAGGACTCTTGAAAGTATACTTCTTTGTATTCCTCCTTTCGAAAGTCATAGCCATGGACATCTGAAATTTGCAAAAGTTTCTTATAAGTCCTTTGAAATCTTACGGATAATGCTCATGAATGTTATGATGGCATGTATGCAACAAGCACAAACAAGATCACACAAGGCACACGGGCTTAGGTTCCGAGTCACGAGCATGAAGTCAAGGTATCAGAACCAACCCACACAGGTAAGTACTAAGGTTTTGTCTTCATTGTACCTGCAAGAAACCAAAAGGGTGCTAACAGAGGTGCCCGGAGTTATCAGCCATCTTTAGAATTTTATCGGTACGTTGGATTACTCCCCAACCGATAACATTCTTAAAATAGACCTCGTCCGAGTGTAGTATCGCGTGACAACCGCCTTAGATTTACATCCAGACAGCTTCCGCACTACGTTCCTAAATTGGCTTAGATGGGTTAAGGGTTCTAAGGTCCTCAGTATGATCAGCTCAAGGTCGGAAAATAATGCCACGTACGATTACTCGTCATGACATTGATAGTCCAAGAGAGCCTAACCGAGTGGAGATTATCAAATTGATATTGCTTTGGACTACTCCATCGCATATCGCTTCGAATATCGCCGTCCTATCATAAGTGTCACTCAGATCCGGGTTAGAATCTATCTCACACAGAGGATCACCAAAAACCAAAACGGAACAAACAAATAACAAACAATTCAAACCAAAACAATAAATAAATCAAAGTAGGCTAAATCCGCTTAGAGATTACTCCCCAGCAGAGTCGCCACTTTTCTGTAGCGGTAAAATCGTGAGTGTAAGCTATTGATTAACTTAACTCGATTAACACAGAGTCGCCACCGCGCTTTTCTTTATTTCCGAATGGAAAAAGGTAAAAGAACGAATAAAAACCTAGGATTCTAAAAGCAAAGGCTAAAAGAAATAAACAGAGATTGGGTAAGGGGATTGGTTATGAACCGGGAAGGTTTTAGGCACCCGACTCATCCGTAGTACTCTACGGGAGCCCTTTGAAATACTTATTGCTTTTTGGTCTGAAATTGGTTTGTTTAAAATGATGGAAGAGATGAGGAGAAGAATATTTTTTATGATTTTGTGTTTGATAAGGTTTTAAAGCCTTATGCCTACGTACCCACAAAGTGCAATGCGAGATCAAAACCTCGTAGTTCGTGGTACAAAATTTGAAAAGAATAAGTGGGTTGAGTTGATTTTAAGATGTAAAGATAAGTCGTCATCCCTTAGCGAATAATTCCGCTAAAAGGGATGAATCATATCTAAACATATGGAAAATGAAAAAAGGTGCACAAGGCACAAAATAATTGAATGGATTTATATTTTTTAAAGTATATACAAAAATGGTTTTAATATATTTACATGACTTAATATTTGATTAAGAAAATAAAAGGAAAAGGTTCAAAAAAATCGCTTGATCGAAATCAAGGTTTGTTTATGAAATTGTTTGAAGTTTAAGAAACAAGAAGGTTTTGAAATAGGAAGAAGTTTTGAAAATTAAAGAATGGGGAGGAGATGAAGAGACTAGTCCTAGTGCTTGAATTAAAAGCTAAGGAAAGAAGTTACCAAGACCAATATGTACAAATCTTCAAAATTCGGACTTCCATCTTCAAAAGTTAACGACATCATTTGAGGCCAAAGTTCTTAACCACTTCAACTTGAGCAAAGGGAAACCTAGAAGATCTAAGTCCAATTTCCAAGAAGTTTGGGATAGTAACCATAAGTCCAAAGTTAGAAGTAACAAGTTTTTTAAGAGTTTAATCCTTTATTAGGTGTTTTAATATCCAAATGGACAAAAAATAAAAAGCAAGCACAATATGAATATATACAAGCATAATATGAATATAAACAATGATATATGATATAATATGGCAAAATATAATACGGAAATAAAGGAGCAAGAGGTTAAAATAAAAGAATAAAGTGCAAGAGATTAAATGTAAACAATTATATTCACATTATAATATTATATACAATATAAAGTGGTATGATGAACTTAATCAAGCACAACCACAACAATGAAAATAAAATTGAGGCAAACGGATCCAAGTGGATCTTTAATCGAGTCGGGACAACTTTAGGTCTATGTTAAGCAATCGCCGAGTAATTTACGAAGTAATTACCCTACAAATGAGGCCGGCCACCACTAATTAAAGTGGAAAATATTCGTGTTAATACATGTTAGAGAAACGATATAATGGATCGTTCTCCGAAAACATGCCACACTAAAAGAAAAGGAAGGTCTAATCTTAATCGAGATTATCGTTGAATTTCTCGATTAGCAACCTATCACGATCTCAAAGTATGGAGAATGATCCAAATGATCATTCATCCATAGATTTGAAATAATGAAGATTAAGCTTAATCGGAAATCAACCATCCCGAATCGGAAGATTGTCATCGACCAAAATTAGAAAAGAGATGAAGAAAAATGGATCCAAAAATAAATCCAATAAAAGAAATCAAAATATTTTTTAAAATCATTTTTTAAACTCTTTCAAAAGAAAACTTCCTAAGAAATTCTTTTATAAACATCTTCTTAAAATAATTTATAAAAGCATTTTCTAAATTGTTTTTTTCTAAGAAAATAATTCCAATAATTCTCTTTATCTCAATATATTTTAAAATCTAAATCTAAGTAACATAAAACTAACTAATATAAAAAAAAGAATTTAAAAAAAAAATAAAAAATAAAAGAAGGGGAGGGTGTATGAAGACCCGCGGGTCAATGGTGGTGGAAACGGATGATCCATGACCATATCTAAGCCCAAACATCATAATTAAGGTTTATTTTATAAAAATTAAATAAATAAAAAAAAAACAAAAGAAACAGATCCTCTTCTTCCTTCTTTGCGCAAGAACACAGAAACAGGGGAGAAAAAATGGTGGAACTTCCTCTCACCTTCTCAATCAAACGATCCGAATACGAAATCTCTCCCTCTCTTCTGCCTCGCGATTCCCTCCTTCTTCCTTCTCTCTTCTCAAATTGATTCAATTTCCGGTTCTAAAAATGATTTGGGGGTCAAAAGAAAACTAGGGATTTGAAGCTTGAAATGAAAATGAAAAGAGATTTGGGGATTTCGGATTTTTGAAGATTGGTATTGATTTTGGCAGAGGTTTAGGGTGCTATTGAAGCTTGATTAAAGAGGGAGTGAATGGTTCTTTTTATAGGAGAAGAGTGAAGGAAATTGGTTGTCGTTTTGATTTGAAGGAGTTGCGTTTTGAAATATCACGGTAATCTCGTGTGTGTTTTCGTTTTTGATTTGTGATTATTGCTGCGTTTTGATGCTTGTGGGCGTGCGTTTTCAGGTACGAATTACGTTTGCCTCAGCTGCATTTTGATATGTGACTTTCGTGTGTTTACTACGTGAACTTGGCTTGCGTTTTATTCGTATAACTCTTGCGTTTTACAGCTTGTGTAGATTGTGTTTAGGTGGATCTCACGTGACATTGTGGCTTGGCTTGCATTGTTACGGCTACGGCTTTCGGTTGGCAGGTTTGATGTATGCGGCGTGTTGTTGATTTTGTTTTTTGATGTAAGCTGGCGTATGAAGCTGGGGCTGGAGATGTTTGGCTTCGGCACGGGACGCATTTTGCACTTGAAACCATGTGGCTGAATGCTTTGGCTAGGATTGTTTGAAGTGTGGTGGAAGCTGTTATGGCTTTGATGGCTTGGAGTGTGAATACTTGCGGAATGCGTGAAGTATTGCTCATGGGCTTGCGGCTTAAATTGTTTTGGTTTGCTGCATTTTGCTTCGGACAAGGCTTGATGTGAGAAGCTTGTTTTGATTGTTGGGCTAGAGTTTGGCAAGGTAATAGGCAAAGGCATGCTTTAGGCTTGTAGATTGAGGCCTTGGGAAGATTATGTACGGATTGAAAAAAAAATGGGGAAGACTTTCCAATTAAAGTAGCATAAAAATAAAATATGACTTATAATTGAATTGGACTTAGAAAAAAAAAATGATGGGCTAATTTGTTAGCAGATTTTTATATTTAGTAATTTTGTCACAAAAATGAAACAAATGGGTTCTAAAGAATATATGGGCACATATATAAAAAAAGAAATGGGGTTCATGAATATTTGTGAATTAAAATAGAAAAATGGGTATTGGTGAATATGGAAATGGAATAAAAAGATGAACAATTTGGAAATTGGTAAAAAAAAAAAAAATGTACTTTGGATAATTGAAATAAAAAAATGAATTGGATAATGGAAGAAGAAAAAAAAATGGTCATTGGATTGGAAAATAAAAATGGTTTAATTGGAAAAAAATGGATGATGGATGAAATTTGATTTTCAAGCCCACAATAAATCTCGATTATTTTCGCACAAGCCTCTGATGAAAGAATGAACACAACCATCACAGACCCACTGAACAGCCCAAATAGCTTTCAACTTGCCAACTGTCATCTGAAAAACTGTTTGATTACATGCCCTGATAATTTGAAACCAAACTGAGGAAAATAAATCCTCAGATGAATCGTTGATGAGTTAATAAACTGATGAACAGATAAACACTGAAGATTCAAACCGCAACACACTGCCTGATAACTGATGAACAAACCAAACTTTGCACAGAAACAACTGTCACGCAACCCAACTTGTACTTTGAAACACATTGCCTGATGAATGAATTACTGGCACACACAACTGATAGTCAACACAATCTTTTAGTAGTTTGACCAGATTAGGTCAAACATCCATATGAAAACGCATTGTGATTGAACAAACGCATCTGAATGAAATTACTGCCCTGTCTTTGAAAAACCTGCAACACAGAGAAGAAGAAGAACACTGCAACATATTTTTTTTGTATTTTAGTTAATAATCAGTAAATATAAACAAATATATAACAGTAAAAATAATGGTGATCCCCCGCGAAGCATAGACCCACATCTGAGAAGAAACTCGAAACCTGTGCGATCTTGTTTATATGCAAAATGCAGATGATATGCGGAACAATCTTAAGGCAAAAATTAGGGTGTTACACTAGTATAAACTACTAGGGGTTACTTTTGAACTGAAACTTAAGGTGTAGTCGTAACAATTATCGGAACGGAATTGCTTAAGTGGGAAGTCTAAGGTGTCAAGACTGTATTGATCTTGTTGAATCGTTCTCAGCTTCCTAATTATGATTTCGTAGGTAAGTCGGGTAATGCGAAGAATAAATTAAAGATTTTTTTTCCCGGTATGGCTAAATAAACGGGGAAAGTTCGAAACTAAAGAAAATAGCATAAATATTGCTCTGTTTCATTAAAATACGAAAAGGAATTACAACGGAAAGGAAAGTGCGGAAAGGGAAAATGCGGAAAATGAAAGGTACCTCTCCCACACTATATCAGACATTGTCCTCAATGTTGTGATATAATAGCGGTTAAAGTACAATACAAACAACGGAAATGGAAAAACATAAACAAAAACTAAAACTAAGGCTGCTGATGACCACGACCTCGGCTTCTGGTGCGGGAGCGTCTGGTCGGAGTCGCTTCAGGATCAGAACCGGTACCGGTGATAGCAGTGATATCAATGCGCAAAGCCTCTAGCTCGCTAAAGATCTCTCCGAGCTTCTCATCAGTAGTCCTCTGGTTGGTGGCAACAGCTAGGAGTAATGCATCATGTTGCTCCTTTTGCCTTCGCTCCAGTGCGGCATTCATCTGGTTCTGCTGATGAATCGCACGAAGGACGTCCTCAAGTGTGAATTCTTGTGCAGGAGGCTGTCGGGTGGATGACTCAGGAATGTCCTGGACAGGCTCAGCTGCATCCATGGGGTCTTGCATCTCATCCACTGGTGGATCGACCTGCTCATCAATAATGGGGGCGTGGCCGGCAGCATCCGGTAAAGCAAATAGCCAGTTGGCTCGGCTGGACGGATCGATGCGGTCACGGCATGGCAAGATGATGTGGTGATAAACAGTGCCTTGGATAACAGGGCTAAACCTGCCATCCTCTCTCTGAGCAATCAAGTGGGCGGACCTGCAATAATTCTTAGTTAGGAACTCTGCGGCTCTGCGGGGCAAGTTGATGACCAAGTCACCAAGCTCCAACTGAATGGCGAGGGTAGTGACAATGCCGCCTATGTAGAAGGGGGTTGCGCCTCTTTGCGCTATGGACTGGATATGGGACAGCATGAATGGGGCAGTATTGATGCGCTCGTCATTTAAGGCGCAGTGCAGGAATAAGAGCTCCTTGGAGTTAAGCTTGTGGTTGCTCTCTCTTGCAAAGATGGTGTTGCAGATGATGCGATGAAAGTATCTGATCGCCGGGTTGTGGATATGCATAGCATTCAGGCTCTGAAAGGCTGAGGCACGGGTGTTGGTGATGTCGTGCCATAAGGTGAAAACGGTTTCACTGAAGTTGTCTGGCACGCGGAGGTGAGCATCATTGCCGTGATCGAAGCCTAGCAGCTCGGCGATCCTTGTTTGTGTAACTTCGAACTCCCGGCCGAGCAATCTGAACTTAGCAACGCCGGTGAGTTGACTCTTTGAACCGGTAGGAGTGATGTAATGAAATGAGCTTAGAAATTCCAATGTCAGAAGCTCGAATGTGGGCTGGGGCTGACTGCATAGATCCCACAAACCAACCTTCTGAAGCAGGTTCTTGACACTGTTGAGCATTCCCAACTCTCTCAAACATTCAGTGTCGACATATCGCATGGGTTGAACACCACGGTTCTGGAATCTGATGAACCTCTGTCTCTGATTTTTTCCATGCTCACCATCTCTAAACTGAATTGCTTCCATTGCATGCAAGAACAAGAGTGGGAGATGAGAGGTTTTTGAGGTTTGTGAGAAAAGTGTAAAATGTGAGGAAATTGGTTCGGATGATAATGCAAGATGAGAATGTGATAGGTGTGGAGTAAATGGAGAGGTTAATGGAGTTTAATTTGGGTAATGGGAGGTTATGGGAGTTGGAAGAGATAATGGTTTTTTTTGAATGTTATGGAAGTTGAAAAAGGAAGAGGTTTCGAAGAAGAACAGTTCTGTTTCTCAGAATTCCTATAACTGGGGTCGTCACGGTCGTGATGGGGGGATGACGGTCGTGACGCGCTAATTAGCTTGTCACGATCGTTAGAGGGTGATGACGACCGTGAGGGTTTAAAACTTAGAATATTTTCCAGAATGCATTATCTCTCACACGTTCAATACAATTTATATATTTTTTTATGATCACTTCTCACTTTATTTTAAACACAAACAATATATACTATATAATACCAACATAATACTTGTAAATTTCATCACACGAGAGATTATATAAAACATTAATCAATTTAAATATAACAGTAAATGAATTGAAAGCATAGAAATTGATTAAATTGGAAAAAATTGTAAACTAGAAGTGCTTTGCTTTTGATAATTGAAGTGAAATTACATTAATAAAAATACGGTACGAAAATGTTTGCGAAATGTTAAACTAACTAGAAACGAAAACAATAAGTAAAATAAGCTAGATTACTACAACATTTTCAAAAGTGCTTCTTCAAATCTTCGATTGCAGAGTTCAGGTGGTAGAATTGCTCACATGTTATGTCAGTTAAACCTATAATGTCCAATCGCATGCTATTAATCTCATCCTTAACAGTATTTATATCGGCTTGGTAAGCTTCAAGAGTATTCATGATTTTCTTTAAGTTGTCAGCATATTCTACTTGATTCACTTCAGGGGTTTCAATCACTTCGTCAGTATGGTCAATGTCATGGTAACCAGGAGGTGTCTCAGGGTCACTTTCTACATCGGTCATTATATCATCCCTTATCTTGTAGGATTGAGGTGTTTCAGGAGTAGATGGATAGTCAGGAGGGGTAAGCTCATAAAGCCAATTATCCTTATTGTGAACACTGACTCTAGCATGGTTTGGTAGTATGAACAGGGTTACTACTTCATTCCTGATTAGGTACTCGAAAGGTGGTTGTCCTAAATTCCTTATGATATGGAGGTTAAAGCAAAAGTTAAGATTCATAGGACGGATGGTACCCAAACAGTTACACCTGTGTAATTGGTATATAAGTCCTAAGGCATCAGCAATCATGGTGACAAGACCTCCTACTAATATGGGTAGATCAGGTTCTTCTTGGATTCGGGTGAAGGTTTGCATCATGAAAGACACACCATTGACTGGCTGTCCATTAGTCACACATGACATAATGAATATCTCATCTTTAGATACTCCAGTAAGGTATTCTTCTTTTCCAAAGAAGGTGTGGTCTAGGATCTTATGGAAGTAACGGATAGCAGGGTTATGTATCTCATCATTGTTCATGTTATTTGGTTCAGGATGGTAATTTCCGGTTAAGGTTCCCCAAAAGAAATCCACCTCAATGTCCATCAATTCTACCTGTGTGGTAGTAAAAGCAAAGGGTCCACTAGGGAATCCTAATAAGTCAGCTAGTTCTCTATGGTTAAAGTCATATTCTATTCCAAAAAGGCGGAAACTGATAAATCCTTTCCTGAATCCAAAACCGCGCTCGGGTAAGTAAACTAAGGAGCTGAGGAACTCAAGGGTGAGCTCGCGGTAAGTCACAAACTTTTGTTGAATCAGTGCATTCTCCCATCCAAGTCGGTTAAACAAGTATAGGATGCTATCATGTATACCTAAGGTTTCCATAGTCAGATCATCCGGGTACAGAGTCAAATCCATTGGTCTCTGTGATAACTCTTCAAATTTCATTCTTTGGTTCCTACCTCTAAATTTGGTTTCCATAAGGTTTATCGGTTGGTTAGCCATAATTAGTGTAAATACGGAGGAAACAAATCAGGGGGAGAAGGAAAGTGGAAAAGACTTTAGAAAATCTGTAAAAGTGATTTAAAATTAAAATAAGGAAAAAAAAGAAAATAAAATGCATAAATAAAAGCAATAATAGTAATAATGAAATAAAACTATAAAATGGCAAAACAAATAAACGAATAATAAAATGATAAATGACAAAATAATAGAATGATCAAAATGATTTAAATGATTAAATGGGTTGCCTCCCACTAAGCGCTGTTTTTATCGTCAAAAGCCTGACGTAATGCTTAGGTGTAGATTAATCAGGGAAATTAGTGGACAATTCTAAAAGCCTTAGACTATTTGCATAATCTCTATTTTCAACTTTATGGTAATGTTTTAAACGTTCTCCATTTACTGTGAACGGTTCACTATTCCTACCCTTAATTTCTATCGCTCCGCTCGGGAACACTCTAGTTATTTCAAAGGGTCCTGACCATCTAGATTTTAGTTTTCCAGGAAAGAGCCTAAGTCTTGAATTAAAGAGGAGTACAACGTCTCCCACACTAAATTATTTCCTAGATAGGCGTTTATCATGCCATCGCTTAGTTCTTTCTTTATATATCTTAGCATTCTCATAAGCATCTAACCTTAACTCTTCTAATTCGTTAATATCTAGGATTCGCTTTTCTCCTGCAACAATATAGTTTATATTGAGAGTTTTGATCGCCCAATAAGCTTTGTGTTCTAGTTCTACCGGGAGATGACAAGATTTTCCATATACTAATTTGAAAGGTGTAGTTCCTATGGGTGTCTTGTAAGCTGTCCTATAAGCCCATAAAGCTTCATTAAGTTTAGATGACCAATCTTTCCGAGATATGGCGACAGTCTTTTCTAAGATTTGTTTGATTTCTCTGTTCGAGACTTCGACTTGTCCACTTGTTTGTGGATGATATGGTGTTGCCACACGGTGTCTTACTCCATACTTAGATAGTAATTTGTCAAAGATTTTTGAAATGAAGTGCGAGCCACCGTCACTTATGACGAGTCTAGGCACACCAAATCTGGGAAAGATTATATTTTTGAAAAGCTTTATTACTACTCGTGTGTCATTTGTAGGAGAAGGTATAACTTCAATCCACTTTGAAACATAATCAACAGCTACGAGTATGTAATTATTACCGAAAGATGATGGGAATGGTCCCATGAAATCTATTCCCCAGACGTCAAAGACTTCTACTTCCAATATTCCTTTTTGGGGCATTTCATCTCTTCTTGAAATATTACCGGTGCGTTGACACCGATCGCAATTTATAACAGCGATGTGGACATCTTTCCATAGATTAGGCCAGAATAGGCCGACTTGCAAGATTTTTGCACAAGTCTTGGAAGTGCTTGCATATCCACCATAAGGAGATGAATGGCAGTGAGCAATGACATCTTCTATTTCTTCTTCGGGAATACATCGACGAAAGATTCCATCGGGTCCTCTTTTGTACAATAATGGTTCATCCCAATAGTAATGTTTGAGATTGTGAAAGAATTTCTTTTTCTGCTGATAGGTTAAATCAGGTGGAAGAGCTCCTGCAGCTAGGTAGTTGACAATGTCAGCGTACCATGGCAGTCCTACAGTTGTTTGGATTGTTTCCACGGGTTCTGGTTCATCTATGTCTAACTGAACTGGGTCGCTTCCTATTTATGCTATCAGTTGTTCATACGGAAAATCATCGTTAATCGGCACTTGTTCGGATTTAATACCTTCTATTCTAGATAAATGGTCTGCTACGACGTTTTCAGTACCTTTCTTATCTTTTATTTCGAGATCAAACTCTTGTAAGAGTAAAATCCATATCAAGAGTCTTGGTTTAACATCTTTCTTAGTCAATAGATATCTGATAGCAGCGTGGTCTGTGTAAACGATTATTTTCGCTCCCACTAGGTAAGAACGGAATTTGTCAAGCGCAAAGACAACTGCTAACAATTCTTTTTCAGTAGTGGCGTAGTTCATCTGAGCAGAATCTAAGGTTCTATTGGCATAGTAAATCGCATGAAGTTTCTTTTCCTTCCTCTGGCCTAGAACTGCGCCTACATCATAGTCACTCGCATCGCACATGATTTCGAAAGGTAATCTCCAGTCAGGGGGTTGCATGATTGGTGCGGTGATGAGGGCTGTTTTTAGAGTTTCGAATGATTTTAGACAATCTTCATTGAATATGAACTCAGCGTCTTTCATTAATAAACCGGTAAGAGGTTTAGTGATTTTCGAGAAATCTTTGATGAATCGTCGGTAGAAACCGGCGTGTCCTAAAAAGCTTCGTATTTCTCGAACGGTTTTAGGGGGTTGAATATCTTTAATGACTTCTATTTTAGCTTTATCAACTTCAATTCCCTTGTCAGATATAACATGTCCTAATACGATTCCTTCTCTGACCATAAAATGACATTTCTCCCAGTTAAGCACGAGGTTTACTTTTACACATCTTTCTAACACCATTTCTAAATTTGATAGGCATCCTTCAAAACTTTGCCCGCATACAGAGAAGTCGTCCATGAACACTTCCATGATGTTGTCTATAAAATCTGCGAAGATTGACATCATACATCTTTGAAAGGTTGCAGGAGCGTTGCATAATCCAAAGGGCATTCGTCTATAAGCGAACGTTCCATAAGGGCATGTGAATGTAGTCTTCTCTTGATCATCTGGGTGGATAGGGATTTGGAAAAATCCTGAGTAACCATCAAGATAACAGAAATAAGAATGCTTGGCTAATCGTTCTAACATTTGATCTATAAAAGGTAGCGGGAAATGATCTTTTCGAGTGGCTTTGTTTAGTTTACGATAATCGATGCACACTCTATGTCCTGTCACTACTCTTTGCGATATCGATTCGCCTTTAGCGTTTTTCACAATAGTGATACCTCCTTTCTTTGGTACTACATGTACTGGACTAACCCATTTACTATCAGAGATTGGATATATTATTCCGGCATCTAGTAGTTTCTTAACTTCTTCCTTTACTACAGTGCTAAGGATTGGGTTAATTCTTCTTTGAGATTCTCTGGAGGTTTTGCAATCTTCTTCTAGCAGAATACGATGCATACAGATTGAAGGGCATATTCCTTTGAGATCAGATATGTTATATCCTAATGCAGTTGGATATTTCTTTAAGACATCTAAAAGTTTCTTTGTTTCGATTGTTCCTAAACTGGAATTGATTATAACTGGTCTTGTACATTCAGTGTCCAAGAATTCGTATCTTAGGTTCTTAGGTAAAGTTTTTAACCCTAATGTAGGTTTATCCTTACTTGGCATGGGATCCGGTGTAAGTGCTAAACTTTCATTTCAGAATAGGTAGTTTCTTTCATTTCCATTTCTCTTACGCATTCGTCAATTACGTCCAATAGATAGCATGTATCCTTTATAGCTGGTGATTGTAAGAATTATGTTAAAATGAATTCAACTTTCTCTTCACCTACTTCAAAGGTTAGCTTTCCTTTCTTTACATCTATTATAGCTCCGGCGGTAGCTAAGAATGGTCTTCCTAGTATGATAGGTGTAGTGGAGTCTTCAGAGATGTCCATGATTATGAAATCAGTAGGAATATAGAATTGTCCTATACGTACTGGGACGTTTTCTAGTATGCCTACAGGATATTTAATAGAGCGATCGGCTAGTTGAACAGACATTTTAGTTGGTCTTAGGTCTCCCATGTCTAGCCTTTTGCAAATCGTTAAGGGCATAACACTGATACTGGCTCCTAAATCGCATAGAGCTTTGTCAATGACGAATTTTCCTATTACACAGGGTATAGAGAAACTTCCTAGATCTTTTAGCTTAGGAGGCATATTATTCTGAATTATGGCGCTACACTCAGCAGTAAGTGTAACGGTTCCGTTATCCTCTATCTTTTTCTTATTGGATAAGATTTCTTTTAAAAAATTAGCATACGAGGGCATTTGAGTGATAGCTTCTGTAAACGGAATAGTAATATTCAACTGTTTCAGAAGTTCGACAAATTTCTTAAACTGGCCCATCGTCTTGGAATTGGTTAATCTCTGAGGGTACGGAATTGGTGGTTTATAGGGTGGTGGAGGCACATAAGGCTTTTCTTTCTCCACTGCCTCTTGATTATCATCTTCCTTTTCTTTTGGATCATTCACCATTTCAGTCGGTTTATCCGGTTTTTGGTACATGGCTGGATTGTCAAGTCTTGGGTCGGTAGGTCCGTCAAGTTCCTTGCCACTTCTTAATATCACGACATTGGCCTGTCCTTTCAGATTAGGTTGAGGTTGTCCAGGAAATACTCCAGCTGGTGCAGCGGTAGGTGCTTGTTGTTGAGCTACTTGTGAAATCTGAGTTTTAAGCATTTTATTATGTGTAGCTAATGCATCTACTTTGCTCACTAATTGCTTAATCTGCTCACTAGTGTGTATGTTTTGGTTTAAGAAGTCCTTGTTTGTTTGAGATTGGTTAGCTATGAAGTTCTCCATCATCAATTCAAGGTTCGATTTTCTAGGTGGATTAGGAGCAGTCTTTTGATATCCTGGTGGTGTAGCTGGTGCTTGACCTGGTGCGTATAAAGCATTGTTGTTCTTATAGGAGAAGTTCAGATGATTCTTCCAACCTGGGTTGTATGTGTTTGAGTATGGGTTTCCTTGAGCATAATTCACTTGATCTGTGGGAATCCCTGTTAATAGTTGACAATCAGGAACTTCATGTCCTGGAACTCCACATAACTCACAGTTAGGTGTTACTGCAGCCACGGTGGCTGTTGGTGTTATGGCCAAGTTGTCGATCTTTTGGTTTAGTTGGTCAAACTTTGCATCGACTTGGTACATACTACTCACTTCTTACATACCTCCTTTTGTTGGTTTCTCAGTTGCGACTCTCTCGCTTCCCCATTGGTAATGGTTTTGAGCCATACTTTCGATAAGTGCATAAGCATCGTTATATTCCTTGTCCATTAGTGCACCGCCTGCGGCAGCGTCAATTGTCATTCTTGTATTGTACAAGAGTCCATTATAGAAGGTATGGATGACCATCCATTCTACTAATCCGTGATATGGACAAAGTCTCAGCATATCCTTATAGCGTTCCCAAGCTTCGAAAAGTGATTCGTTTTCCTTTTGCATAAATCCGTTGATCTGAGCTCTCAGCATAGCTGTCTTGCCAGGTGGGAAATATCTGGTCAAGAAAACTCTCTTTAGTTCCTCCCACGTAGTTACTGAATTCGAAGGTAGAGATTGAAGCCAGGCTCTTGCTCTGTCTCGAAGTGAAAAAGGAAACAGACGTAGTCTGATAGCTTCTTGGGTAACTCCATTGGCTTTTACGGTATCTGCGTATTGCACAAAGATCGAAAGATGAAGATTCGGATCCTCGGTAGGATTTCCGGCGAATTGATTTTGTTGCACGGCTGATATCAGCGAAGGTTTCAGTTCGAAATCGTTTCGGTTGATAGCCGGTGCGGCAATGCTAGAATGCGGTTCAGCTTGCGAAGGACTAGCGTAATATTTGAGTGGGTGATTCTGTTCTTCAGCCATCTCTGCGTCCTTTGATGTTACGACTGGTTTAGGTGGATCTATTTGAAGATCTGGAATATTGAAATTTTGTTCGTAATCGAATATCTGTCTTCTTACGTGTAAGAAGCGTTCCGATTCTGGGATTAGAGGTTGCAAGTCTTCGCCTCTAGAGCTAGTACTTGGCATACACTCGGGAATTTAGATTAAGAAAAGAAAATAGTTGTTACCTTAGTCTAGACAATGCTACCCTAAAGTGCACTAGTAACTAAATTAAGGTCCCCGGCAACGACGCCAAAATCTTGATGGGCTAAAGACGTACTCTAATATGTGTCTAGCGGTATCTTAACTGCAAGTGCACATCCTATCGAAGTAATATTTAAGATTATCGATCCACAGGGACTTTATGATTACTTAGTGCTAGAGAATTTACTAGTTTAGCTAAGGTGAAGGGTTGTCACGATTTTTGGTTGTTTTTAAAGATTAAAAGCGGGAATTAAATTTAAGTTTAATAAAATAATACTAAGGCGGTCGGTATGTAATTATGTTAACTTAGGCGGGTCAATCTAACCTAGGCTTATAAAGATGGTTCACTTAATCTATTCTGTAGAGGTTACCAGTTTAAATATCTTTAACTCACACTCTCGTGGTCTTATCTCAGATCTTACCCCTAAAGCCCTATGCCTGCTCTCGCTAGCCCATAAGTGTTTAGAAATAATTTTTGGAAACTTAGTAATTCTAATTCATTTTAAAGCGCTCTCGCTGTGTTTAAATTAAATGCCTAACTTTAGCTATCTGGTTAAAATCTCACACTCTCGTGGTCTTGACCTAACCTAATACACTTTCCTTACTCTCGTAACAAAAAGGTTGATTTTATAATAAAAAGTCTCAGCCAGAATTTTAAACTCTTAATTATTTTAAGCCTAGAGTTGATTTTACCGATTTAGTTTATTTTAATTACATACCGCCCTAAGGTGTTTAACTACTCATTATTGTTGAACCAGACAGAGGCAGAGAAATATAAAATAAAATATGCATGGCAGAAAAATAAATACTCAACATTAATATAAATGCAATTTAAATAAAAACCTGGATAACAATAAAAATAGTAGACTCCTTCTTCCACAGGCTGGAAAGCTCGGAGTACTGACCGGAATCGGAAATAAATTTTCTAAAAAAATTCTGAAGGCTTTGAAACAAATTAAATTATAACAATTTCCTAATGTTGGAAATTGTTATATGGTTGGTTGGGATACAAAAAATTAAAGCAAGAAAATTAATGCTGGAAAAATAACGGGTGCAAATAAAAACGGCAGAGCTTCCGCAAGAAAATTAAAATCCAAACTCTGTAAATTGTTCATTGAAGCTAATCTATTTATAGAAAGCTATTTGGGCTTGGCAGTTGGAATTGGTGCATGGGCCTCGTAGGTGTTGAGAGAATCCAGGGAAACGTTGGAATACTTGGTCTGCGGGAAGATATGCAAGTTGAATTCACGTAGCGTACACGTTCATGACCAAGTCTCAGCATAATACCCTAATTTCCCCTTGTCACGTTCGTGACAAGGATGTCACGTTCATCTTCCGTGTTTGATGCGCGTCACGGTCGTGAGGGACTTGTGACGACCGTGACTGCTCCTTTTGGCGTGTCACGATCGTGACTCCTAGGTGACGATCGTGACTGTTACAAAAAATGCAGGTTATGCATAATTCCTCTTTTCTTCATCTTTTAATGGTTGATTTTGCTCATTTCACTTGTGGCTCATGATTTAGCTCTGTAATTGATATACCTGCAAAATGGCAAAGAAAACTCGAGGAATCGGGTGTTAAAACGACAAATATGCGATAAAACGACATTGAAACATAGCAATATAACCGATACTTTTTCTCGTTATCACATATACAAGAGTAATATCTATGGGCCCCTTGATAGAGTAGACTGTAAAATACATGGCCGTGCTCAAATAAGTCAATATGAGATATTGGGCTTATTTGTTATTATCAAGTATACTCGGGGATCAAGGAATAAGATATTGGACTATACAAGGGTGGCACATTCTATGACTTGTGTTCAATATAGATATACGGGAAAAAGGGTAACTGTAAACATGATCATTATCACAGAGATGATATGTCAGATCACACGACATTCTCGTCACTTGGGTAACAGTGATATGTTGCTAGATACCGCTCACTGTTTATAATATTAAATAGGTAATTTAATATTATTGTCAATGTTAAGAGAACCTATAGGCAGGGGTGGAAAAATGGATGGATTGAATGGATATGGATTGGATTGTTAATGGATGAATCAAAACAATTCATTAGTCCATTAACAATCCACTAAAAGTTTCTTTAAAATATCAAATCCAATCTATCCATTAAAGATAAAATTCATCAAATCCATCAATTAACATATTTTTAGTGGATGGATATCCATCCATCCAAAAATTGTGTTTTTATTTTTGATTTTTTTTTAAAATCGATATTTTTATATTTAAAAAAAAAATCATTTTTTTTATTTTTTTTAAAATTGATTTTTTAATTTTCGAGCAATCCATCCATTAACATATTTTTAGATCCAAAAATTGTATTTTTATTTTCGATTTTTTTTTTAAATTTAAAAGTCGATATTTTTATATTTAATAAAAATCATTTTTTTTCTTCGAAAAAATCGATTTCTTGTTTTGGAAAAAATCGATTTTTTAATTTTTGAGAAAACATCAAATTTTTATTTTTTATTTAAAAAAAAGTCGTATTTTTTTATAAAAAAATATTTTGATGGCTTTGATTTCACTTGCATTGACATAAATCTTTCAATTCAATTTCAAGTCACACCTCAAAATCTTACACAATCATAACTAAATCACTTTTACTAACTTTGATTTCATCCTTCTTCAATTGTTTTGGCATCTCTTCAAACTCGACATCTCAAGTTTTTGATTATGATTAAAAAATCATCTCAATCTAAATCTTCAACAACATCGAAAAAATCAAATGGAGCTCCAATTGTAATTTATCATTTTCCTATTAACTCTAATCTCTCACTTTCATAGACATGCATCGTTTAGATATTTCTTTATTTATTTTGAAAAAAAATATCGATTTTGTATTTTTAAGGAAAAAATCAATTTTTTTTTCTGAAAAAAAAATATTTTCGGGAAGAAAAAATCATTTTTGTTTTTGTATTTTCTGGAATTTTTTTTTGGGAAAAATTGAATTTTTGTATTTTCCAAAACTATCGATTTATTTTTTATTTTAAAAAATTCAAATTTATTTTTTATAAAAAAATCCATTTTTAATTTTATTTTATTAAAATGAATTGGATGGATTGGATCATTAAAATATGTTGGATGGATTGGATCAATCCATGTATATAAATGGATGGATTTAATCCAATCCATTAGCTTACTTTTTATATGATGGACGGATTAGATGAATTTTTTGGTGGATGAATTTGATGAATTTTGTCTTAATGGATTCAATTGCCACCCCTACCTATAGGGCCAGACACATAGAGTACTGATAGTGGAATGAACGATTAAATTAAATATAATATAATTTAATTATGTGTTGATATTATTTAAATTGTTTAATACATTAACACATATATAGTTTATTTGATTAAATTAAATAAATAAGAATTGACAGTTAATTAAATTAAATATGATTTAATTTAATTGATATTTGAAATTCTGGTATGACAGACTCAGATGTCAAATATGATATTGAGACATCTCATCTATTTCTTAAAAACATGGCAAGACACAAACAACAATAATTTAAATTATGATATATCAGCTTCAAACATTCTTTAGGATGTTTAGACATCTGATATGACATTCTGCACACATACTGCATAAATAAAATAGAAAAGCTGTAAAGAACACATTCAAATTGTTAATCCAGTTCGATGCTAACTCATCTACTCTGGGGGCTACCAAGCCAGGAAGGAAATCCACTATGTAGTATCAATTCAAAGACTTCTCAGCAAACACCTACAATTTACAGTCTTCTCACTTAATCACTACCCGTGTATCGCTCCCTGGATTTCCATCCTGGTACAAACGCGAAAGTGGCACAGAAAAGGGTAGAGTCGTCAGCTAGACATTTTTATCTCGAAGGAACATGAATGGTAATGATGCACAAATTAGAAGAAAAGAAAAGGAAGGACAAAGGCCATGAAAACCAAAGAATCTGGGTTCGGGAGTCGGTTACGACCTGAGAAGGTAGTAGCACCCCAGATCGTCTGCCATACCCGACGAGATCCATGCTTGCAAAGAAACTGTTTCAAAGAGTGAAAAATTGAAAGCTGTCGCAAAAGAAGGACTAAAACTGGAAAAGAAAAGAAAAGAAAGGGGGAAAATGTAGGGAAAATAAAAGAGTGCTCGAACGGGCCCTATCCCGCTGCCTACGTACCTCATCTGGACATGAGGATCAAAGTCGCCGTAGTTCCCCTAACTAGGGAGGAAAATGGCTTGTGTTTTAAAAGCTTGAACTGCTTATGTCAATGCTCAGGTGTTGTAGGATCGTCTGGCACGAGTGTGTTACCATCTTGTAAAGAGACAAGTAGGAGCAAGTTATGTTATGAATGAAGGTGATGAGAAAAGAAGTCCCAAAGAAGAGACGTTTATTCTTTGTTCAAGTCTTTTAAAGAAGTGTTTTTGTTGTTTTAGTCTTCTAAAGGGGGGACTAACAACCCTAAATGTTATCATGCATGGGAGTCCTAGGTTAGTGTGGTTTGAACTCTATCCTAATGAAGAAGAAGGAAAGAAGAAAAGAAAGAAGAAAAAGAGAAGAAGAAGAAGGATATAGAAGAAAACTTACTTCTCTAAAGAAGCTAAGTTGTTTCTAAGGCGGGAGTGGTAAAGTTAAGCAAACAAAGCACAATGCTAAATCAATCACACCTTGAAAGCATAAAGAGATAAAGGAAGAAATTGTATGTGGGATACCCTCCCACACACATGACTTACTATAACCCCCTACAAAATAAAGATTAGCTAAACAATTGAACATTGAAAGCATATAGAAAGCAAAAGCAAAGTAATGGTCAAAGAAAGGAACGTAGGGAAAAGAAAGTGTTATGCTCGGATGGGCCCTATCCCACTGCTTACATATCCCTTTTGAGGAATCAGAATTAACGTAGTTCAACTAACTACTTTGGTTTGTTTTGGGCTTTTTAGTTGAACGATGTCAACGGATGTGAGTTACACAAAGCGTAGGGATCTAGAAAGTGAAATCCTCTTCCACAGACTGACCGAACAAAAGCAAGACGGACCTTATCAAAAAGCATCAACACGGAGTGCGAGATAATGAAAAACTCAATGATAGTGCGGGGTTGATTATGAGCCCTTTTCGCTTGCCTTCTTCGAGGTCTTATTAAGGGGAATGAGAATGGGGCGCCTCTCTTGAGGTCTTGGTACAAATGTAAACAAACACATACAAAGCCTCTGAAGGAGGACTTCCAGAAAATGCTCACAAAAAAGAAACGGTCGGGACTCCAGCCTATGTAAGCGATAAAGTGAGGAAATAGTAAATCAGATAAGAAATTAGACAAAATGGATGTAAATCCGAAGTACCAACAAGCTAAACAGAAAAAAGAAACTCAGAGGTCCACTCGAACAAGCTAGCATCCATAAACAAAACAAGATGGACATCGCATTTACCATATAAGCTCAAATCATCGGAGTGAAAATAAATCACTCAAGATGTGCAAGTTGGATGAGACCATACAAATGCCCTGCATATAACACAATCCAGACAAAAACAACGACACAAAATATCATCTGAATCCAAAGATATCCCACAAATAAAGTGGAATACCAACCAAGCGACCGTCGTCAAGATCTTTGCGAGAACCTTGCATTAACTCAACAAACGCATTAGAATTCAAAAAGAGGTGTCACCGGAAGTTGCACCTATGCCTCACAACTCAAAATCAAGTGGAAAGATGAGCATACGAGTCATGGACATGCATTGAAATGTATGTTTCAAAATGAGGCAACACTTATGAACTAACATAAACAACATGCAAACTCAAACCGGAATCGAGCAAATTTACATGAAATGAATGGAAAATGATCAACAAGCATAAGTACTAGTCAAAATGCATCAAAATCGCACCAAACCGAACTTAAAAAGCCTTAAAACGGAAAAAACGCGTCAAAAACCACCGACTCGGAATTGAACGAAAAATCGCATGGTAATTTGCAAACGTGCCAACAGATTCAAATATGCAATTGGTTTTTGAAAATTCCGCTCGGAAGTGGGACTTCTTGGTCAATTTCGTCGGCTATCAGTAGCGAAATGGTGAAAAAAAGTTGTCCGAAATCAACTAAAAAGTTCCCCAATGGTTCTGGAATTATCAACAAAGTCAGTTTACACTATTCACATTCGCGAAAACGCGCTACGATTAGGAAGTTATGACAAAAACATATTCTCGACACGTGACACATGAACAACATCAACAATTAAGCCTCAAGCTATCATATTTCGAATTTACACATTGAAACAAGCATGAATTCAAAAGTCAAGCACTTCAATCAATATTAAGTCACAACAATTAGCTCTCCTAGGAATTTTGTCAAACACCTAACATGCACCGATTATTCTAAGTCAATTTTAACAAGAATTTCCAATTATGCACCACAACAATTATTAACATCAATTAATCAAGCATCAATCCACAATCAACAACCAACTCAAGAATTAATGCACATAATCTCCACAAGATTAATTCAACTTGAAAATTTAATTCAAGAAACAATTCAACAATTATTCATGAATTAAAGTTCAAAAAGCTAACCTAATGAATAATCGACAAAGAAATTGCAAATTCGAAGGGAGTAAGACACGACCGCGGACAGAGGAGAGGAGGAGAGGCCGCGTGGCTTCGGAGGCGGAAGATGGTGGTCGTGCGGTGGTAGAGTTGACCGGAGGTGGTGGTTCGCGGTGGTTCGGCTACCGGAAGCTTGATCGAAATTGTTGTGTTCTTGAGTTCTTGATGAGGTTGTTGTGTTCTTGAGAAAGAATTGAAAGAATGAACTTTGATCCTTTAGAGAGAGTTTTTGAGAGTTTTTGGTGTTTGTGAATTATGATTGAAGTTATGAGACAAATTGTGGGTTAAAAGAATATAGAGTGGAGTGTAAAATGAAAGGCAAAAGGTAGAATTTCGGCTTAAGTGAAAATAACACTGTTTTCGGCAAGAAATTTTGACTCCGAGCCTTCCACATCATCGTCCGCCTCTGAATCACAGCTGCAACGCGAAAAGAACAGACGTCATACGATCAAAATCGAGTGCGATCAATAGTTTAAGCTGCAAGACGTCACCGAATAAGTTGTTTTTTCGGCTTATTTGGTGTTCGCTACTCAAAAACATGATGAGGTCAACTTCTTAGGAGCATAATCTCGACTCGACTTTGTCAGTAAAGTTGTAGATCTATGTGTCAGTGACCTCGTGTTAAAATGTGAGCTCAACCGAACAAACAAAGAGGGAGATATGGATTTTCTCGTGAAACCACTTTCAGTTTTTTCTTCGGTTCATCACTTCAATTTTGCGAAATAAACCAAAACGACAATCTCCGGAGCACCGTTCGAACTCACTTTTGTCTTTAAACTTGAAGAGGATAAAATTTATAAACCAACGCTTCAAGAAAGGGTGCAATCCGATGAAAATTGACCGAGTTATGAATCTTAGAAAATCTGACAGACAGTGTACGACACCAAAGAACCCCACTGGTAATTTTCATTTTCGGGATCCTTCCACTTGGATCTAACCCAAACTGAATTCATGGAATGAAGGTAACATCTAAACAGAATTTTAGGCACCTAAACAATGTCAATCCGATGAACGAACTGAGAGTTATGAATGTTTTAGTGTCTAAAACTCACCGGTTTAACACTGTTTTTCACTATATCGACTCTAAAAACTCGCACATTCGAAGATCTTCTTCAAAGAATTAGTTGTCGGCGAAAACCCGAAAGTTGGAAAGGATATCAAGACGGAAATTTTGGAATATGAATCTCTCAGAAATCTTGATCCAATCAGAAGTTACGAACTCTTGAATACCGCTAGCACAGTTAATCAGCGAAATCAAAATTTCAGAAACAAATAATTCCCGCTACTTTCCTTGATGAATTGGCCTCCGAACCAAACACGAAAGTTGTAGAGAATACTGAAACGGTTCTTACCATTGAATTTTAGGCCAATTTGTTTTTCTCCGGGCGAGAGTTACAACCTTTGCAAACTGCACCGTAAAACTGATATTATGCTTAAATTGCTCTGAATCAACCGAGAACTTTGGCTTCTTTTGAGATTCTTGTGCACGTGCCACATGACGAAATAAAGGTCAGTCATAACCCGTGATATCTCAATGAAGATGTATGTTCACTTATATTTATGATGCAATTATGATCTAAATGCAATGTAGTTTATGAAAGGATATGCTAAATGACATGAAAATGAGAGGGAAAATTTTGGGGTGTTACAGCTGCCCCTATTCAATCAACTGTTAATCTGAAAAGGATGAGAGCATTGGCTATCAGACGTTCAAGATAAACTGTGATTGAATACCAATAAAAAACCAGGAAATTTTCACTCTAAAGGAGAAGAAGAACGTGTATATAAACCCAACCAAAGAAAACTCTGCTTGAAGACCTCTGGTGCTGTGAACAGTGAACACCGATAACAACAGAGAACTGTCTTTTGAACGATGCCAGGAGACTACTGGCTTGCTACAACGACGGTGGACTTTGAAACTGTCTTTTGTACGATGCTAGGAGACTACTAGCTTGCCACAACGACGGTGAACTTTAAAAATGGGCGATTCCTTACGAATCTTACGTTTGTATACGTTTCCCATTGGCGCACTTAAGTATGTGGGATATACATGCACTGATCAGGATCTCACATCTGAATATGCGTTGTAACGACTCTGATTAGAATCTGCATCTGAATATGCGCTTACGATTCTCTTCATATACCCTCTGGTCAGATATACGATGATAATATGCATTTGGGAGAATCCGTATCTGAATATGTACTGTTACGATTCTCTACACTGCTTCAACAATATAACCCACTGTCAGGATATCGCCTAAGTTGCGCTGAAATGACCCTCTTCACATATCTTATGCGTTGGATACATGGTACAAATGTGCACTTGGATTCCGCATCTGAATATTCGCTGCTACGACTCTAAGTACTATTTCGATGATGAATTTCACCATCGGGATCTCGCCTAAGTTGCGCTGGAACGACCCCGCTTAGAATCCGCATCTGAAACATGCACTGTTACGATTCTAAAGTAAACTTTCTACGATTTCTACCGCCAGGATCTCGCCTGAATTATGCTGAAACGACCATCTTCTTGAAGTATACACTCTACCGAATATATATGCATTCCAAGGTTGATCCACTGAGACTGGATACTGCGTCTGAGACACACTGAATAAGAGGTTCACTGATACTAAATCTGAAGCTAATCCACTAACTGGATTGATAATAACAAAAGGCATGACTCTGTAGGGGAAAATTCTTTATGTAGAACTCCGATGGGGGATGAGAACGTCCTGATTGACAATCTGCTGAGGAACGAGGCAAAGATACTCTGACAATATCTGAACCTTGCTGAGGAGCAAATGTTCGCTGAATCGATCTCAAAAACCCTCGAGATGATGACATTCTACTGGAGAAGAAATGTGAACAAATCTGTTTGCATCGATTTGTCACACCTACCAAAAATAAATTGGCGACTTCTTAGGGAATATTTCAATGATGGACAAATTCCAAACATGAAACTCTGTGGGGAATGACCATCTTCAGATTTGGTTGGGGAGATGCTTCTTCAACATATTTTCTGGGAAGAGAATTCTGACAATTCTAAGCTCTATGAGGAAGCAAGGCATTCAGTTTCCTGCTGGGAATACTTCACTGTGGAAAGATAACTCTGCTCGGGGATGAGAACTGTTCAATTATCCTTGAAGTTCTGCTGGGGAAGCCACCTGCTCTAACTCAGTTGGGGAAATGGAAACCTTTCGGCCTGATTGAGAAAAATATTTGGTAATTCTCTGCTGAGGAGAGACTTTATTGGAGAATTAGAGATCACAAAAATCCAAATTATGCCCTAGGTATAATATGACAACTATGTTGGGAAGATATGCCAATGAAAATTGGACTTTGACTGAATAAGAATAACCAACTCCTCTTGAGGAAACCTTGTCGGTTGAAGGAAAATTCTCTGCTTGGGGAAGTGTTGCACCCTAATTTTTACCCTAAGTTTTCTTTGCATTTTCATCTACCATCTTGCATACAGACAAGATCGCACTGGTTGCACGGTTCTTCTCGGGTTAGGTTTATGCCTCGCAGGGGATCATCGTTGTCTTTAATTACTTTATTTGTTTATATTTACTAACCATTAATAAAAATCCAAAAATATTTTTTTTTCTTTTACTAACCTTATTTTTTTCTTCAGGAAGAGGAACCATTGAAAACGCCAAAAATAACAGCCCTGACGCTCGAGCGAATTTTCACAGAAAAAAAGTCGAAGTTGATCTGCAAATAATTCAAATTTTTATCTGATCAAGGATTTCATAAGTTAATTGATTCATTAAAAGGATTTCCAAGGTTCATGTGTTTATTTCCATGCCTTCTTCGACGTACAAAAAGAATCGGGTCAGAATAACCAAGCAACCATGTTTGAATAAAAAATTCAAATTTCAGCTTGGTTAACCAAATGGTTAACCGGTTAACTAGTGCGAAATTTGAATTTTTTATTCAAATTCAGCACCCTTAGATCATTGATTTAATTGGAATATTCTAGATCCATTGGTTTCTGATTTCTCTACATCACTTTGATCATTTCCTACCATAAACCCTCATTAATCACCACTCTTTTCCATTTCCCACCAAAATTCCAATTACCAAACCTAAATTCAAATTACCAAAGCAAGCTCCATTCCACCAAATTCCCATACCTAGAGTCTTTAAATAGAACCATAATTTCATTCATTCACCAAGCTTTTGATAGCCACAAAACCTCTTGCAAAATACTCCCCCAACACCAAAGTTTTCCAAAGCTCACTTTTTTTTGAAGTTATCAAGAATTCACATTGAATTCTTGACTAACTTGAGCTAAACCTTCATCCTTTCCTTCTTTTGTTCATCAATTTCAGTAGATCTAAGCTTGCTTTGGTCCAATTTGAAGAAGAGTTTTGGTAATTCATCTTTCTCCATAAACCCATATTCACCATCAACATTCAAGATGTAGCTCTTTGGTGCCTTTATTTCTAGATCCTTTGGATCTTTATTTTTTGTTTGATTGCAGGGATTCCACTGTATTTTGGTTATAAAATTCATGCAAATTCAGATCATGATCATCAAATGTTTGAGAAAAGGTTTCAAAATGGATAATGCTGAATTTTCTGCATTTTTCTGCTTCTGGTACATCGTTAACCGGTTAACCATTTGGTTAACTGGTTAACCAGTTTTAAAACTGCGCAAATTTTGCCAGCATTAACCGGTTAACCAATTGGTTAACCGGTTAACGCAAGTCAGAATGGTGTTTTTGGCTTGTTTCAAGCCCCTTTTTGGTTCCTCTTTCTTCTTCTTCTTCCTCATTTTTATTTTTACCTTGGGAAGCTGTAACACCCATATAATATATATCTAGAATAATATCATACAAAGTTAATTTTTGGTACTGACACCATCATAAATTCCTACTAGTATAATTCACATTCTTGTCCAATTCTAAAAACAATATAAACTATGGCACAAGACATAGAAATCATACTAAAAATAAAATCTAAGAACAATACAATATCCATTATTGTACAAAGATAAGGAAATACATAGCGGAAGACTAAACTAAAGTTCACTTGAAACATCCCGAGCATAGCTCCACTTGTAAATCAAACCTGCAAAAAGGAACCTGAAAAGCAACAACAATAGTGGGGTGAGATAACAACATCTCAGTGGGTTCCCTATCTAAGATTTCCCTCGGCTCTAAAAGGTTCGATTCCTAGAATCTCAAATACTCACCGTTTCCTCACTCACGAAACGGAACCAAGTGGAACCAAAGTCCACATGTACTACCACAATAGATATAGATAATGAAACATATACCTCAAGTCCTTACGGATGCTTCCCGTGGGACTAAATGTAATACCCACCTCAAGACTTACTCAAGACCTTACGGAGGGTTCGACATAACACTCTCTTCGACCCTTACGAATGCTCTTGCGAAACACAAAGTAACCACAAAGAGACTTGCTCAAGATCGTCGCATAGATAATGTAAATCTCACCTCAAGTCCTCACGGGTACTTCGTATGGGACTAAGAACAACCCATCTCAAGATTTATCCAAGACCTTATGGAGGATTCAATGCCTACATATCTCGATTCAACACCCACATCGAAATAACCGGTTCCGAAAAGTCCTTACGGATGCTCTTGCGGAACACAAAGTAACCACAAAGACACTTACTCAAGACTTCCCGCGTAAACCAGTGTAGTACTCACCTGAAACCCTTACGGATGCTTCCCGTGGGACTCAGAATAACCAACCTCAAGACTTACTCAAGGCCTTACGGAGGATTCATAACATACACACCTCAAGTCCTTACGGATGCTTCACGTGGGACTCAACATTACCCACCTCAAGGCTTACTCAAGACCTTACGGAGGATTCGTACGCGATGCATAGGAACAACCACAAACCATAACACCTAAGCGGTACCTCAAGCCCTTACGGATGCTTCTAGTGGGACTAAACATCACCCACCTCAAGACTTACTCAAGAATTTACAGAGGACCCGTGCAATACACCTCTCCATCCCTTACGGATGCTTCACGTGGGACTCAATGTAATACCCACCTCATGACTTGCACAAAACTATTACAGAGTATCTAGTGTATATCACGCTAGTGGTTCAAACAATCTAGGGTGAACCTAGCTATTCACATGAGTTACGTCATCTAAAAAGTCGAGTTACAAACTAGGCCACACTATTGGCTTAAGATAAGGTTTTCCTCACTCTTCTCCAATTGATGCTTTTAATTATATAGTTTTCATATATATATATATATATATATATATATATATATATATATATATAACTCTAACTCTTATAGTTTAATCATTACTATAAAACAATCCTCACCATAAACTCATTGTTTTTTCTTCCGTTCGATTCTCACAATGATCTCATGACTCAATTCTCAATCGAGCCTCAAAGGCTAATACCCAAATTCCTCAATTTTACATTATTACTGTTTATCGGAAAAGTCAGGTAAAGTCGGGTATAATTAACATTTTTCGGCTTTATTAGTTAGCAAATGTTTTCAGCTTTACAACGATATGCGGAACGTAATAATCGGACCGACGAATCACAACTTATGAATTAAACACCAAAAACTCAACCTACAGGTCTCGCTGAGCGAAAATCTTTCTGGAACTCTCGCTGAGCGAGGGACAGCTCGCTGAGCGAGTTATACCATTCCAGGAAATTCCAGCTTACGGAAAAATCCGTTCTCCATGCCAAAACCATTCAAAACATCAACAATTCCAACAAAACATAATCAAACATGTTTATATTCATAGTGTGGGTGTTTTAGTCGAGTTTTAATCGAGTTTTAACCGTTTAATCTTTCAATTTCCAAGATTTCTACAAAACCCTAAAACTCAATATCGCTACCAAAACTCAAAAGAAGAGTTTCTAACTAAGAACCCACCTTGAAATCAATGAGGAGGTTGGTGAAGATGAAGATTTGACGAAGAAATGGCGATGATCCGAGCATTTTTCCTCTTCTTAGGTTCTTCTTCTTCTTCTTCTTCTTCTTCTTCTTCTTCTTCTTTCCTTTTTCCTTCTTTCTCTTATCTCTCTCTCTCTCTCTCTCTCTCTCTCTCTCTCTCTCTTACCAACTTTCTTTCTTTTCTTTTCTTTTTTATAATACATAACTTGTTTCTCTTTCTCTTAAAAAAACCAAACAATGTATATTATACCAATACACGATAGTTAGTATACTAACGGGTCCAATTTGAGAATATTCAGAAAATATCTCTGAGTAAGATAATACTTAATTAATCCTAATTAATATTATCCAGGGTGTTCAATTAAATATGGGGTATTACATCCTCCCCTCCTTGAATTGAAATTCGTCCTCGAATTTCCTTTACTAATCCACAACGACAGTTACAACATTATCTTAGATCCATTCTCATCCTTAATTATCTTAAATATCCGAACATGTTCAAATCCAATTTGACTTCGCGGCTCAAAGATCCTCGTTTCATAATAAAATCAAACCTCGCGTCCTTACTTATACGCTTGTTTCCAATATCGGGTTAACTTTCAATTTATTATTTCCGCAACTTATCCGTTGCTTCATGCAAAACACTAAGTCTCATTTCTCCCTTAGAGAAACACGCCATGCAAATTCTTCTCATTGCATCACAATACAAAACATAACACTACGGTTTACCTCGACTAGGTTCCACAAGGTATCTTGGCGAGATCCTTTCCTTATACAATTTCCCAACAAAAGCATCCTATTAAGATCCTCCTATCACTAACGCTATAACAAAAGTTGTCAAAGATTCTCTCACCAATTTCCCCCTAGTCTCATGCCTAAACGGCAACCATTCGCATCAGGCGTTTCATTCCTTCGGTATCTTGCCACCGACAACTCACTTAGAGTAAGATCTCGTTACTTTGACACTTATGGAAGATTCTCTTCAAATTCTCATTCGTAGGAGTTCTCACAAACCAAAAGAATAAGGACTTGCAACATGCAACAGTAGAATAATTTCACTTGTCAACTACAAGATCATAACATCGGTCTATGATGCGTGTTTTTCGCAAGTGTACGAACACTTCAGAGTAATATAAAAGATTGTCGAATCCACAGAGACCAAGTGTCAATCTATCGTACCTGTTGTTATGGTGCGTATCTAAGGCAACTGAATATAGGGGTTTTAAGGAGTGTGCAATGGTAAATAAATTAATAATTTTAAACAATTAATAAAGATAGGCTCGAATGTAATTCACATAATCAATTGATAATCCAGTACTTGTTAATAGAACTACTTATGGGCAATGTTTTCCACTTTGAAAAGAACTAATTTAACAGGAACTGTCACTTTCGCGTATTCAGAACCGAGTTGTACTCCCTAATCAACCCCTCATATTGTCACAGATAGAAAGGTGCGTACTGCGTTAGAGTAGTAAACCTATTTTTAAGAAATATAGTATCTTAACTAAGTTGAAAAGTATTTTAACCTGGATTTCTTAGCAAAAAGAGGTTCTCACGAACCAGACTCTAAACTTCATAACGCGTCCGAAAATCGTTTTAAAATCTCTTTTCTTTTTAGTCCAAAAACTCCTAATGAACTAGACAAAGCGCTTTTGGCTGTTTTTGAAATAGTTAAAAACAATTACTTAAATTGAAAGATAAAATAGCCCTTAAGTGTTTCCACGAACAATTGTACGGATTACTGGTTCAATTACGATCCTTACATTCTAACCTTTATAGATTTAGTTAGACATGGTAAAGTAAAAGTTCTTTTAATAATTTTTCATAAAAGTATTTAGTGCGAGTGCGGAAAGTAAATAAAATTAGTGCGAGTGCAGAAAGTAAATAAAAGTAGTACGAGTGCGGGAAATAAAGGTATTTAAAGCGAGTGCGAGAAATAAATAAAGTAAAGCGAGTGCGGGAAATAAATAAAAGTAAAGCGAGTGCAGGAAATGAATAAAATAAAGTGCGAGTGCGGATAATAAATGAAAGTAAAACAATGCGGAAAAATAAAATACGAACTGGAATTAAAATGGCGGCTGGATTAACTTCCTCCCAAAGTGCTCCAAAACTCGATCACACAGACGTGTACAGACTCGATCACTCGATTGCAGTAACACCCCGATGTGGAATGATAACTGCTTTAAAACTAATATATGCCTAGGAGATTCTAAGTTTGGATGATTGAAAACGAAAATCTAAGGTCCTATTTATAGGAAAACAAAAAGCAAGAAAAGACTAGGATGCCCCCCTCCACTAAAAAGTGGAGGGAAAAGTTTTAGCTTTGTGGCGCCCGCCACAAGGCCATGGTGCCCGCCATGAGACTAGTGTGGAATGAGAGAGTGGGGATCGTGGGTCTTGGCAGTTGTGGAGTGGTCTTGAGACGTGGCCACATCATGGCAGACCCCATGGCGCCCGCCATGGTGGATGCCGTAAGTGTAAAACGCTGAATTTCTTGGTTTTTGTCCGTTTCCACTCCTTTTTCGCTCCTTTTCTCGATTTAGGCCCCGATTTCAAAGAAATCCTGAAAACAAAGAAAAACAAACTAATAACATAACAAAATAACAATAAAAGCTAAGAATGCATGCGAAATCGGAGTCAGAAATACGGTGAATTTTAGTGTTATCAAATTCTCCCACACTTAGACCTTTGCTTGTCCTCAAGCAAACATTAAAGATCAAGAAAAAATGGTGTCGACACGTGATTTGGGCTAGATGGCTTCTAAGTTCAAGTCAGGATGTAGTGATAGGTACTAACTAAGTGAACCAAGGGTACGATAATAACACAAACACGAACTTCAATCCTATATTAACCACCCCATGTCATCCCACAATACCTAGGCCTATCTTCTCATCTTTTTGAGTCCTTTTCATTCAGGCGCAATCACATTAAGCCCGTTATCCGTACATGCTTCTTAGTAGAGTGACCGGTTAGTGATTCTGATCCATAACATAAGGTTTCTGGCACATAAGCATATGTAAACCTGCTTTTATTTCGCCTAAATGTAGCTGCGGGGGATCGGATCGTAATCCACCCTACCAAGTTCAGTGCCAGATACCTCTGAACCAACTAACAATAGGTGACTGCAATTTTTTTTTCTTTTTGTGGCAAAAATTTTTTCTTCTCTTTTTTTCGGTTTAAATGACTTTGTAAGGGTCACCTATCCCAGAGTTTGCCTTTTTTTTATTAGCACTGGATCATTCACTTATGTTCACCGGCCCCCTACGTAGAGCATGCTTAGGCCGGAGCTGACTGCTAGAATAAACTACTTAGGACAATTTTTTGAAAGATAATAAAGCCCATGGTGTGGGGTTTAGGAGTGATTCCTATATTCAAGAGGTCTATGGTGCTAAAATGGTACTGATGTTTCAAAACATTGACCTAAGTGACCACATCCTAATCCAAACCTGTCTCAAAGCCCAAAAAACATGTGAAACAACATTGTTTTCTTAAATTTTTTTTTTGGTAAGGCTAAGGAAATGGGAAAAAAATGAGGATGTACTAAAAATACACTATACTGGTGACTCGTAAGACTCATGCATTATCTAAGAAAATTAAACTAAATAACTTACTGAAAAGGGAAATAACTGAAAGCAAATAAATAACTAGAAAGAGAAATGATAGAAAGCAATAAAATCCCCTCCCACACTTAAATCGAACATTGTCCCCAATGTTTCAAAATAAGATAAGGAGGGTAACCTGAAAAACTACTGCGGAGGAGCACTGGTGCCCTCGCCGTTCTGCTGTGATGGTTTGGAACGACGGGATCTACTGCGCTGCTGGTCCCTCCGGTCAAGTCGTGCCGATAAGGCAGCCTGAGCACCCCGGACCTCTCGAAGGTTACCTAGGATGGAACCCTGAGTGGCCTCAATAAGCTGGTAGTGCCGGCGGTTGACTTCTCGCTGACGGGCCTGCTCTGATGTGATATCGTTCAAGGTACGACAAACGTTGCTGTAAGCACGATCCGAAACCGATCACGATTGTTGCATGAAGCTCACGTTGTCCGTCAGTTGTTGTGAAATAGTAGAGAGAAGGCTGTCTCGCTTTTCCTCTCTAGCCGTCATATCACGCCACATCTCCTCAGTGACATAGAATCCAGGAGTAGCACCTGCAACAGGGTTAGAGGAAAATGGTGCGGTGTGTGACTGTGAAGGACGATGGGGGGACATGTGAGGTATGGGAGACCGCTCTCTCCGATCATACTCTTCATCAGTGTCATGTGCCTCCCCATCAGGAATATTAGGAGGAAGTGGACCCAAAACAGGTGGAGCATTTAGATCATAGGTCCAGTTCCTTTAATTACGTACATCAGTACGTCTACTGCAAGGTAAAGCGACAGATGGGATATCTACCCCATGAACCATTAACTCATAACCACCTTCTCTCCTTGTTCGGCACAATTTCACGTCTTTTAGAAATTTTAAATTAATTGTGCGAGGAGGTAGTGGTTCAAGTGTAGCTATCTCATTGTTCAGGTCAAGAGCCCGAGAAATAGACGTAACAAGTCCTCCAAAAACAATCGGTCCTGTTTTGTTAGTAAGTAAAGCCATGTGTGCAAGCATAAATGGGACCGGATTGATATGGGTACTAGTGACGCATCCTTGCAAAAAATAGGAGTTCTCTAGCGTTTACCTTATTTGGACTCTCCCGGCCAAAAATAGTACATGCCAAAAGATATCTGAAAACTCTTATGGCCGGGTTATGGATGGTCGATGCAAGTATTCCTTCAAAAGAATTTATTGAAGTACTTGGCAGCCTCTGCCAGAAGGAAAATACCTCGGCCGACCATTCCACATCCAAAGGTGCCTCACAAATCGCACCTTCCCCATGAGGGATTCCTAACAAGCCTGTTAGTTCGTCGGTACTGAATTTGTATTCAATTCCAAACAGTTTAAAATTAACAGTACCGACTGTGCTAGCAGTGTTAGGACTGACAGTGTATATCAATGAACTTAAAAACTCAACTGTCAGTTTCTCATAGGTAGGTTCCTGGTTAACAAAAATATTATGCAAGCCTAAAAAATCTAATAAATGAAAAACACTATGATACAGACCCAAAGCATACAGACAATTATAATTGACGTACCTAGTCGAGAGAATTTCTCGACTCTGAAGCCTTTGAATAATTTTCCTTTTCCTATCACCCGGTCTTCCATCGCGAAGAAGAAATCCATTGAACTCCATTATTGTTGCTCCTTGAGAAGTGAAAAGTGGTAAAAATGGTTTATGAGAGAAATGATAAAGGTTTGATTTTTATGGTTTGTGGTGGATGAAAATGAAAATGGATTTTGGATAGGTTTTATAGATGATGAATATTTTGGAAATGGGGGAGCTTTAATGGGGTTCAATGGGGTTTTTGGAAGTTGTAAAATGGGTTTTTGAGGTTGGAAGGTGTAAAAATGGAGGAAATGGGGAATCAGCCCCGTATTTGATGAGGACGGTGTGGCGTACGCCACAGGGGGTATGGCGCCCGCCACAAGGCCATTTCCTGATGGACCTTGGATTTTCAAATCTTCTTTTGGGCCCTCTTGCACCTTCGGTCTTCGGGGGGGGGGGGGGGGGTCCGGATAGCGTTTTCTTCTCTCTTCCAAGGTATGAGGCTTGCATATTTTTTTATGAAGATAAAAATGAATATATTTTTGTCTTTATATATTTTTTTCTTTGCTCGACAAAAATAAAATAAAATAAAAAATCAAAAGAAAAGAGAAAAAATGACATTAGTGCACGAAATAATATATATATATATATATATATATATATATATATATATATATATATATATATATATAAGATAAACTCAAAGTACATGAAAAAAGAAAATGTAATAGATGCAATAATGTAAGATATGTCTGGAGATGCGAGAAATTAAATAAAGCATGAAAAAAGAAATTAAATACTAGGGTAACAGCATCAGTGTAAAACGAATCATGTGGTAGGCTTCTCTTCCTGGTTTGATCCACGAATCTCAGCTATCTCCCTCCGAAGCTCTTCAATCTCCTGATATAGAGCATCGGCCTCTGAGGCATGAGTGAGATCAGATACCTGAATCTGTAATTCCAAATCCACTACTTCCTGCTTGAGCAGGGTAGTCTCCTTGCGGAGCTCATAAATCCGAGTTTGTAGATCAGGCGGCTGCAAAGACATATTGTTAGACATAACAGTGATTCGAGGAGAAAGAGGTGTAGGAGTGTACTCAGCGGAGGGAGGTGATTTCGGCTCTTCGACAGTCTCTCCATAACCCTCTAAAGCATAACTCCAATTAGCAGGATCATGGACACTGGTCATCAGCGGGTCTGGTAATGTAAAGTAATGTATCACTTCACCGTCGATCAGTAATCTAAAAGTGTTGGGCTCAAAAGAGGCCCTCCTCATCAGTCCTCTGTCAAGACAAAAGTCAACATCCAGGGTGGTGTAGCAACAGAAGGTCCTGAGGTGCAATAATTTGCGATACAAACCCAATGCAGTAGCTATCTGTGTAACAATCCCACCGACATGTATAATGCCTACAGATGATCTGGCAACACTAGAAAGACCCTTTAACAGAAAGTTGCCACAAGCAACTGGGCGTGACTGAGTCGCACAAAACAGTAGGAAAATCTCCTCTTCACTCAGCAGAACCTCTGTATCTGGCAAACCGAGGAAAGAATGTGCCAGAATCATCTGGAAGTACCTTAACGCAGGGTTGTGGATTACCTGAGAAAACTGAGTGGAAGGATCTTGGCTCCCTCCACCTGAGATGTTAGACCAAAACGTTTCCACTTCTCTGCTCATAAAATACCCCATCGGTGTCTCTGGAATATCATCAGGAGTAGTCTGAAAACCTAGTAAAGCACCAAACTCTTTGTGAGAGAAGGAGTAGTCAATCCCGAACAACCTGAAAACAACATATCCATCGGGTCCAACCCATGGATCATAATGAAACGAGCTGAGGAACTCTAGAGTCAAGTTCCTGTAAGTGTTGTTCCTATCGTCAAACTGGTCCCACTGGAGTTGATGGCATAAGAATCTGACGCTTGGCTCTATCCCCAAGGCATCCATGCAGTCATGGTCTGGGTACCTGGTAGGTGCCATAGGGCGTCTCATGTGGACATAGTAACGCTCTCTCTGTGCGTCGTCTCTAAAGGCCACGTGCATGTCATCGGGGTTCTGCATTCTGCACAAGATTAGCAAACAAGTCCTGAAAGCACATAAAACATTCAATCGTTAGTCCTGACATAATAATAAAGTAAACAAATTAAAATAAAGTAAAAATAAATAAAAATTACGTAAATAAGAAAACCATGGGTTTCCTCCCATGCAGCGCTTGTTTAACGTCATTAGCTCGACGACCGGATTTTATACACCATTTGAAGGATATGGTGGATCACTCAGAGTATGGCATGTGTATGTTGTTGGGATGTCACCTCCTTCGTAGGGCTTCAAACTCTATCCATTGACGATGAACGGTTTACATGTTTGGTTCTTGATTTCGATAGCACCAGATCTTAGAATCTTAGATACTTCGAAAGGGCCAGTCCATCTCGAACGGAGTTTCCCTGGAAAAAGTCGTAACCTAGAATCGAACAGGAGAACATGATCGCCTATTTTGAAGTCTCTTCTTATGATTCTTTTGTCATGCCAAGCTTTTGTTCTTTCTTTGTATATGATGGCATTTTCGTAGGCGGATTGTCTGAGCTCTTCTAATTTGTGGATATAAGGGATACATTTTTCACCAGCAGTTAAGTAATCCAAATTCAAAGTTTTGATGGCCCAATAAGCCTTATGCTCCAATTCAAAAGGTAAGTGACATGATTTTCCATAGACCAGTTGATAAGGGGTTGTTCCTATAGGGGTTTTGAAAGCGGTTCTATAGGCCCATAATGCCTCTTGAAGTTTCTGCGACCAATCTTTTATAGATATAGAGACAGTCTTCTCAAGAATTTGTTTGATCTCCTTATTAGATACTTCCACTTGTCCATTGGTCTATGGGTGGTATGGTGTTGCTACTCTATGCTTAACTCCATACTTGCTTAAAAGTTTATCAAATATTCTCGATATGAAGTGTGATCCTCCATCACTTATGACTAAACGGGGGGTTCCAAACCTGGGAAATATATAGTTTTTGAATAATTTGATGACTACTCTAATGTCGTTCGTGGGTGCGGCGATAGATTCAATCCATTTAGACACGTAGTCAACATCTACTAAGATGTACTGATTTCCGAAAGATGGTGGGAACGGTCCCATAAAGTCTATACCCCATACGTCGAAGAGTTATACTTCTTGGATATTTCTTAGAGGCATTTCATTACGTCTTGAAATATTTCCTGTGCGTTGGCATCTGTCACACTTGACAATGAAAGCATGGACAACACGCCACATAGTAGGCCAGAATAGGCCAGCTTGAAGAATCTTGGCGTAGGTCTTAAATGTGCTCGCATGTCCACCATAGGGTGCAGAGTGACAATGCTCAATTATATTATTCACCTCTTCTTCTGGAACACAACGGCGGAAAATGCCATCTTTACCTCTCTTGAAAAGAAATGGTTCGTCCCAATAGAAGTTTCTCACATCACTGTAGAACTTCTTCTTCCGGTGGTAGTTTAGATCAGGGGGTATGATGTTAGCGGCTAGATAATTAACAAAGTCTGCATACCAAGGTGCATTACTTATAGCTAAGGATTTATGAGAATACTCATGTGGGTCTGGGTTATCATCTTCAATGGTTTCTAGTTGGGCTATCAATCTATCATAGGAAAAATCGTCATTTATGGGTACTGAGTCAGGTTTCAGGTATTCTAGCCTAGAAAGGTGATCAACCACTACATTATCTGTGCCTTTCTTATCACGGATATCTAAATCAAACTCTTGCAGTAATAGAATCCATCGAAGTAACCTAGGTTTGACATCCTTTTTACTTAGTAAGTAACGAATGGCAGCATGGTCGGTGTAAACTATAATTTTGGCTCCTACTAGATAAGATCTAAATTTGTCTATGGAAAAAACTACAACTAGGAGCTCTTTTTCGGTTGTTGCGTAGTTGAGCTGTGCATCGTCTAGGGTTCTACTGGCATAATAAATTACGTGTAACTTCTTATCTTTTCTCTGACCTAGAATGGCTCCAACAACATAGTCACTAGCGTCACACATTATCTCAAACGGTTCTGACCAATCAGGGGGTTTCATTATAGGTGCTGAAATCAGAGCTTGCTTCAGAAGATTAAATGCTTCAGTACATTTTTCATCGAAGATGAATTCAACATCTTTCATTAAAAGACCAGTTAAGGGCTTTGTTATTTTGGAGAAGTCCTTGATAAAACGTCGGTAAAATCCGGCATGTCCAAGAAAACTTCATATCTCCCTGATAGTCTTCGGCGGTTTTAGATTCTCTATGACTTCTATTTTAGCTTTATCTACCTCTATACCTTTTTTGGAAACTATATGTCCTAAAACAATCCCTTCGGTGACCATGAAATGACATTTTTCCCAATTTAGCACAAGGTTTACCTCCACACATCTTTCCAGGATTTTCTCAAGGTTGATAAGGCAATTTTTGAAATCAGATCCACAAACTGAGAAATCGTCCATAAATACTTCCATGATTCCATCTAAGTAGTCTGCAAAGATAGACATCATGCAGCGTTGGAAAGTGGCAGGAGCATTACAGAGTCCAAAAGGCATTCTTCTATAGGCAAAAGTTCCAACAGGGCATGTAAAGGTGGTTTTTTCTTGATCTTTGGGGTGAATAGGTATTTGGAAGAATCCTGAATATCCATCTAGGTAACAAAAGTAAGAGTGTCTGGCTAGGCGCTCCAACATTTGGTCTATGAATGGTAATGGGAAATGGTCCTTCCTAGTTGCTTTATTTAATTTTCTATAGTCTATGCACATACGCCAACCTCCATCGGTTCGTTTTTCTACAGGTTCGCCCTTCTCGTTTTGCACGACTGTGATGCCTCCCTTTTTAGGTACTAAATGCACATGACTCACCCATTTACTGTCCGAGATCTGATATATTATACCTGCCTCTAGTAACTTAAGAACTTCAGTCTTAACTACATTACTCATCATAGGATTTATTCTTCGTTGGTGTTCTCTGGAGGGTTTTGAATCTTCTTCAAGCAAAATCCGATGCATGCATACGATGGGCTTATTCCTTTTAGATCTGAGATCTTATATCCTAAGGCTAAGGGATACCTTCGTAAAACAGCTAATAATTGGTCTGTTTCCTCTTGGCTTAAGGTAGCACTGACTATAACTGGACGGTTCATTTCTTCATCGAGAAATTCATATCTCAGGTTCTTAGGCAGTTCCTTAAGTTTTACGGTTGGTTTCATAGGGAAAGGCATAGGATCTGAGGTAGGTTATCATCAATGTAGGGTTTTTTATAATTGTCATCTTCCAAAATAAGGGTTGATGGAAATTTTATAGATTCAGTTTCTTCTTCTTGTTCTAATTCCCTAATGCATTCATCAATGATATCTAAGGCATAACAAGCATCTCCTATTATAGGTGCCATAAGGAATTTCGAAAGTATAAATTCTATCTTCTCGTCACCTACCTCAAAGGTTAGTTTCCCTTTTTTAACATCTATTACGGCTCCAGCAGTCGATAAGAACGGTCTACCTAGGAGGATTGGTATGTCATCATCTTCTTTAATGTCCATGACAACAAAATCAGTAGGTATAAACAGCTGACCTATCCTAACAGGGACGTCCTCAAGTATGCCTATAGGGTATTTAACGAATCTATCGGCTAATTGAAGTGACATCTTAGTAGGTTGTAATTCTCCTAAATTTAATCTCTCACAAACTACTAAAGGCATTAAGCTCACACTAGCTCCTAAGTCTAGAAAAGCTTTTTCGATGACATGATTCCCCAAAATACAAGGAATGGAAAAATTTCCAGGATCTTTATCTTTCTTTGCTAACCTATTTTCGGAAATAGAATTACATTCCATGGGTTTCGGATCTTCAAGTCTACGTTTATTTGTAAGTATGTCTTTGAGAAACTTAGCATAAGAAGGTATTTGGGTGATGGCTTCTGTAAAGGGGATTTCTACGTGAAGTTTTTCTATAACCTTAACGAATTTTTGATACTGATTATCGATTTGGGTTTTCTTTAATCTTTGAGGGTATGGTATAGGTGGTTTGTATGGCGGTGATGGTACATAGGTTTTGTTTTTAGGTTCTTCTCCTTTTTCTCGACTTTCCGGGTTTTCAGATTCCTCTGGTTCCTTCTCTTCATTTCTCTCAGAAGTTTCGGGATCACTTAATCTAGGGTTAGAAGGTTCCTTATAAGCGGTTCCACTTCGTAGAGTGATGGCATTTGCTTGCCCTTTCGGGTTTTGTTGAGGTTGTCCAGGGAACTGTCCTCCAGGTGTAGTCTGAGGGGCTTGGTTTAAAGCTACCTGAGAAATCTGGGTTTCAAGCATCTTGTTATGAGTAATAATTTGATCAACCTTGGTTCCTAACTGGGTGATTAGTTCGTTAACATGGATGTTTTGGTTCATGAACTCTTTGTTTTGTTGTGTTTGAGCGGTGATAAAATTTTCCACAATTTTCTCAAGGCTCGGACTTGGTGGTACAAGTTGCATAGGTTGATTTGTTCTTGGGGCTTGGTAACCTTGTTGTCTCGGAGGAGCGGTATTTTGGATAGGGTTATTATTTTTATAGGAGAAGTTTGGGTGATTCCTCCATCCAGGGTTATATGTGTTTGAAAATGGGTTCCCTTGGGTGTAGTTCACTTGCTCAGGATTGGTCTCATTTAACAAATTGCATTCGGCGGATTGGTGTCCTTGCGTCCCACATATCTCACAATTCGACGAAACTGCAGCTACAGTATTCGGAGTTGTACACATATGTTCGACTCTAAGGGCCAACGCGTCCATTTTAGCTTGCATCATGCCCATAGAGCTTACCTCATGTATTCCTCCTTGGGCTTCCTTCTTTTCCACTGTCGCTCGTTCTACTCCCCATGATTGATGGTTTTGGGCCATGTCTTCGATAAGGGCACTAGCTTCAGGGTAAGGTTTGTTCATCAGTGCGCCACCAGCGACAACGTCAATGGTCATCTTAGTGTTATAATGAAGTCCATTATAGAAGGTTTGAATGATTAACCAATTCTCTAAGCCATGATGTGGGCATGCTCTTAATAGCTCTTTATATCTCTCCCAGGCTTCGAACAACGACTCTCCTTGGTGTTGGGTAAATCTGGTTATAAGGTTTCGAAGAAGAGCGGACTTACTTGGGGGAAAATATCTGGCAAGGAATACTTTTCTAAGGTCTTCTCAAGTTGTTATAGAATTGGGTGGAAGAGAATCTAACCATGATAGAGCTTTATCTCTGAGGGAAAAGGGAAATAATCTTAAGCGTATCGCCTCAAGAGGAGCTCCATTGGGTTTAAAGGTGTCTTATAACTGAAGAAAGTTTTTTAAATGTTGGTTTGGGTTCTCAGTAGCAAGACCTGCGAATTGTCTCTATTGCACTAATTGCAGCAGGGATGGTTTAAGTTCAAAATTATTGGCTGCGATAGCGGGGTTTACTATACTAGAACTAGGTTCCTCGTTTCATGGTTGGGCGAAGTCCTTAAGAGGTCTTTGGTTTTGATCTTCGGCCATAGCTCTCCTATTCCTATGGAAAAATAAACGTGCGCGAGCGTAACGTTCAGGTTCAGCTAGAGGGTCTACTAAACTTCCGGCACTGTGAGTCTTTCGCATTGACCGGTGGGTAACAACCTTAGTCTAAACGGTATAACTACAGGGTATTAAATTTGATGAAATTGGTCCCCGACAACGGCGCCAAAAACTTGATGCGTGTTTTTCGCAAGTGTACGAACACGTCAGAGTAATATAAAAGATTGTCGAATCCACAGAGACCAAGTGTCATTCTATCGTACCTGTTGTTATGGTGTGTATCTAAGGCAACTGAATATAGGGGTTTTAAGGAGTGTGCAATGGTAAATAAATTAATAATTTTAAACAATTAATAAAGACAGACTCGAATGTAATTCACATAATCAATTGATAATCCAGTACTTGTTAATAGAACTACTTATGGGCAATGTTTTCCAATTTGAAAAGAACTAATTTAACAGGAACTGTCGCTTTCGCGTATTCAGAACCGAGTTGTACTCCCTAATCAACCCCTCCTATTGTCACGGATAGAAAGATGCGTACTGCGCTAGAGTAGTAAACCTATTTTTAAGAAATATAGTATCTTAACTAAGTTGAAAAGTATTTTAACCTGGATTTCTTAGCAAAAAGAGGTTCTCACGAACCAGACTCTAAACTTCATAACGCGTCCGAAAATCGTTTTAAAATCTCTTTTCTTTTTAGTCCAACAACTCCTAATGAACTAGACAAAACGCTTTTGGCTATTTTTGAAATAGTTAAAAAAATTACTTAAATTGAAAGATAAAATAGCCCTTAAGTGCTTCCATGAACAATTGTACGGATTACTGGTTCAATTACGATCCTTACATTCTAACTCTTATAGATTTAGTTAGACATGGTAAAGTAAAAGTTCTTTTTATAATTTTTCATAAAAGTATTTAGTGCGAGTGCGGAAAGTAAATAAAAGTAGTGCGAGTGCAGAAAGTAAATAAAAGTAGTGCGAGTGCGTGAAATAAAGGTATTTAAAGTGAGTGCGAGAAATAAATAAAGTAAAGTGAGTGCGGGAAATAAATAAAAGTAAAGCGAGTGCAGGAAATGAATAAAATAAAGTGCGAGTGCGGATAATAAATGAAAGTAAAGCAATGCGGAAAAATAAAATACGAACTGGAATTAAAATGGCGGCAGAATTAACTTCCTCCCAGAGTGCTCCAAAACTCGATCACACAGACGTATACAGACTCGATCCCTCGATTGCAGTAACACCCCGATGTGGAATGATAACTGCTTTAAAACTGATATATGCCTAAGAGATTCTAAGTTTGGATGATTGAAAATGAAAATCTAAGGTCCTATTTATAGGAAAACAAAAAGCAGGAAAAGACCAGGATGCCCCCCTCCACTAAAAAGTGGAGGGAAAAGTTTTAGCCTTGTGGCGCCCGCCACAAGGCCATGGCTCCCGCCATGAGACTAGTGTGGAATGAGAGAGTGGGGATCGTGGGTCTTGGAAGTTGTGGAGTGGTCTTGAGACGTGGCCACGTCATGGCAGACCCCATGGCGCCCGCCATGGTGGATGCCGTAAGTGTAAAACGCTGAATTTATTGGTTTTTGTCCGTTTCCACTCCTTTTTCGCTCCTTTTCTCGATTTAGGCCCCGATTACAAAGAAATCCTGAAAAAAAAGAAAAACAAAGTAATAACATAACAAAATAACAATAAAAGCTAAGAATGCATGTGAAATCGGAGTCAAAAATACGGTGAATTTTAGTATTATCAGTCTACACTCCCCAATGACAGAGATACCGGGCTTGTACTACTGCAATCAAAACCAATGCAATTCCCAGTTTCATTCTAACTCGGAATAATTTATCCAATTAGACTTAACCAATCAGACCATGATTACAATGCTTCATACCAATTCTCTTTACAAAATTCCATTCAGTCAAGATTTCTGTTGACACAAGGGCTCCATCAATAACAATGCAGCCACGCCACATAACTTACAATAACCAGTGAGTCACTAATACCAAACTCAAATCATCCTTAGTACACTTGCGGGTTTCCACAACACTTGCCTTTTTCATACAATATTCTACTTACTCACCTTTTAGGATCACACAAAACCTATCATTCAAATCCACCTCTCTCAAAGGTCTTGTTTCTTAAACAATCCAATTACATGCTTAACTTTGGAACATTCACCTTTCACTCTTACCTGGAAGGTAACTTAAGGATCCATATCCTTGAGTACGACTCAACTGTGCACATCTGGTGTTACTCTCATGGAGTCTATAACTGATGTTAACGATACTAAAACTGACCAATTGTTCATCTCTTATCCACTCAAAATTCAGATCATTTACTGTCCACCAAAAATCATGCTCAAAAGAAAAGTCCAACACTTTGCCCACTAACACTTGGTACGGAAACCAAAACAGAATTACAACTCAGAAAGTATGATTCTCTAATGTTCCCACCAAGATCATGTGTCTACCGATTAACTATTCAAGGTTAAATGATCAAACACAACTAAACTTGTTTTTCTTACTAGCAAACAATCCAGCTCGAATTTACCAATCCAAACCACACTAAATTGCAATATGATTTTCACTCTCGACATCCCGTCATGAGCACAAACGCTCGCTGTTCGCAACTCGAGATAACACAAAATGGGCACAACATAGAGATCACAACTCCAACAAGCAGTGAAGTATATCTACCATTCCGTTACTGTCACATCACGAATACTCAACGGAATAATCCGATCCCCAAACTTACAAGGACATTATTAGGGAAACGACAAGGACAACATCAAAGTTTTTAGCTACAAGCTAATGCTTGGTTCATCCATAAACAAAACCAACGCATAATCCTTATCGGATAAAACAAAGAAAAACAAAGGACGTCTTATCTCCAGTATACAACCTTGTCCCCTTTCTCTCTAATTCCTTGCAAGGATTAGTATCAACAACAACATTCATAGTCTCACCGGGGCATAATCCCAATACTTCAATTATTCCAAAACATAACAACGATAATCGATCACTACCAGGAGGTAGCTGATCGCTCAGTACGACCTTACGACTCTAGTAGCTGAAAGAGATTTAGAAAAACAATTCTGTAACCGGGTACTATCCATATAACAATCCGATTACTCAACACAGAAGCAAACTTCTGGTCTTCATTGTTACTTAAGTTTCCCAATTCATTCCAATCGCAGCCAAAGGTCACAACCATCACCAACAGATGATTCCAATCGACTGGTGCTGAAAGAAAGACAATGGTGAGTTGTGGTTAACGGGTCTCTTCTTCATCAATCCAAGCAATAGGTTGCTATAAACCAGATTACAAATTAATCTGATACATGAGCAAAAGTCCAGTGCAAGGTGATGACCATTCAACTCGACCTCCACAACTGCCTTTTTTTTTACATCAAAATCTTTCTTAACCAAGACAATAACATCCCTAGGAAATCCCTTTCATCCACCATTCTCGTAGACCAACAACTTGTTCAGGACATTCACTTCTAAAAATTCACATAATCCCGAATTAACGACTGCCTAAAACAAGTCTCTGAACTCGTAGGTTTACCTTATACTTATTCAATCTCATTCGTTGACAATACTGTCCTTGACGATACAGGTGATGTCTATAGAGGTAACACTGATCACAAAGTTCTATTCAGGCATGTAGCATTATCTAGAAGTATGCTTTCGCTTCAGTTGAACTCAGATTCCATTTAATGCCTTCTCGTACCGTATTAACTTTACGCTTTGCAGTAACTTTTCTCATTTTCAAACGTAATCCATCTTACTAGAGATTCTTCCAAATTCCACGTGCTTATCCCATCGTTTATCACAACTTCATCAAGTTTGTACTTCATACACCTCACATCACTAATTAGAGCCTATTCTTCCTCCAATATCATGCTCTATACCGTTCCTTGGGTCACTACACGATTCCAAATTAATCCCTTATTAAAATATAACACCATGATGCATTACTCTAGACTTTGTCTCCTTGATCCTAATCGAACACATAATCATAATCTTCTACCCATCCGTGAGGTATTGTACGAATACACTCCTTGAAGTACACTCGCTCATCCAAGATGTCACTACGACCTTAGAACTGAGACACTAATAATCAACTCATTCCCTAACTTACGTCACACGTTCCATAAAGCATCTTCTCCTATTGGGGAATGAAACGTTTCAACACTTTTGTCCATACCAGTGACCAACATTGATCCACCAGTGACTTTACTTATTTCGTGGGACACTGACCACTCATCCTGTAGATACTTGTATCCCTCGAGCACTATCCATTCCAAAGGATTTTTCAAATAACATACTACTCTGCAACTCCATGTTACAGGAAGTAGAACTCTTATGAAGACTCCAACTGAGCTGACAAAAGCTCCTCTACTAAATTTTGGCTTGAGGCCACCCTCACAGCACAAGTTGCAACAACACTTCGGAGTCCTCATGGTCGCACAACCATGATTCTACCTACCACATACATAGTACTAGGCTAACCAGACCCATTACTACATAATATGATATTAAGAATCATGTCGGCCAGACACACTTAAGAGGAAGGAAAGATTTACTTATGATGTTTCAAGGCTAGGTCGAGGATACGACCTGCTCTGATACCAACTGTAACACCCATATAATATATATCTAGAATAATATCATACAGAGTTAATTTTTGGTACTGACACCATCATAAATTCCTACTAGTATAATTCACATTCTATTCCAATTCTAAAAACAATATAAACTATTGCACAATACATGGAAATCATACTAAAAATAAAAGCTAAGAACAATACAATATCCATTATTGTACAAAGATAAGGAAATACACAGCGGAAGACTAAACTAAGCTTCACTTGAAACATCCCAAGCATAGCTCCACTTGTAAATCAAACCTGCAAAAAGGAACCTGAAAAACAACAACAATAGTGGGGTGAGATAACAACATCTCAGTGGGTTCCCTATCTTAGAGTTACCTCGGCTCTAAAAGTTTCGATTCCTAGAATCTCAAATACTCACCGTTTCCTCACTCACGAAACGGAACCAAGTGGAACCAAAGTCCACATGTACTACCACAATAGATATAGAGAATGAAACATCTACCTCAAGTCCTTACGGATGCTTCCCGTGGGACTCAATGTAATACCCACCTCAAGAATTACTCAAGACCTTACGGAGGGTTCGACATAACACTCTCTTCGACCCTTACGGATGCTCTTGTGAAACACAAAGTAACCACAAAGAGACTTACTCAAGATCGTCGCATAGATAATGTAGCTCTCACCTCAAGTCCTTACGGGTACTTCACATGGGACTAAGAACAACCCATCTCAAGATTTATCCAAGACCTTACGAAGGATTCGATGCCTACATATCTCGATTCAACACTCACATCAAAATAACCGGTTCCTCAAGTCCTTACTGATGCTCTTGCGGAACACAAAGTAACTACAAAGAGACTTACTCAAGACTTCCCGCGTAAACCAGTGTAGTACTCACCTCAAACCCTTACGGATGCTTCCCGTGGGACTCAGAATAACCCACCTCAAGACTTACTCAAGGCCTTACGGAGGATTCGTAACATACACACCTCAAGTCCTTACGGATGCTTCACGTGGGATTCAACATTACCCACCTCAAGGCTTACTCAAGACCTTACGGAGGATTCGTACGCGATTCATAGGAACAACCACAAAGCACAACACCTAAGCGGTACCTCAAGCCCTTACGGATGCTTCTCGTGGGACTAAACATCATCCACCTCAAGACCCACTATATACTTTACGGAGGACCCGTGCAATACACCCCTCTAGCCCTTACGGATGCTGCACGTGGGACTCAATGTAATACCCACCTCAAGACTTACACAAGACTATTATGGAGGATCTAGTGTATAACACGCTAGTGGTTCATACAATCTAGGGTGAACCTAGCCATTCACACGAGTTACGTCATCTAACAAGTCGAGTTACAAACTAGGCCACACTATTGGCTCAAGATAAGGTTTTCTTCACTCTTCTCCAATTGATGCTTTTAATTATATAGTTTTCATATATATATATATATATATATATATATATATATATATATATATTATATATATATATATATATATATATATATATATATATATATATAACTCTAACTCTTATAGTTTAATCATTACTATAAAATAATCCTCACCATAAACTCATTGTTTTTTCTTCCGTTCGATTCTCACAATGATCTCATGCCTCAATTCTCAATCGAGCCTCAAAGGCTAATACCTAAATTCCTCAATTTTACATAATTATGATTTATCAGAAAAGTCAGGTAAAGTCGGGTATAATTAACATTTTTCGGCTTTATTAGTTAGCAAATTCAAGCTTACGGGAAAATCCCTTCTCGATGCCAAAACCATTCAAAACATCAACAATTCCAGCAAAACATAATCAAACATGTTTATATTCATAGTGTGGGTGTTTTAGTCGAGTTTTAACCGTTTAATCTTTCAATTTCCAAGATTTCAACAAAACCCTAAAACTCAATATCTCTACCAAAACTCAAAAGAAAAGTTTATAACTAAGAACCCACCTTGCAATCGACGAGGAGATTGGTGAAGATGAAGATTTGACGAAGAAATGGCGATGATCCGAGCATTTTTCCTCTTCTTAGGTTTTTTTCTTCTTCTTCTTCTTCTCTTCTCCCTTTCTTTCTTCTTTCCTTTTTCCTTCTTTCTCTTCTCTCTCTCTCTCTCTCTCTCTCTCTTACCAACTTTCTTTCTTTTCTTTTCTTTTTTATAATACATAACTTGTTTCTTTTTCTCTTAAAAAAACCAAACAATGTATATTATACCAATACACGATAGTTAGTATACTAACGGGTCCAATTTGAGAATATTCAGAAAATATCTCTGAGTCAGATAATACTTAATTAATCCTAATTAATATTATCCAGAGCGTTTAATTAAATACTGGGTATTACAGAAGCATTTTTGGGAGTGATTTCTCCTTATATTCAATGAAATTTGGTTGTAGATTAGAGTAGTTAATGTTCATTAATTCAAAACTACCATTAAGTGGATTATTCAATTCATTTAAGGTACTTTGCGTTAGTGATACATTTTCATACTTGAATCCACCGAGATGAGTCATTGAACTTAAGGATGGAAGAATACCATGAGTGCGGCTCAATTTGGTATTCACCTTTAGTTTTGTGCGGTATTACGTCCGGATAGCGATTTACATATCGTTTATCTCGCATGCATTATCACTAACATTATACACCTTAATTGGTGGTGGTTGGCCTCATTTGTAGGGTAATTAATTCGTAAATTACTCCGCGATTGCTTAACATAGACCTAAATGTGTCCCGACTTCGGAATAAAAATCTAATTAGGTACTTTCACTTTCGTGGACCAGATCTATTGTTGATCGAGTAATCCCAAAGTGGTTAATCATATTGCATTAAGAATCGAGACTTATGAATGTTTGATGCGTAGGTGCTTTGGGTCTCCCAATCGCCTTTCAAATTTCATTGAATTCGGTTCAGTTTGCCTTGATTAATCGCTATAATGTAAGATGCTAAACGGATCCGGTTGCCTTCGATTTTGGTTACTCTTTCTTTTTTGGTTGTGGTTGATTAAGTTCACCATACCATTATTATGTGAATATTATTATACTTTTATTGTTAATATTTATATTCTTTCACTTTAATCTCTTTTGTTACTAACATTTAATTTCTTGCACTTTTATTGCCTTTATTCTATTTTGCTTTATTCATCCATATCATGTTTATTATTTGCTCTTGTTTTGTTGTTGTTTTTCCTTTTGTCCATTTGGACACAAAAACATTAATAAATGATTAAACTTCTAAAAGACTTGTGACTTTAATTTGAGGACTTTTGGTTACTATCCTTGGCATTGGAATGGAGATTTTGGACTTAGATTTTAGGATCCCTCTCCCTTGCTTTGGTCTTCATGAAGTTGGAATTTGCCTTTATTTGGCTATTTTCTAGCTTATAAGGATGGAACTCTTATGCCATAATTTGGAATGTTATCAAGTTTGGTTAGATCTTTCTTCCCTTATCTCCTTATTTTCTTTTTTAGGATAGTCCCTCCATATCCTCCCATTCTTTAATTTTCAAAACCTTCTCCCTTTTTCAAAGGATTCCTTATTTTTTTTTTAAATCATCACCTCTTTAATAATCAAAACCTTGACTTTTGTCAAGTGGCTTTTACTCTTTTCCTTTCCTCTTTAAAAAATCAATGAATCTAATCATGTTGACCTTAATTCAAAAATAAAAGAACCAAACTCATTCAAGTTGTTTTGTGCCTTTGTGCACTTTTGTGTATTTTCTTTAAAAGGTGTCGATTATGAGTCATTATTCTTTAGTCGGGTGCAAGTCTCTCAATCTCCATGATTGTAGTTTGATGTAATTGAGCCTCTTGTCATTTGTGGGGGTTTAGTGGCATACTCGTTGATTTTATCTGAGTTGGCTTCATTCTCACGGTAGTTTGTTTGGCCATCCACTTGAAGATGACAAATTCTCTTCACTTAATAAAATTAATCATAACCCACCCTTTTCACTATTTGTACCATAAACTACGGGGTTTTGATCTTGCATTGCACTTTGTGGGTACGTAGGCCTGAGGTGGTAAACTTCTCCAAACACAAAAATGTAAAAAAAAATAATTCTTTTCTCATCCCCCACTCTCATTTAACAAACCTTTTTCAAACCAAAAGCAGTAAATTTTTCAAAGGGCTCCCGTGGAGTACCACATACATTTTGGGTACGTAAAACCTTCCCATTGTGTAACCTATCTCCTTACCTGTTTCTCTGTTGTGTTTCTTTAGCTTTTTTATTTTAGATTCATTAGGATTTATTCACTCTTTTTTCCTTTTCCTCTTGGAATAAAATAAAAGCGCGGCAGCGACTCTGTGTATTTTGAGTCAAACTAGTTAATAGTTTACACTAATGTTTTTACCGCTACAGGAAGAATAAACTTCCAATGCCCTGCTGGGAAAATAAATACCAGACATTCCCTAAGAATTGATTCAGTGCTTCAAGCTTCTGAGTTCAACAATTGCACACTGATTATCACGAGTGAACAAGCATTCCTCTACTCCTAAAATTATACCAGACTGCTTCATCTATGAAAAGATCGTCTCGAGAGGATTTTACAGAAGACCTGGCATCCAGAATGCCTCAGTGTCTTTAAACTCTTAGAGAAACTCGTCGGATCTCGAGATAACTGCCCCGGACCGTGTCTTGAAATAATCTTCCCCATACCAGAAAGAAATACCAAGCAGTATGAAGATGCAACACAAATGATACAAGACGTAGATGTACTCAGATGCTAAGGATATGATGATATGAGTTGCGGGAGATGATTGAAATAATGATGGTTAGGCGTTAGGGCCAAGTTGATAGTGAATGTGTATATTTTTGGTTGCCAAGCAATTGGACTTTGAAGGTGAATTACTAGACGGGAACCGGTTTATTGAAGGTAGACCACCAGACGAGAACTAATGGGCAAAGAATAAGTCGTCAAACGAGAACTGACTCCTTTTTGGGGTTCATTGTCAGACCAGAAATGACTTTGAAAAAGAATGACTACCAGACGAGAACTGGCATTCAACAGGCTAAATGAAAAGGTTACCAGACGAGAATTGGTTAAAATATTCTCCGACCAAACGAGAACTAGTATTTGAAGTTGGTTTTCCAGACGAGAACTGGACTTTGGGTTGGTTTTACAGACGAGAGCTGGACTTTGAAAAGTTTTCTAGACGAGAATTGGACTTTGAATTGGTTTTCCAGATGAGAACTGGACTTTGAACGGTCAAAAAGTTGGGGTTACGAGGCCCTCGGATGTGAGATTTATGATTGTGGAGGTATGCCCAATGAATTTATGACGCGTATGCTCTAGCGAAGCGACATGAATAACATACCCAAATGATTTATGCAATGATTATGAAAGGCTCCAGAAAAGCTCCCGAGGTGGGAAGAAAGGTCTTATGCGGAAAGGATTCTTGCTGAGAAGGGTGACATGGAAAAGGTGAATAGCATGATTTCCCGACACCCATCTTGAACACGAAGATTGCTGATATAACCTGTTATGTGTAGCTAAAGTTGCCCCTGCCTGATGAGTCTCTGAATAGACTACCTCTGATTATCCGATTCTTGGAATGGCAGACTTGGATATTCTCTCGAGGAGAGATGTACTTAGTGAGCTTTGGAAGTGTTTTCCCCAGTATGAGCGTGGAAGCGACTTGACTCATTCTGAATGAGCATTGGAAGAATTCATTTTTGGTCAACAGAAAATCCAGGTATCCTACCCCTGTTTGGTAGATTCATCTCTGATCAACTGACTCTTGAATGATGTCCCTCAATCAACTAATGCTTGGGAACTTGTTTTACCCTGACAAATTCCTTGGTCGAAAAAGCCACTGGATAACATTCCGTTGATTCATAGGCCTACATTATGCTCATGACTTTGGTCATCATTATTGAATGATCAAATTCTCCTCCGATTGCTCTTTGTAGGAACTCCCCTGATGTTGCAGACTGACTTGCAATTAAAACTGTTCATTTACAAATGGTAATTTTAATGCGATGCTGTAAATACCCCAAATTTGCCCTCACTCTTTATCACACCATGGCTTGTGATCTTTCATTTTTGCATTAGCATAAGCATACTATCTCATATTTCATGTTTGTTTCACTACATAGTTCAAGTTCATCTGCATCTAGGGTTTGTGATCTGAGCAATCCAAGAGTTCATCTGAGCCATCCCAAAGGTCTTAAAGATTTCCAAGAGGGTACATGTGTGTTCTATGATCATATTATGCTCCCCAAAGTTCATGAAAGTCAAGGGATCACAAGAATTGGCAAAGGCATGGAAGCAGAGCTAGTGTTTTCACTGCACAGATGACCAAAATTAGGGTTTTGGTTTCAGAGGCCTTAACTCCAAATTTTTGGGTCATTCTTGTTTCTATTGGTCTTAATATGTTATAAGGATCATGTGTACCAAGTTTGATGAAGAAATTCATTGTGGAAGTCATCTGATCATTGGGTAACTTCCTGAGCAAGTTAAGTCAAAATCAGGGCATCTGGGGCCCCCAACAATGGAACCAAAGGGTCATTTTCATCAAATTGAAGTTCAATGATCTTTATTTGATCTAATAAGTGGTTGGAAGTTCACAAGATTGAAGAATTTTGAGCCAATTGCAAAGTTGCCATTTTTGGAAGTGACTTGAAATGCAAACTTTCCATTTTGGGAAAGATTTTCAACCTCCTCTTTCATGACCAAAAATGCTTCAAATGAAAAATTCTTGGGCATGAAATTTGTAGATTAGGTCTTTCCATTTTCAAAAAGTACAAGAACATATCTTGATTCATCCTAGAACTCAAGATATGGCCTTTCAAAGTTGGCAAAAATCACATAATTTCAAGTTCCATGTCAAAGAGGGATTTTGCATTTTGGCATGTTCAAGCTTCTAAAGGACTTCTAATGTGCACAAACATGTTACAACATGTCAAGGGAGCATCCAAAGATCAGAATTTGCCCAAGATTTGAAGAATTTCATGACTTGAATCACAAGAAACATCAAAGAGGGAAATTTGCATAAACCATGAGAACTTTTCATCCAAGCCTTCCAGCTGCATAAAATTGATCTAAAGGCCATCCTTGATGCAAGCTGAGGCCAGACACCCCTTCAAACAAGCTCTGACCCGTGCCATGCTTCACGTACACATAACCTTGACTTTTTACAACTTGGCCCATACCAATCAAACTATGCCACACCAACCCTCTGAACCAATCAGCATGACTTATGTGAACCTCATGGACCTCAAACATCACAACACACAAGGCTGAAACCTCCCACAAGCTCAGAATCACAAAAACTTGCAAAAACTTCCTCTCTTCGAATCTCTCAGCATAGCCATAAAAACTTCAAACTTCTTCCACCAATCATCTCAGAATCAATCCTAGAACACAAACCAACCATTACAATGGCCTGAAACACCACACAACACAAACACGATTTCTCACCTCTCAGAACTGAAACTCACAAAGGAGGCCATTTAAACTCTTGCAAAGCTTCTCAATAGCCTCAGGGGACTCAAAGAGGTTGGATTGCACAAAGGAGGAGCTCTGAAAATCCATATTTGCAGTTCATCATCTCAGGTAGTCATCTCAAATCATTTTTCCAGAACTTGTTTTTTATGTTGCAATATGAAAGAACATGTTGTCCTGATTACAATGAGCTTTGAATGATGAAAAATGGTTGAGAGATGAGTGTGTATGCTTGTTCTGAATTTTTATCTATTTTTATGTTCTTGTTCGATTCTTGATTTTGATGCATGATAAATGAATTTTGGGGTTAGAATCTTGTTTAGGGATGTTGGTTGATTCATTCTGGAGATTTTGGGGGCTTGGGGTGGTGTTTTGAGCAAACTCAGGTGAGAGACACGCCGGAGAAGACGACCGAAGTTCTTCTCCGGCCACCTGATTTTAATTAGGGATAATCCCCATTAATTAGCCAGGTTTAAATTATGACCCTTAGATTGTTTTTAACCGCGTGTGTGGACGGCCCAGATTGATCCATTAACCTTAATTTTAATTAATTAGTTTTAATTAGGTTTAATTAATTTAAAAATCTCAGATTAAACCTCAGCCTTTGGATAGCGCGCCAGTCAACATTTCCCTCCCCAATTTGAATCCTGGCCCTTGGATCTGCATACTTCCATTTTATTTTATTTTATTTTTATTTCATTTTCTTTGCATTTTCTTTCTCATTTTATTTAAAATAGCAAAACTTATTCAAAAAATATTTCCCTTTGCATTCTGACTTTAAATATTTTTCTCAACCAGAAAACATTTTTTATTTTATTTTTTGCACATAAAAAGTATTTTTAAAATATTTAAATGTTATTTTTAATTAATTAAAGTATTTTAATTAATTAAAAATGCATTTAGGTTTCTAAAAATCACAAAAAAATTCATGAACCATTCCAATACATTTAGAAACATTTTCAAACTCTTCATACAAATTTCTTTTTAGGTTTGATCATAGTTTCCCAATTTTCTTTGAATTAAGGGTCATTAAAATCACAATTTATAACCCTAGCTTTGAAAAATCATTTCTGCGTAACCAAGAAGAGTTTGAACTTGATTCTTTTTGAATTGTTTCACATATTGTATGTAGTTTCTAGGATATTTTCCTCATGAATTTATCTTGCATTTTCAATTTGATTTGCATTTTGCCTTTTGAATCACCCAAAAACCCTAGCAAACTTAGGAAAATCATAACTTGCAATAGGATATGCTTCTAAGCTTCTCCTTTGGGGTGTGACCTAGTATGGGATTAGGGTGTGTTTGAGCTTGATTTCAAATTTTTATCTTGTTGTATGCTTCTGTTTTATCCATTTGCATTTCACATGTCCATAAAACCCTAATTTGTCATGTTCATTTGCATTCACCTTGCATATTCATCATCACATAAACTTGCCATGACATTTCAAGCATTCATATGTCATCTTAGACATCTTAGGATATGTTAGAACCTTGATTGATCATTTTTTCATTCATTTTCTATGCTTTGCATTCATTTCATCTCATAAACATCTATGTGTTTTCAAGCTTCCAAGCATGCTTTCATGGCATCCCATCTTTGTATGATCATTCATATGTACATTGTATGACTTTTCATCATCTCACATGAAATTTACATAGCATAATCACTTCTGACTTTGGTCTTTGCATCACATTTCATCTCATTTCAATTCATTTCTTTATGCTTTATACCTTATGCATCCATGCTAACGTTTCAGGAGCGTTTGGTAAGTTATTGTGAGAGGTGGATTTGCCTTCACTTCTCACTCCTTATTATCTCATTCATGTGCATTTTTAACTTGTCTTTGAAGTGAATTTGATTCACTTATGTTCCATCTTTCTCACTTTCTTCTTTTAGGTTACTTATCTTCTTAGGAAGTAAGTAACTTATTCTTCTGCTTCCTCCTCCTTTCATCTGCTTCTTCCATTGGTGGCTTCCTTGAAGATTCTTTTCTCTTAAGCCTAATAAAACATAGGATATCCAAGCATGATAATGTTTAGGGTTGTGTTTAGTCCCCCTTAGCTTTTTAACTTTGAGTCTCCTTGAGTCTCTCTTCTCATCTCAATAATCAGAGACTAAACTCTTAAAGTTTTAGGACTTTGGAATTAGGGTTATGCCTGCATCCTTCTCTTAGGAGGGAGTGTATAACTTTAATCCTAAATGTTAAACCTTTAATTTGTTTAAACCTCTTAATCAAATCACACTAATAATCACTAAGACTTTATCTTGTAACTTGGGCCTTACATTAGGGTTCTAATTCTTCCTTATGGTTAAGAAGGACTAACCATAGTGTTTAATGGACAAGTCCCCCTCAAGTTGTCTTACAAACCATAAAATCCACTTCTTAATCTCATCCCTTAATTAATAAAGGCTTGTTATATAATGAATTTAGTCCCTAACCATGGATTAAGTTGATGTATCTTCCTCAGCTTAAATGTTCTCATCTATTATCCTTCTATTAGGATGGTGTAATGAGTTCATTAATTTGTGATTAGAGATTAAACTCATTACTTAACACTAAACAAAAATCCAAAAACATCTAATTAATCACAAGTAGGTTAATGATCTTAATCCTACATCATCAAGGTAATTAAGTTGAGATGCTTATCTCATACTTAAGTAGGCTCATTATCCCTAATCAGGGACGATATAATGAGTTTACAAGCCCTTGATTTAGGCTTAAGCTCATTTACTTATGCAAAACACCAAAAACAATAACAAAACTGAAAACACAAAAACAAACAATAATCGTCTCCTTCGGGATTCTTTTCTCATCACACTCATTCACAAACGAGAACTTTCTTCTTCCGTCTAATGCAAGACAATTAGCACTCAAGCCAGACGAGTCACACACTTGAGCATAGACAAGTAAGCAGTTCACATTCATTTTCTTTCAGTCTCTTTGAGTCGAACTACGGTGTTCTGACTTCCTCATTGAACGAGAGGATACGTAGGCATAACTTAACTGTTATCGAACAAAAGTCTCTTTGTCTTCCCCCTCTTCCAGCATTCTTCCTAAAGCCTCAGTTCCTGAGCAATTCACCCTTTATCACTGACACTTGTATATTCTTTTCTTAGCTTTTGCACACAGATATCACATACACTACCCCTTTAAACACAATCTTGTAAGCGTGGATCCCGTCGAGTACGACAGATAATCTAGGTGCTAATACCTTCCAAGGTTGTAACTGTAAACACCCAAAATTTGCCCTCACTCATTTCACACCATGGCTTGTGATCTTTCATGTTTGCATTAGCATAAGCATACCACCTCATATTGCATATTTGCTCCATCTGCATAGTTCAAATTCATCTGCATCTAGGGTTGTGATCTGAGCAATCCAATATTCCATCTGAGCCACCCCAAAGGTCTTAAAGCATTCCAAGAGGGTCCATGTGTGTTCTATCATCATATTATATCCCTCAAAGTTCAAGGAAGTCAAGAAATCACAAGAACTGACAAGGCATGGAAGCAGAGATAGGGTTTTCACTCCACAGATGACCCAAATTAGGGTTTTTGTTTCAGAGGCCTCAACTCCAAATTTTTGAGCCAATATTGTTTCTAATGTTCTTAATATGTTATAAGGATCATATGTACCAAGTTTGATGAAGAAATTCATTGAGGAAGTCATATGTTCACTAGGTAACTTCTTCAGCAAGTTAAGTGAAAATCAGGGCATCTGAGGCCCCCAACAATGGAACCAAAGAGTTATTTTCATCAAATTGAGGTTCTATGATCTTTATTTGATCATTTAAGTGCTTGGAAGTTCACAAAATTGAAGAAATTTGAGCTAAACCAAAAGTTGCCAAAAATGAAAATGACTTGTATTGGAAACTTTCCATTTTGGGAAAGTTCTTCAACCTCCTCTTTCTCAACCAAAAATGCTTCAAATAAAAAATTCTTGGTCATGAAAGTTTTATATTAGTTCTTTCCCTTTTCAAAAAGTACAAGAACATGTTTTGATTCATTATGGAACTCAAGTTATGATCCTTTAAAGTTGGCAAAAATCTTATAATTTTCAAGAATGCACCAAAGAGGATTTTTTGCAAAACCTCTTGCCAATGCTTCTAATGACTTCTAATGTGACCAAATGTGACATAACATGATCAAGAAACTTCAAAATATCATAATTGGCCCAAGAATTATGCATTTCCATGACTTGAACTTCAAGAAATTTCAAAGGGGCCAAGACTTCCCAAAATTGCAAAATGGTATAGATCTTTCCATCCACTTGTGCCAGCATGCCAAATCTGATCCACAAGCTTTCCTTGATCTCTGCTGAGCCCAACCATGCCTCTAAACCATACCTTCCATGACCCATACATCAAGTGCAACCAAGCTTGACTTTATGCAAATGAAGCCATACCAATCAACATAGCCCACAACAACTCTTCTGACCTATCACAGCTTCGCATACATGCCCTAAGGATCACATTTCATAACTTCTTGGAGCTGGAATCAACACACACACTCAGATTCACAAAATCCTCAAGAAACTTCATCTCTTCGAAATTCTCAAACCACTCAGCCAAACTTAAAAATTCTTTCACCAATCATCTCCATACATCCTCCAGATCATTTCCCACCCCTTACACAAGCCTAAAACCCCCTAAAACAAAAACACTATTTCACCCCCTCTGAACTGAAACCTCAAAAAACAACCATATAAAATTGTTCCAAGCTTCTGGGGTTCAGGGGAGTTGGTTTGCACCAAGGAGAGGTCCAGATAGCTCAGATTGAGAAAGCTTCACCTCAGGTATCATCAAGAACAAATTTTCCAGAAATCCCTTTTTAGGTTATAGAAATATTCTTCATGCTTCACTGATCACACTCCACCTTTTATTTTTGAAAATGGTTGAGTATTGAGCTTGTATCGTGCTTCTAAAATTTTTGCAGTTTTTGATTTTTGATTCGATTCGTGCTGTTCTTAGAATATAAATGTTGTTTGATGGTTGATTCTTGTTTGGGGTAGTTAGGGGGTCATTTATGGAGTTTTAGGGGGTTTAATTTGGCATAGGGAAGAAGATTGCAGTTTTGTCTCGCCGGAGAAGATGACCGGAACCACTGTTCCGGTCACCTGAGGTTGTTTAGCCCTAATTAGGGTTTAGTGTCCAGTTTGAATATTGGCCCTAGGATCTTGTTTCCCGCGCGTGTTGGACGGCCAGGATGTGTTCATTAAAGCCCTAATCTTAATTAATTAGCTTAATTAGGATTATTTAAATTCAAAAACCCAGTTTGAATCTCAGCCACTGGATTGCGCGCCAGTCAACTCCCTCCAGATTTTCTTTGAATCATGGCCTTTGGATGCACATACTTTCCCATTTAATTCATTTTTATTTCATTTTAATTCATTTCTCTTTCTCATTTTATTTAAAATACTTAGAAAAATCCCAAAAATATTTCCTTTTGCATTTTTGTCTCAAATATTTTTCTCAATCAGAAAATGATTTTTATTTTATTTTTTGCATTTAAAAATCATTTTTAAAATATTTAAATGTTTATTTTAATTAATTAAGGGAAATTAATTAATTAAAATAACATTTAGGTTTCTAAAAATTACAAAAAATATCATGTTGCATCTTAATACATTTAGAAACATTTTCAAACCCTTCATACAAATTTCTTTTTTTTTTATCATAACTTGACAATTTTCTTTGAATTAAGGGTTATAAAAATCACATTTTTAAACCCTAACCTTTAAAAAATCATTTCTGCCTAACCATGAAGGGTTTGAAGTTGGTTATTTTGCATTGTTTTACACATATCATGTAGTATCTAGAATATTTTTGGCATGAATTTATCTTGAATTTTCAATTTGATTTGCATTTTTCCTTTTGAAACACCCAAAAACCCTCGCAAACTTAGAAAAATCATAACTTTCAATAGGTTAAGAGTTAGACCTTCTCCTTTGGGGTGTGATATCATATGGGATTAGAGTTTTTTTGAGTGCATTTTAAATTTTTTATAATGTCATTTTCTTCTGTTTTGGTCATTTGCATCTCATCCTTCCATGTAACCCTAATTTTGCATCTTTACTTGCATCTTACATTGCATTGCATGAACATATGAACTTGACATGCCATTCTAGGCATTTGTATGCCATCTTTGACATCTTAAGACATTGCTTGAACATTGCTTGATCATTTATCCATATATTTTCTATGCTTTGCATCCATTTCATTCCATAAACATCCATGTGTTTACATGCTTCCTACATGCTTCATTTGCATTCATTCTCTTGTATGATCACACATATGCATCTTGTTTGTTTTTGCATCATATCATAGCATCATTTACATAATGTGTATGCTTCTGGTCTTGGTCTTTACCCTTGCATATGCATCATTTAATTTCATTCCTTTCATATGGCATCTTGTACTAACTTTTCAGGTTAATGGTAAGTTTGTTTGGGAGGTGGATTTACCTTCACCTCCCACCTCTTCTCATAATTTCATATTGCATCCTTGCTGCATTTTTACTTGTCCTTAAAGTGAATCTTGTTCACTTGTGTTCTTCCTTTCTCACTTTCTTTCTTTAAGTTACTTATCTTCTTCAATGAAGTAAGTAACTTATTCTTCTACTTCCTCCTCCTTTCATCTGCTTCTAAAATTGGTGGCTTCTTTGAAGATCTTTCTCAAGCCTTACAAGCCATAGGAACATCCAAGCATGATAACTTTAGGGTTGTATATAGTCCCCCTTTAGTCTTTCACCTTTGAGTCTTCTTTGAATCTCTCTTCTCATCTCATCATTAGAGACTAAACCTTTAAGGTTTTAGGACTTTGGAATTAGGGTTATGCCTGCATCCTTATCTTAGGATGGAGTGTATAACTTTAATCCTAAGTGCTAAACCCTTAATCTGTTTAAACATCTTAATCAATCCATCTAATAATCACTAAGACATTAACTTGTAACTTGGGCCTTACATTAGGGTTCTAATTCTTCCTTTATGGTTAAGAAGGACTTACCCTAGGGTTTAATGGACAAGTCCCCCTCAAGTTGTCTTACAAACTTAAAATCCATTTCTTAATCTCATCCCTTTAATTAAAATCCACTCAATAAAGGCTTGTTATATAATGAATTTAATCCCTAACCATGGATTAAGTTGAGGTATCTTCCTCAGCTTAAGTGTTCTCATCTATTATCCTTCTATTAGGATGGTGTAATGAGTTCACTAATCTATGATTAGAGATTAAACTCATTACTTAACACTAAACAAAAACCCAAAAACATCTAAATAATCACAAGTAGGTTAATGATCTTAATCCTACATCATCATGGTAATTAAGTTGAGATACTTATCTCATACTTAAGTAATCTCATTATCCCTAATCAGGGAGGATATAATGAGTTTACAACCTTTGATTTAAGCTTAAGCTCATTAACTTATGCAAAACACTAAAAATAATAAAAAACTCAAAACACAAAAACAAACAATAATCATCTCCTCCGTGATTATTTTCTCATCACATTCATTCATAAACGAGAACTCGCTTCTTCCTCCTAATGCAAGACAGTTAGCACTCGAGCCAGACGAGTCATATACTTGAGAATAGACAAGTAAGCAGTTCACAGTCAATTCATTTTCAGTCTCTTAGAGTCAAACTACGGTGTTATGACTTCCTCATTGCACGAGAGAATACATAGGCATAACTTAACTGTTATCGAACAAAAGTCTCTTTGTTTTCCCCCTCTTTCAGCATTCTCTTTTAAGCCTCATTCTTGTGCAATTCAACATTCTTTTTGAACTGACACCTATACATCCATTCTCAGCTTTTGCACACAGATAGCACATACACCTACCCCCTTTAAACACAATCTTTTAAGCATGGATCCCATCGAGTACAACGGACAATCTGGGTGCTAATACCTTCCCAGGTTGTAACCAACCCCCTTTCTCAGTTTCTCTGGTTCGCAACCGTCTTATCCATATCTTTCTAGGTTTATGTAGCATTACCTTTACTTCAGGATAAAAATGCCTAGCTGGAGACTCTATTCAGTTCACCTTTCTTTTCTCCTTTCGCCGACCGTTCGCGTCTGTACCCTATCTGACTAGGTGTCTTTTCGGGGGAGTGACAGCTTGGCGACTCTGCTGGGGAACTTATCTTGCAACCAGGGCTTCTGGTTCTTTTTGTGGGTTTCTCCTAGCGCTTGTTTGATTTGTGTTTACGGGGGTGTTATGTGCTACTTGTGCTTATTGTTTATTGCTTTATTTATAGCTTTCTGTACAACTTTATTTATTGCTTTCATTTACTGCTTATATGCATTTCATGTTGTTATCATCATATTATATGTGCTGGATCTGTTGTTTCCTTTGGTGGGAGGGTTTTTGAGTGATTAAGGTTCCACGTGCCAGGAGAAATCACAGTGAATCAGCTTAAAACAATGGTGTCAAATGTCAATACTAGCCATGGGCTAGGTTTCACCAATGCTGATTTGACAACAGAAGGAAGTCACCACAACAAGGCTTTGCATATCACCCTGGAGTGCAAAGGGGCTGTACTATCTCATGTTCTTGTAGACACTGGGTCCTCATCAATGTCTTACCCAAGAAAGCTCTTGTCAAGCTCGAATACGATGGTATAGCTCTCCGACCAAGCAACCTTGTGGTCAGAGCTTTTGATGGCTCCAAGAGGTCTGTTCTTGGAGAGGTGAAGCTATCTGTGATAATCGATCCGCAGGTCTTTCAGACTACTTTCTATGTGATGGACATTCAGCCGACCTACAACTGTTTGTTGGGTCGACCATGGATTCACGCCGCTGGCGCAGTTACGTCAACCCTTCACCAGAAATTGAAATATGAGTGGGAAGGACAGATTATCACCATCTGTGGTGAGGAGGACATATTTGTTAGCCATCTGGCTACGTACAAATACATTGAGATGGATGATGAAATCCATGAAACTATGAGCCAGGGGTTCGAAGCTTTGAATGTCAATGAGGCGACGAGTGAAGTATTTGCTGCATCCCAGGAGGATAGGATGGGTACTTCAATTGTCTCCTATCAGCAAGCCTGGAAGGTTGTTGAAGATGGTAATGCCCAAGGTTGGGGCAAGCTACTGCTGGTGGAGAAGAAGGAAGACAAATTCGGTTTGGGTTACAGACCATTCCGACAAGATCAATCAGAGGCTGTAAAGGAGCCTAAGTTCATCAGTGGGGGGATGCTCACCCCAGATGTTGTTAACAAACTGGAAGATGAGGCGGAAAGCAACCGCAACCTGGAGAGCTGGATACGTCCAAGGATCCCGGGGCACCAAGTCCTTAACTGGTCTTCCCAGGAAATTATAAGGGTTACTCATGCAGAGTAATTATTATTTCCTGCCTTTTTTAGCATGCATCAAGTCATGCATCTTGCCCAAGGTGTTAGGACTCATTTTGTAATAGGGCCATATTGTAATTTTGTGCAAATGAATTATCAATGAATATCAGACATCTTTTGCAAACAAGTCTCTTTTTCGCTCACTGTCTTTTCATTTTTTCACTTTTGTACAAAACAATAAAATGGCAATGTTTTCAAAATAAATAACTTCATTTTCACTTTTCTAAAACAAGATAAAAATTGATCACTAAAACGAACCAATCTCAACCCTTGTAGAGATTATCCTTCAGATTGCACCGACAACAACACTGCTATGACCTTGTATGACTTCGACAATCCGATTAATCAAGACGATGAAGGGGTTGAAGAAGACTATGAGTTACCCGAAGAATTAGCCAGGTTGTTGAGTCAAGAAGAGAAAGTGATCACTCCTCATCAAGAGAAAGTTGAGACAATCAATCTTGGTACCGAAGAGGATTTGAAAGAAGTGAAGATTGGGGCCAGTCTGCAAGCTTCAGTAAAAGAATAGCTTATTGACATGCTTCGAGAATACGTCGACGTCTTTGTTTGGTCCTATCAAGACATGCCAGGTCTAGATACGGATATTGTTATGCACAAGCTACCATTGAAAGAAGATTGCCCTCCAGTAAAGCAGAAGCTATGCCGTACTCGTCCAAATATGGCCATGAAGATTAAGGAAGAAGTACAAAAACAATGGGACGCCGGTTTCCTTGCTGTAACTAGTTACCCGCCGTGGGTCGCTAATATTGTACCAGTGCCTAAGAAGGATGGCAAAGTACGGATGTGTGTGGATTACCGGGATCTGAACAGAGCTAGCCCGAAGGATGATTTCCCTCTACCTCACATTGATGTATTGGTCGAAGACACAACTCAGTTCTCAGTATTCTCTTTCATGGATGGATTTTCTGGGTATAATCAGATCAGAATGTCACCTGAAGACATGGACAAAACAACCTTCATCACACCTTGAGGCACATTTTGTTATAAGGTAATGCCTTTTGGACTGAAGAACGCCGATGCGACTTATCAACGGGCTATGGTAACATTATTCCATGACATGATCCACAAAGAAATTAAATCCTACGTGGATGACATGATTGCCAAGTCCCTCACTGAAGAAGATCATCTGGTAAATCTGCTGAAGTTATTCAAGCGTTTGAGAAAGTATCAGCTGAAGCTAAACCCCAACAAATGCACATTCGGGGTGCGTTCTGGTAAACCGCTGGGATTCATTGTAAGTGAAAAAGGGATTGAAGTTGATCCTGACAAAGTCAAAGCCATTCAAGAGATGCCTGCACCTAGGACTGAAAAATAGGTTCGGGGGTTCTTAGGTAGATTGAACTATATATCAAGGATAAAATCTCATCTTACTGCAACCTGTGAGCCCCTTTTCAAATTGTTAAGAAAGGAACAAACGGTCAGGTGGAATGAATATTGTCAGAAGGATTTTGACAAGATCAAGGAGTAACTGCAAGAACCTCCAATTCTTATGCCTCCAGTTGAAGGAATATGTAAACACCCCAAATTTGCCCTCACCCATTCACACCATGGCCTGTGATCTCTTCATGTGCATAAACACAATCATAGCATCTCATATTACATTTTTGATTCACTGCATTGCTTCTAAGTCATCTGCATCTAGGGTTTGTGATCTGAACAATCCAAGAGCTTCTTGAGCCACTAAAAAGGTCATCAATCACTTCAAAGGGGTCCATGTATGTTCAAGCATCATATTATATCCCCTCAAAGTCAAGAATGTCAAAGAATCACAAGAACTGAGAATGGCATGGAAGCAGAGCCAGGTTTGACTGCATAGATGACCTAGAATTAGGGTTTTGGTTTCAAAGGCCATAACTCCAAATTTTTTGGTCATTCTTGTTTCTATTGGTCTCTATATGGTATAGGGAGCATGCATATCAATTTTCATGAAGAAATTCAATGGGGAGGTCATCTGATCAAGAGTTGACTTCTTGAGCAAGTCAATGTAAAATCAGGGCATCTGAGGCCCCCAGTGACCCAACCAAAGGGTGTTCTTCATCATGTTGATTGTTTATGATCTTTATTTGATCATAGAAGATGTTAGAAGTTCACAAAATTGGAGAATTTCAAGTCATTTGCAAAGTTGACTTTTTGGGAAAGTTGACTTATATTGAAAATTGCCATTTTGGGAAACTTTTTCAACCCTTGCTTTTTGATTCAAAAAGGCTTCAAATGGAAAAACTTTGGTCATGAAAGTTGTAGAATGGATCATTCCCTTTTCAAAAAGTACAAGAACTTGACCTAATTCATTTTGGATCAAAAGTTATGGTTTGTCAAAGTTGGGAAAAATCACATAATTTGAAGTTTTCTACCAAAGAGGCATTTTGCAAAATGGTATGATCAAGTGTTCTAAAGGCTTCAAATGTGTACAAATTCTTCACAACATGATCACATGACCTCTAAAATTCATAATGGGCCAAAGAATCATCTCATTTCATGCCTTGAACTTCAAGAAATCCCAAAGGAACCAAACTTTGTGAAACTTGCAAAACCTATCACAAACCATCAACCACTTGCTGCATTGCTTCTAGACCTGTTCCATAGCATTCCTTGATTCAAGCTGAGCCAAAGCAAGCCAAAAAGAAAGTTGTACCATTGCCCATACCTCAAGTACAAATCAAGTTGACATTTTGGCCAAAGACCCATACCAATCACCATAGGCCACCAACAACTCTCTGACCTATCACCTTTTGATACATGGACCAAAGCCAGCATAACACACCACACATCCAAGCCTGAATGAGAAGAGAAGCCATAGTTATCAAAATCTCTCCAACTTGCATTTTCATTCGAAACACTCTCCACAAGCCTCAAACACACAAACCAACTTCACAAACAATCTCAGCATGCTTCACTGATCAAAAACCACCCATCACCATAGCCTGAAAGTCACTGAAACCAAAACACGATCACCCCCCTGAACATAACTTCTGCCATCTCTCTAATCAGCCATCAACAAGAGTTGTGAAGCATCCCATTGAGCTCAGGAGGGCCAAAGGAGTGAGTTTGCATAAGAGAAAGGGTAAGAAAGCTCCTGTTCGAAGGACTTCAGTTCAGGTATCCATCAAGAACAAATTTTCCAGAACTCATTTTACTTGTTATAAATTGATTCTATATGTTATCCTGATCATCATGATGTGTTTAAAAATGAAAATGGTGGAATATTGAGTATGTATGAGCTGTCTGAAACTTTCTGCCCTAAATGTGTTTTGCTTCGATTTGCATGATTAATGAATGAAAAATGATTTTTGTTTGGGGATTTTGATTCAGTGTTGAATGGGGATGGATTCTGGGCAATTAGATTTCATTTTCATTGCGTGTAGAGAGAGATAGTGATTTCACCTTGCCGGAGAAGATGACCGGAACACTGTTCCGGTCATCTGAAAGTCATTAGGGCATTTAATTAGGGTTTAATCATAATTAGGAGATTTTGAATGCTGGCCGTCCAGATGCGCGCCAAGTCCATTCCCGCGCGTCCAAGTTCAAACCTCAGCCCTTGATTCTGTTGACTTTCTTATTTTTCAGTTTAATTTCATTTTATTTTCATTTAATTTCATTTGTTTTCTACAATTTATTAAAAATTGTAAAACATCTTTAAAAATTCTGAAATTTTTTGTCAAAGGTTCAATTAATTTTCAGAAACCAAAAAATTTTTTATTTTTATTTTTTGCATTAAAAAATATTTTAAAATCATTTAAAAGTTTATTTTTAATTAGTTAATGAGAATTAATTAATTAAAAATGCTTTTAGGTATTTAAAAATCATAAAAAAAAATCATGAAGCATTTAAAATCATTTTGAAACATTGTCCAACTCTCAAACCAAATTTCTTTTTTGATCTTGATGTCTTTTGACAATTTCCCATGGAATTAATTTCATTTCAAAGCATTATTTTGATCCAATCTTCAAAAATTCATTTCTGCCTAGCCTTCAAGAGTTGGCCTTTGATTCTTTTTGCATTGCATCTTGTATAGCATGTAGTTTATAGGATTAAATTGGCATGAATTGATCTTGCATTTCCTATTTGTTTGGCATTTTTCTTGACAAGGTACCTTAAAACCCTAGCAATCTTAGGAAATTCTTAACCCTCACTAGGTTAAGAGTTGGATCCCCTCCTTTGGGAAGTGGGTTTGTATAGGTTTAGGGTTCCTTTGAATGCATTTTCAAATTTTTATCATGATGTTTGCTTCTGGTTTTGAATTTTGTTCGGTGCATTGATCATAAACCCTAATTTGGGCTTTCATTTGCATCCATCTTCCATTTTCTTGCATGCTATGACTTTCCATGACATTTTGTGCATCCATTTGATTCATAATACATCTTAGGACATATTAGAATCATGTTTGATCATTGCATCTTTCATTTGCCATGTTGTATGTCATTTGCATTTCATAAGTTTTCATGTATGTTCATGGTTCTAAGCATGCTTCATTTGCATCCATATGTTTGTATGATCATTCCCATGCCTTGCCTCACAATCTCTTTTCATCTCTTAGCATCATTAGCATCATACTCATGCTTCTGGTTTTGGTTTGTATCATCTCATTTCATCTCATTTTGCATTGCATTGCATTTCTTTCACTAACTTTTCAGGTGGTAAGTTACTTTGAGAAGTGAATTTGCCTTCACTTCTCACAATCTCTTTTCATCTCTTATGCATCATTGTTGCATTTTGTCATGTGCTTGAGATTGAGCTTGCTCTTTCTTCTTCATCTTACTTTCTTTCTTCAAGTGACTTGTCTTCTTAAATGAAGCAAGTTACTTTGCTTCTCTTTGCTCCTTTCATCTGCTTCTTGGTGGTTCCTTTGAAGATCCTTCTTGTAAACCTCACAAACCCTAGGGACAACCAAGCATGACAATAATTAGGGTTTTGATTAGTCCCCCCCATTTAGCTTTTACCTTTGTGTCATCATTGAGTCTTCTCCTCTCATCTCATAATCAGGGACTAAACCCTAAAGGCTTTAAGACTTTGTGATTAAGCTTATGCCTGCATCCTTCTATTAGGATGGAGTGTATAACTTTAATCCTAAGTGTTAAACCCTTAATGTGTTTAAATCCTTTAATTAATTCACCTAGTAATCACTAAGACATCAAGCTTGTAACTTGGGCCTTGCATTAGGGTTCTAATTCTTCCTTAACTGGTTAAGAAGGACTAACCCTAGTGTTAATGGACAAGTCCCCCTCAAGTTGTCTTACAAACCATAAAAATCACTTCTTCATTCTATCATTAACTAAAATCCACTTAATAAAGGTTTTGTTTTGTCATGAGGTTAATCCCTAATCATGGATTAAGTTGAGGAGTCTTTCTCAGCTTAAATGTTCTCATCTATTATCCTTCTATTAGGATGGTGTAATGAGTCCATTAAATCCTTGATTATGGCTTAAACTCATTACTTAACACTAAACAAAAACCACAAAAAACATCTAAATAATCACAAGTAGGTTAATGATCTTAATCCTACACCATGGTGATTAAGTGTGAGATGCTGACTTCACACTTAAGGTATTCTCATTACCCCTAATCAGAGGGAGGATGTGATGAGTTTACTAACCCATTGATTTAGGCTTAAGCTCATTTTCTTATGACGAATCTCCAAAAGCAATAAAAGACTAAAAACACAAAAAAACAAACAATAACCGTCTCCTCCGGGATTCTTTTCTCATCTCATTCACTCATAAACGAGAACTAGCTTCTTCCGTGTAATGCAAGACAGTTTGCACCTGAGCCAGGCAGGTCATACACTTGAGCATAGACAAGTAAGCAGTTCACAAGTCAATTTACCTTTCAGTCTCTTTGGGTCGAACTACGGTGTTCTGACTTCCTCATTGCACGAGAGGATACGTAGGCATAACTTAACAGTTATCGAACAAAAGTCTCTGTATATTCCCCCTCTTTCAGTATTATTTTCTTAGCCTCATTATCACGAGCATTTCACTTTTGTCCTTACACTGACACTGTACATACTACACTTCACACTTCTTTTACACAGACACCTGTACATCCTTTTCCAGCTCTTTTATACACAAATTGCACTGACACTACCCCTTTAAAACACAAATCTTTTAAGCGTGGATCCCGTCGAGTACGAAGAACAATCTGGGTGCTAATACCTTCATAGGTTGTAACCAACACCCTTTCTCAGTCTCTCTAGTTCGCAACCGTCTTATCCATATCTTTCTTAGGTTTATGCAGCATTACCTTTCCTTCGGGATAAAAATGCCTAGCTGGCGACTCTTTTCATTTCATCCTTTCACCGACCGTTCGCGTCTGTACCCTATTTGACCCCGTGTCATTATTTGGGAGCGACAGCTTGGCGACTCTGCTGGGGAATCCTTATACTGCAACCAGGGCTTTTGGTTATTTTTTGTGGGTTCCTCCTAGCGCTTGTTTGATTTGTGTTTACTGGGGTGTTATGTGCTATTTGTGTTTGTATAGTTTCTTTTATTTATTGCTTTATGTACAGTTATTTATTGCTTTCTTTACAGCTTTATATACATCATACTGTCTTACTGTTTTGGCTGGATCTGGTTTTGTTGCTTTGGTGGGTGGGTGTTCTATTGAGAGTTTAAGGTCCTATACCTGGGACCTGAGTGACACCTAGGCTAGAGTGGTTCATATTCTTTCCCATTCCATTTCGGTCTGGTGCGGGAATATGAAACACGATTCAGATATGGGTTTCTTCTTGAGAACTCTGTGCTACAGATTTCCTGTAGTGCTAGGGCTATCTGGGAAGCCTGCTAAGTCTGAATGACCTTTATTATGACCTTCAGAAACTGAGGTGAATTAGAGGAGGATCTTTTATGGTTATTGTAAACACTGTACCTCCGGGTTAGAAGTGTTTACACTTCTCATAACTGATCCAAGTCTGAGGATCCTTGTTTTAGAACATCACCTGTGAGAGGGTTGGGCTGTTTACAGGTTTGCAGGTACCCTTGACCTCAGCATACCCTGATACTTTGTTTGATTAAGAGTACTCCACTTTGGACAGTTCTTGTGATTTTAACCCTGGACATGTGACTCTTTATTTGAGTTCCCCACCTTGGTTACTGGACTTATGAACCTCCATCTGGACTTCTTAGACATACATGGACTCATATCAAGGCAGTAATCAGATCCAGCCTGATCACAAAACCCTTTGCATATCATTTGCATACATCATCATTGCATCATTTAACATTTGCTTATTTGTTTTCCAGGGTATCCATATTACATTTGGCTTGGTTTTGACCCCTTCATCTGCATAGGCCCCTGGTCACCAGCTATCTGCTTCAGCTATCCTCATCAGCAACCTGCTTCGGTCACCTGCATCACCAGTGTCAGCCTGTCAGTAGCTCATCTCTAGTGTTAGTCTTCATCATCAGTTTTTGTTTCAGCTCTTCATCAGCAAATATGGCACCCAAGAAGAGCAACATCTCATATCATTTCTTTGAGCCTGAGCTGACTGGCATCAGGAAGGTCCAGGCCCTTATCACTCCAGACCATATACCACTATCCAGAGAACATTATGGAGGCATCCTTGATGTGGTTATGGGTTTGGACCCTTCTCAGAGGAGCTTGATTTACACTTTCCTACAGTTCTATGATCCTCCTTTGAGATGCTTCACCTTCCAGAATTTTCAGTTGGGACCTCTGTTGGAAGATTATTCATCACTGATTGGCATACCTGTCAGGGGTGGTGTCCCCTTCAACCCTGAGATGGCTTTCCCCAGTAATGAAGAAGTGGCAAAAGCACTGTATCTGGAGCCTACTCTGATTGAGCAGAACATGACAACAAAGGCTGGAATCTCTGGTCTACACTTGGATTTCTTGACTTCCCAGGCTATCCTGAAGGCCTCCTTGGGAGAATGGAAGGCAGTCTGTGCATTGTTAGCCCTCAGTATATATGGGGTTATACTTTTTGCAGATGAGCCCAAGTTTATCAGTAAGAATGCCATTCACCTTTTCATTCTGAGGAACCCAGTGCCCACCTTACTGGGAGATTTCTACTACTCTGTTCACCAAAGGAATGAAAAGCAAAGAGGGAGGTTGGTGAGATGCTGTGCTCCCCTATTCCATACCTGGCTGCACAAACACTTGCCCAAAACTGATGCCTTCTTGAATCCTCACCAACAGAAGAATTGGGCTAGGAGACTTATTGCTTTGACCTCAGATGACATCAGGTGGTGCACCCAGAGCACCAAGGGCAGGGACATCATTACTAGTTGTGGGCAGTTCCCCAATGTACCTCTGATAGGAGTGAAGGGTTGCATCAACTACAACCCTCTGCTATTCAAAAGACAATTGGGCTATGCATTGGTCCACCCTCCTAAGGTACAAGACTTGGCTGAAACCCTTTATTGTGAGATTAAGCCTAATCTGGCTATTGTCAGGAAAGCATCCTGGGCTTGGGACAATGTCCAGACCAAAGGGATGGCCATTCTTGGGAGATGCAACAATGTGGCCTCAGCTCAGTATTATGAGTGGTCTCATGCCAGGGCTCAAACTTCTGGGATGCCCTTCACCATTGAGGATGCACCTGGACCATCCACAACACCTCCTCCAGCCACTGTCAGCCTGGAAGAGTTTGAGAAACTGAAAGAGAGGAATGAGAATTTGTCTGAAGCCCTGAAAAGAACCCTTTGGGAGAGGAGTGATGGACGTCTGGACATTGAAAGGTTAGAAAAGCTTAAGGTCGAGCATCTAGCCAGGATTGAGAAGTCAGAGGACTATATCAAGAAGTCAAGAGCTAGGGAGAAGATTTTGAAGAATGCCTGTAAAGAGGTCCAGTTCTAGAAGGCTAGGACTAATCTCTATCTGAAAGAAAGTCAAGCTAGGTGGGTCAGGATCACTGAAGCTCGCACTCAAGAAGATAAGAGAACTCAGGACAAAATTGAGCAGTTGGAGGCTAATGCAAAGGAGCAATAGGAAGCCCTGCTAGCAGCCCAGAAGGAGATTTCAGAATTGAAGCTTAGGGCTGGTGTGAAGAGGTCAAAGGACCAGGACAGGCACAAGAGGTTGACCACTGCCATTGCCACCAGGAATCTTCTTATCAGAAACCTCACAGAACATCCAGCTGATCCCGTAACTGAAGCACTTCTGAAGGAGGTCAAGGAGGATGAGTTTGGTCTTGGTGTCTGACTTTTGCTTGTTGTTGCTTTCATCTATGAACTTTTCTTTTTTATGTTGTATTTTGACCCCTCAGGGGCATGTGTTGTAAAAACAAACTATGTATTATTCACCATTTGTAATGTATCTGTTAGTTTGTTTCATCTGAGTTCTTTTTTTCTCTCAAGTAACATCAAAGCATCTTCCTCAGGGGTCTGGAAAGGTCAAAACCAAGTGCCAAGCCGGATACCTTGGAAACAAATAAGCATACTGCATTGCATACTGACTTTTGTTTTGTTTTGTAGGTTTTTGTTTTTTTTGTTACTAACTCTGTTGTGATCTCAAGAACTATTGCTCGACAACGGGTGTTCCCTCTCAACCGTCCGCACAGATATCCCACTCGCAACAACCTTCCGGGTATACAAATGGACCAAGTACAGCAGGACCTTACAGAGGTCAGGACTCAAATGGCCAATGAGAGGCTAGAAATGAGAAACCAGATGACCCAGTTCATGGAGGTGATGAATGGCTTGGCTCAAAGCCAGGAAAGATTAAGAGCATTGGTAGAGAGGCAGACCCAAGAAGAACCCCATCTGGGGACTAGAGGAACGAGCAACAATGAGAGGGTTCAACCTCATGTCAACCCACCTGTGTATGAGCCTCATCTTCACCCAGAGATCAACGTCCCTGCTAATGTACAAGGGAATGCTACTACAGGCAGAGTATTACAAGAAGACCCCCAAGAGGATCAATTCACTGTAATGGGAGCTGGGGATGAAGCCTATGACAAAAGGCTAGATGAAATTGCTGAGAAATTGAGATCTCTGGAGTCTCAAAATTCTTTGGGCTTTGATGTCATGGACATGGGTTTAGTGGACGGGGTCAGGATTCCCCACAAGTTTAAACCTCCGTGCTTCGAGAAGTACAACGGAACTTCCTGTCCACGAACCCACTTGCAATCCTTTCTGGGGAGGCTGAAGGCATACACCATGGATGAAAAACTGTGGATGTTTTACTTTGAAGATAGCTTGACTGGAGCTTCAAGGGAATGGTACTCCCACTTGACTAGAGAAACCATCAGATGCTGGAAGGACCTAGCTGAGGCCTTCATCAGACAGTACCAGTACAACTTGGACATGGCTCCTAACAGGACCCTCCTGATGGGAATGTCTCAGTCGTCCAGGGAAAGCTTCCGGGAATACGCCCAGAGGTGGAGACAGCTTGCTGCTGCTGTCCAGCCACCCATGTCGGAAAGGGAAATGGCCGACATGTTTATGAACACCCTTCAAGGGACATATATTGACAGGCTAGCTGCCTTTTCTTCCACCAGCTTCGCTGACGTAGTCATAGCTGGAGAAAGGATTGAGAGCCTATTAAAGATGGGCAAAATTTCTGATAACGGTGCGAGCTCGTCCAGCAACCCCAGAAAGCCTTTTATGGGGCCAAGAAGAACAGGTGAGACTAATGCTATTCAGGCTAACAGGGGCAGACCTCAATATGTTCATAGGTCCGTGGCAGGTGTCACTATTCCCGCTCTAATTCCTCAGCAACCAGCATATCAACCACAACAACAACCCCACTACCAGCAACAAGTTCAATATCCACCTCAGAGAAACTATAACAACAACAACAACAATCAACAGAGGCCTTTTCAGCAGAGACCATCTCAGGCCAATAGGGTGATTGATCCAATCCCTATGCCTTATGTCGCTTTATTGCCACAGTTCCTGAAGCTCAATTTGGTTGAGTTAAGGACGTTGGCACCACCAGATCCTTCCAGTCTGCCAAGAAATTATGACGCCAACGCCAGATGTGCTTTTCACTCAAATGCACCTGGCCACAGTACAAAGAAGTGCAGAGCTTTACAAATGAAGGTACAAGACCTGGTAGATTCTAAAGCTCTAAACTTTGTACCCCCGCCAAATGTCAACAAGAACCCCATGCCCAACCACGGAGGACCCAGAATTAATGCTATTGAGGAAGATAAGCCGTCTTTCTTAATAACCAGCGTTGGGCAGATTCGGACACCCCTGGTAGAGATTAAAGCTCAACTCTTAGAATGCCAGATGTTCCCCGGGTGTGAGCTCGGGTGCGGTTATTGCAACATTTCGGTAAATGGGTGTGATGACTTGAGAAGCGGCATAGACAGTCTTATCCAGAGTGGCCTACTTCAAATCACAACATCAACACCTTCAAATCCAGCAAACTCTTTAACAACAATTCTTGAGTCTCCTACAACTACAACAACAATTATTCCAAACAATTCTTCAATCTCATCAACAAATGCTTCATCTATCACTTCAACAACGCCAACAGACATCTCAGCAGTCACCATTTATTATGATTCGTCTTATGATCCTCCTAACAACAATTTTCAACAACAAACAGTGGCACCCCCTGTCAGGTCACCAGTCACCATCTACTACGATCCGCACACTATTTCAACATCCTCCTCTGCTGCGGTCAGTCCGGTTACCATCACGGTACCTGGACCAGTTCCAAATGAAAGCAGTAATGCCATCCCTTGGCATTATGGCTCTGACCTTTACTGCAATGGGGAGAGAATCACTCTTGACTCTTCAACCTCTTCTCCACAGATTGATAATGTCGGGGGAGGCGGAGGCTTCACCAGAAGTGGACGCCTTTTTGCCTCGCAACCATAAAGACCTAATGACGAAGCAGAAGCTGCTGCCAAAGCAAAGGGAAAGAGTGTAATATCTGAAGAACCCATTCTCAAGGAAACTCAGAAGGCATCTTTTGAACAAGATGTAGACGAGTTTATAATAATTATAAAGAGAAGTGATTACAAGGTGGTGGATCAGCTTCACCAAACTCCCTCAAAAATCTCCATATTATCCCTGTTGATGTGTTCTGAAGCTCACAGGAATGCATTATTGAAAGTCCTGCACGCAGAATACGTGCCAGAGGAGATTACCGTTAATCAGCTAGAAACTGTGGTGGCAAATGTCAACACCAGTCATGGATTGGGTTTTACCAATGCTGATCTAACAACTGAGGGATGCAACCACAACAAGGCTTTGCACATCACCCTAGAATGCAAGGGTGCTGTTCTATCACATGTACTGGTAGACACTGGGTCTTCACTCAATGTTTTACCCAAGAAAGCCTTGGTGAAGCTGGAGTATGATGGCTTGGCATTGCGTCCAAGTAATTTAGTGGTGAGAGCATTTGATGGCTCTAAGAGATCAGTGCTAGGTGAGATTGATCTGCCCGTGATGATTGGCCCGCAGACTTTTAAAATTACCTTCTTGTAAACACCCCAAATTTGCCCTCACCCATTCACACCATGGCTTGTGATCATTTCATATGCATAAACTCAATCATAGCATCTCATATCACATTTTTGATTCACTGCATAGATTCTAAGTCATCTGCATCTAGGGTTTGTGATCTGAGCAATCCCAGAGCTTATTGAGCCACTCCAAAGGCCATCAATCACTTAAAAGGGGTCCATGTGTGTTCTTATATCAAATTACATCCTCTCAAAGTCAAAAATGCCAAATAATCACAAGAACTGGGATTGGTATGGAAGCAGAGCCAAGCTTGACTGCACAGATGACCTAAAATTAGGGTTTTGGTTTCAGAGGCCATAACTTCAAAATTTTTGGTCATTCTTGTTTCTATGTGTCTCTATATGGTATAGGGAGTATGCATATCAATTTTCATGAATAAATTCCATGGGGAAGTCATCTGATCAAGAGTTGACTTTCTGGACAAGTCAGTGCAAAATCAGGGCATCTGAGGCCCCCAATGACCCAACCAAGGGGTGATCTTCATCATTTTGAGTGTATATGATCTTTATTTGATCATGGAAGAAGTTGGAAGTTCACAAAATTCAAGAATTATAAGTTTTTGCAAAGTTGACTTTTTGAGGCAAGGTTGACTTTTAATGAAATGTCATTTTATGCAACTTTTTCAACCCTTACTTTTTGATCCAAAAATGCTTCAAATGGAAAAACTTTGGTCATGAAAGTTGTAGATTAGATCTTTCCCTTTTCAAAAAGTACAAGAACATGACCTAATTCATTTTGGATCAAAAGTTATGGTGCATCAAAGTTGGCTAAAATCACTAAAATTCAAGTTATGCACCAAATGGAAAATTTGCAAAATCTTGTACCAAAGGCATTTGTGACTTCTAATTGGTATCAAACCATTACACAAGCATCACACAAGTCCTAAAGTTCAGATTGAACCAAAGGAATCACATGTTTGTATGGCCTTTGGAGCAAAATCTTTCCATGAGAACCAAAGGAAGCCAACTTGCAAAAACCATCATAACACTTCATCCACTTGCTGCCTTGGATGCTGAACCACCCTAGCCCTCTCCCCTCACCATGCTGCGCAAGACAAGCCTTTTGTACCAAGCTAGCAATGTAGCCCATGCCCTCCTTACACAAAGTTGACAATTTGCAAAAAGCACCATACCAATCAATAAAGCACAAGTCACATCATTTGACCAATAGGATTTGTTTATGTGGATCAAATGCTAGCTAAACACAACAAGAGGCAAGGCTGAAATAGATCATAAGACACCATTCACAAAAACTCTCCCTCTTGCAAAAGCTTTCGATTCTCCCAACTCAATCACTCAACCTTCAAACAAACACCACCATTCATCTCTGGATCATCCACTGACCCAAAACCACCCATCAAAACAACCAAGAACACACCACAAGACAGATACGATTTCTGACCAGTTGAGGTGCAAACCCCCAAACCAGCCACATTCAAAGTTATCCAAGCACTGCAAACTCATCAGGAAGGTCATTAGAAGCTTTTTGCACCAAGAAAGCAGCCAGCAAGCTCAAAGGGTGAAAGCTCCATCTCAGGTAGCCTTTCGAATTAACTTTTCCAGGACCTCTATTTTATGTTACAAAATGATTAAGCATGCTTCACTGGTCACATTGAACTTAAAATTATTGAAAATGGTTGAGAAATGAAGCTGTATTGCTTGTTTGAAATTTTGGCAGTTTTTGTTCTTTGCTTCGATTCATGATCATGGCTGGAAATAAATGAGAAATGAGGTTAGGGTTGAGTTTAGGAGAGTGAAAGGAATCAATCTGGAGCTTTAGAGCTCCAGAAATGACCTAGAGAATGATTTGGAAATTCTCAGGGAGGGAGGTCACCGGAGAAGACGACCGGAGCTCGTCTCCGGTGACCTGAGAGTCATTAATGTGTAATTAGGGTTAGGGCTTCAAGTTTAAATTTCAAGCGTTGGATGAGTTGACTAAGTCTTTTCCCGCGTGCATCCAATGGCTCAGATCATGTCATTAGCCTTAATTTCTGTTTATTTAATTTAATCATAATTAATTAAGTGAAGTGAAATCTAGGCCATTCATTAGCGCGCCAGTCAACCTTTTCATTTCAACTTTGAATCTGGATCATTGGATCAGATTACTTTCTCTTTTATTTTGTTTTATTTCATTTTCTTTCTATTTAATTTGTTTAATTTATTTAAAATAGCAAAAAATGTTTAAAAATTATGGAAATTTTTGTCAAGGTTTTCATTATTTTTCAGAACACAAAAATATTTTTATTTTTATTTTTAGCATTAAAAAAGTATTTTTAAATATTTAAAAGTTTCTTTTTAATTAATTAATGAGAATTAATTAATTAAAAATACTTTTAGGTATTTAAAAATCACCAAAAAATTCATGAAACCTTTAAAAACATTTAGAAACATTGTCCAACCCTCAAACCAAATTTCGTTTTTGATCTTGATGCATTTTGAGAATTTTTCATGGAATTAAAATCATTTTTATGCATTATTTTGATCCAAACTTCCAAAAATCATTTCTGCCTAACCCTAAAGAGTTGGACCTTGGTTCTTTTTGCATTGCATTGTGTTTAGCATGTAGTTCTTGAGATTAAATGGCCATGATTTGATCTTTCATTTTCCATTTGTTTGGTAATTTTCTTGTTAAGGAACCCTAAAACCCTAGAAAACTTAGGAAAATCATAACTTGAATTTGGTTAAGAGTTGAAACTTCTCCTTTGGGCAGTGGGTTAGTATAGGATTAGGGATCCTTTGAATGCATTTTCAATTTTTTATATTGATGTTTGCTTCTGATTTTGGTTTGTGTTTGATGCTTTGATCATAAACCCTAATTTGGGCTTCCATATGCATCTATCTTGCATTTGCATTCATACCTTGACTTGCCATAGCATTTGGTGCATCCATTTGATTCACTTAGCATCTTAGGACATATTAGAAGCATGTTTGACCATTGCATCTTTCATTTGCCATGTTGTATGTCATTTGCATTCCATAACTTTTCATGTATGTTCATGTTTCTAAGCATGTTTCTCTTGCATCCATATGTTTGTATGATCATACCCATGCCTTGTTTCATATTTGCATCATCTCATAGCATCATTATCATCACACACATGCTTCTGGTTTTGGTTTGAATCATCTCATTGCATTCCATTTGCATTGCATTTCATTCCTTTTGCTAACTTTTCAGGTGGTAAGTTACTTTGAGAGGTGGATTTGCCTTCACTTCTCACAATTTCTTTTCATCTCTTTTATGTATCCTTGCTGCATTTTGTTTTGTGTTTAGATTGAGCTTGCTCATTCTTCTTCTTCTTACTTTCTTTCCTCAAGTGACTTGCCTTCTTGAATGAAGCAAGTTACTTTGCTTCTCCTGATCCTTTCATCTGCTTCCTGGTGGTTCCTTTGAAGAATTCTCTTGTAAACCTCATAAACCTTAGGAAAAACCAAGCATGACAATAATTAGGGTTTTGATTAGTCTCCCCACTTAGTTTTACCTTTGTGTCTCTTTGAGTCTTCTCTTCTCATCTCATAATCAGGGACTAAACCCTAAAGGCTTTAAGGCTTTGTGATTAAGTTTATGCCTGCATCCTTCTATTAGGATGGAGTGTATAGCTTTAATCCTAAGTGTTAAACCCTTAATGTGTTTAACTCCCTTAATCAATTCATCTAATAATCACCAAGACATCAAGCTTGTAACTTGGGCCTTGCATTAGGGTTCTATTTCTTCCTTAATTGGTTAAGAAGGACTAACCCTAGTGTTAATGGACAAGTCCCCCTCAAGTTGTCTTACAAATCATAAAACTCACTTCATCATCTTATCATTAACTAAAATCCACTTAATAAAGGCTTTGTTTTGTCATGGGTTTAATCCCTAATCATGGATTAAGTTGAGGAGCTTTCCTCAGCTTAAACATTCTCATCTATTATCCTTCTATTAGGATGGTGTAATGAGTCTGTTTAATCCTTGATTATGGCTTAACCTCATTACTTAACACTAAACAAAAACAACAAAAACATCTAAATAATCACAAGTAGGTTAATGATCTTAATCCTACACCATGGTGATTAAGTGTGAGAAGCTGACTTCACACTTAAGGTATTCTCATTACCCCTAATCAGAGGGAAGATGTGATGAGTTTACTAAATCCATTGGTTTAGGCTTAAGCTCATTAATTTATGACAAACCTTCAAAAGTAATAAAAGACTGAAAACTCAAAAACAAACAATAATCGTCCCCTTCGGGATTCTTTTCTCATCTCATTCACTCACAAACGAGAACTTGCTTCTTCCGTCTGATGCAAGACAGTTTGCACCCGAGCCAGACAGGTCATACACTTGAGCATAGGCAAGCAAGCAGTTCACAAGTCAATTCATCTTTCAGTCTCTTTGGGTCGAACTACGGTGTTCTGACTTCCTCATTGCACGAGAGGATACGTAGGCATAACTTAACAGTTATCGAACAAAAGTCTCTGTATATTCCCCCCTCTTTCTAGCATTACTCTTTAAGCCTCATGATCTTGAGCATTTCACCCTTATTCTTACACTGACACTTCACTTGTACACTTCACACTTCTTTTACACTGACACTTGCATTCTTTCCTGCTTTTGATACACAGATTGCACTGACACTACCCCTTTAAAACACAAATCTTTTAAGCGTGGATCCCGTCGAGTACGACGGACAATCTGGGTGCTAATACCTTCCCAGGTTGTAACCAACCCCCTTTCTCAATCTCTCTGGTTCGCAACCGTCTTATCCATATCTTTCTAGGTTTATGCAGCATTACCTTTCCTTCGGGATAAAAATGCCTAGCTGGCGACTCTTTTCATTTCTTGTGAGTTCACTCCTGTGTGTTCTCACATCCTCCTTTCGCCGACCGTTCGCGTCTGTACCTCATTTGAGCTCAGTCTCATCTTTTGGGAGCGACACTTCTACGTGATGGACATTCAGCCGGCCTATAGCTTTTTGTTGGGTAGACCTTGGATCCATGCCGCTGGCGCAGTTACGTCTACCCTTCACCAGAAGCTGAAATTCGAGTGGGAGGGCCAGATCATCACCATCTGTGGTGAAAAAGATATTTTTGTTAGCCATCTGGCTACGTACAAATATATTGAGATGGATGGAGAGATCCAAGAAACCATGAGCCAAGGATTTGAGGCCCTGAACATTAATGAAGCATCTGTTGTACTGGGAACCTCCATGACATCTTACCAGCAAGCCAGGAAGGTTGTTGAAGAGGGGACTGCCCAAGGCTGGGGCAAGTTGCTACCCGTGGAGAAGAAAGAGGACAGATTTGGGTTGGGTTACAAACCAACTCAACAAGATCAATCAGAGGCTGCTAGGAAGCCCAGTTTTATCAGTGGGGGGTTGCTCACCCCAGATACAGTAAACAACTTGGAAGATGAGTCGGAAGATGAGCGCAACCTGGAGAGCTGGATACGTCCGAGGATCCCGGGGAGCCGTATCTCAAACTGGTCTTCCCAGGAAATTATAAGGGTTACTCCTGCAGAGTAATTATTATTTCCTTTTTTTTAAGCATGCATCAAGTCTTGCATCTTGCCCAATATGACAAGACTCATTTTGTAATCGGGCCATCTTGTAATTTTGTGCAAACAGATCAATCAATGAATATCAGACATCTTTTGCAAATGAGTCTTTTTCTTTTATGCTCACTGTTTTTCGTTTTTCTTTTTCTACAAAAGTAAAATGGCAATGTTTTCCAAAATGATAAACTTCATTTCACTTTTTTCTAAACAAAGATTAAAATCAATCACTAAAATGAACAATCTAAACCCTTGCAGAGAGTGCCTCTCAGACCGCACCGACAACAACACAGCTATGGCTTCGTATGACTTTGACAATCCAATCAATCAAGCTGATGAAGGGGTTGAAGAATATTATGAGCTTCCTGAAGAGCTAGCCAGGTTGTTAAGGCAAGAGGAGAAGGTTATCACTCCTCATCAGGAGGAGATTGAAACGGTTAATCTCGGTACGGAAGAAGACGTGAAAGAGGTTAAGATCGGGGCCTGCCTACAAGACTCAGTGAAAGAACAGTTGATTGACATGCTTCGGGAGTATGTGGATGTGTTTTCTTGGTCTTACCAGGATATGCCAGGGTTAGACACCGATATTGTCATGCACAAGCTGCCTTTAAAAGAAGACTGCCCGCCAGTAAAGCAAAAACTACGCCGTACTCGCCCAGATATGGCAATGAAGATTAAGGAAGAGGTGCAAAAGCAATGGGATGCCGGGTTCCTTGCTGTGACTAGCTATCCGCCGTGGGTTGCTAATATAGTACCTGTGCCTAAGAAAGACAGCAAAGTGAGGATGTGTGTTGACTACTGGGATCTGAACAGAGCCAGCCCGAAAGATGATTTTCCATTACCTCACATTGATGTACTGGTTGACAATACGGCTCAGTTCTCGGTATTCTCCTTCATGGACGGATTTTTAGGATACAATCAGATCAAGATGTCACCTGAAGACATGGAGAAGACAACTTTCATCACACCCTGGGGCACGTTCTGTTATAAGGTGATGCCATTCGGACTGAAGAATGCAGGTGCAACGTATCAGCGGGCTATGGTAACATTATTCCACGACATGATCCATAAAGAAATTGAATGTTACGTGGATGACATGATTGCCAAGTCCCTCACAGAAGAAGACCACCTGGTAAACCTGTTGAAACTATTCAAGCGTCTGAGGAAGTACCAACTGAAATTAAACCCCAACAAGTGCACATTCGGGGTGCGATCTGGTAAGCTGCTGGGATTTATTGTAAGTGAGAAAGGGATTGAAGTTGACCCTGATAAAGTCAAAGCTATTCAAGAAATGCCTGCACCGAAGAATGAGAAAGAAGTTCGAGGTTTCCTAGGTAGGTTGAACTACATTTCACGGTTCATATCTCACCTTACAGCAACCTGTGAACCCTTGTTCAAACTGTTAAGGAAAGAACAGACGGTCAGGTGGAACGAAGACTGCCAGAGGGCTTTTGACAAGATCAAGGAATATTTACAAGAGCCTACAATCCTTATGCCTCCAGTTGAAGGAAGACCTCTGATAATGTATTTGACAGTATTAGAAGAGTCAATGGGGTGTGTGTTGGGCCAGCATGACGAGTCTGGTCGAAAAGAGTACGCAATTTACTACCTAAGCAAAAAGTTTACTGACTGTGAACAACGTTATTCACTGCTCGAGAAAACTTGATGTGCTTTAGCGTGGGCTGCTCGCCGACTGAGACAGTATATGTTGACCCACACTACTTTATTGATATCAAAAATGGATCCAGTTAAGTACATTTTTGAGAAGCCAACACTTACCGGACGGGTTGCAAGATGGCAAATGATCCTCACAGAATATGACATCCAGTACACATCTCAGAAAGCCATCAAGGGCAGTGTATTGTCTGATTATCTTGCTGAGCAACCTATTGATGATTACCAGCCTATGAGATTTGACTTCCCTGATGAAGACATCATGTTCATAAAAGCAAAAGATCATGAAGAGCCTGTTCACACTGAAGGGCCTGACCCGGAAGAAGAATGGACTATGATGTTTGATGGGGCTGTTAATATGAATGGTCGTGGTGTTGGTGTAGTACTCATTATACCTAAGGGAGTTCACATGCCTTTCTCGGCAAAACTCACTTTCAACTGCACTAACAACGAAGCTGAATACGAAGCTTGTATTATGGGTCTTGAGGAAGCCAATCAAACCGATGGCAAATGGTACACACATCAAGATCATCTGATACCGTACAGGGATTATACAAGGAGGTTACTGACTTTCTTTACAACGATCAAGCTTGAGTATATCCCTCGGGACGAGAATCAGTTTGCAGATGCTCTGGCTACCATTTCATCCATGATCAAAGTTCAAGCTGCCAACTTTGTGCCTCGGATTTCAGTGTCCAGACTTGACAGACCAGCATATGTATTTGCAGCAGACGTTGTCAAAGATAATAAGCCTTGGTTCCATGACATTAAGTGCTTCTTGGAGGATCAAAAATACCCACCAGGGGCATCTTCAAATGATAAGAAGACTTTAAGAAGGCTCGCTGGTAGTTTCTTTCTGAACACTGATGGTTCCTTGTACAAGAGAAACTTTGATATGGTACTCCTCAGATGCGTTGATAGAACAGAAGCAGACTTGTTGATGCACGAGGTGCACGAAGGATCCTTTGGTACCCATGCCGGAGGGCATGCCATGGCTAAAAAGTTGTTAAGATCAGGTTATTACTGGATCACAATGGATGCCGACTGTTGTGCCTACGCCATAAAATGCCATAAATGCCAGATTTATGCGGATAAGGTGCATGTGCCTCCCAATCCTTTGAATGTGATGTCTTCACCCTGGCCCTTTGCTATGTGGGGCATTGATATGATTGGCAAGATTGAACCAACTGCATCAAATGGCCACAGATTCATCCTGGTTGCCATTGACTATTTCACCAAGTGGGTCGAAGCAGCTTCATATGCAAACGTTACAAGGCAAGTGGTAGCCTGATTTCTGAAGAGAGATATCATTTGTCGGTATAGAGTTCCTGAGCGAATCATTACTGATAATGGTTCTAACTTAAACAACAAAATGATGGCAGAGCTATGCCGGGACTTCAAGATCCAACACCACAATTCTTCTCCTTACAGGCCAAAGATGAATGGCGCTGTTGAGGCAGCTAATAAGAATATCAAGAAGATTGTGCAGAAGATGGTAGTCACCTACAAAGACTGGCATGAAATGCTACCGTTTGCCTTGCATGGGTACTGCACGTCAATTAGAACATCCACTGGGGCAACGCCGTATCAGCTTGTGTATGGTATGGAAGCAGTCCTACCAGTTGAAGTTGAATTACCTTCCCTACGGGTACTGATGGATGTTAAGCTGAACGAAGCTGAATGGACCCGATCCCGATACAAACAACTGAGTCTGATCGAAGAGAAGAGATTGGCTGCAATCTGTCATGGGCAGTTATATCAGAAAAGAATGAAGAAAGCCTTCGATTAGAAAGTCAGGATCCAAGAATACCAAGTAGGAGATCTTGTGCTGAAGAGACTCCTCCCTCCTCATACAGACCACAGGGGCAAGTGGACTCCGAACTATGAAGGACCATTCGTAGTAAAGAAAGTTTTCTCCGGCGGAGCACTGATGCTCAACACTATGGATGGTGAGGACTTCCCGTCCCCTGTGAATTCAGATGCAGTTAAAAAATACTTCGCATAAAATGACCCGCTGGACATAAAAACAGAATGTAAGTCCAGGCAAAAATAGGGCATCCCGGCGAGTCAAAAACAGAATAAAAGACTCGGGCAAAAATAATGGAAAATAAAAAAAAAGATGTACACCCGCTGAGTTGAAAAGCCGCAATGGACAACTCAGGTAAAAATGGGTATCCCGATGGATTGAAAACCCGAAAGGGCGATCCATGCAAAATAAGGGAATAAGCGAACAACTGCATTCTGAATTCGTCTGTATCACTTACAACTTGGTAAGCTTCGGAAGGATCAAGCTTCTTTCAGAATCAGCCTTCTTCAGAAAAGCAAGACGAGAAGAACGTCAAATGTCATACGAGTCATAGCAAAAGGGAAGCTCCTGGAAGCGTCATCAACATTGCCAACATTTTGTTTCTCCATTTGTAACAATCTCCTCTTTTTAGGGGATATGTTTCTTTGACTGTATCTTTCCAGTTTAGGGCATACAAATTAATAAAATTAGATTTTTCAATCATGTCTCGTCTCGTACATTTTATTTTCATTTGCAAAATGTCCGATGTCTTTAAAATACTGATTGCATAAATACAGATGCTTCTTTTCTAAAGAATACGTGCTTGCAGGAAATATGCTTACTCCCGGGATTGTCTAGACTCCTATGATGGAATCCTATAAGGGATACCTCGGGATTACTTATGCGTTTCTCTGTCTTCGCAAGATTGCAGGTATTCAAAACGCAACTTGGGGCATGTAAACTTCATCCCAGCGAGCTGGCAAATCAACACTCACTCAGTCTTAGCACCCAAAGTGTTTTCTTCCCAGCTGAGTTGCCACTTGTTATTTCTCCCCAGCCGAGGTGCCAATCATCCTTCCTCCTCAGCCAAGTACAAAAGCCAGGGAACCATCTCCCCACAGAGTGTCAACCTCTACCCGGAAAAACAACATACGAAGGAATCCCAACAGAGTGACGAAAGCTTCTACAAACCCCAGCTGGGTCCCTCATCACCAAGGATGGGTCTATCAGTGACCTATTCCCCCAAGCAGATACATCTCATCAGATCTACCAATGATCTCATCCCCAGCTGGGATGTCCACTTCAAACAGATCGACCAGAGATCTTCGTGGCAACCGGATCCGAATCCCGGATCATTATCTTTTGCATAAACATAACATTCGCATCATATTCACCCCACAGAGCGTAGCATTCCGTCTAATACGGAGCATTACGGCAAAAATCAAACATATTTCATAATCATAAGCCATGTTCTGAATAATGACAATCCATCGACAACATACAGAATGCTCCCCAGATTCCCTGGCAGAGAGCCCAAACTTGCCTCTCACAAAACAAATATATATCCTTCCTGACACCCGTCCGTGTCATATCCCCAGTAGAAAGCCAAAGTTCCCCCTTTGCACTCACAGATACATATATATATATATATATATATATATATATATATATATATATATATATATATATATATATATATATATATATATATATATATATATATATATATATATATATATATATGACTTTCTTGACATCCGTCCGTGTCACATTCCCCAGCACAGCTACCTGAACACTTTGTAAATATAATATTTGTTTATACTATACTTTTCTCCTTTTTGACACTCGTCCGCGTCACTCTCCCCGGCAGGTTAAATACCCGTCTATACACCAACTCATACTTATTTCACTTATACAGATACTCGTCCATATCTTCTATACACCACTTATATCCTCTCAGATTCGACACTAGTCCGTGTTCTTTGTTAACCAGTTGGTACTCGTCCGTACCATCATCTCAGAACATGCGTCAAGCGTTTGTTTCTACCTGATACTCGTCCGTATCATAGTCTTAAGGATGCTCGTCCGCATCTTTAATCCATACACGTGTCAAACACTTATGTCTACTTAGATTTAAACACTCGTCTGTGTCCAATATTCCCCAGAAGAGTCCCCTCAGAATCAACACTCGTCCATGTTCCTTGTTAACCAGTTGATACCCGTCCGTATCATCATCTCTGAACACGTGTCAGTATTTGTTTCTACCCGATACTCGTCCGTATCGTAGTCTTAGGGATGCTCGTCCGCATATTTAATCCATACACAACACCAAAACACTTATACCTTTTATTGCTTGGATATAAACACTCGTCCGTGTTTACTATTCCCCAGTGGATCGCCCGCAAAGCAAAATTTCTTTTCTATCTGACATTCGTCCTATGTCATGATAAACCCTGAGAGCAGCCGTACCCTGCTAGGTGATCGTCCTTCACCTCTTGATGATCATCCTTCATCATGCTCATCCTATGGCCGTCCCCATCGTTGACCTTTTATCCGACATTCGTCCTATGTCGTGATATTGAGCAGCCGTACCCTGCTAGGTGATCGTCCTTCACCTTTTGATGATCGTCCTTCATCATTTTATCCGATGGCCGTCCCCATCGTTGATATTGTTATCTGACATTCGTCCTATGTCATGATAAACCTCGAGAGCAGCCGTCCCCTGCTAGGTGATCGTCCTTCACCTCTTGATGATCTTCCTTCATCATGCTCATCCGATGGCCGTCCCCATCATTGACCTTTTATCCGGCATTCGTCCTATGTCGCGATATTTTCGGCAGCCGTACCCTGCCAGGTGATCGTCCTTCACCTTAGATGACCGTCCCTCATCTTATCCCCAACAGAGCTGACGTCCCCTGCTGGGTGATCGCCCTTTGAGGACCGTCCCTCATCATTATTTCATTTATTCTTTAACCCGATGGCCGTCCCCGTCGTGGTCCCTTTTCCTTTTTCCTGATGATCGTCCTTCATCAGTTTAGCCCGATGGCCGTTCCCATCGTTGTTTGCATTACTTTATGAACCTGATGACAGTACCTCATCATTTATTTTTTACCTTTAAATCCCCAGAGAATCTTATAGCTTTATTTTGATGGCCGTCCCCATCATAGTCTCTTATATCCCTAGCATGTCAGCCGTCCCCGTCATTGCTTTATTTCCCGCATTTTCCCCAGCATGCCGGCCGTCCCCGTCATTGCTCTTTCCCCAGCAGTCGTCCTCTGCTCGACGGTCGTCCTCCGTCGCCCGCACTTTATATTATACTTTATTTTCCTTTACAATCTATATCTGATAACGAGAAAACGTATCGATTATATTGCTAGGTTTCATTGACGTTTTATCGCATAATCATCGTTTTAACACTCGATTTCTCGAGTTTTTCTCACCATTTTGCAGGTACATCATTATATGGAGCTAAATCATAAAGTAAGAGCAAAAGGAACAAAAGAAACCATAAAAAGATGAAGAAATGAAGAAGCCTGCAAAACTGCATAATTTGTTGCAGCCACGGTCGTCACCAAGGTGTCACGACCGTGACACCCTAAAAGAGGCCATCACGACCGTCACAACATTGTCACGACCGTGACACTTAAAACCACAGGACACGAGCGTGAAGACCTTGTCACGACCGTGACAAGGGTTAAAATAGGTTATTGACTGAGACCACGTCAAGGCATTACGTGAAGAACTTTTCTCCTACTTTTTTGCCACGTTCCTACATCTCCTCCACCACTTCAGCAAGGCCCAATGCAACAAAGTCCAATTTTCAAGCCCATTAATGGTTCTATAAATACCACAAGTTTTATGAAGAAACGACAGAACATTTTTTATTCGAATTTCTGCGGAAGCTCTACCGAATTGTTTTACGACCCTGTTTCTATTTCTGCATTATTTTTCAGCTTTTCAATTTTATTGTATCCAAACCAGCTATATAACAATTTCCAACATCAGGAAATTGTTATACAATTACTTGTTTCTAAACCTTCAGAATTTAGTTAATTTCGATTTCCGCCAACTCCGAGCTTTCCGGTCTGTGGAAGAAGGAGTCTGCTATAATATTTGTTAACCAGGTTTTTTATTATATCGCAATTTTAATATTTATAATGTTTATTTATTTTTCTGCCATGAGTATTTTATTATTTATTTTTCTGTCTCTGTCTGGTTCAACATCAATGAGTAGCTAATTACCTTAGGGCGGTATGTAGTTAAAACAAACTTAATCGGTAAAATTTAATCATAGGCTTAAAATAATTAATAACTTAACATTCTGGCTGATACTTTTTAATTAAATTCGACCTTTTCGTTACGAGAGTAAGAAAAGAGTATTAGGTTAGGTCAAGACCACGAGAGTGTGAGATTTTAACCAGATAGCTAAAGTTAGGCATTTAAATTAAACACAGCGAGAGAGCTTTAAAATAAATTAGAATTACTAAGTTTCTAAAAATTATCTCTAAACACTTATGGGCTAGCGAGAGCAGGCATAGGGCTTTAGGGGTAAGATCTGAGATAAGACCACGAGAGTGTGAGTTGAGGGTAATTAAACTGGTAATCTCTACCGAATAGATTAAGTAAACATCTTTATAAGCCTAGGTTAGATTGACCCACCTAAGTTAGTATAATTACATACCGACCCTTTAGTATCATTTTTATTAAAACTTAAATTTAATTCCGCCTTTAATATCCTAAAATCAACAAAAAATCGTGACAATCATTCGCCTTAGCTAAACTAGGATTCATCTAGCACTAAGTAACCATAGAATCCCTGTGGATCAATAATCTTAAATATTATTTCGATAGGCTGTGCACTTGCAGTTAAGATACCGCTAGACACATAATTAGACACGTCTTTAGCCCATCAAGTTTTTGGCGCCGTTGCCGGGGATTCCTTAATTTAGTTACTAGTGCATTTAGGTAGCATTGTCTAGACTAAGGTATCAACTGTTTAATTTAATTTAATCTCCGAGTGTATGCCAAGTACTCGCTCTAAAAGCAAAGACTTGCAACCTCTAATCCCTGAATCGGAACGCTTCTTACACGTAAGAAGACGTATATTCGATTACGAAAAAAGTTACAGTATTCCAGATCTTCAAGTAGATCCGCCTAAACCAGTCGTAACATCAAAGGACGCAGAGATGGCTGAAGAACAGAATCACCCACTCAAGTATTACACCAGTCCTTCGCAAGCTGAACCACATTCAAGCATTGCAGCCCCGACTATCAACCGAAACGATTTCGAACTAAAACCTTCGTTGATATCAGCCGTGCAACAAAATCAATTCTTCGGAAATCCTACCGAGGATCCGAACCTTCATCTTTCGATCTTTGTGCAATACGCAGATACCGTAAAAGCCAATGGAGTTACCCAAGAAGCTATTAGACTACGTTTATTTCCTTTTTCACTTCGAGACAGAGCAAGAGCTTGGCTTCAATCTCTGCCTTCGAACTCAGTAACTACGTGGGAGGAACTTAAGAGAGTTTTCTTGAACAGATATTTTCCACCTAGCAAGACAGCTATGCTGAGAGCTCAGATCAACGGATTTAAGCAAAGGGAAAGCGAATCATTATTCGAGGCTTGGGAACGCTATAAGGATCTGCTGAGACTTTGTCCACATCACGGATTAATAGAATGGATGGTCATCCATACCTTCTATAACGGACTCTTGTACAATACAAGAATGACAATTGACGCTGCCGCAGGCGGTGCATTGATGGACAAAGAATATAATGATGCTTATGTACTCATCGAAAGTATGGCTCAAAACCATTATCTTTGGGGAAGCGAGAGAGTCGCAACTGAGAAACCAACAAAAGGAGGTATGTACGAAGTGAGTAGTATGGACCAAGTCAATGCGAAGTTTGATCAACTAAGCCAAAAGATCGACAACTTGGCCATAACACCAACAGCCACCATGGCTGCAGTAACACCTAACTGTGAGTTATGTGGAGTCCCAGGACACGAAGTTTCTGATTGTCAACTATTGACAGGAACTCCCACTGATCAAGTGAATTATGCTCAAGGAAACCCTTACTCAAACACATACAACCCAGGTTGGAAAAATCATCCGAACTTCTCCTATAAGAATAACAATGCTTTGTACGCACCAGGTCAAGCACCAGCTACACCACCAGGATATCAAAAGACTGCTCCTAATGTCCCTAGAAAATCGAACCTTGAGTTGATGATGGAGAACTTTATAGCTAACCAATCTCAAAAAAACAAGGACTTCTTAAACCAAAACATTCACACTAGTAAGCAGAATAAACAATTAGTGAGCAAAGTAGATGCATTAGCTACACATAACAAAATGCTTGAAACTCAGATTTCACAAGTAGCTCAACAACAAGCACCTACTGCTGCACCAGCTGGAGTATTCCCTGGACAACCTCAACCTAATCTGAAAGGACATGCTAATGCCGTAATATTAAGAAGTGGCAAGGAACTTGACGGACCTACCGATCCAAGACTTGACAATCCAGCCATGTACCAAAAACCGGATAAACCGACTGAAGTGGTGAATGATCCAGAAGAAAAGGAAGATGATAATCAAGAGGTAGTGGAGAAAGAACAACCTTATGTGCCTCCACCACCCTATAAACCACCAATTCCGTACCCTCAAAGATTAACAAATTCTAAGACGACGGGTCAATTTAAGAAATTTGTTGAACTTCTGAAACAGTTGAATATTACTATTCTGTTTACAGAAGCAATCACCCAAATACCCTCGTATGCTAAATTTTTAAAAGAAATCTTATCAAATAAGAAAAAGATAGAGGATAATGGAACAATTACACTTACTGCTGAGTGTAGCGCCATAATTCAGAATAAATTGCCTCCTAAGCTAAAAGATCCAGGAAGTTTCTCTATACCCTGTGTAATAGGAAAATTCATCATTGACAAAGCTCTATGCGATTTAGGAGCCAGTATCAGTGTTATGCCCTTAACGATTTGCAAAAGGCTAGACATGGGAGACCTAAGACCAACTAAAATGTCTGTTCAACTAGCCGATCGCTCTGTTAAATATCCTGTAGGCATACTAGAAAACGTCCCAGTTGTTGCACCCCAAAATTTGCCCTCACAATACAAGACTTTGTGTACTAAGAAGGTTCACAAGGTTCACAAGATTCACAATGCTTTCAAGACCTTTCATGAGGTTTATGAAGTCTACAAGTCACTTCATGAAGGTTCACAAGGTTCACAAGATTCACAATGTTTACAAGACCTGTCATGAGGTTCATGAAGTCTACAAGTCACTTTATGAGGTTCACAAGGTTTACAAGGTTCACAATACCTCCCATGAGGTTCACAAGACACTTCATGAAGGTTCACAAGGTTCACAAGATTCACAATGCTTTCAAGACCTTTCATGAGGTTCATGAAGTCTACAAGTCACTTCATGAAGGTTCACAAGGTTCACAAGATTCACAATGTTTACAAGACCTGTCATGAGGTTCATGAAGTCTACAAGTCACTTTATGAGGTTCACAAGGTTCACAAGGTTCACAATACCTCCCATGAGGTTCACAAGACATCTTATGATGGTTCACAAGGTTCACAAAGTTTACAAATAGTCAGAAGAGTTGACAACTCCCTCAGACAATGCACCTCCTAAGCAGTGCATCCAAAACTAGGGTTTTGACTTTAATCAGGCTAAATGAATTTCCAAGACTTCAATTGAGCTTCATAACATCTTATATGTGTGTAAGAACCCCCATGACAAGTTTCAAGACTTTTCTCAAAGGTTTGCTCAGCCAGATGATCAGATAAGTCAAAATCAGTCAAAGTAGTTAAAAAGTCAAACTGAGGTCAACTGTGGTCAAACCAAAGTCAAACTTCATGATTTTTTGCCAATATCAAGTATATGAAGTAAAATTCATCATTTTATCAAGGGTTTATCATGATTCATCAAGGAGATTTCAGATCATCAAGAATCAGGAGTTTCTAAATTAGGGTTTTCTCAGTAAAAGTCAACTGAACTTTGACCAGCCATAACTTTCAAATACTTCATCACCAAGTCTCCACTCAAAGCTCATTTTGAAGGAAATTTAATTCTCTACAACTTTGTGTCTCACAAGCCAATCCCAAAAATGCTTCATTTGGAAGGTATGAGCTAAGACATTATAGGTCCTTTTGAAAGTCAACAAAAAGTCAACAACTTCAAAAGGGCATAACTTGAAATTGGTAAATGACATGGACATGAAACCAGTGGGGTTGGTTAGAGGACTCTTCAAGCTTTACAAAATGTCCAAGAACACCCTCATAGCATTAAAATTGAAGGATATGTGCCCTTGCAAAGTTGGGAAATTTTGGGTTGGTTTATGATGAAAATGGAGGTCTAAAACCAATTTCTTCCAAATGGGCTTACCAAATGATGACCCAATTCATACAATAACTTCATGCACGACCCAAACCATTAAAAATCAGATTTTTTATTATTTTATTTTTATTTATTTTGATTTAATTCATTAAAAATCATTTTAAATAAAAATAAAATATGAAAATGTAAGATTTGAATTGGATCAAGCTTCTAGAAAATCATAAATTTGATTAGAATTGAAGAGGAAAGAAATCATGAGGATTAGCCAAAAATAGCAAGTGTTCATACATGAATATTTGATTTTTAAAGCATGATCATTTTGAATCTTTTCATATCAAATTTTCCACACAAGTGATCAACTTTTTGACCTAAATTCATTCTCCTATAAGTACTTAACTCATTGCAATCACAAGCCACGAATTTTGACAGCCCCAAGTGTAAGTTTGCATCTCACAAAAAACCTCTCCACAACTCACATTCGGTTTTGAATTTCCAGGGCTTTAGAAGGTATTTTGAGGACATAGCCATGACTATTGGACATCACCGAATCATTATCAATCACCATTTGCATCAAAAGCCTCATGAATTGCATAACCCGAGCCAAACTTTGTTCTTGAATGTGATTTTTCGATTCCATTGATTGACTGTATTTTACTTGCTTTTGATTGTTTGATGATGTTTGTGATGAACCCTAGAATGATTCTAGGCTATTCAATTAAGTTTTTCATGCAGGTATGAGATTTCACCATGATTAGGGTTCACGGCCTCTTTTAGGGTTTCATGATTTCATCATGATAAATGGATTCTAAAAACGTAGGACAATTGCAAAACTCAGTAGAAACTCAATGACATAATTAATTTTGTGAAATTTGGTTGTTTGGTTGAAGTTTGTGATTCGCAGGAATGAAAAACGCAGGTGTATTCGCAGAGAATTTCGCAGGAAAATTTGCAGCACCCAAGGAAGAAGACGAAGTCCCTGGCGCGCATTCTGGAATTTGAAATTCATCTTAATATTTTATGTTTTGTTTACTGATTATGTCACAAGCATGGTGCTTGGCCCAGTGGTGAGAAGAATGCGCGTGTAGCCTGAGGACCTGCGTTCGAGTCCTGGCTTCACCATCTTTTTTCTAGTTTTTCATATAATTGGCAATTATAATATATTATGAATTGTTGTTGGTTTGTAGACAGGTTCGCTCACCCAGCAGGATTGGTCATGTGTATGTTTGTTTGCCTAAGAGGTCCTGGGTTCGATTCTACCCCCAGGCCTTTTGTTTTTTCTGATTTTCCAGGTTTAAAGAACAAAACAAACTTGAGTTCATTCTTCTTGCACCACTAGCACGCAGCCCAGTTGGCAAGCCTCTTCATTATCCAGGTTAGGGACCTGGGTTCAAATCCCAGGTCCTGTTTTTTTTTTATTTCTTATTTTTTCTTATTTTCTTTTCTTATATTTTCTATTATTTTCTATATTATATTAAAATGATTTCTAAATTATAAAATGCATATATTATATCTTCTAAATTCTAAAAAAATATATATATTCTAAATTCCCAAAAATTAATTTTTATTATTATATATTTAAATTATAAAATGTATATATTATTTAGTTAAATAAATTATTTTTTCTAACAAAACCCTAATTTTATAAACCCTAGTTTATCTTTTCTAAACAAATATTAAAAAAAAACCTAATTTTATTTTCTAATTTTTTTTTGTAAATATAATTATTATGTACATATTTATTTAATATAATTAATTTTTGTAAATACAATTATAATCAATTTCTTTTTATAATATGTAATTTTTCTATAATTTGTTCATAATCTAAATTATATATATAAATAATTTTTAAATATATATGTTTAAAAATAATTAAATTTATGCTAATATTGTAATTATAATTTTTTATATGTTTATAATTAATTTAACTTTTATAAGTTGCATATAATTTTAAATTTTATAATTAAATTGTTCATATTTCCTTATTAATTTCTAATTCTTATTTATTATTTTATTTATTATTATTACTAATCATGCTTCTTACTAATCCATTTATTTTTTAATTATGCTTATTATTATTATTATTTCACTAACCTTATTTATTTTTAATTATTATTACTAACCCCTATTATAATTATTATTGCTTATTTATTTATTTTTACTTATTATTTATATTTTGCTCATTTATTTATTTTTGCTATTTATTTAAATTGCTTAATTATTATGTAAATCCTCCTTGGTGTAATTTTTTGTAAATATTTAAATTATTTAATTTGCATGCTATGGTTAGTAAAATAGGGAGTGTAAACATGTATTATATTTAAAATTGAATTTAGATCATTTTAATTTAAAAGATAAATAAAATTGTACACTCACACACGTAAGTCGATCTTTGATCGCCATCTCACTTTCTAGGGTTGCCTCTCAATGTTGCTTATTCAAAAAGGTCAAGTGGGGTGTATAAAGCAAAGTCCCTTAAAAGAAAAGTCATCAAGTCCCTTAATGGTTGCCTTTCAATATGATCTTGTCCCTTTCGAATAATGATGACAGTCCCTCCTAATTGCTTAATACACCCTACAGTTGCCTTCATTAAACAGATGTCCCTCATATGTCCCTTATATCCAAGGTAATGACTACCTATTCCTTAATAATAGGGATAGTCTTACCATTTAAAGGATATTTAAGAACAGAAAAGACTTAACTTAGGGTAGGTTCCTCTTATGTACTTGCTCACTTTCCAAAAAATTTCAAAACACTTCACATTTTCAAACAAATTTTCAAAACAAAGTCTTTATATATATCCGTACATGGATCATTATAAAGTACTTAAGAAAATTTTTAATCACACACTACACTTCCCAAAACATTTTAAAGTGAGCTAAGTAACTAAGAGCCCATGGATAACCATGGATGTAAAGGGTGCTAACACCTTCCCTTTACATAACCTACCCCCCGGACCCAAAAATCTTTTTAAAGGTCTTTCCTGTTCTTTTATGCCTTTCCTTTGGATAAAATAAAAGTCGGTGGCGACTCTTGCTATCCGCAACATAACTAAAGTCAGTTCTCCCACCGTGTTACACCAGTACGTATAGGACAATTCTACATCCCTACTGATTTTATAATCATGGACATCTCTGAAGACTCCACTACACCTATCATACTAGGAAGACCATTCTTAGCTACCGCCGGAGCTATAATAGACGTAAAAAAAGGAAAGCTAACCTTTGAAGTAGGTGAAGAAAAATTTGAATTTATTTTAACACAATTCTTACAATCACCAGCTATAGAGGATACATGCTATCTATTGGACGTAATTGACGAATGTGTAAGAGAAATGGAACTGAAAGAGACCACTTATTCTGAAATAATGAAAATTCAAATCCCTCCGATTTTCGAAGATGATAATTGGCGTGCACCGTATCAAGACGATAGTCTAAGCGAAAGTTTAGCACTTACACCGGATCCCATGCCAAGTAAAGATAAACCTACATTAGGATTAAAAACTTTACCTCATAACCTAAGATACGAATTCTTAGACGTTGAATGCAAAAGACCAGTTATAATAAATTCCAGTTTAGGAACTATAGAAACGAAGAAACTTTTAGATGTCTTAAAGAAATATCCAACTGCATTAGGATATAACATATCTGATCTCAAAGGAATATGTCCTTCAGTCTGTATGCATCGTATTCTGCTAGAAGAAGATTGCAGAACCTCCAGAGAATCTCAAAGAAGAATTAACCCAATCCTTAGCACTGTAGTAAAAGAAGAAGTTAAGAAACTACTAGATGCCGGAATAATATATCCAATCTCTGATAGTGAATGGGTTAGTCCAATACATGTAGTGCCAAAGAAAGGAGGTATCACTGTTGTGAAAAATGCTCAAGGCGAATCGATATCACAAAGAGTAGTGACAGGACATAGAGTATGCATAGATTATCGTAAACTAAACAAAGCCACTCGAAAAGATCATTTCCCACTACCCTTTATAGATCAAATGTTAGAACGATTAGCCAAGCATTCTTACTTCTGTTATCTTGACGGTTACTCAGGATTTTTCCAAATCCCTATCCATCCTGATGATCAAGAGAAGACTACATTCACATGCCCATATGGAACGTTCGCTTATAGACGAATGCCCTTTGGATTATGCAACGCTCCTGCAACCTTTCAAAGATGTATGATGTCAATCTTCGCAGATTTTATAGACAACATCATGGAAGTGTTCATGGACGACTTCTCTGTATGCGGGCAAAGTTTTGAAGGATGCTTATCAAACTTAGAAATGGTGTTAGAAAGATGTGTAAAAGTAAACCTCGTGCTTAACTGGGAGAAATGTCATTTTATGGTCAAAGAAGGAATCGTATTAGGTCATGTAATATCCGGCAAGGGAATTGAAGTTGATAAAGCTAAGATTGAAGTCATAAAAGATCTTCAACCCCCTAAAACCGTTCGAGAAATACGAAGCTTTTTAGGACACGCCGGTTTTTACCGACGATTCATCAAAGATTTCTCGAAAATCACTAAACCTCTTACTGGTTTATTAATGAAAGACGTTGAGTTCATATTCAATGAAGATTGTCTTAAAGCATTCGAAACTCTGAAAACAGCCCTCATCACCGCACCAATCATGCAACCCCCTGACTGGAGATTACCTTTCGAAATCATGTGCGATGCGAGTGACTATGCTGTAGGCGCAGTTCTAGGCCAGAGGAAGGAAAAGAAACTTCATGCGATTTACTATGCCAGTAGAACTTTAGATTCTGCCCAGATGAACTACGCCACTACCGAAAAATAATTGTTAGCAGTTGTCTTTGCGCTTGACAAATTCCGTTCTTACCTAGTAGGAGCGAAAATAATCATTTACACAGACCATGCTGCTATCCGATATTTATTAACTAAGAAAGATGCTAAACCAAGACTCTTGAGATGGATTTTACTCTTACAAGAGTTTGATCTCGAAATAAAAGATAAGAAAGGTACTGAGAACGTCGTAGCGGACCATTTATCTAGAATAGAAGGTATTAAACCTGAACAAGTGCCGATTAACGATGATTTTCCGTATGAACAGCTGATACCACAAATAGGAAGCGACCTAGCTCAGTTAGACTTAAATGAATCAGAACCCGTGGAAACAATCCAGACAACTGTAGGACTGCCATGGTACGCTGACATTGTCAACTACCTAGCCGCAGGAGCTCTTCCACCCGATCTAACCTATCAGCAGAAAAAGAATTTCTTTCACAATCTGAAACATTATTATTGGGATGAACCATTATTGTTCAAAAGAGGACTTGATGGAATCTTTCGTCGATGTATTCCCGAAGAAGAAATAGAAGATGTCATTGCTCAATGCCATTCATCTCCTTATGGTGGACATGCAAGCACTTCCAAAACTTGTGCAAAAATCTTGCAAGCCGGCTTATTCTGGCCTAATCTATGGAAAGATGTCCACATCGCTGTCATAAATTGCGATCGGTGTCAACGCACTGGCAATATTTCAAGAAGAGATGAAATGCCTCAAAAAGGAATATTAGAAGTAGAAATCTTTGACGTCTGGGGAATAGATTTCATGGGACCATTCCCATCATCTTTCGGTAATAATTACATACTCGTAGCTGTTGATTATGTTTCAAAATGGATTGAAGCTATAGCTTCTCCTACAAATGATACACGAGTAGTAATAAAACTTTTCAAAAATATAATCTTTCCCAGATTTGGTGTGCCTAGACTCGTCATAAGTGACGGTGGCTCGCACTTCATTTCAAAAATCTTTGACAAATTATTATCTAAGTATGGAGTAAGACACCGTGTGGCTACACCATATCACCCACAAACAAGTGGACAAGTCGAAGTCTCAAACAGAGAAATTAAACAAATCTTAGAAAAGACTGTCGCCATATCTCGGAAAGATTGGTCATCTAAACTTAATGAAGCTTTATGGGCTTATAGGACCGCTTACAAGACACCCATAGGTACTACACCTTTCAAACTAGTTTATGGAAAATCTTGTCACCTCCCAGTAGAACTAGAACACAAAGCTTATTGGGCGATTAGAACTCTCAATATAAACTATAATGCTGCAGGAGAAAAGCGAATCCTAGACATTAACGAATTAGAAGAATTAAGGTTAGATGCTTATGAAAATGCTAAAATATATAAAGAAAGAACTAAGCGATGGCATGATAAACGCCTATCTAGGAAAGAATTTAGTGTGGGAGACGTTGTACTCCTCTTTAATTCAAGACTTAGGCTCTTTCCTGGAAAACTAAAATCTAGATGGTCAGGACCCTTTGAAATAACTAAAGTATTCCCGAGTGGAGCAATAGAAATTAAGGGTAGGAATAGTGAACCATTCATAGTAAACGGACAACGTTTAAAACATTATCATAAAGTTGAAAATAGAGATTATGCGAATAATCTAAGGCTTTTAGAGTTGTCCACTGATTCCCCTGATTAATCTAAACCTAAGCATTACGTCAGGCTTTTGACGATAAAAACAACGCTTAGTGGGAGGCAACCCATTTACTCATTTAATTATTTAAACTATTTCATATTGTTATTTATCGTTTTATTATTTATTTAATTGTTTTGTCATTTTATAGTTTTATTTCATGTTACTATTATTGCCTTTAAATTATGCATTTCATTTTCTTATTTTTATCTTAAATCACTTTTTACAGATTTTCTAAAAGTCTTTTCCCATTTTCCTTCTCCCCCTGATTTGTTTCCTCCATATTTGCACTGACCATGGCTAACCAACCTATAAACCATATGGAAACCAAATTTAGAGGTAGGAACCAAAGAATGAAGTTTGAAGAGTTATCACAGAGGCAAATGGATTTGACCCTGTACCCGGATGATCAGACTATGGAAACCTTAGGTATACATGATAGCATCCTGTACTTGTTTAACCGACTTGGATGTGAGAATGCATTGATCCAACATAAGTTTGTGACTTACCGCGAGCTCACCCTTGAGTTCCTTAGCTCCTTAGTTTACCTACCTGAGCGCGGTTTTGGATTTAGGAAAGGATTTATCAGTTTCCGCCTATTTGGAATAGAATATGACTTTAACCATAAAGAACTAGCTGACCTATTAGGATTCCCTAGTGGACCATTTGCTTTTACTACCACACAGGTAGAATTGATGGATATTGAGCTAGATTTCTTTTGGGGAACTTTAACCGGAAACTACCACCCTGAACCAAATAGCATGAATAATGATGAGATCCATAACCCTGCTCTCCGTTACTTCCATAAAATCCTTGCCCACACCTTCTTTGGAAAAGAAGAAAATATTACCGGAGTTTCTAAAGATGAGATATTTATTATGTCATGTTTCACTAATGGACAGCCTGTTAATGGTGTACCTTTCATGATGCAAACCTTCACCCGTATCCAAGAAGAACCTGAATTACCTATATTAGTAGGAGGTCTTGTAACCATGATTGCTGATGCCATAGGACTTAGGTACCAACTGCACAGGTGCAACCGTTTAGGTACAATCCGTCCTATGAATCTTAACTTCTGCTTCAATAGACATATCATAAGGAATTTAGGACATCCACCTTTTGAGTACCTAATCCGGAATGAAGTAGTAACCCTGTTCACATTGCCAAACCATGCTAGAGTAAGTGTTCACAATAAGGATAACTGGCTTTATGAGTTAACCCCACCTGATTATCCATCTACTCCTGAAACACCTCAGTCTTACAAGATAAAAGATGATATAATGACCGATGTCGAAACTGACCCTGAGACACCTCCTGGTTACCATGACATTGACCACACTGAAGAAGTAAATGAAACCCCAGAAGTGAATCAAGGAGATTATGCTAACAACTTACAGAATATTATGAACACTCTTGAAGCTTAACAAACTGACATTAATTCATTTAAGGAAGACATTAAAAGCATGCGATTGGACATTATAGGTTTGACTGACATAACCTGCGAACAATTCTATCACTTGAACTCCACAATCGAAGATTTGAAGAAACGCTTTTGAAAATGCTATAAGTGATTTGGTTTATTTTTCTCATTATTTTCGTTTCTAGTTAGATTTATTTTTCGCAAACAATTTCGTATCGTATTTTCATTAATGTAATTTCATTTTCAATTAACTTATGCAATGCACTTCTAATTCCAAAATTTCTCCATTTTAATCAATTTATATATATTTTTAGTTATATGTACTGTTATGCTTGCATTTACTCCTATTATATAAAAATCTCTCATGCCATGCAAGTTAGTCAAGTACTATGTTGAAATAAATTATTATATGGTGTTTTAATATAATATTGAGTGAGAAGTGAAGAAAATCATTATTACCAAGTATGTGAAATATATGAGATAGTGTTTCTGGAAATTATTCAACGAAGCAAGCCCTCACGGTCGTCACACCCCCTAACGATCGTGACGTGCTAATTTAGCGTGTCACGACCGTCGCACCCCTGTCACGACCGTAACAACCCTAATTACAAGATTCGTGAGAAACAGAACTGTTTCTCTTCGTGACCTCTTCTTCTTCTTCCTCCATAACTTCCAAAAACCACCCATTTTCTCCATAACTTCCGTAACCCCCCCCCATTACCAGCTTTAAACTCATTAACCCCCCATTATCACCACACCTATCACATTCTCACCTTCCAATATTTATTCCGAATCATTATTTCTCTCATTTTATCATTTTTTCACAAACATCAAAAATCTCCATCTTTCACTCTTGCATGCAATGGATACCATTCAATTTAGAGAAGGTGATGCTGGAGAGACCCAGAGAGAAAGATTTATCCGATTCCAGAACCGCGGTGTGCAACCTACACGTTATATCGACACTGTCTGTTTGAGGGAACTCGGAATGCTTGACAGTGTCACGAGCCTGCTTCAAAAAGTCGGTCTGTGGGATCTTTGCAGTCAGCCTCAGCCCACATTCGAGCTTCTGACATTGGAGTTCCTTAGCTCATTCCAGTACGTCACTCCTGCCGGTTCTCAGAGTCAGCTCACCGGTTTCGCAAAATTCAGATTGCATGGCCAGGAGTTCAACCTTTCGCAAAACAGGATAGCCGAGTTGCTAGGCTTCGATCACGGAACTGAATCTCACCTCCGCGTGCTCGATAATTTTAGTGAACCCGCTTTCACTCTATGGCACGACATAACCAATACCCGTGCCTCAGCCTTCCAAAGCCTCAATGCTACACACATTCACAACCCGGCAATCCGTTATTTCCACCGAGTCATTTGCAACACCATATTCGCTCGAGAAAGCAACCATAAGCTCAACTCCAAGGAGCTTCTATTCTTGCACTGCGCTCTAAATGACGAGCCGATCAACGCTGCCCCGTTCATGCTTTATCACATTCAGGCTATTGCGCATAGAGGATCCACCCCATTTTTCATAGGCGGCATTGTCACCTCCCTCGCCATTCAGTTGGGGCTTGGTGACTTGGTCGTAAATCAGCCTTTCAGAGAAGCAGAATTCCTCACCAAGAGCTATTGCAGGTCCGCTCACCTGATTGCGCAGCGAGAGGATGGCAGGTATAGCCATGTTGTCCATGGCACCATTTTTCACCATATCATTCTGCCATCCCGCGACCGCATCGACCCATCCAGCCGAGCCAACTGGCTCTTTATTTTACCAGATGCTGCCGACCAAGCTCCTATTCATGATGATCAGGCAGATCCTCCAGCGGATGAGATGCAGGACTCTATGGATGCAGCTGAGCCTGTCCAGGATATACCAGAGTCATCTACCCGACAGCCTCCTGCACAGGAATTCACTCTTGAGGATGTCCTCCGTGCGATTCATCAGCAGAACCAGATGAACGCCGCACTGGAGCGAAGGCAGAAGGTGCAGTATGATGCTTTACTCAGCACTATTGCAAGCAACCAGACATCTACTAATGAGAAGCTCGACGAAATTTTCAGCGAGCTAGAGGCCTTACGCATTGACATCACTACTGCCACCGGCACCGGTTCTGATCCTGAAGCGACTCCTTCCAGACGCCGCTCCCGCACCAGAAGCCGAGCCCGCGGTCCTCAGCAGCCATAGTTCTAGTTTTGCTTATGTTTGTTTTTCGTTTTTGTCATTTGTACTGTACTTTTACCGCATTTATATCACAACATTGAGGACAATGTCTGATATAGTGTGGGAGAGGTACCTTTCATTTCCGCATTTTTCCCTTTTCGCACTTTTCCATTTCATTGTATTTTCAATTCCGTTGTATTTCCTTTCGTAAGTTAATGAAGCGAGCAAATCTTTATGCTATTTTCTTTAGTTTCGAACTTTCCCCGTTTATTTAGCCATACCAAAAAAATCTTTAGTTATTCGCATTACCCGAATTACCTACGGAATCGTAATTAGGAAACCGAGAACGATTAAACAAGACCAATACAATCTTGACACCTTTGACTTCCCACTTAAGCGATTCCATTCCGATTATCATTACGAGTACACTTTAAGTTTCAGTTCAAAAGTAACCCCTAGTAGTTTATACTAGCAGTCAGCACCGTATGAACACAAACCACGTGGGGAGCCGATGAATATAAGCGTTTGATGCCTAATCAATAATGATCCTTCATATCTCGATGCAAAATGAAAAGAAATTGCACCAAAGTACACGGTCGCATATAAGAAACGAGAAATATGAGAAGGAGTCCATTGCGGGTTGGTTCAGAGGTACTGGTTCTGAACTTGGTAGGGCGTGCTACGGCTCGATCCCCCACAACCTCCAAATCGGATAAAATATGTAGGGTTACCACACTCGTGTACCAGACCCCGTGCTTGAAAAGGATCAAAGTCGCTAACCGGCTACTCCACTATGTGCGTGCTAAGGCAAAGGGCTTAATGTGATTGCGCTAGAATGAAACCGGGCGAAATAAGATCGAAAAACACTAGGTGAAATCGTAAAGTAATTACCGATCGTTTCGTTTAACGGGAAGTCGAAGACATAGCTTGTTGCTTGTGTCATTAGTGTATCGGTAGTGTTCTATCAAAGTACCGGATTATCCGACAAAACGATCCCTCGTACGGTTTGTTATGAGAATGCGTCAATAAAAGCTTGTCCGCCGATTTTCAACCGACTATTTGCTTGAGGACAAGCAAAGGTTTAAGTTTGGGGAAGTTTGATAACGAGAAAACGTATCGATTATATTGCTAGGTTTCATTGACGTTTTTTCGCATAATCATCGTTTTAACACTCGATTTCTCGAGTTTTTCTCACCATTTTGCAGGTACATCATTATATGGAGCTAAATCATAAAGTAAGAGCAAAAGGAACAAAAGAAACCATAAAAAGATGAAGAAATGAAGAAGCCTGCAAAACTGCATAATTTGTTGCAGCCACGGTCGTCACCAAGGTGTCACGACCGTGACACCCTAAAAGAGGCCATCACGACCGTCACAACATTGTCACGACCGTGACACTTAAAACCACAGGACACGAGCGTGAAGACCTTGTCACGACCGTGACAAGGGTAAAAATAGGTTATTGACTGAGACCACGTCAAGGCATTACGTGAAGAACTTTTCTCCTACTTTTTTGCCACGTTCCTACATCTCCTCCACCACTTCAGCAAGGCCCAATGCAACAAAGTCCAATTTTCAAGCCCATTAATGGTTCTATAAATACCACAAGTTTTATGAAGAAACGACAGAGCATTTTTTATTCGAATTTATGCGGAAGCTCTGCCGAATTGTTTTACGACCCTGTTTCTATTTCTGCATTATTTTTCAGCTTTTTCAATTTTATTGTATCCAAACCAGCTATATAACAATTTCCAACATCAGGAAATTGTTATACAATTACTTGTTTCTAAACCTTCAGAATTTAGTTAATTTCGATTTCCGCCAACTCCGAGCTTTCCGGTCTATGGAAGAAGGAGTCTGCTATAATATTTGTTAACCAGGTTTTTTATTATATCGCAATTTTAATATTTATAATGTTTATTTATTTTTCTGCCATGAGTATTTTATTATTTATTTTTCTGTCTCTGTCTGGTTCAATATCAATGAGTAGCTAATTACCTTAGGGCGGTATGTAGTTAAAACAAACTTAATCGGTAAAATTTAATCATAGGCTTAAAATAATTAATAACTTAACATTCTGGATGATACTTTTTAATTAAATTCGACCTTTTCGTTACGAGAGTAAGAAAAGAGTATTAGGTTAGGTCAAGACCACGAGAGTGTGAGATTTTAACCAGATAGCTAAAGTTAGGCATTTAAATTAAACACAGCGAGAGCGCTTTAAAATAAATTAGAATTACTAAGTTTCTAAAAATTATCTCTAAACACTTATGGGCTAGCGAGAGCAGGCATAGGGCTTTAGGGGTAAGATCTGAGATAAGACCACGAGAGTGTGAGTTGAGGGTATTTAAACTGGTAATCTCTACCGAATAGATTAAGTAAACATCTTTATAAGCCTAGGTTAGATTGACCCACCTAAGTTAGTATAATTACATACCGACCCTTTAGTATCATTTTTATTAAAACTTAAATTTAATTCCTCCTTTAATATCCTAAAATCAACAAAAAATCGTGGCAATCATTTGCCTTAGCTAAACTAGGATTCATCTAGCACTAAGTAACCATAGAATCCCTGTGGATCGATAATCTTAAATATTACTTCGATAGGCTGTGCACTTGCAGTTAAGATACCGCTAGACACATAATTAGACACGTCTTTAGCCCATCAATATCCCTTTTCTTCTTCATTCCGTGAGTGCAAATTTTGGACTGTCTTTGGTATTCAACCACAAGTTATCTTGTTTGCCTGTTAAGCCGTCACTTACATCCTGCACAGCTAACTCATGTTTGAATAGGGGCAGCTGTAAACACCCCAAATTTGCCCTCACCCATTCACACCATGGCCTGTGATCTCTTCATGTGCATAAACACAATCATAGCATCTCATATTACATTTTTGATTCACTGCATTGCTTCTAAGTCATCTGCATCTAGGGTTTGTGATCTGAGCAATCCAAGAGCTTTTTGAGCCACTCCAAAGGTCATCAATCACTTCAAAGGGGTCCATGTATGTTCAAGCATCATATTATATCCCCTCAAAGTCAAGAATGTCAAATAATCACAAGAACTGAGAATGGCATGGAAGCAGAGCCAGGTTTGACTGCATAGATGACCTAGAATTAGGCTTTTGGTTTCAAAGGCCATAACTCCAAATTTTTTGGTCATTCTTGTTTCTTTTGGTCTCTATATGGTATTGGGAGCATGCATATCAATTTTCATGAAGAAATTCAATGGGGAGGTCATCTGATCAAGAGTTGACTTCTTGAGCAAGTCAGTGTAAAATCAGGGCATCTGAGGCCCCCAGTGACCCAACCAAAGGGTGTTCTTCATCATGTTGATTGTTTATGATCTTTATTTTATCATAGAATATGTTATAAGTTCACAAAATTGGAGAATTTCAAGTCATTTGCAAAGTTGACTTTTTGGGAAAGTTGACTTATATTGAAAATTGCCATTTTGGGAAACTTTTTCAACCCTTGCTTTTTGATTCAAAAAGGCTTCAAATGGAAAAACTTTGGTCATGAAAGTTGTATAATGGATCATTCCCTTTTCAAAAAGTACAAGAACTTGACCTAATTCATTTTGGATCAAAAGTTATGGTTTGTCAAAGTTGGGAAAAATCACATAATTTGAAGTTTTCTACCAAAGAGGCATTTTGCAAAATGGTATGATCAAGTGTTCTAAAGGCTTCAAATGTGTACAAATTCTTCACAACATGGTCACATGACCTCTAAAATTCAGAATGGGCCAAAGAATCATCTCATTTCATGCCTTGAACTTCAAGAAATCCCAAAGGAACCAAACTTTGTGAAACTTGCAAAACCTATCACAAACCATCAACCACTTGCTGCATTGCTTCTAGACCTGTTCCATAGCATTCCTTGATTCAAGCTGAGCCAAAGCAAGCCAAAAAGCAAGTTGTACCATTGCCCATACCTCAAGTACAAATCAAGTTGACATTTTGGCCAAAGACCCATACCAATCACCATAGGCCACCAACAACTCTCTGACCTATCACCTTTTAATACATGGACCAAAGCCAGCATAACACACCACACATCCAAGCCTGAATGAGAAGAGAAGCCATAGTTATCAAAATCTCTCCAACTTGCATTTTCATTCGAAACACTCTCCATAAGCCTCAAACACACAAACCAACTTCACAAACAATCTCAGCATGCTTCACTGATCAAAAACCACCCATCACCATAGCCTGAAAGTCACTGAAACCAAAACACGATAACCACCCCCCCTGAACAGAACTTCTGCCATCTCTCTAATCAGCCATCAACAAGAGTTGTGAAGCATCCCATTGAGCTCAGGAGGGCCAAAGGAGTGAGTTTGCATAAGAGAAAGGGTCAGAAAGCTCCTGTTCGAAGGACTTCAGTTCAGGTATCCATCAAGAACAAATTTTCCAGAACTCATTTTACTTGTTATAAATTGATTCTATATGTTATCCTGATCATCATGATGTGTTTAAAAATGAAAATGGTGGAATATTGAGTATGTATGAGCTGTCTGAAACTTTCTGCCCTAAATGTGTTTTGCTTCGATTTGCATGATTAATGAATGAAAAATGATTTTTGTTTGGGGGTTTTGATTCAGTGTTGAATGGGGATGGATTCTGGGCAATTAGATTTCATTTTCATTGCGTGTAGAGAGAGATAGTGATTTCACCTTGCCGGAGAAGATGACCGGAACACTATTCCGGTCATCTGAAAGTCATTAGGGCATTTAATTAGGGTTTAATCATAATTAGGAGATTTTGAATGCTGGCCGTCCAGATGCGCGCCAAGTCCATTCCCGCGCGTCCAAGTTCAAACCTCAGCCCTTGATTCTTTTGACTTTCTTATTTTTCAGTTTAATTTCATTTTATTTTCATTTAATTTCATTTGTTTTCTACAATTTATTAAAAATAGTAAAACATCTTTAAAAATTCTGAAATTTTTTGTCAAAGGTTCAATTAATTTTCAGAAACCAAAAACATTTTTATTTTTATTTTTTGCATTAAAAAATATTTTTAAATCATTTAAAAGTTTATTTTTAATTAGTTAATGAGAATTAATTAATTAAAAATGCTTTTAGGAATTTAAAAATCATAAAAAAAAATCATGAAGCATTTAAAATCATTTTGAAACATTGTCCAACTCTCAAACCAAATTTCTTTTTTGATCTTGATGTCTTTTGACAATTTCCCATGGAATTAATTTCATTTCAAAGCATTATTTTGATCCAATCTTCAAAAATTCATTTCTGCCTAGCCTTCAAGAGTTGGCCTTTGATTCTTTTTGCATTGCATCTTGTATAACATGTAGTTTATAGGATTAAATTGGCATGAATTGATCTTGCATTTCCTATTTGTTTGGCATTTTTCTTGACAAGGTACCTTAAAACCCTAGCAATCTTAGGAAATTCTTAACCTTCACTAGGTTAAGAGTTGGATCCCCTCCTTTGGGCAGTGGGTTTGTATAGGTTTAGGGTTCCTTTGAATGAATTTTCAAATTTTTATCATGATGTTTGCTTCTGGTTTTGAATTTTGTTTGGTGCATTGATCATAAACCCTAATTTGGGCTTTCATTTGCATCCATCTTCCATTTGCTTGCATGCTATGACTTGCCATGACATTTTGTGCATCCATTTGATTCATAATACATCTTAGGACATATTAGAATCATGTTTGATCATTGCATCTTTCATTTGTCATGTTGTATGTCATTTGCATTACATAACTTTTCATGTATGTTCATGGTTCTAAGCATGCTTCATTTGCATCCATATGTTTGTATGATCATTCCCATGCCTTGCCTCACAATCTCTTTTCATCTCTTAGCATCATTAGCATCATACTCATGCTTCTGGTTTTGGTTTGCATCATCTCATTTCATCTCATTTTGCATTGCATTGCATTTCTTTCACTAACTTTTCAGGTGGTAAGTTACTTTGAGAAGTGAATTTGCCTTCACTTCTCACAATCTCTTTTCATCTCTTATGCATCATTGCTGCATTTTGTCATGTGCTTGAGATTGAGCTTGCTCTTTCTTCTTCATCTTACTTTCTTTCTTCAAGTGACTTGTCTTCTTAAATGAAGCAAGTTACTTTGCTTCTCTTTTCTCCTTTCATCTGCTTCTTGGTGGTTCCTTTGAAGATCCTTCTTGTAAACCTCACAAACCTTAGGGACAACCAAGCATGACAATAATTAGGGTTTTGATTAGTCCCCCCATTTAGCTTTTACCTTTGTGTCATCATTGAGTCTTCTCCTCTCATCTCATAATCAGGGACTAAACCCTAAAGGCTTTAAGACTTTGTGATTAAGCTTATGCCTGCATCCTTCTATTAGGATGGAGTGTATAACTTTAATCCTAAGTGTTAAACCCTTAATGTGTTTAAATCCTTTAATAAATTCACCTAATAATCACTAAGACATCAAGCTTGTAACTTGGGCCTTGCATTAGGGTTCTAATTCTTCCTTAACTGGTTAAGAAGGACTAACCCTAGTGTTAATGGACAAGTCCCCCTCAAGTTGTCTTACAAACCATAAAAATCACTTCTTCATTCTATCATTAACTAAAATCCACTTAATAAAGGTTTTGTTTTGTCATGAGGTTAATCCCTAATCATGGATTAAGTTGAGGAGTCTTTCTCAGCTTAAATGTTCTCATCTATTATCCTTCTGTTAGGATGGTGTAATGAGTCCATTAAATCCTTGATTATGGATTAAACTCATTACTTAACACTAAACAAAAACCACAAAAAACATCTAAATAATCACAAGTAGGTTAATGATCTTAATCCTACACCATGGTGATTAAGTGTGAGATGCTGACTTCACACTTAAGGTATTCTCATTACCCCTAATCAGAGGGAGGATGTGATGAGTTTACTAACCCATTGGTTTAGGCTTAAGCTCATTTTCTTATGACAAATCTCCAAAAGCAATAAAAGACTAAAAACACAAAAAAACAAACAATAACCGTCTCCTCCGGGATTCTTTTCTCATCTCATTCACTCATAAACGAGAACTAGCTTCTTCTGTCTAATGCAAGACAGTTTGCACCTGAGCCAGGCAGGTCATACACTTGAGCATAGACAAGTAAGCAGTTCACAAGTCAATTTACCTTTCAGTCTCTTTGGGTCGAACTACGGTGTTCTGACTTCCTCATTGCACGAGAGGATACGTAGGCATAACTTAACAGTTATCGAACAAAAGTCTCTGTATATTCCCTCTCTTTCAGTATTATTTTCTTAGCCTCATTATCATGAGCATTTCACTTTTGTCCTTACACTGACACTGTACATACTACACTTCACACTTCTTTTACACAGACACCTGTACATCCTTTTCCAGCTCTTTTATACACAAATTGCACTGACACTACCCCTTTAAAACACAAATCTCTTAAGCGTGGATCCCGTCGAGTACGAAGGACAATCTGGGTGCTAATACCTTCCTAGGTTGTAACCAACCCCCTTTCTCAGTCTCTCTGGTTCGCAACCGTCTTATCCATATCTTTCTAGGTCTATGCAGCATTACCTTTCCTTCGGGATAAAAATGCCTAGTTGGCGACTCTTCTCTTGTCTTGTGAGTTCACTCCTGTGTGTTCTCACATCCTCTTTTCGCCGACCGCTCGCGTCTATACCCCATTTGACCTAGCCTCATTTGGTGGGAGCGACAGAAGACCTCTGATAATGTACCTGACAGTATTAGAAGGATCAATGGGGTGTGTGTTGGGCCAGCATGACGAGTCTGGTCAAAAAGAGTATGCAATATACTACCTGAGCAAAAATTTTATTGACTGTGAACAACGTTATTCACTGCTCGAGAAAACTTGATGTGCAAGCGTGGGCTGCTCGCCGACTAAGACAATATATGCTGACTCACACTACCTTGTTGATTTCAAAAATGGACCCCATCAAGTACATATTTGAGAAGCCAACACTTACCGGAAGGGTTGCAAGATGGAAAATGATTCTGACAGAGTATGACATTCAGTACACATCTCAAAAGGCCATCAAGGGCAGTGTATTGTCTGACTATTTAGGTGAGCAACCCATTGATGATTACCAGCCCATGAGATTTGACTTCCCTGATGAAGACATCATGTACTTAAAAGAAAAAGATCATGAAGAGCCTGTTCACACTAAAGGGCCATACCCAGAAGAAGAGTGGACTATGATGTTTAATGGGGCTATCAATATAAATGGATGTGGAGTTGGTGCAGTGCTCATTACACCTAAAGGAGTTCATATGGCTTTCTCGGCAAAACTCACCTTTGCCTGCACTAACAACGAAGCAGAATACGAAGCATGTATCATGGATCTTGAGGAAGCCATTGACCTCAGGATCAAGACATTAACTGTATTCGGAGATTCAGCTTTGGTAATCAATCAGACCAACAACAAATTGTACACTCACCAAGAGCATCTGATCCCATACCGTGACTACACGAGGAGATTATTGACTTTCTTCACAACAGTCAAACTCGAGTACATACCTCGAGACAAAAATCAGTTTGCAGATGCTTTAGCTACCGTTTCCTCCATGATCAAGGTTCAGACTGCCAATTATGTGCCTCAGATTTCGGTATCCAGACTAGACCGACCAACATACGTATTCTCTGTGGACATTGCTAAAGATGACAAGCCTTGGTTCCATGAAATAAAATGTTTCTTAGAGGATCAGACATACCCACAAGGGGCATCGTCCAATGACAAGAAGACATTAAGAAGGATGGCTGGTAGTTTCTTCCTTAATGCTGATGGTTCATTATACAAGCGAAACTTTGACATGGTTCTGCTCAGATGTGTTGATAAGAAAGAAGCAGACTTGCTGATGCACGAGGTGCATGAAGGATCTTTCGGTACCCATGCTGGAGGACATGCAATGGCTAAGAAATTGTTAAGATAAAGTTACTACTGGATCACAATGGATGCAGACTGTTGTGCCTATGCCAGAAAGTGCCACAAATGCCAGATCTACGCAGACAAAGTGCATGTACCTCCAAATCCTCTGAACGTGATGTCTTCACCTTGGGCCTTTTCCATGTGGGGCATTGACATGATTGGAAAGATCGAACCGACCGCTTCAAATGGCCACAGATTCATCCTGGTAGCCATTGATTACTTCACCAAATGGGTTGAAGCAGTTTCGTATGCAAACATCACCAAACAAGTGGTAGCCAAATTTCTGAAAAGAGACATCATCTGTCGATATGGAGTTCCCGAGCGAATCATTACTGATAATGGTTCCAATTTGAACAAAAAAATGATGGCAGAACTGTGTCGGGACTTCAAAATCCAACATCACAACTCTTCTCCTTACAGAACGTCTACTGGGGTAACGCCTTATCAACTTGTGTATGGTATGGAAGCTGTCCTACCTGTTAAAGTTGAGCTACCCTCCTTACGGGTACTGATGGATGTGAAGCTAATTGAAACAGAATGGGTCCGATCTCGGTACAATCAACTGAATTTGATCGAAGAGAAGAGATCAGCAGCTATCTGTCATGGGCAGTTATATCAGAAAAGGATGAAGAAAGCTTTCGATCAGAAAGTCAGGTTTCGGGAATACCAAGTGGGAGATCTTGTGCTGAAGAGACTTCTTCCTCCTCATACAGACCACAGGGGAAAATGGACTCCAAACTACGATGGTCCATTCATAGTAAATAAGGTCTTCTCTGTTGGAGCATTGATGCTCTCTACTATGGATGGTGAGGATTTCTTATCCCCTGTGAATTCAGATGCAGTTAAAAAAATAATTCGCATAAAATGACCCGCTGGACATTAAAACAGAATGTAAGTCCAGGCAAAAATAGGGCATCCCGGCGAGTCAAAAACAGAATAAAATACTCGGGCAAAAATAAGGGGAAAAAATGTACACCCGCTGAGTTGAAAAGCCGCCTTGGACAACTCAGGAAAAAATGGGTATCCCGTTGGATTGAAAACCCGAAAGGGCGATCCATGCAAAATCAGGGAATAAGCGAACAACTGCATTCTGAATTCGTCTGTATTCTTCACAACACGGCAAGCTTCGAAAGGATAAAGCATCAGTCAGAATCAACTTTCTTCAAAAGGCAAGATGAGAAGAACGTCAAGGTCATACAGGTCATAGCAAAGGAAGCTCACTGGAACGTCGTCAACATTGCTAACACTTTTATTTTCTCAATTTATAGCAATCTCTTCATTCTAGGGGATTTTTTTCTTTGACTATATTTGCCAATTCAAGGCACCCAGATTAATAAAATCAGATTTTCAGTCACACCTCTTTTTGTACATTTTTTATTTCGTTTGCAAAATGTCCAATATTCATAATAAATACTTGCATAGAAACAAATGAGCCATTCTTAATAAAAGCTTGCAGGAAATATATTTACTTTCAGGAATATCTAACTCCTATGACGGAATCCGATAAGGGATACCTCAGGATGCTCGTGCGTTTCTTTGTCTTAACAGGTTGCAGGTGTTCGATATGCAGCACGGGGCATGCCAAGCACACTTCCCAAGCATACCTCCTCCCCAAGCAATACCTGGAATGCTTTTCCCCAGCGGAGTTGTCAAAGCTTCCTCATCTCTAGTACATGTTTATTCTACAAGAGCATCCCAACCAATCTCCCCACAGAGTCTCCAGATTCTCCCCAGAAGAGCAATGCCTGAAACTCTTATCCAACAAAGTGACGAAAATTTCCTTCTCCCTAGTTGAGTTCTCCTTACAGGGTAGATCAACTCTTGATCTTTCCCCCAAGCAGAGCTATATCTCCAGATCTACCAATGATCTCTTCCCCAGCCGGGATATTTCTTCCAAGCAGATCAGCCAGAGATCTTCAGTGGGATCCGAATCCCGGATCAGTTTCTCTTTTGCATAATCATAGCATTCGCATCATATTCACCAAATAAGCGTAGCATTCCGTCTAATACGGAGCATTACGGCAAAAATCAAACATTTGCATGATCACAAGTCAGGTTCGAGCCAGTCACCTGTTGTCGCTCCCGAAGATTTGCATCCCGGTACAAGCGCGAACGGTCGGCGAAGGGAACAGTGAGAACACACAGCCGTGAACTCACTGGAGAATGAAAAGAGTCGCCAGCTAGGCATTTTTATCCCGGAGGAAAGGCAATGTTGCATAGGCCTAGAAAGAGATGGATAAGACGGTTTGCGAACCAGAGAGACTGAGAAAGGGGGTTGGTTACAACCTGGGAAGGTATTAGCACCCAGATTGTCCGCCGTACTCGACGGGATCCACGCTTGAAAGATTTGTGTCTTAAAGGGGTAGTGTCAGTGCAATCTGTGTATAAAATAGCTGGAAAGCAATATGTACAGGTGTCAGTGCAAAAGAAGTGAAGTGTATAAGTGATGTGAAGTATGAAAGTGTCAGTGTAAGAACAGAATGAAATGCTCATGATAATGAGGCTAAAAAGAATAATGCTGGAAGGAGGGGGAATGTACAGAGACTTTTGTTCGATAACTGTTAAGTTATGCCTACGTATCCTCTCGTGCAATGAGGAAGTCAGAACACCGTAGTTCGACCCAAAGAGACTGAAAGGTGAATTGACTTGTGAACTGCTTGCTTGCCTATGCTCAAGTGTATGACCTGTCTGGCTCAGGTGCTTACTGTCTTGCATTAGACGGAAGAAGCGAGTTCTCGTTTGTGAGTGAGTGAGATGAGAAAAGAATCCCGAAGGAGACGATTATTGTTTGTTTTTGAGTTTTCAGTCTTTTATTGCTTTTTGGGGTTTGTCATAAGATAATGAGCTTAAGCCTAAACCAATGGGTTAGTAAACTCATCACATCTTCCCTCTGATCGGGGGTAATGAGAATACCTTAAGTGTGAAGTCAGATTCTCACACTTAATCACCTTTGGTGTAGGATTAAGATCATTAACCTACTTGTGATTATTTAGATGTTTTCGTGATTTTTGTTTAGTGTTGAGTAATGAGGTTAAGCCATAATCAAGGATTAAACAGACCCATTACACCATCCTAAAAGAAGGATAATAGATGAGAATGTTTAAGTTGAGGAAAACCCCTCAACTTAATCCATGATTAGGGATTAAACTCATGACAAAACAAAGCCTTTATTAAGTGGATTTTATTTAATGATATGATGATGAAGTGAATTTTATGATTTGTAAGACAACTTGAGGGGGACTTGTCCATTAACACTAGGGTTAGTCCTTCTTAACCACTTAAGGAAGAATTAGAACCCTAATGCAAGGCCCAAGTTACAAGTGTGATGTCTTGATGATTATTATGTGAATTGATTAAGAGATTTAAACACCTTAAGGGTTCAAGACTTAGGATTAAAGTTATACACTCCATCCTAAGAGAAGGATGCAGGCATAAGCTTAATCACAAAGTCTTAAAGCCTTTAGGGTTTAGTCCCTGATTATGAGATGAGAAGAGAAGACTCAAAGAGAGACACAAAGGTAAAACTATGAGGGGAGACTAATCAAAACCCTAATTCATTATCATGCTTGGTTGGTCCTAAGGCTTGTGAGGTTTTCAAGAACAATCTTCAAAGGAGCCACCAGGAAGCAGATGAGCAAGATCAAGAGAAGCAAAGTGACTTGCTTCATTCAAGAAGTCAAGTCACTTGAAGAAAGAAGGTGGGAGGAAGAAGAATGAGCAAGCTCAAACTCAAACACAAATAGAAATGCAGCAATGGATGCAAGAGAGATGAAAAGAAAAGGTATGAGAAGTGAAGGCAAATCCACTTCTCAAGTTTACTTACCACCTGCAATGTTAGAAAGAAAATGCAATGCAATGCAAGATGAGATGAAATGATATGATGTTAAGCAAAACCAGAAGCATGTTGATGATGATTATGATGTTATGAGGTGCTGCAAACATGAGGCAAGACAATGGGGATGTTCATACAAGATCATGAATGCAAATGATGCAAGCTAAGGAGCATGAACAAGCATGAAAAGTTATGAATCATACAAGACAAATGACATGGCAAATATGAGATGCAATGATCAAAGATGCTTCCTATATGTCTTAAGATGTCAAATGAATCACAAGAATGCACAAAATGCAAAGACAAGTCATGTTATGCAAGGAAATGCAAGAGGGATGCAAATGAAAGCCCAAATTAGGGTTTATGGATCAAACATCAAACACAAACCAAAAACAGAAGCAAAACCCTAAAGTAAAAATGGAAAATGGTACCCAAAGAAACCCTAAACCTATAATGAACCACTTCCCAAAGGGGAGCTCTCAACTCTCAACCAAACTCAAGATATGAATTTTCTAAGTTATTAGGGTTTTTTAGGGTTCCTAACAAAACAAATGCCAAACAATTTGAAAATGCAAGAACAATTCATGCCCTTTTTATCCTAGGAACTACATGCAAAACAAAAGACAATGCAAGAAGAATCAATGTCTCAACCTTCACCAATTGGCAGAAATGAATTTTTAAACATGTGATCAAAATAATGCATAAAAAATGATTTAATTCAATGAAAAATTCTTAAAATGCATCAAGATCAAAAAAGAAATTTGGTTTGAAGGTTGGACAATGTTTCTAAATGTCTTAGAACATTTCATGAATTTTTTTGTAATTTTTAAATACCTAAAAGTATTTTTAATTAATTAATTCTCATTAATCAATTAAAAATAATCTTTTAAATATTTAAAAATACTTTTTTAATGATAAAAATAAAATAAAAAATGTTTTTGTGTCATAAAAATTAATAAAACCTTAAGGAAAAAGTTTCATAATTTTTATGAATTTTTTGCTATTTTAAAATAATTATACAAGTTAATTGAAAAGAAAATGAATATAAAAGCAAATAAATGAAAAGTAAACAGAATGGAAGGATGAGATTGATTCTGGGGAAAGGACCATTGACTTGGCGCGCAGATCTAAGGCTCACATTCAAACTTCTAAAACTCAATTAATTAATTTAATTAATCCTGATTATGAATTAATGATGCAATCTAGACCACACACACGCGCGCGGGAAGCCAGATCCAAGGGTCTCAATTCAAACTTTGCCCTAACCCTAAATTAATGACTAATCACTTTCAGGTCACCGGAGACGAGCTCCGGTCGTCTTCTCCGGTGACCTCCTCCCCTGAAAACTTCAAACTTCCTAAAAACGCATCAAAAATGAAAAATAGAAACTGGGAAATGATCCTTACACTCTCACGAATCAAACCCCTCTCTCAAAACAAATTTATATTTCCTAAACAAGCTGAATCGAAGAAAGAAAGTTCTAGGTCACGCAAGCTTCAGAAACAAATTAAATGCTCAAATCACAACCATTTTCAAAACCAAAGGTACCAGAATGATCAGTGAAGCTAGTAGAACAAGTTTGTAACAAGAAAAGCAACTTCTGGAAAAATAAATTTCAGGCTACCTGAGATTCGAAGCTTTCAGTTTAGGAACTTTCTGGCCACCTCTCCTTGTGCAATCTACTCCTTAGAACCTCTTGATGATGTTTGAATGCTCAAATGGAGTTTAAGTTGGCTTGATGATGAGTTTCGAAAGGAACTGCTTCAGCTTGATCAAAAATGGCAATGGTGTTTCTGGAGGTTTCAGGCCATGGTGATGGGTTGTTTGAGATCCTGAGGGTGAATGGAGAAGGTCTGTGGTGTTTGTTTGTGTGTTTGTGAGCTAAGGTGAGAGTTTCGAATGAAACTGCAGCTTGAGGTGAATGATGGCAATGGAGTTTTCTGGCTGTTTCAGGCTTATGCTTTGGGTGGTTTCTGCTCAATGATACATGGTGAGTTGAATGGAGAAAAAGGTTTGAGTGTTTGCAAGCTGTGGAGAGGAATCCGAAGCAAGTTGCAAATGGGAGAGTTTTTGTGAATGTGTTCAATGAGTTGGTTTCAGCCTTGCTTAGTCTTATGTTTAGCTTGCAAAGGGATAACATAAACAAATCTGATTGGCTTTGTGATGTGACATGGCCTGCTATGATAGGTAAGTTTGCTTTTGCATAAAGGTCAACTTTTGTGTAAGTGAGGCATGGCTCAAGGTCTAGGCAAGTACAAGGCATGGGCTGGCGCAGCAAGGATGAGGGAGAGGTCTAGCAAAGCTCAGCAGCCAATGCATCAAGTTGGTGAAGTGATCATGATGGTTTTTGCAAGTTGTTGCTTTATGGAATTCTATGAGAAAATGCCTTGTTACACAAACCAAACCATGGGCAAACTTGATCCAATTCTGATTTTATGACTTAGAGAAATGTTTGTGTACTGGTTTGAGAGGAATTAGAAGTCACATAATGCATTTGTCCAAGATTTTGCAAAGTTCTCACTTAGGGCATGCCTTGAAAATTAATGATTTTTGCCAACTTTGCATTGCCATAACTTTTGATCCAAGAAGAGTTTGATCATGTTCTTGTACTTTTTGAAAAGGGAAAGATGAGATCTACAACTTTCATGACCAAAGTTTTTCCATTTGAAGCCTTTTTGGACCAAGAATCAAAGCTTGAAAGATGACCTAAAATGATGCATTCTTGAAAAGTCAACTATGCCCAAAAAGTCAACATTTGCAAAAACCCTAAATTCTTGATTTTCATGAACTTCAACCTTCTTCCATGATCAAATAAAGATCATATACACTCAAAATGATGAAGATCACCCACTGGTTGGGTCATTGGGGGCCTCAGATGCCCTGATTCTACACTGACTTGTCTGAAAAGTCAACCCTTGATCAGATGACTTCCCCATGGAATTTCTTCATGAAAAATTGAGATGTATACTCCCTATACCATATAGAGATCAATGAAAACAAGAATGACCAAAAAATTTGGAGTTATGGCCTCTGAAACCAAAACCCTAATTTTCAGTCAACTGTGCAGTTCAAACTGGCTCTGCATCCACTCAAACCCTAGCTCTTGTGATTCCTCTGCATTTTTGACTTTGAGGAGATGGAATATGATATAAGAACACACATGGACCCCTTTGAGTTGATTGGTGGCCTTTGGAATGCCTCAAGAAGCTTTGGGATTGCTCAGATCACAAACCCTAGGTGCAGATGCCTTGAAAGCTATGCAGTGAATCAAAAATGAGATGTGGGATGATATGATTGTATTTATGCATATGAGGATGATCACAAGCCATGGTGTGAATGGGTGAGGGCAAATTTGGGGTGTTTACACCTGTGTCATACCTCGAAAAATACGACCTCACGATAAAAAAATACCGCGAATAAAAATTAAAACAACAGAGTCGCCACCGAACTTATTTTATTCCAATTAAGGAAAGGGAAAATATCGAGAAACCCTTTTTTAGAAAAATGGATAGAACAAGGTCTTTGAAACCAGATTCTAGGTTCGGGAGTCGATTCCGTTAGGGGAAGGTATTAGCACCCCTTACGACCATTGTACTCAACGGGAACCTCTTAGTTTAATTTGCGATTTAATGTTGACTTATGCTTTCTGTTTTCTTCGAATAAAATAAATGCGAACGATTCTAAATTAGGGTTAAAGAGAAATGAGTGGTTTTATTCCTAGGGTGCTCGGCAAGGAGTAACATCCGTGTGCCTACGTATTCCCTTGTGCAATGGGAAAGTCAGAGCCTCGTAGTTCGTGGTACTAAGGTTGGTCGGTTTGATTTAATGAACGAGTATTTAAACCGCATTCTAACTGCTAAGCATTGGCTTGTCTGCTCGCGATAGGAGGATGAAGCGCTAGCTTGTTTGTGAGATAGAAAGGATTTAAATATTTGGTTAAGATTTTTTAAGAATGAAAGGGTAAATAAACTGCGTCTTGAGGGGCGAGCCTCAGGAGAGTTTATTCGAGAATTCAAGGAATGCGAGACTCCAGAATTCAATTATTTCATTATTTGGTATGTGTGGATTAAGTATTTTAATTACAGAAAGTCGAATGAACCGCATCCCGTGGGGCGAGCCTCGGGAGTGTTCATTCAAGAATTCGAGGAATGTGAGACTCCAGAATTCAGTTAATCCGTTAAAATATTTAAATGTCGAGTTCGGAAAAAATTCGATGGCGAGGTACGATGCCCTCGGCTTACATGGTTCGTGATTCGATTAAGAAGATAACAAAAAGAAATGAATTAAATTGCGACAATTAAACCGGAATAAAATAATAGATATGAATTAATAAATTAATTGAATTTACTAAAATAATTGAAATAATATAATATAGTAAAATTTAAATTAAAGTTACTTTATTGAAATTGAATTACATAATAATAATAAAAAAGCGTCATAATAATTAAATTTTCCATTTAAAAGTATTGGAAATAATTTAATTTTGTTTTATATCATTGGCCTAAAAAATATTAATACTAACCAATTTAACTCATAAAGTTCTAAAAAAAAACATTAAAAGAAATGAAAAATTATAAAGCAAAACAAATAATAAAATGAAACATAAAAAAAAATAACAATGTAACAACAATTATATTGGGCCTAGAAGCCCAAACCATTGCATAAAGAAAATATAATATATAAAAAATTAGCAAGAACCATAAGGGTTATGTGCTGGATTTTTTGCATGTTAATAGGAAAACATGATGGATCATTGAAAATAAAACCGCATGAGTCCTAGCCCAAAATTCACTATGAACAGACAAAGTCAGAAAAATAATAATTAAAAAAAACAAAAGGGTGGATATTATGCATCGGCTGAAAATGTATGATATCAGTTCATAAAGCAAGTTGGGCTTCATAAAGCCCAAGGCCAACACAAAACAAATAAGAAGAAAAATAAAACAGATGAGAATATGAAAGTAGTTTGAAACACTCAGACCCACCCAAACACGTTTCTCCATCGGCGGCTTCCCTCTCACAGCGGTGGTTCTCTCTCGAACGTACTCTCTCCGTTTCGGTTTGGCTTTGATTTGCAGATGGTCTCGTTATTAGAAGCTCCCTCACAATCGAATATCGTGATCTCGTTTCAGTTCATCCCTCTACACGATTGCGTTTCAGCGGTGGTTCGATTTGTTTGGCGGTGTCAAGGAGTCGCGGTGGGTTGGTGGTTATGGCGAATTCAGTTTGTTGGGTTTTGGGAAGGGGTGGCTGAGGTTGCGGAGTGGTGGAGCGTTTTTTTCTTCAGATTTTCTAGGTTCTAATCTTTTCGGTTATTTTCATCTCATTCTCATTTTCACAACCAAATTTCTGAGTTTGGTTTCTGATAGTTTGCTGCGGTTTGTTTCAGATGTAGAGAATTTGTGATGGTTTCACAGTTGTTTATTGATGGAAGAAGGTGAAGGTGGTGAGTTTTTATTGAAAGTTTGTTGAACAACGAAGGTTGAATGTTTGGTTTTTTTGTTTCTTTTCCTCTCTGTCTCTCGGATTCTCTGCTTCTTTTCTGTTTTTTTTGGTGAAGTGTTTGATGAAGGAGGGTTGTTGGAGACGGTGTTTTATGACAGAACGAGATTTTGATTTATGGCTTTTGTGATCTGTTTGTGTAGAAGTATTGCGGCTGATATTTTCTAAGTTTTTGAGGCTTGGTTTTGTTCAGTTTTTTGCAGTGGTTTCACAAGGATTCCAAGCTCCTTTCTTGATTGTGATAATGAAGTTGTTATATAGGAGGATAAAATGGAGGGTGAAATAGGGAATTGTTAAGAAGATTTTGGGATAAACCGATGCTGATTTGGTTGTTATGGATGAGTTGTATTTTGTTAGTGGGAAGAGTAAATTTGCATTGCTCATGTGGGTTACGGGAAGATTCGTTTGGCTGCAAAATGTGTAATGAGAGAAGGAAAAAAGTTATTGTTGTAGTGGAATAGTGTGGGACCTGCATTATTTGGCTGAGAAGGAAAAAAAGTTGCATAATATTTTGGACTTTGTGAAATAATAATAATAACAATAATAATAAAAATAATAATAGTAATAATAAAAGAAATAACATTAATGATAATAATAATAAGAGATTAATAATAACAATAGGATAATGATAGAAATGATAATAAATAAGAAAAATAGTAATGATATCAGGAAAAAGAATAGTAATAATAAGAAAATAATGAAAATAATGAAGCATGATAAAAACAAATAATAATAATAATAATAATAATAATAATAATAATAATGAAAATGAGATATTTTTTTTTTTGTAGTTTTAATTGGAAAATGCGATAACTAATAAAAGAAAATGTAGATTTGAAAAAAATATGATTTATCGATATAAAAATGGAAGGATGATTTTTTTGAGAAATTTTAATAATGAACCTAAAAGATGAAATAGAATAAAAGAAGATATTTTTTTTTTGAATTTTCGAAAAATATACGGATAAAACAAGAAGTGACATATTTTTGAATTTTTTCGAATATCAGACAGAAAAATAAAATGGTATGTATGTTTTGGATTTTTTAATATGGTTAAATAAAATGGCGCAGGTAGGACAAATTTGGGGTATGACAGATGACCCTATCTAATTGACTTAGACCGAGTAAAGTGAACTGGCTCGCGTTCAAACTTTCAAGGTATAAGATAATTAGATACTAACAGACTCCGAATTTGTCCGCCAAAGAAAGAAATCGCGAAAAATAGCAGATGAAATAAACTGGAAATGATGGATGACATAGCAAATAAGCAAGTTGACAGAATAAATCACTTATTACTAGCGGATGATAAAGCGAAAAAACTGAAAATAAAATCACTTATCACCAAAGGATGATAAGGCAAATGACTGAAAATAAATCACTTATCACTAGAGGATGATAAGGCAACAGACTGAAAATAAAATCACTTATCACCTGAGGATGATAAGGCAAAGGACTGAAAATAAACTCACTTATCGCCATAGGAAGATAAGGCAAATGACTGAAAATAAAATCACTTATCACCAGAGGATGATAAGGCTAAAGACTGAAAATAAAATCACTTATCACCAGAGAATGATAAGGCAACAGACTGCAAATAAAATCACTTATCACCAAAAGGATGATAAAGTGACCCCGACACCAAAAGGATGCTGAGTAACTGAAAATAAAATAATTGCTATCACCAAAAGGATGATAAGGCAACCCCGACATCAAAAGGATGCTGAGTAACAGAAATTTAAATAATCGCTATCACCAAAAGGATGATAAAGCGACCCCGACACCAAAAGGATGACGGGTAACAGAAAATTAAATAACCGCTATCACCAAAAGGATGATAAAGCGACCCCGACACCAAAAGGATGACGAGTAACAGAAAATTAAATAATCTCTATCACCAAAAGGATGATAAAGCGACCCCGACACTAAAAAGGATGACGAGTAACAGAAAATTAAATAACTGCTATCACCAAAAGGATGATAAAGTGACCCCGACACCAAAAGGATGACGAGTAACAGAAAATTAAATAATTGCTATCACCAAATGGATGATAAAGCGACCCCGACACCAAAAGGATGACGAGTAACAGAAAATTAAATAACCGTTATCACCAAAAGGAAGATAAAGCGACCCCGACACCAAAAGGATGCCGAGTGACTGAAAATTAAATAAACTGGAAGAGAAAAATCCAACGGGAGCGTCCACTAAATAACACCTAGGAGAATCTTTGGAATCTTCGGTCGTCCCTGGACCCTGACTTCCGCTGGGGAAAGGCCTGGAATCTTGGGTTAATCCTGGATCCTGAGCTATGCACGTATGCTTGATTTTTTGAAATGGTATTCCATAATGATGGAGATACGATGCAAGTGCTTATGTATTGATGAAAATTAAAACGTTGGGAGATATAAAAAGTCTGATTTACTTAGGTATGCAAATGATGCACATGTTGTAAATGATTGATGTAAATGATGTGTAATGATGCATATGAGGTGATGGGAAAATGAAAGGTGTCAGCTTGGTGTACTTTTGGTCTGGTAGTTGCCAATAATGATTGGACTTTGGGTGGGTGGAGGGCTTGATTCCCCGACACTCGATCTTTGACAATGTATGATCAGAAAATGGATCTGAAAGCTCTAAGTTCGGTTACTTGCTGATGAGCGAAGCGACTTAATTGACACATGAAGACTGATTTGCTTTGAAGGGTTGGCAACATCTAGCAAGGACTGCCTGATTAGCTGTGGAGTAGAGATAAGAAGATTTTCTCCTCGTTTGCTTGCCCCTGCCTGTAGGGTATTTGAAATAAAACGGGTGGGGAAGCTTTGACAATGACCATGGCGTGATCTGCCCCAGTGTGTGGATTTGGTAGGTGCCTGCCCCTGATTGAGCTGTCTGAAGATAATTTGCCCCTGATTGGGCTATTGAAGATGATTTTTCCCCTGATTGAGCTATTGAGAATGGTTTTGCCACTGATTGAGCTATTGAGAATGGTTTTTCCCCTGATTGAGCTATTGAGAATGGTTTTGCCCTTGATTGAGCTGATTTTGAAGAATTATTGGTTCAAGTTCCTCTTTTGATTGCCCTTTGTTGGGATTGCACTGATGTCAAGCACTGAATTGCAATTAAATTATTCATACACAAATGGTAGTGTTAATGTAACGTTCATGCGAGTTTTGAATAAAAGTCAATTTATTTGAATGCTATTAAAGTGTGACGAATGGACCGTTAGTCCTAACGAGGTGCTGATTTAGAAAATGCGTGAAAGATGCATCAAGAGAAATGTGCAATCAAGATTGAAGATTAGCATATATATGGGAGTCAGTTTACGCAACCTTGTTGGTAGCATGCTTTCATAATAAACTGTGCCTCAATTAGGACTTTCGAGGGTTGTAACGTGGTCTGGTTAATGGTTTGAGAAAAAAAGATATAAGGCTCAAATTTTGATCAGTACCCACCCCTCTTCGTGATGTTCTCCAGTCCTACGTTCAGTTAGCTCTACACATGCATTGGTTTTTGATGTTGCAAGAGTGAAGATGAAGCTTTAAAGTTTGCTTGAAAACGGCAGTCATCTTATTTTGCTGGTGACCCTTTGATTCTTGATTTGGTGGTCACTGATATTTGTTTTGCTTTTGCTGAGGATTTGAGTTCCTCTTTTGATTTCTTTTTTCGACTAAGTCTCCCTTCGGGTGCTCAACTTAGTGGCTTTTCTTTTCTTCTTTTTTTTTTGTTTGAATATTGTGACTGCCAAGTCATTTGTTGATGGTCCTCTGACGGGATGTCTCATCTTGCGATTTGAAAGTGTAGTCGGGTTAACTTAACAACTACCCTGCCCCGGGTTAGATGTAAGGGTATGTATCCGAAAGAAACTCCTACTTCTAAGCTCGAAGTGGTTGACTAGGGATTAACTCCTTATATCTCCAGTGTTTGGGAATTTGAAAGAATGCATGTACATCACTGACAAGGTTTTATCCGAAAGCGTACCACAACAGTTATGGGTATTTCGTTTTCATCATCCTCCCTCAAATATTTCCTAAAGTGAAGTGAGGAAATATTTTGTGATTTTGTGATAAATGATAAATAATGAGAAAATAGGAATAGATTGATGCAAAACATGCATAAACATAGAATTAACAAAACCAATTACAAATGATAATGTTCAAAGCAAATAGTACTTAACAAACAGTACAAAATAACAAAGATGCGAAAATGATAAATGGCGACGACCGCTTTGATTTGAGGAATGAACTTATCTTGATTGAATGCTTCAAAGTTGGTGACTACTCAGCTTGGTCTTCGACAAACCCTTCAAATGCCTTCACTTGTTGGCCCAGTGCGGCGGCATTGGATTGTTCTGGACATTTGGATTTCTCTGGGTGAAGGTGAGATCCTTAGAGTCGATCAGATCTTGAATCTTGTGCTTGAACGATTTGCAGTTCTCAATCGCGTGACCTGGAGCACCCTTGTGATACTCACAGCGGGCATTGGCATCATAGTCTCGAGCGGTACCAGTTTGTGGTGGCAGGTCTTTCAAAACAAGAGTTACCTTTGCCATCAGCCCGTTAAAGATTTCGCCATATGACAAAGGCAGTGGATCAAAGTTTCTTTCAGGCCTTCTTTGCTGATATGGTGGGCGCTGTTGAGGAGCGCGTTGTTGTTGTTGCCAGGCCGTTGGGGGTAGGCCGGTTGCTGGTACGGATTGGGCGCATACTGCGCAGCTGCAATCATAGGATGTGGATGTGGTTAATAAGCCATCTGAGGTGGAAACGGAGCTTGAATGGCCTGCTGATAAGGCATTGGAGGAACTGGTTGATATGGCATAGGAGCATATTGTGCAGCAGCAACATACGGATACTGGTAGTAGGGGATTGGAGTAGGTGTACTCTGTTGAGGTTTCCCACTTGCAGAAGAAATGACATTTGTTTCGCCCTTCTTGTACCCGTTGAAAGGCTTCTTGGTTCCAGATTGGCTGCTAGAACCTCCTTGAATCATTCCATTTTTCAAACCTTCTTCAATTCTTTCTCCGACCATCACCATGTCTGAAAATCCAGAAGATACGCTGCTGATCAGCTTCTCGTAGTATTGCCCCTATAGGGTACCCATGAAGATATCGATCAATTCATGGTCAACCAATGGCGGATGCACTCTGGCAGCTAACTCCCTCCAGCGTTAGGCATACTCCTTAAAGGATTCACTCTCCTTTTGAGACATACTTTGAAGTTGAGTGCGATTCGGAGCTAAGTCAGCATTGTACTTGTATTGCTTTTTGAATGCATCAGATAGATCAAGCCAAGTACGAACATTGTTACGCTCAAGCTGCATGTACAATTCTAGAGATGCTCCTGACAGGCTGTCTTGGAAGAAATGGATCATGAGCTTGTCATCTTTGGCATGAGCGGCCATTTTTCTGCAGTACATCCTCAAATGAAGCTCAGGACAGCTGAGGCCTTTGTATTTTTCAAATTCTGGTAGTTTGAACTTAGCAGGGATCACAACATCCGGAACTAGACACATGTCTGAAGCACTCAGAGAGGTTGAATTGTGTCCTTCCATGATTCAGAGTTTTTCAGCTAACTCGCGACACATCTTCATAGCTTCGGATTCTTGAACAACATGGGGATTGGTGATTGGAACAACAGTATGCATCTCATACTCAACTTGATGATCCTCTTCAGCATGAGGAAACTGGACTTGAGTTGGAAAAGATTGAACTTGAGGAATAGCACCAACAGTAACACCAGAGGTAGGTATTGGTTGGGAAGTGACCTCTTCAACAGCAGGAGTGAAGCCTGGAGGCAAACCATAGACCAAAGGATTTGGAACTGGAACTGAAGGCATTGCGCGTGACGCAGATCCTTGCACGAGAACATTGTTCATTGCGGCAGCAGCTTCGCGACGTTCTTCTATCCTATCCAAAGCTTGCAAAGTCTCATAAATCTGGTCAATCTTGTTCTTGACCGAGTAAATCTTTTCCCTCATAGCAGCTTGCTCTTCTTGAATCACGTCCATTAGTCTTCTAGTGTTGGCTCTAGTTAGATACGGGCGTCTAGCACGATACGGGCGTCGGGAAACCAGCTTGATTTACTGAAGATGAAGGAACATGGGATAAGTTTTCGGCTTTGGAATGAAATGCAAGATGAACAAATAATGCAAATGAAATGAATATGCATATGAATGCAATGCAAGATCCAGGATCACGAGTATAATCTGCTCTGAGGTAAACCATAGCAACGAGTAAATAACCGGTATCTCTGATAAAAGTAACCTTAACAAATAGGCTCTTATAGGATTGTTCTAAGTTCTTTACCCGTAAAACCACTCACAGGATAGTTTCTACGGTTATGGATAAGATACTCAAGGTCATGGACGCTAATCGTACTAACGTCCTGCCACAGGTTAGCTGTATTATGACGATAACAACGATAAGGTCTACCTTGAGTGGAGTTCTCATGTTAGTCGTATGAGGAGTGGGTCCTCGGAGACTAACACTACGCAACTACCAACATTGAAACTGGTTCTAAAAGTGGTCCCAGAGTCACAGCCCCTTCATGAATCAAGTCATGCGACAGGCTAGCCGTGTTATGACGAGATCTATGAATAGGTCCACTCTCTAGGGGGAGCTTTCATGCTAGGCTTGCAAGGAGCGAGTCCTTGTAGACTAACACTAATAACTTCTAATTCTAAACTGGGTGTTCCCTCTTCTTTTTCGAAAACTCAGATGTCGTCCCAGGATCCAACAAGCAAATATGATAATGATTATAATAAAGAGAGATAAAAATAAACAAGCATAAATAAAAAGCATGAAGAAACAGATAAGCAAAGTAGACATTGATCGCAAAGTAAACTAAGTTAGGCTTGACTCTCTGACTCTCCCCAGCAGAGTCGCCAGCTGTCGTACCTCGAAAAATACGACCTCGCTAAAAAAAATACCGCGGATAAAAATTAAAACAACAGAGTCGCCACCGAACTTATTTTATTCCAATTAAGGAAAGGGAAAATATCGAGAAACCCTTTTTTAGAAAAATGGATAGAACAAGGTCTTTGAAACAAGATTCTAGGATTGGGAGTCGATTCCGTAAGAGGAAGGTATTAGCACCCCTTACGACCGTTGTACTCAACGGGAACCTCTTAGTTTAATTTGCGATTTAATGTTGACTTATGCTTTCTGTTTTCTTCGAATAAAATAAATGCGAACGATTCTAAATTAGGGTTAAAGAGTAATGAGTGGTTTTATTCCTAGGGTGCTCGGCAAGGAGTAAGATCCGTGTGCCTATGTATTCCCTTGTGCAATGGGAAAGTCAGAGCCTCGTAGTTCGTGGTACTAAGGTTGGTCGGTTTGATTTAATGAACGAGTATTTAAACCGCATTCTAACTGCTAAGCGTTGGCTTGTCTGCTCGCGATAGGAGGCTGAAGCGCTAGCTTGTTTGTGAGATATAAAGGATTTAAGTAATGTTCGCTTGAAGAATGTTCGATTTGGTTAAGATTTTTTAAGAATGAAAGGGTAAATAAACTGCGTCTTGAGGGGCGGGCCTCAGGAGAGTTTATTCGAGAATTCGAGGAATGTGAGACTCCAGAATTCAATTCTTTCATTATTTGGTATGTGTGGATTAAGTATTTTAAATACAGAAAGTCGAATGAACCGCATCCCGCGGGACGAGCCTCGGGAGTGTTCATTCAAGAATTCGAGGAATGCGAGACTCCAGAATTCAGTTAATCCGTTAAAATATTTAAATGTCGAGTTCGGAAAAAATTCGATGGCGAGGTACGATGCGCTCGACTTACATGGTTCGTGATTCGATTAAGAAGATAACAAAAAGAAATGAATTAAATTGCGACAATTAAACCGGAATGAAATAATAGATATAAATTAATAAATTAATTGAATTTACTAAAATAATTGAAATAATATAATATAGTAAAATTTAAATTAAAGTTACTTTATTGAAATTGAATTATATAATAATAAAAAAAAAGAAAGCCTCATAATAATTAAATTTTCCAATTAAAAGTATTGGAAATAATTTAATTTTGTTTTATATCATTAGCCTAAAAACTATTAATACTAACCAATTTAACTCATAAAGCTCTAAAAAAAACATTAAAAGAAATGAAAAATTATAAAGCAAAACAAATAATATAATGAAACATAAAAAAAAAATAATAACAATGTAACAACAATTATATTGGGCCTAGAAGCCCAGACCATTGTATAAACAAAATAGAATATAAAAAAAAAATCAGCAAGAACCATAAGGGTTATGTGCTGGATTTTTTGCATGTTAATAGGAAAACATGATGGATCATTAAAAATAAAACCGCATGAGTCCTAGCCCAAAATTCACTATGAACAGACAAAATCAGAAAAATAATAATTAAAAAAAACAAAAGGGTGGATATGATGCATCGACTGAAAATGTATGATATGAGTTCATAAAGCAAGTTGGGCTTCATAAAGCCCAAGGCCAACACAAAACAAATAAGAAAAAAAAACAGATGAGAATATGAAAGTAGTTTGAAACACTCAGACCCACCCAAACACGTATCTCCATCGGCGGCTTCCCTCTCACAGCGGTGGTTCTCTTTCGAACGTACTCTCTCCGTTTCGGTTTGGCTTCAATTTGCAGATGGTCTCGTTATTAGAATCTCTCTCACAATCGAATATCGCGATCTCGTTTCGGTTCATCCCTCTGCACGATTGCGTTTCAGCGGTGGTTCTATTTGTTTGGCGGTTTCAAGGAATCGCGATGGGTTGGTGGTTATGGCGAATTCAGTTTGTTGGGTTTTGGCAAGGGGTGGCTGAGGTTGCGGAGTGGTGAAGCGTTTTTTTTCTTCAGATTTTCTAGGTTCTAATCTTTTCGGTTATTTTCATCTCATTCTCAGTTTCACAACCAATTTTCTGAGTTTGGTTTCTGATAGTTTGCTGCGGTTTGTTTCAGATGTAGAGAATTTGTGATGGTTTCACGGTTGTTTATTAATGGAAGAAGGTGAAGGTGGTGAGTTTTTATGGAAAGTCTGTTGAACAACGAAGGTTGAATGTTTGGTTTTTTCGTTTGTTTTCCTCTCTGTCTCTCGGATTCTCGCTTCTTTTTTGTTTTTTTTTGTTTTTTTTGGTGAAGTGTTTGATGAAGGAGGGTTATTGGAGACGATGTTTTATGACAGAACGAGATTTTGGTTTATGGCTTTTGTGATCTGTTTGTGTAGAAGTATTGCGGCTGATATTTTCTAAGTTTTTGAGGCTTGGTTTTGTTCAGTTTTTTGCAGGGGTTTCACAAGGATTCCAAGCTCCTTTCTTGATTGTGATATTGAAGTTGTTATATAGGAGGATAAAATGGAGGGTGAAATAGGGAATTGTTAAGAAGATTTTGGGATAAGAAGATGTTGATTTGGTTGTTATGGATGAGTTGTATTTTGTTAGTGGGAAGAGTAAATTTGCATTGCTCATGTGGGTTACGGGAAGATTCGTTTGGCTGCAAAATGTGTAATGAGAGAAGTGAAAAAAGTTATTGTTGTAGTGGAATAGTGTGGGACCTGCATTATTTGGCAGAGAAGGAAAAAAAAAGTTGCATAATATTTTGGACTTTGTGAAATAATAATAATAACAATAATAATAAAAATAATAATAGTAATAATAAAAGAAATAACATTAATGATAATAATAATAAGAGATTAATAATAACAATAGGATAATGATAGAAATGATAATAAATAAGAAAAATAGTAATGATATCAGGAAAAAGAATAGTAATAATAAGAAAATAATGAAAATAATGAAGCATGATAAAAACAAATAATAATAATAATAATAATAATAATGAAAATGAGATATTTTTTTTTTTTGTAGTTTTAATTGGAAAATGCGATAACTAATAAAAGAAAATGTAGATTTGAAAAAAATATGATTTATCGATATAAAAATGGAAGGATGATTTTTTTGAGAAATTTTAATAATGAACCTAAAAGATGAAATAGAATAAAAGAAGATATTTTTTTTTTGAATTTTCGAAAAATATACGGATAAAACAAGAAGTGACATATTTTTGAATTTTTTCGAATATCAGACAGAAAAATAAAATGGTATGTATGTTTTGGATTTTTTAATATGGTTAAATAAAATGGCGCAGGTAGGACAAATTTGGGGTATGACAGATGCCCCTATCTAATTGACTTAGACCGAGTAAAGTGAACTAGCTCGCGTTCAAACTTTCAAGGTATAAGATAATTAGATACTAACAGACTCCGAATTTGTCCGCCAAAGAAAGAAATCGCGAAAAATAGCAGATGAAATAAACTGGAAATGATGGGTGACATAGAAAATAAGCAAGTTGACAGAATAAATCACTTATTACTGGCGGATGATAAAGCGAAAAAACTGAACATAAAATCACTTATCACCAAAGGATGATAAGGCAAATGACGGAAAATAAATCACTTATCACCAGAGGATGATAAGGCAACAGACTGAAAATAAAATCACTTATCACCTGAGGATGATAAGGCAAAGGACTGAACATAAAATCACTTATCGCCAGAGGAAGATAAGGCAAATGATTGAAAATAAAATCACTTATCACCAGAGGATGATAAGGCTAAAGAGTGAAAATAAAATCACTTATCACCAGAGGATGATAAGGAAACAGACTGCAAATAAAATCACTTATCACCAAAAGGATGATAAAGTGACCCCGACACCAAAAGGATGCTGAGTAACTGAAAATAAAATAATTGCTATCACCAAAAGGATGATAAGGAAACCCCGAGATCAAAAGGATGCTGAGTAACTTAAATTTAAATAACCGCTATCACCAAAAGGATGATAAAGCGACCCCGACACCAAAAGGATGACGAGTAACCGAAAATTAAATAATCGCTATCACCAAAAGGATGATAAAGCGACCCCAACACCAAAAGGATGACGAGTAACAGAAAATTAAATAACCGCTATCACCAAAAGGATGATAAAGCGACCCCGACACCAAAAGGATGACGAGTAACAGAAAATTAAATAACCTCTATCAACAAAAGGATGATAAAGAGACCCCGACACCAAAAGGATGCCGAGTGACTGAAAATTAAATAAACTGGAAGAGAAAAATCCAACGGGAGCGTCCACTGAATAACACCTAGGATAATCTTTGGAATCTTCGGTCGTCCTTGGACCCTGACTTCCTCTGGGGAAAGGCCTGTAATCTTAGGTTGATCCTGGATCCTGAGCTATGCACGTATGCTTGATTTTTTGAAATGGTATTCTATAATGATGGAGATACGATGCAAGTGCTTATGTATTGATGAAAATTAAAACGTTGGGAGTTATAAAAAGTCTGATTTACTTAGGTATGCAAATGATGCACATGTTGTAAATGATTGATGTAAATGATGTGTAATGATGCATATGATGTGATGGGAAAATGAAAGGTTCCAGCTTGGTGGACTTTTGGTCTGGTAGTTGCCAATAACGATTGGACTTTGGGTGGGTGGAGGGCTTGATTCCCCGACACTCGATCTTTGACAATGTATGATCAGAAAATGGATCTGAAAGCTCTAAGTTCGGTTACTTGCTGATGAGCGAAGCGACTTAATTGACACATGAAGACTGATTTGCTTTGAAGGGTTGACAACATCTAGCAAGGACTGCCTGATTAGCTGTGGAGTAGAGATAAGAAGATTTTCTCCTCGTTTGCTTGCCCCTGCCTGTAGGGTATTTAAAATAAAACGGGTGGGGAAGCTTTGACAATGACCATGGCGTGATCTGCCCCAGTGTCTGGATTTGGTAGGTGCCTGCCCCTGATTGAGCTGTCTGAAGATAATTTGCCCCTGATTGGGCTATTGAAGATGATTTTGCCCCTGATTGAGCTATTGAGAATGGTTTTGCCACTGATTGAGCTATTGAGAATGGTTTTTCCCCTGATTGAGCTACTGAGAATGGTTTTGCCCCTGATTGAGCTGATTTTGAAGAATTATTGGTTAAGTTCCTCTTTTGATTGCCCTTTGTTGGGATTGCACTGATGTCAAGCACTGAATTGCAATTAAATTATTCATACACAAATGGTAGTGTTAATGTAACGTTCATGCGAGTTTTGAAAAAAAGTCAATTTATTTGAATGCTATTAAAGTGTGACGAATGGACCGTTAGTCCCAACGAAGTGCTGATTTAGAAAGTGCGTGAAAGATGCATCAAGAATAATGTGCAATCGAGATTGAAGATTAGCAAATATATGGGAGTCAGTTTACGCAACCTTGTTGGTAGCATGCTTTCATAATAAACCGCGCATCAATTAGGACTTTCGAGGGTTGTAACGTGGTCTGGTTAATGGTTTGAGAAACAAAGATATAAGGCTCAAATTTTGATCAATACCCACCCCTCTTCGTGATGTTCTCCAGCCCTACGTTCAGTTAACTCTACACATGCATTTGTTTTGATGTTGAAAGAGTGAAGATGAAGCTTTAAAGTTTGCTTCAAAACGGCAGTCATCTTATTTTGCTGGTGACCCTTTGATTCTTGATTTGGTGGTCATTGATATTTGTTTTGCTTTTGCTGAGGATTTGAGTTCCTCTTTTGATTTCCTTTTTTGACTAAGTCCCCCTTCGGGTGCTCAACTTAGTGGCTTTTCTTTTCTTCTTTTTTTTTGTTTGAATATTGTGACTGCCAAGTCATTTGTTGATGGTCCTCTGACGGGATGTCTCATCTTGCGATTTGAAAGTGTAGTCGGGTTAACTGAACAACTACCCTGCCCCGGGTTAGATGTAAGGTTTTGTATCCGAAAGAAACTCCTACTTCTAAGCTCGAAATGGTTGACTAGGGATTAACTCCTTATATCTCCAGTGTTTGGGAATTTGAAAGAATGCCTATACATCATTGACAAGGTTTTATCCGAAAGCGTACCACAACAGTTATGGGTATTTCGTTTTCATCATCCTCCCTCAAATATTTGCTAAAGTGAAGTGAGGAAATATTTTGTGATTTTGTGATAAATGATAAATAATGAGCAAATACGAATAGATTGATTCAAAACATGCATAAACATAACATTAACAAAACCAATTACAAATGATAATGTTCAAAGCAAATAGTACTTAACAAACAATACAAAATAACAAAGATGCGAAAATGATAAATGGCGACGACCGCTTTGATTTGAGGAATGAACTTATCTTGATTGAATGCTTCAAAGTTAGTGACTACTCAGCTTGGTCTTTGACAAACCCTTCAAATGCCTTCACTTGTTGGCCCAGTGCGGCGGCATTGGATTGTTCTGGACATTTGGATTTCTCGGGGTAAAGGTGAGATCCTTAGAGTCGATCAGATCTTGAATCTTGTGCTTGAATGATTTGCAGTTCTCGATCGCGTGACCTGGAGCACACTTGTGATACTCACAACAGGCATTGGCATCATAGTCTCGGGCGGTACCAGTTTGTGGTGGCAGGTCTTTCAAAATAAGAGTTCCCTTTGCCATCAGCCCGTTAAAGATTTCTCCATATGACAAAGGCAGTGGATCAAAGTTTCTTTCAGGCCTTCTTTGCTGATATAGTGGGCGCTGTTGAGGAGCGCGTTGTTGTTGTTGACTAGGCCGTTAGGGGTAGGCCGGTTGCTGGTACGGATTGGGCGCATACTGCGCAGCTGCAATCATAGGATATGGACATGGTTAATAAGCCATCTGAGGTGGAAACGGAGCTTGAATGGCCTGCTGATAAGGCATTGGAGGAACTGGTTGATATGGCATAGGAGCATATTGTGCAGCAGCAACATACGGATACTGGTAGTAGGGGATTGGAGTAGGTGTACTCTGTTGAGGTTTCCCACTTGCAGAAGAAATGACATTTGTTTCGCCCTTCTTGTACCCGTTGAAAGGCTTCTTGGTTCCAGATTGGCTGCTAGAACCTCCTTGAATCATTCCATTTTTCAAACCTTCTTCAATTCTTTCTCCGACCATCACCATGTCTGAAAATCCAGAAGATACGCTGCTGATCAGCTTCTCGTAGTATTGCCCCTATAGGGTACCCATGAAGATATCGATCAATTCACGGTCAACCAATGGCGGATGCACTCTGGCAGCTAACTCCCTCCAGCGTTGGGCATACTCCTTAAAGGATTCGCTCTCCTTTTGAGACATACTCTGAAGTTGAGTGCGATTCGAAGCTAAGTCAGCGTTGTACTTTTATTGCTTTTTGAATGCATCAGATAGATCAAGCCAAGTACAAACATTGTTACGCTCAAGCTGCATGTACAATTCTAGAGATGCTCCTGACAAGCTGTCTTGGAAAGCAATGGATCATGAGCTTGTCATCTTTGGCATGAGCGGCCATTTTTCTGCAGTACATCCTCAAATGAAGCTCAGGACAGCTGAGGCCTTTGTATTTTTCGAATTCTGGCAGTTTGAACTTAGCAGGGATCACAACATCCAGAACTAGACACATTTCTGAAGCACTCAGCGAGGTTGAATTGTGTCCTTCCATAATTCAGAGTTTTTCAGCTAACTCGCGACACATCTTCATAGCTTCAGATTCTTGAACAACATGGGGATTGGTGATTGGAACAACAGTATGCATCTCATACTCAACTTGATGATCCTCTTCAGCATGAGGAAACTAGACTTGAGTTGGGAAAGGTTGAGCTTGAGGAATAACACCAACAGTAACACCAGAGGTAGGTATTGGTTGGGAAGTGACCTCTTCAACAGCAGGAGTGAAGCCTGGAGGCAAACCATAGACCAAAGGATTTGGAATTGGAATTGAAGGCATTGCGCGTGACGAAGATCCTTGCACGAGAACATTATTCATTGTGGCAGCAACTTCGCGACGTTCTTCTATCCTAGCCAAAGCTTGCAAAGTCTCATAAATCTGGTCAATCTTGTTCTTGACCGAGTCAATGTCTTCCCTCATAGCAGCTTGCTCTTCTTGAATCACGTCCATTAGTCTTCTAGTGTTGGCTCTAGTTAGATACGGGCGTCTAGCACGATAAGGGCGTCGGGAAACCAGCTTGATTTACTGAAGATGAAGGAACATGGGATAAGTTTACGGCTTTGGAATGAAATTCAAGATGAACAAATAATGCAAATGAAATGAATATGCATATGGATGCAATGCAAGATCCAGGATCACGGGTATAATCTGCTCTGAGGTGAACCATAGCAACGAGTAAATAACCGGTATCTCTGATAAAAGTAACCTTAACAAATAGGCTCTTATAGGATTGTTCTAAGTTCTTTACCCGTAAAACCACTCACAGGATAGTTTCTACGGTTATGGATAAGATACTCAAGGTCATGGACGCTAATTGTACTAACGTCCTGCCACAGGCTAGCTGTATTATGACGATAACAACGACAAGGTCTACCTTGAGTGGAGTTCTCATGTTAGTTGTATGAGGAGCGGGTCCTCGGAGACTAACACTACGCAACTACCAACATTGAAACTGGTTCTGAAAGTGGTCCCAGAGTCACAGCCCCTTCATGAATCAAGTCATGCGACAGGCTAGCCATGTTATGACAAGATCTATGAATAGGTCTACTCTCTAGGGGGAGCTTTCATGCTAGGCTTGCAAGGAGTGAGTCCTTGTAGACTAACACTAATAACTTCCAATTCTAAACTGGGTGTTCCCTCTTCTTTTTCGAAAACTCAGATGTCGTCCCAGGATCCAACAAGCAAGTATGATAATGATCATAATAAAGAGAGATAAAAATAAACAAGCATAAATAAAAAGCATGAAGAAACAGATAAGCAAAGTAGACATTGATCGCAAAGTAAACTAAGTTAGGCTTGACTCTCTGACTCTCCCCAGCAGAGTCGCCAGCTGTTGTACCTCGAAAAATACGACCTCGCGATAAAAAAATACCGCGGATAAAAATTAAAACAACAGAGTCGCCACCGAACTTATTTTATTCCAATTAAGGAAAGGGAAAATATCGAGAAACCCTTTTTTAGAAAAATGGATAGAATAAGGTCTTTGAAACCAGATTCTAGGTTCGGGAGTCGATTCCGTAAGGGGAAGGTATTAGCACCCCTTACGACCGTTGTACTCAACGGGAACCTCTTAGTTTAATTTGAGATTTAATGTTGACTTATGCTTTCTATTTTCTTCGAATAAAATAAATGCGAATGATTCTAAATTAGGGTTAAAGAGAAATGAGTGGTTTTATTCCTAGGGTGCTCGACAGGGAGTAAGATCCGTGTGCCTATGTATTCCCTTGTGCAATGGGAAAGTCAGAGCCTCGTAGTTCGTGGTACTAAGGTTGGTCGGTTTGATTTAATGAACGAGTATTTAAACCACATTCTAACTGCTAAGCGTTGGCTTGTCTGCTCGCGATAGGAGGCTGAAGCGCTAGCTTGTTTGTGAGATAGAAAGGATTTAAATAATGTTCGCTTGAAGAAATGTTCGATTTGGTTATGATTTTTTAAGAATGAAAGGGTAAATAAACTGCGTCTTGAGGGGCGGGCCTCAGGATAGTTTATTCGAGAATTCGAGACTCCAGAATTCAATTCTTTCATTATTTGGTATGTGTGGATTAAGTATTTTAATTACAGAAAGTCGAATGAACCGCATCCCGCGGGACGAGCCTCGGGAGTGTTCATTCAAGAATTCGAGGAATGCGAGACTCCAGAATTCAGTTAATCCGTTAAAATATTTAAATGTCGAGTTTGGAAAAAAATTCGATGGCGAGGTACGATGCGCTCGGCTTACATGGTTCGTGATTCGATTAAGAAGATAACAAAAAGAAATGAATTAAATTGCAACAATTAAACCGGAATGAAATAATAGATATAAATTAATAAATTAATTGAATTTACTAAAATAATTGAAATAATATAATATAGTAAAATTTAAATTAAAGTTACTTTATTGAAATTGAATTACATAATAATAAAAAAATAAAAGCCTCATAATAATTAAATTTTCCAATTAAAAGTATTGGAAATAATTTAATTTTGTTTTATATCATTGGCCTAAAAAATATTAATACTAATCAATTTAACTCATAATAAAGTTCTAAAAAAAAACATTAAAAGAAATGAAAAATTATAAAGCAAAACAAATAATAAAATGAAACATAAAAAAAAATAATAACAATGTAACAACAATTATATTGGGCCTAGAAGCCCAGACCATTGCATAAACAAAATAGAATATAAAAAAAAAATCAGCAAGAACCATAAGGGTTATGTGCTGGATTTTTTGCATGTTAATAGGAAAACATGATGGATCATTGAAAATAAAACCGCATGAGTCCTAGCCCAAAATTCACTATGAACAGACAAAATCAGAAAAATAATAATTAAAAAAAACAAAAGGGTGGATATGATGCATCGGCTAAAAATGTATGATATGAGTTCATAAAGCAAGTTGGGCTTCATAAAGCCCAAGGCCAACACAAAACAAATAAGAAAAAAAAAACAGATGAGAATATGAAAGTAGTTTGAAACACTCAGACCCACCCAAACACGTTTCTCCATCGGCGGATTCCCTCTCACAGCGGTGGTTCTCTCTCGAACGTACTCTCTCCGTTTCGGTTTGGCTTCAATTTGCAGATGGTCTCGTTATTAGAATCTCTCTCATAATCGAATATCGCGATCTCGTTTCGGTTCATCCCTCTGCACGATTGCGTTTCGGCGGTGGTTCGATTTGTTTGGCGGTGTCAAGGAGTCGCGGTGGGTTGGTGGTTATGGCGAATTCGGTTTGTTGGGTTTTGGCAAGGGGTGGCTGAGGTTGCAGAGTGGTGGAGCGTTTTTTTTCTTCAGATTTTCTAGGTTCTAATCTTTTCAGATTTTTTCATCTCATTCTCAGTTTCACAACCAATTTTCTGAGTTTGGTTTCTGATAGTTTGCTGCGGTTTGTTTCAGATGTAGAGAATTTGTGATGGTTTCACGGTTGTTTATTGATGGAAGAAGGTGAAGGTGGTGGGTTTTTATGGAAAGTTTGTTGAACAACAAAGGTTGAATGTTTGGTTTTTTCGTTTCTTTTCCTCTCTGTCTCTCGGATTCTCTGCTTCTTTTCTATTTTTTTTTGTTTTTTTTTGGTGAAGTGTTTGATGAAGGAGGGTTGTTGGAGAAGGTGTTTTATGACAGAACGAGATTTTGGTTTATGGCTTTTGTGATTTGTTTGTGTAGAAGTATTGCAGCTGATATTATCTAAGTTTTTGAGGCTTTGTTTTGTTTAGTTTTTTGTAGGGGTTTCACAAGGATTCCAAGCTCCTTTCTTGATTGTGATAATGAAGTTGTTATATAGGAGGATAAAATGGAGGGTGAAACAGGGAATTGTTAAGAAGATTTTAGGATAAGAAGATGCTGATTTGGTTGTTATGAATGAGTTGTATTTTGTTAGTGGGAAGAGTAAATTTGCATTGCTCATGTGGGTTACGAGAAGATTCGTTTGGCTGCAAAATGTGTAATGAGAGAAGTGAAAAAAGTTGTTGTTGTAGTGGAATAGTGTGGGACCTGCATTATTTGGCTGAGAAGGAAAAAAAAGTTGCATAATATTTTGGACTTTGTGAAATAATAATAATAACAATAATAATAAAAATAATAATAGTAATAATAAAAGAAATAACATTAATGATAATAATAATAAGAGATTAATAATAACAATAGGATAATGATAGAAGTGATAATAAATAAGAAAAATAGTAATGATATCAGGAAAAAGAATAGTAATAATAAGAAAATAATGAAAATAATGAAGGATGATAAAAACAAATAATAATAATAATAATAATAATGAAAATGAGATAATTTTTTTTTGATGTTTTAATTGGAAAATGCGATAACTAATAAAAGAAAATGTAGATTTGAAAAAAAATATGATTTATCGATATAAAAATGGAAGGATGATTTTTTTGAGAAATTTTAATAATGGACCTAAAAGATGAAATAGAATAAAAGAAGATATTTTTTTTTGAATTTTCGAAAAATATACGGATAAAACAAGAAGTGACATATTTTTGAATTTTTTCGAATATCAGACAGAAAAATAAAATGGTATGTATGTTTTTGATTTTTTAATATGGTTAAATAAAATGGCGCAGGTAGGACAAATTTGGGGTATGACAACTTGTAATCACCATCAAGTATTTCATCAGCAATATATATAAAAACTCGAATTCCCCGTAGATATAAGCCAAATCATCCCCTTTGCATTCTCAAATACATATACCTATACATTCTCTTTTGACACTCGTCCGTGTCACTTTTCCCCAACATGGTTACCAAATCACTTGGTGCAAACAAAGTACTTATTTATAATATACTCGTTTCGACGCTCGTCCGTGTCATCCTATCCCCACAGGTCGCCAGAATACGTTTTGCACTTTCACATAAAAATATTTGTTCATGACTTATACATATTCTCTTTTGAACACTCTTCCGTGTCATACTTTCCCCAGCTAGTTGAACACTCGTCCGTGTCTTGCTCATACTTCACCAACAAATCAATATTCACTCATACTTATACAGAAGATACTCGTCCGTATCTTGTATATATATCACTCCTCAAACAGAGCCGACACTCGTCCGTGTTCTTTGTTAACCAGTTGGTACTCGTCCGTATCATCATCTCTGAACACGTGTCAACATTTGTTTCTACCGATACTCGTCCATATCATGGTCCTGAGGATGCTCGTCCGCATCTTTAATCTATACACAGTGTCAAACACTTATACCTTTTATTCTTAAGCTTAAGCACTTATCCGTGTTTACCGTTCCCTAGTAAGTCACCAACAAAACAACTTTTCTTCTATCCGACATTCGTCCTATGTCGTGATACTTTCGGCAGCCATTCCTTGCCAGGTGATCGTCCTTCACCTTTGGATGACCATCCCTCATCCCTTTCCCCAACAGAGTCTCCATTATTGGAACCTTTCTATCAGACATTCGTCCTATGTCGTGATATTTAGCAGTCGTCCCCTGCTAGGTGATCGTCCCTCATCATTTTATCCGATGGCCGTCACCATCATTGATTTTGTTATCCGACATTCGTCCTATGTCATGATAAACCCCGAGAGCAGCCGTACCCTGCTAGGTGATCGTCCTTCACCTCTTGATGATCGTCCTTCATCATGTTTTGATTCATTATGGAACTCAAGTTATGATCCTTCAAAGT